>OX235272.1:99848762-100521698 GCA_944472155.2 Trichobilharzia szidati
ATGCTTTGATATCCTCGTCAGTTCCGCCTGTAGTTGAAACAATGCTTCCCAAGTAGGTAAAGGAGGTAGTTTCTTTCAGGTTCTTTCCATTTATGCTGATTGCTGTCTGTTGTTGTTGGTGTTGGCCAGGGATCTTCATCACCTCCGTTTTCTCTATGTTCACCTGGAGTCCATGTGGGATAATGATACTAGCTTTTTTTCAGTTAATAGGATTTGGATTTTTGATAAGAAACGGTTAAGCGAAGCACTAAAGCCACAACTGCTATGAATGACATTTTTGTTGACAAAACAACCTCGCCTAGTCAGTTAACTAGTCGATCCTAAGCCCGGGAAAATGGGGAAGGTTGGGCGTGGGGCTAAAGCTGCCCTACTCTAGGAAATCAATCCAGTTGCTTCAGATATTTCAAAGCACAGGACAAAATTTTAAAAATAAATTCATTCATCACTGGAAACGGAGAGGTAGGCTGGTGGAAGCCTTCAGGAAACCAGTCAGCCGATGTGTCTTCTTCCGATGAAAGTAAAAATAAGCATGGGGGCATGGAATGTCCACACGATGTTCAAAGCTATTAATTTGCTGAGACTGCGAAAGAAAACAGATTATGGTTCAGGGGTTTGGCACATCACGAAAAGCAATTCCAACAGCCAGCCGCAGACTTTTATCAACAGCTACCAACTTCGCTCCATTCTGAAGATCAGATGGCTAGCCAGGAAGGATAGGCAACAAGGAACTCTTGGAACGAACCAACCAAGGACCTATTGCCAAACAAATATGTTGAAGGAAATGGAGATAGATGGGGCACACAGTGAAGAGACCGTTGAGTGACATCACACGCCACGCTTCCCAGTGGAGTCTGAATGAGAAACGACCAGTTAGTGGCCGGAGGGAGACATGGAGGGAGTCGTGTAAGTAGATGAAAACTTGTGGGAAATCGTGGAGCCAACTAAAAAGGACTACAGAGAACAGGATAAAATAGAGACGTGCTGTTGTACACCATGTTCCACTGGGAACACAAGGGAATAATAATATTAATTAACAGAAACGATATGAATTTAACCAGAATAAGACCAATAATAATCATAGATTTACACATACCATTGATGGATTAAATGGATTTGCACACTGGATTCGATCAGTGGGTAAATGAGGTGGAGTTGTAGAGTACAGGTGTGAGAAAAATGGTTCCATAATTGACCAGTGAGTATCACGATAAAGTCCATGACGCCATAAAATACTTAGCAGAGAATGGAAACATTCGCACCAAGGAAGTTTGCTAAAGATAAGAAAAATCAAATATAACTACAAATAACGTCACTTGATATTCTTTACTAAGTGACTGGTGCAAAATTTGTAATTGAAGTCATAAACAGAGTATACTGAATGAAGAACAAAGCTAAAGTTGTTTTGAAAGCAACCAAACAGTGCACATCATACGACAAAGTAAATATAATTGTTCTATGATAACATATCCGTGAACATTTTTGGATAACCAAAGTTCTTGTGTAACGACAGAAGACAAGAGCCAGGTAACAGATCGTTTATTGAGAAAATCAACAAATATTTGTAGATTTTTATGCATACTATTATTTGTTATTGTTAGCAGACAAGCAACGTCTTCTGATTGGTTGTTTTCCTGCTGAAGGTTATTCTGTCATCTCTTTGTTGCCGTTTCTTAGACAGTCCGGTGATATATCTGCGAATCGTATCCGCCCACACTAAGTCTGCTGTGATTGGTTGTTGAGTTCCTCAAGGTTAAGCTTTGTTCTTGTTTCTTCTCATGACCTCTATTTGGGACGTAAACATTGACGTCAATTGTTGTCCACAATTTTGTCTTGCAGACAGCTCTCACTACACTTGCATCTCATAACAGCTGTCAACAATCAGATAATTTCATTTACCACCTTGATATTCATGACAAGAAAATGAATTATGCAATCAAATAATCAGTTACTCAGGGATACAATTAGTGGGTTCTTCATAGACAAATGGCTGCAGGAAAGACACTAGACTTTCGTGCATTAAACACTTCAAAATCTAAACATTTTAATCCTAAACTTGAACATGACATTTTTTAAAACATTTATTGACTATCGGAAGATCTTATATCAGAGTTACGGGATTAGTAAAATCAGTCATCACTGTCTGCTGAATCTAACTTTAGTGATATTTAACGACCGCCCTAATTCATTCTATTAATGCGCGCGAACACACTAAAATATCACCGTTTACATGGTTTGACTATCCCCTGACTTGTAGTTGAAGACTTCTCATTACTTACAGATTGCATTTTAAATATGGAAAGAAAATCTTCCGTTGTTTGACAACTCCACACGTGTAATTGGATATTATATATTCAGTTTACTTGAAGATAACAGAGGTAGAAGTACAGAAAGTGACGACGCATCTTGAAAACATCCAGATTGTAATGACACCTCGTACATACATGACAAATCTTGCCTTTTCAAGTTCTATTCTATTTACTGTCTTAATATGTACATATATTATGGTGGGTGAAAGGCAGTTTCAGGTACATGATAAGAGTAATTACCAAGTAAGTCAGTGCAGTGTTACATACGGAGACTTTCTCTGCGAAATCAACTCCTAGCGTTTTAAACTGTTATGAATTGTGTTACTTAGGATTGATCTCTTTCATCTTATTGTGCTCTGAAGGCTAAATGCTTAATTTGCGAATCTGATGGAGGAGTCACAACATTCTTTGAGCAGCTTTATTTATGTCAAAGGCTAAATGTCAAAGAAATTTTAGACTTCTTGCTTGGTACACTATATATATATATATATATATATATATATATATATATATATATATAAAGTAAGCACAGGTGAACTGTCTCACTGTGTTGCTGTCATATTCAATAGGAAATTTTGTATTTGCGAACACCGATACCACTTACCTAGATATACAGAGCAGAAACTTTTCATTCGGTTGGTAGCAGAAAACGAATTCCAATACTCCCTTGGCATCGGTGAATATAATTACAAACTCTTCAACAGTGGAACGTCTGCTTTGTAGTCAATTTAGAAACACCAACGAAATTACACCTTACTTATTACAACAAAATGCAAATTCTATTATACGTTCAGTATATACCTCAGATAGATTAGTGGGATAGCACTTTTTAACCGTCGGACCTGAAACGTAAAGATGAAACAAATAATTTAATTAATCTATAACTTTTTAGGAAAGACTAAACAGTCAGTTGATCTTAGACTTGTCTCTTCTTCAGAAACAGCTTCACACAATGACAAGATGCAAAAGCCTGAATCTTTCTAAATTTTTCGCGAATCGGATTGTTTAGCACCATGAAACATTTCCAAGGAAACTGTTTACGGGTGTTTTTTGTTGAAAATAAGTGTGGTTTTCCCTATCAGCAGCGTATTTTACTAAAAATAAAAGCTTCTCTCATTTACCATTAGAGTTTTTGATATTGGTTAGTGAAATAAAGCTTTAATATTTCAGTTTAAACACAAATGAACACAACGGCCATTATTTTATCATGTTCAAAAACAAAAGAAACATTTTACTCTTCAGAAGACAAATTTTCAAATCAAATTATTTGTGCATGCTTATTTGAATGATTTCCCTGGCATAAATTGCAAACAATACCGTAGGGCTTTAAAAAAAGAAACCGAAAAGATAACTTCTAGACAAGAAACAAACCTAAATTTATGGGTTTATTTCTTTATGGTGATGATTGGAAGCAGTAGCGACTTCTCCCGTAAGAAAATTAAGCGTAGACATTGAAAGAATTACAATACCATAATCTTTCAAACCAAACCTCTAACAATAGTAGTACTTTAGGTTAGGTGTACATTTCATAACAAGAATGAGGGTGAAAATGAAAGAAATCGGCCCAAATGGGAAAGTCAGTTTAACTTCAATTAGTTCAATAAGACCTAGTTTTATAATATTGCATGGAATTTAAATACCCACATAGGGCGGTTAGAGACTGGAAATCAAAGCCAGTATCGAATCCTTTAGTGTACTCTTTCTGAGAACAGCTGACTCTCCATAGATAGAGAATAGGTTACCACTGTCCGCTTCCCGCTGACAGTTATGGACAACCAATGAACAGCCTATATTTGGGATACATTTACACCACAAGAAGGTGCTCAAACCGAAGTCGAACAAAATACGTGTGGAATTCAGATTCTCTCAAGAGTGATGAACTACTGGAACTCCTTACCTTATACAGTAGTAACAGCTCCATCGGTGAACGCTCTCAAAGAGAAACTGGATATCTGCAGAGATTTAAATCGCAAGGATTAACATAGGCAACAAGAGCCTTCTAAACTTATAATCTGAATCTGAATCACTGGTAGACTATCATTTGTCTCTAAAGAGTGAAATCATACTCAAAAGGTAAGGTGTATGAAGTAAGAATAATATGAAAGAGATCCAAGATTCCGGTAAAAAAAACAATACTCTTAACAAGTGACAGGTTTTAAACGATGAATTTAAAGTCTCGGTTTGCAAACTAACGATATCCATCAGGAGTCAACAAAACAATCCAAAAATCGAAAAGTAGATGAAGAGTACACAATTTTCCTTATTTTAATTTTCACGTAGTTTACTTATTTGATTGCAGTCCAAAGAGAGTGTGGATTTGAACCATTCCAACCAGAGCAAATATGAGTTCTTTCCATCTATTACTTGTGAACCACTTATCGACTCTATAGGCTGTTAGAAATTATGTCCCAATCAAACTGGTATTGAGTAAGGCTTATGAAAACTACATTAGTTAGAGGGTGACCAGAAGAGAATAAACCAAATATTAATTTAGGTGGAGCGGCGAGGCCATGATAACAAGCTAAATTTTAAAAAATCAGGATATACATCAAACAGTGCACGGATGAAGCATAAGCAGTCTTTGCCAAATTAAACGACCTCAATCTACCGAGAACTTCGGTGTTTTACTTATTTGCTGACCAGCAGGGTTACCCGATTCAATAAAATTTTAACAGTTATACTATTCAACAGGAAACTTGAAATCTGCCAAGGGTACTGGGAGTGAGAGCATTTAGGAATATAATGAAACCGAGAGCTGTAAATAATTCGCAAGAAGCAATGTTGGAAATCTCGTGGTCTACCTGAATATGAACGAGTGTATTTGACTTTGAAATCTGTAAACGTTCTTTATATTTTCACGTAACAAAGACACGTAGTCATATAATAAATTCAATTATATTCAGCCAATAACGAGATTGTTTTCTCAAATGACGGAAACCGTGAAAAGAGATACAAGTAACTGTAACAAATATGTGACTTACGGTTGTGATCTCCCTTTTCGTACAATACATAGTACTCGATGGCATGTTGAACATCCCTGGAAGAAAGAAAAGATGATTAACTGCGTCAAGGATATTTAGAAAAATAACGTTAGTTTGTAAACTGAATACCTAGCGCAAAGGTCAAACATTAAATGAATTAGCTGAATAATAGATACTGAGCGCTAAACAAGGCACTCGACCTATAAGTAAATGTGATGTAGTATAACAAAGAGTTCATGTAAAAGCTGTTGCTTACAGTGATTAATATCTTTTTGAAGAGCTAGTGTAAACATTATGACTTTTCGACTCGCTTCTTGTTATAAAGATAAGAATAACAGTCAGTTCAGCCGACCTTTAAAAACTACACTTGGAAAACTTACCACTGAAAAGAAACACTAAAACTTGTATATTTGCACGTTGATTGAGCTTAAGGAATATCAAACACTTTCCTGCACAAAATGATTCTCTTCCACGCGATGCAACCGTGTTTTCCAATATCTTATTCAAAATCCATACGTAAAGTGAAGGGTGGTTATATGGGAGAGCCTGTCGATGAACTTTATTTCACCTGCACGATAGTGGGATAAACAACACAGTGTTGCTTGTGATTGATCAGTTTCTCGGTGGAGTTGCTGTTATTTCAAACAAAATTTACCTGTTTGTCGAAGATCCTACTTTCCAGCTGCATTTTATTCGTTCAGTTGCATAACTCACTGTACCTACTATTAAGGCACAGGAACGTAATGATGTATCAGCGGATTTGCTCGCCGAGTCCAGTTAATTCTTTAATATCAAGGTCTAAGAATCAGACAGGAGTGTCAAGAACGCATCCAAGCTTCTGAAGAGGCGGTGAGTTCATCCAACCACAATTATCGCTTGACTGTTATTTTCAGCGAATCTTTAGATAACAAACAATACTCAAAAGGCCAGTAAATTGTGATGAAAACACCATGGTTGATGCACCATACAGGTGTCTATGTGTTATCTGTCTTTGTCATGAGCATCAGAAAGAAGGCATCGAAGAAGGTCATGGAGAATCATACATCACATTTAGGCTTCATTTTTTAAATCGAAAAGCATAAGTTGTTCATTCACCTTCGGATATAAACTTGAATTCGGGGCAGTACAAATTAAGTGGGCTCATTAGCAGCGGGAATGAACACTTATGAATTATGGAAATGCCCCACCAAAAGGCGGGTAAACACCAGCTTTTTAAAAGTAATTAACAAATTTTATTCATATGATCGTAGTACTTGTAGATGTCTAAGCTAATAACTGATCCGTTGTGATTATAATGCATATTTTTGTTTTATTATAGCCATTATGCTTACTAACTCTGTTATTTCTCCTGTTGTTATTATTTGTCATAAAGCAGCTACTATTGGTATAAACATTTTTATGCAAGCCTTGGGGGTTATCACAGAACTTATTATTAAATACTTGTACTGATTCATGATACTTCGATCTATCTACCAGATGAATTCTGAAGTCACCCAAGTTTAGTGAACGGTTTATCTACTTGTTTGTCAGACGTTTGCTGATAAATGCCAACCAAACAAGCATGTGAAAAATTGTTATTTCATCCAGACTGTACATGTACTACCCAAGTTAGTGGTAGTTTTCTTGAACCTTTTCAGAATCTTACGGAAAAACAACTATGTTCCCTGCAGGTGGATGGAACTAACTGACAATACCAAAGGACCGCTGGCCATAAATGTCTGTATAATTGAAGTGGAATTTCGTCTGCTTTGTTTCCATCACAAGGAGACTGAGTTTCTGTCACATTAGAAAAGCCTGCTAGGAAGAAAATTAAGCGTTAATTTCCGTATTTAATGGAATTTCAGAGAAATTGTTGGGAAATAATGCAAAATATGGGATACATTTGTTCACAAGGTGAGATGAACACATAATATCTTAGGGTGCTCTGTGTCTTTGAACCGTAGGCACTTTGTGCGTCGGTGGCACAGTGGTTAGGACTCTCGCCGACCATGCACATGGTCCGGCGTTCGATCCCCTGCCGGCGCACAACCGATATCTATGGTCGGCCTGTAAATTTGGGCTGCCGATATCCATGCTGAAAATTCCATACTTGTACTGAAAATACGGTGTGGAATCAAGCTGTAATCAAAATAAAATAAAAAATGTCTTGAATCGAATTTATTAGGGCAGCTGCACTGCATTCTGTGTATAGCTACATAACCCAATGTATGTGGTTTTTTACCACATGGTAGATAACGACATCTAGAAGGCAGAAGCACACTGTCTTGGGTGGATTTATTTTTACATTGTAAGTGATTGTGAGTGGTGAGTGAGTTAAATTGTTGTTCTAAAGTAACAGATAATTATAGAAGATTCCCAATCTAAATACTGTATTGGAGGTGTGAACATAGTCCCATTCTCTGGCAACAACGCGATCTTTTTACCAACAAACTTATCCGAAGATCTACCTTTACATGGATATAAAATGATAATCCTCTGATGACCACTGGGGTAGCAATTTGAGGGTATAGTCCTGCCCACTGATTGTTGTGCTAGCGTGCTTCCTTGTATATAACCTATCATTAACGATGTTGGGAAAATTTGCTGTAGCCAGAAGACAACTCTCATAATACTATTTCACATATACAATAACCAACTTGATTTCAACGCAGGTGGTACTAAAAGGTAGACAGTAAGTTGAAGATTTATTGATTCACCAAGTATAAGCCAATATAGCAGGTCAATTAAACAGCAGCTTGACCACATAATAATAATTTTTATTTTCATATAAACATAAATTTACATGAAAATGCGTGCCATTTTTACAGGCACGATCAAGTATGATATAATGTCAAATAGTGGATTGTCTACAAGTTAATAATGTTTGAACAGCTTAATATTATATATATATAAATGCACTCATTGTCTGACCCATGTCGTATCATTATTGAATTAAACAGTAGTCCTCCAGGTTGCGCAGGAAAATCGACTTCGTTTCGTTTTCAATCCGTGGTTGTAGGCATACGATAACCAACAAATGTTGAGGTAAGTACTACATTTTCATGGGACTGAAAGCTGTTTTAGAAAAGTAAAAAAGAGAAGGTGAATCATTAAAGTGTAATGAAATAGGTAAATGCAATATATCATTAGCAGGTGCATTCATAAAAGAAATACAATGGGAGACTATAATCCCTAGGCTGACAAAGTTCATTTGCAATGTATAATGCTACCCATATAGGTCTTACTATCATGATGTCCACTTTTGGTTTTAATACAATTATCCACAAGCCTGTTGTTTTAATTTCATACCTTTTTGTGTATTTGGTGCACAACCGTCCCCTATAGAGAATAGGAATAAAATAAGTCTAATCAAATTCATAAAGAGCTATAAAATGTTAGGTTTAATGGAGTATAATGGGCAAGTGAAGACGTTATTAGAAAATGAATGACATGAGACATTGTGAAGTGATATTCGAAGATACGACAAAGGAAAGCATGTTAATTTATAAGATGTCCCACAAATGTGTGCAGAGCCCACGTGGTCGCGTCTCAGCAATAGGCTGACCGAATGGTATATGTTTAAAGGTAGAAGCATGATCTGTCTAGGCGATCATTATTATCTTTTTCAAGATAAAGATTCACAGTTGGTTACCATCAACACACTAAAAACGTATATACGTAACGTCACTATGATATACATTAATACTTCTGCGTGTGTTGCTCCGATGTTCTATCAACGAGCAAAAGTCTAAGTCACCACGGAAATAACTGCTCCCAACGAACAGGAAACCGCTTCGAATAAACAAGTTCATCCAAAGTTCATCAGTGTTCACCATCGCTGACGTCCTCTTTTCAACATATTGATGCCTATGCCAATAATGCCGACATATTCATCACGACATTCACAATGCACTGCATATTCATGACCATATGACTGAATTTCCAGTGTTTCTTCTATCTGTGTATGTCAGTGTTGGAGATGACCTTAACCTCCTTAACTCCATTGCTCACAACATTAGCAGAACCTAATATGCAGTCTCATCAAGTGGAATGTGTGACCATGAGGAGCGCAATTACTACTGAGTTGGCATACAATACGAAGTCAATTACAATGTGGAAAAATCCTTCTTCAGCAACGAAACCGGTGCACCGACTGCGTCATTCTTATATGTCACGAATGCCCTGTTTACAACTTCTACTTGTAACTGCGGATATTTCACAACACCAAATGCTTTTTGGGCAAATGACGACGTATTTTATTCGAATTCCTCAGTTGACAGGCAAATCATACTTTCAATAATATCTCCATAACTGTTGTTAGTTGTCAAAGAGCTCTAGGAATGTCACAGGTGATTCTTGGAAGGAGCACTAATTACTAAATAATGTGCCCTGTGAAGAAACTCTACCGGAAGTTGCTGAAACTGCTCCGAAATTTGAATGTGAGCATCTAAATTGCGCAAGATTTTCTTGATAACGAATGAACTATTAACGCTCAACAATGCGTTACTTTGAGAATTTTCTCATTTGAAAATGAAATGTGCGTCGGTGGCACAGTGGTTAGGACTCTCGCCGACCATGCACATGGTCCGGCGTTCGATCCTCTGCCGGCGCACACCCGATATCTATGGTCGGCCTGAAATTTGGGCTACCGATATCCATGCTGAAAATTCCATACTTGTACTGAAAATACGGTGTAGCATCAAGCTGTAATCAAAAATAAAAAAATAAAAAAATGAAGATGCAAATATTTATTTTGTCAATCCCTGCAAATATGCCTTGATTTCTCAACTGAACACGCCTTCCAATTCACCAACGGAGACTTTCATGTGATAAAAGTTTGACAGTTATTCACAGATACAGTGAAAAGTATTCCATTAAGCGTGGTTAGTAAGTCATATTAGGGAGAAGCTTTGGCGCTTAATGCGAATCTTTTCGAAAGCCATGAAGACAAGGTCGACTTTGCTCTCATATATGGACCTGTCAATGCAACGGTCTGTTCCTACAAAGAGAAGTCAGTGGTGAATTGTTACCATAAGCACTGTGCTTATTGTGTAGGCAGCTGCTGGGAACCTGGTGAGCCTATCGATGAATGTGAATCAGTAAGTAAAACCGTTTGTGCGTGGTAGTGTACCTACCGAATCCATGTGAATGTGGGCAAGACGAGTACTTGACCACGAGAATTTTCCCAGGGATGATATTGTTTGTCTACTTAGTTTAGCCGCCTAACATGCTGAGCTCACTTCTGCACGTCGAGTTGTGGATGTGGTCAAATATTTCTCACTGAGATTATTTTATCTGAAGCTTTTGCTGCGGCGTGTGATAGCGAGCGGATATTACTGAATATAGATTTCCGCATAATTTTAGCGACAATGTGACTAGGTGAATATTCTTTTGTGTCATAGTATATCATATTGCCATCTACAGGAGATGGTAGTTGTTTGAGCTTGAGGCTAGAGTTGTTTGCAGTGAGGATATCCTTTAACTCTTTGAATTTCGGCCAGTGGATTGAAGTATACGGTGGTTTTTTGCACTGTTGTGATAAGAGATGGTTGCTAGCCAAATCGGTTGACAGTAATTGAGGTCAATTTTAGTCATGTGAAAACAAGGTCAAGATGGACAGGCGGATACAGTCAACATATAGATGAACTGACACAGCCACAAGAGATGCAAGGTTAACTTTGTGTGAGAAACAACCAATCAACAGACTGTATTCTCTACTAACATTAACCTACAATAATGTACATCAAAATCTATAAATATCCGTTGATTTTCCGTAATAAACGTTCTGTTGCCTGGCCCTTGTCTTCTGTTGTTACAATGTGTTCGCGTGCATTCTGGACAGTGCACCCGCCACACAATTATCTGTCCTCCTAGCGTGTCTTATGCAACTAGTGGAATGTGACGTAAAATCAAGGTGACGAATTTCTCGCGGTGAAATTTTGCCCATTTTCGCATAGAGCGAGTAAGTATGAGGCTCTTAATCTGTGTGGATCGCGAATGGTCTAGCCCTTACTGTGTGGTGGAAGTGTGTAACTGCTAGGTAGATTGCTAGCAACTCTCTGCCCAAAGTAGAATACGTCGTTTCTGTGGGATTAAGCTGTTTAGAGAAAAACGCCATTGGACCTCAGCTATTGTCTGCTAGCTGGTTTGAAGATGCATCCAAAGCCCTATCTGATGCATCTACGAGCGACTTTATCGCATATCCCCTCAATGACGCTTGTTGCTATGTTGCTTTTGGTTTCAAGTGGCCTTGGTTTTGGGGGAAGATTTAACTGATGTAAAATTGTGATTTCATAGACATAACTCAGACTCATACGTGAAAGAAAGTTATTATCCTGGAATAAGGACAAGCTGTTCAGAAGGTAAGGAGGACGTTATTTTTCAGTTGATTTGTGTATATACTATTGTGCATTGAGTTGCACTGAGTTCTTAGTGCAACTATATGTAACTGCATTTACATGAAGTGAAACATTACAAATGCTTCTGGTTTTAGAAAAAAACATGATTCTTTTCATCAAGTTTAGTAATGAAGAATGGAATTTCTTCCACGTAAGTGTTATTTAATTGAAGTTGTAATCTGTGTAGGCCTTAAAAGGAATGAATTGGGCATGGAGAACTCCTAAGTAAACCGAAAGTGCTATTAGTTTACTAAATCTTACTGACTTCCTGCATAAATTTGATATTTGTCAAGCGTTTATTTAAAATCTGCTGGAGTATTCAGTAAAGCAAAATTTGTAGTGCATAATTCCAAAACTTGTTGTAGTCATTGGTATTGCCAGGATACCACTCACTCGTTTCATGCAGCCGAAATATACAAATCTCGCTTTGTTGAGGAAACTCTATAATGTCTGCAAAAGTGGTGCGTCAGTTAATGAGTTTCATAAAGTCTACAGAATGTTTTCTATTCAGTGATTACTGTTTCCAAATTATCCGAGAAAACACATTTCCGACTGGGATGTAACATAAGGCTAAATCCTTAAACTGTCATCTTTGTATCATTTCAATGCAATCACACATATATCAGTAGGATAGTCTATTGACTTGCCTAAACTCCAAAGTATTGTTGACCTAGGACTCAGGTACTCTAGTGACCTGACATTTTCTGAGCAAGTGGCAACACAGACGCGCAAATCGAGGATGCTCTTAGGATGCATACTCAGGAATTTCCACAACTACGAAGCGAAACTTATATCATACAAAACATGTGTCAGACCACTACTAGAATATTGTCCATTCATTCTCAGCAGCAATCGCGTAAGTGACAAACTTAAAATAGAAAGTGTCCAACGATACTTCACGTCTAAACTACTAGGATTTGACTGCGAAAAGGACTACACATCAAGGTTTATAACTCTAGGTATCGACCCACTCTGGATGAGACGACTGAGCATTAACCTAACATTCTTCTTTAAAATATTGCATAAAATATCATTCTCAGACAGTAGGGAGATACAGTTCTCACCGGAAGGTTCCTACAACCTGCGTAGCCAGACGTGCACAGTATCTAGGAAAAGCTGTAAAACAGCACTCCGTGCAAACTTCTTCATAGTCATGTACTCTAAGATCTGGAACAGTTTACCTCTAGAAATAAGGACCTGTCACTCTATTATAATCTTCAAACGCTTGCTATATAAACTGCTTCATCCAAATGACTATGCCAATCAGACCGCACCACTTATTTCTAAAACGCATCAGCTATTAGAACACTATAATGCCTAGACTCGTTAATATATATTATAACACTAAATAAACTCTAAGTTTTCGCAAAGATACATGAAGGAACAACCAGAATATAGGTAGTGTTTACTATACAGTGTAATACAATTGATATAAACACTTATATATGCATAAAACATCAATGTTCTTTCATGTTCACATACTTTCTCTTTCTGGTATTATGCTGCTGAGCCTACTCTTCTGTTTACCTTCAGGTCGAGGTCGAACAACCCCACATTTAAGCTGAAATGATGCTGGACTCCTGACCATTTAATTAAATTCACACGTCTCCACTCAAGCTATTAGCTCATAACCACTCAAATTCCACGAACGATCCCATGCTACCATTTGAAGACGCTGAGCAACATTCTGTACAAGGAGTATTCATGATCTGAAATGAAGAAGCAACTGGTTTTCAAACAGTTTCCACTGTCTTACTCAACTTTCGTCTACAGTCTGTCATGCAGACACAAATGGCGCCAATGGAGAGTTCTGGAATCGACCTCGGTCCCATTTGATGCAGTAAAGCAATCCAACATGACCTTATCTAGTTTTCGTATCCATGAACAAATTTCCTTCCTGTTATAAAACTACGATAAAACTGCTGAAAAAAATGGAATAAATATATCACTGATCTCAACATAATACATCGATAAACTTTAAGTCAAGGATGCTGTTCACAACAAAGTTATATAGGAGAATTGACTTCAAGCTTTATTTTCCCAGATATTTGTATTACATTCGTCTGATGTATGGGTTTTTTGTTAATGCGAAGACAATATTTCTATATCTCTTTATGTGTTACACAAACAGACTATTTGGCAGACTGTTCCGACTGACTGTAATGTCAGAAAGAACAAACAAACTGTAAATTCAGCATACACCGAATTATGTGTAATTTATGCAACAACTTATCCATACCTGTGCAAATGGTATGTTCCTGCATAAACAGGAATAAATATATATTATTTGATTATCATTATTCCCATTCTCTTGCTATTTGGGAAATTTCTTGTTTTAAATCCTTTGCTAACCACCTGTGATGCACACTCATTTACTTATTACGGTGTGGACTCTTATCCAGAAATTCCTAGATCATAGGATTAATGGTAGGAGCGTTGGAAGAATTTTAGTTGCCTTTTTAACAAAACGCCTGTAAGGTCCGTTACGCTTATCTACCTTCCTAAACCAGTCATTCGCAAGTAGTGATGAGTTACACATGTGGCCAGCCGCAGTTCCTATGAACCACATCCAGACTACCGAAGTAGACTCACATTTTTCAAACCATTGAAAACATTGCTAAGTTGATAATCCAGCGTTCAGGTATAGGACCTTTATTTTCTCTTATCTTTGAAATTGATACTTGTACCTGCTTTGATCCTGAAACGACACTCGTGTTTGCAGATGACTTCAAATAAGTGTAAGTCCTCTAGTCAAGACAGTGCAAAATTGGTACACCTACCACTGTTGAAAACCTCAAAAAGCTACCTGAAAGAACTGTATCTGTCTCTAAACACTCAATAGACAGAATTATCTATCTACGCTCCTCGAGTTATAACAAGTGCTGAGTGACACAATTCTTAACAACCTGGCAGGATGAACTTCAAGAGGTCCGTCCTGTAAGTTATGAAAACGAAACCGTTGAGAGCAATTTTATAACGCGGGAAAGCATGTAGGGTCTCCAAAACATGCTGTTTTATGACCACTTAGATGTTTTAAGTGATTAAGGAAGTCGGAAGGATGGAATTAGCAACCAAGTAAGAACTACATCTTTTGTTATTTGTACGGCTTCCTTCATCTATTGGATGATGACTGCATTCCGTTTGTTTGACTAGGTATGCCTCGCTTTACGCGGTGCATGCGATGCTCTGAAAAGTAAAGCTTAACTGTCCGCAATTTGATCATTCGTTCAGTTAGAGAAGCTGGGTTCAAAACTGATTAGTCCGTTACGTTCACATTTTGAATTCCATTTAGTTATAGTTGATTATAGTCTATAAATCAGTTTTGTTTTTGGTTGCTTATCGGATTTATTTATTTTTCTCAAGCAGGGATTATTTTGTTCAGTATTTTTATCCGCTATAATGTCATATTTGGCAAACGTAGAAACTGACTTCAAAAACTCCAATATTATAATAATATACTCTGTTTTGTAGATGAAGTACGCGGCGTCATCAATATGATAAGTAACACGCACGAAGAGCAGACATATTTACAAATATTCACTTACACAATATATACATAGGAAAATGCCATGGAAAGATACCTTCAGGGTCACTTTATGCACGCGGAAGTGATGTGCACAGCATAATACAAAGCATCTTCGTTGAAGAAATTTAGCGAAAATGCGCGTCATATTTGATGGCTGCGTTACTGAAGATAGGAACAATAGGTTATTCATAAAGTGAAAACGTCGTCTTGTATAAAGTTAAGTCAGTTTACCGATGATAATGTTTTTGGCAGGATAAACCGCCAGTGACAGACCAGAGCAGTGTGTGTCCAGTTAAACGTACAAAGAGGAACTGGCAATCTTCAAAAGAAAATTAAAAGCAAGCTATGTTGTTCCAAATACGTATGTTTTAACACCGAAGTTGCAGGGAACATCGCAAGACATATTGCTTTATTTAACAGAAATATACCATGTAATTACAACACAAGCCTTAATTTATGAGGTCGACAACCAAATATCAAAACTGAATGTAAAATAGCTATCAGATAACAAAAATGTGCGTTAAAACAAAAAAATGTACGACGGTCCGAAACGAACTACGGATGGTGTAATTTACATAAGGCGTAAAATATTATATAATGTAAAATTTTGGTATTTGAAGTTGCAATATAAGACTTAACTCTCCCCACCAAAAGAACGTTAGTCTGTTTTCCGAAACATTCAAGATTTACAACAAAAACCCTAGGCAATCCAAAACTTTCAGTGGAGTCAATGACCTTTGTACGCGGTACGTTCAACGTTTGAGTTACATTTTAGCTTGATTCGCCAAGTGTTTCTCCAGTTCTATAACTGTAACCAATATCTCTTTCACTAATTAGTCATGGTTAATCATATAAAAAAGCCAAGAACTCAGTCACCTGTTAAAATGATGACTGATAGCACATATTTGCTGGCAACAACGGGCAACACAACACCCATAGAATATGTAAGTGAGACGCACAGCTTGCCAATGCGCTGCAAGTGTCGAGCTGCTGTTTCGCTACCATCCACTCTGGCTGGACCTGTCAGCAAAATTATGCTAACAACTAGTAGCGGCATTGCTTCTACAAACTCAGTAACCAGTCTTGACACAGACCTCTTCACTTCACCTTATTCATGTGTCACAAAACTTCAGATACCAAGTTCGGCTTCAACAATTACTTCGGAAATAGAACGACTACAGCTGCTTGTAGAGGAGCTGAAGACTGAGATGCGGGATATAAGGTGTAGTGGGGCTATGAATGCAGGATGTTCAGAAGAGATAGTCAGTATATCTAAGCAATCCACGTGGATTTGTGACATAAAATCGCAGGTCTGTGAACTTATATTTCTGATAATCCAGACCAGGACCACAAACCCTGGCGAACTTGACACAGAGTCGGTAACCAAGGTAGAAATCCTGAAAAACTTCATCACGACAGAGGTTATCGAAAGACTAGATACTAAATTAAGTGTGATAATCTATAATATACCAGATAATGAGGCGTTGAAAAAGGTTCAAAGTATCATACTTAAGGTGGTGAAAATGCCTAAATCCCAAACAAAATGTCACAGATTGAAAAAGTCAGCACAATCACTGCTGCCCTATACGCCCTCAGTTTGAAACACAAAGCGAAGCTAAGATATTCACCAATTAACAACGTATTCTGTTACAGGATACGAGCTACAAACAAATAAAAGTTGTCACAGAAAACACAGTGATTGAAATTCGTGCTTACAATCACCTCACTAAACCTAATGGTAAGAATAACAGGACACTGCAAGTCACCAAAATAGATAAACACACGGTCAACATGGTAGGACTCATAGCCTTTCCTTCTGAAATCTCACAAAAATAGCTCCACAGAACACGAGACCAAACGAAAGACTTGTGAACTATAATCTTGCACCCAAATTGACCACTCCACCCTCTACTATGGATCTAGATATGTTTCTAGATAGCCCCAAGATAGAAATCAAATCAAATCTTGTAAGTCGACAACATCCTCTCCTAGCCATAAGGCGAGAATCCAAATGGAATTCGGTAACAAAACATGCCGAAATGCACCAATCGCAACGAAAATCCCCATTATTTTCAAACTCCTAAGAATAATCCACGCTGTAAGGTAACTAATATAAAAAACTATGCTAACAACTGCATTAAAAGCACAAATAAGGCCATACTCTACACGGACAATAACGACACAACTTACTCGCATACCATGCCAAGTCACACTAGTAGCTGGTGTAGTGACACTATCTCGCAAAATAGTACAAGTGGCAACACTCAGGGCTCAGCCACCAACCACTCTGGGTCCCCACGACGTAACTTGGATTACAGTTGTGAAATATATCTTCATACTAATAAAAAAGTATTGATTTATAATACTTCATGATTGTATCTTACAACATAACTGATCTTGTCTGCAAAAATAGCTTGCATTTCTTGAAAACACCCGTTTATAAGAATATATAAACTATCATTATTATTAGTCTACATTGTGTACAATTCACTTATGATGTTACGATGAAAATGCTGACAAAAGTATACAAGTGGATTACTTATTTTGAATTATTATCAAATTTGGATATAAATCAAGAATAAGACTCGATGCCGTACACACCAAAGTTATATGGAGGAATTACTTCAAGCTTTATTTTTTTCCCAAGTATTTGTAACCCATCCAAAACATACTTGGGTTTTTTTTGTTAATGCGAAGATAATATTTCTATATTTCTTGATGTGCTCCATTGAATGACTAGTTATCATATTGTTCCCATAGACAAATGAATGCAACCTTATAATTTTACCATGAACCAAATTTATGTAATTTAAATAATACTTATCCATGCCTGTACAATTGGTGTGTCCTACACAGGTAGGAAAAAATGTATTTTATTAAATTACTTTTATTAAATATGCTTACTAATCGTATATGTAATTTATCATATTGATGATGCCTGTAAACTGGCATCCCTCATGTAAAAAATGAGAATATACTATTATTATACTAAAAAAAAGTATAACACACAAACTAACTTTGACCGAATATACGGACCAAGTCATCCGGGAATCAAACCACAGTGCAGCAATGCAGGTAATGAAACTGATGTTAGGTCACTTAGAATATCTCCAAACAATAGGCAGATTAATAAGTCATGGGCATCACAAGGTACCAATGGTTTTTATCCGCAACATCCTTGTCAGTGTTGATCGAACAACTGGTGGGGATGTTAAATCTTCTGAACCCATACCACAAATGTCGGCTCCCCATCGCGAAGAAAACAGATACAGTCTAGTGCACATCCAATGCGTGTACAAATCGTGGTGTGTGAAGTAACATGTTGAGAGTCTCTTCAGTTTCTTACGATCCTTTGACTTTATGAATGACTTTCTATGTGGGGAAGCTCAAGTGTTTGGAGTGGAATGACAGCATCTAAGCATGTGTGGGAGTTATGGTAGAAGATGCTCAGAGCTCGCGAGAGGTCATCAGTAGTGAAGTACTCTCTCCATTCTGAGGATCTTAACATTGATTTCACCAGAGTCCAGTCTGCCTTACTGTAGTTCCTGTAAGTTATTTGTTGTGAAGTAGGGGTATGGGCTGCATTGCTACTTGACGGAAGTGGCAGTGCACACAGCACTGTTTTGTGGTCACTCCCTGGAAACTCAGAACCTATTAGGGTAGAAAGGGGACTTATATTGTGGCAGAAGATTAAGTCTAGTACGTTATTACCTCTTGTTGGGGTTGTGACAGTCTGTTTCCAGCCAAGTATATCCAGTGTGCCTAAGAACTTAGCAAATTTAGTTGGGCCTGTGGGTATTTCCCAGTTGATTTCTGGTAAGTTAAAGTCTCCACATAGGATCTTATGATCGTAGTGTAGGGTGGATAATTGTTCCAGAGTATTAACAAGTTGGGTCTCGTAATTACTAAAGGTGCCAGGTGCTCTGCAGGTGCATCCCATTAAGATTATTGCGTTATTTAAGTGTAAGTTAACCCATAAAGTCTCAGGCATGTTAAGTGTACTACTTTCTAGCTGTGATACGGTAAGTGCATTCAGAAAGTACATGAGGCAACTCCCTCCCTTACCACCTTCCCTGTCACACCGAAAGTGTGTGTAGTTATCTAAGCTTATCTCTTCATCCAGTATGTTCGAATTACACCAGGATTCAGTGATGACAATTACAGGGGGTTTGTATATTACTGTGAGTGCTCTGAGCATCGGTAGTTTATTTAGAACAGATCTAGCATTTATTAAGATTAGGTAAAGACGAGATTTGAAATCGCATTTGAAGTATTTAAGTTCGTTAATCAGCCCCGAGTATGGTTCAGCACCCAGTAGTACTGTTTGGCATGACGACCCTATGTTAAGAGGAGTTTCGACATCACGCTCATCTATGTCTATCGAGTTGGTGTGTGCTGTTTTCGGTGGAGAATTAGGTGTTGGAGTGCTGGATTTGCTATAGGCTAAGGCATTTTTATTTTTAGTTAAGCCAGAAACATGGGCAGGGATCTTTATTTGACCTAAACTTGTGCAAGTATCAAGTGTGGTTAGTGGATGCGGGTGAACTAGACTGTTCCTATATTCATGCAAGAGGAAGCCAGCAATAGCGTTTTAGGAGTGTTAGCATCCCTACCAGCTGTTTTCTCAACGCTGACAGGGACGCAGGGGATAAAAAAATGATTAGGACCTTGTGGAGACCATGGTTTATTATTCGACCTATTGTTAGGTACTAGTTGTGTCCTTGTATGGGTTTCGTGTGTACTGCATTGTGGGTTAGTTCCCAGCAGACTTCTACCATATATCCGATCAAAATTTATTTGTGTGCCATACTGTGGATACCCTGAATTGTTGGTGGTCAAGTTCTGACTAATACCACTTGTACTATTGAGGGTGGCATTGTTGTGACGTTGGTTATTTGTGTGTGACATGGTGTGATTTCGCACGTTGTGAGGGCTAATACTAATGGCCGCGGGAAGTCTGGGCTTATTTATACTGCCATTTTTGTTGTTGGCATGATATGGGGTCTTATTTTCCTTATCGTGCACATTTTTCTTAGAAGCATTTGGTGAGTGTATTTGATTTTTCGGTGCCAGTGACATATTTTGAATAGGTTTGTTAACTATTTCCCCTTTCTCTAGGAGAGGATAATGTTGACCTTCGTGGGGCTTTGACTATTTTCAGGGGTTACTTAGTGACATGTCTATATCTACAGTCATAGGTGGTATGGTTTTATTAGTTATTTGATCACAATCTAGTGGCCTTTCAGTCGGTGTCGCTCTCTGAGTGGATAATTCTGTGCGGTTTGAGATGGGTGGTGCGGTGGGTTCTACGGTATCTCTCAAAGGGTTGAGTATAATGGCTGCATGCAATATCTTATTATTTATTCCACAATTAGGCTTAGAGAGATAATTATGTAGTGATAATGATAATAATTATAATAATAATAATACCTCGCGGTACGTTCGAATTTGGTGACACTTTTGCACGTGTTTTCGCTGATATTCATTTTTCAGTTCTGCTATATTATCACAAATAATAATGGGCAAAAACTCTAACAAGCGTATTCTTAGGAACTCTAGTAATCTAGAAAATAGCTTAAGCTTATCTAGTAACGCATTATCACCCCTAAAATCAGCTATAATTAGTAGTTCACCCAATACAAATACTTCCAACATAATGCTAACCCCTGTAATACAGGTGGAAGATATCCTGTCAGCAAAGGCAGAGATTACTAACTTAGTCTCTATCATAAACGACATGCAGCTACAAATAAATGACCTTAGGACGAAACTAAATCTACTTGACCCGGTACCAGAAACAATCTTCCATCTTAAAAAAGAACTGGGAGATCTCACTTTCCTAAAACTGTTTAAATTGAAGACTAAGCCAACCGATGCTGAAATGGAACATGTTAAGGAGCTAGAGAACGCTATGGACTATCTATCGAGCGAAGTTGTTAAGAGACTTGCTTCTAAACAGAACGCCATAGTGTACAACATACCTGACAATGAGCCCATAAAGTCGGTTCAGCACTCCTTGTTAAGGGCTGCAAACCTCTTAAGTACACCCTGTCAGTGTATCAGACTAAATAAAAAAGAGTTAAACCGCACATGTCCCATACTTTTCAGGTTTGACAGCTGTATAATAGCAGAACAATTTAGGAAATCTGGGGATACTTTGGCCTCCACCACGAAATTCAAAAATGTTAAGATAGTCTCGGACAAAACCCCCAACCAACGACAGGTAGCTAAAAATACCTTAGATACGAAGACGATTATACCACAAATCATGAATAGCATCAGTGCCGAAGTATCGAAGGACACTGAAGCACAAAGTGACACTTGCATTGTACTAGGTGAACAAGCGACACGCGAAGGTGAAGGGAAACCCAAAAAGGGCAGTAACACTGGAATGAGTCTCAAAGTTCTTGAGAACACTCCTAGGAAAGCTACCGACCCCGCACATGAGGTAGACATAGATGCTTCTGTGACAGATAACCTACAAATATCGGCAGATAACACTGCACCCAGAGCCAAGCAAGGTAATCTCCCTGTAAAAGCTGAAAAGAAGTCCCCTAAAACCAGGGTCTCTCCACAGGCGTCCACATATCTCCTTTGTGACAAGCCCAACAAGCAGCATGTAAGCCTAAAAAAGAGCTATGCACGCATTACGGCAGGTCCCATAAAGGAGACGGAACACGAGGGTGGAAGTGCTCTTCGTCGAACTAAGGGTGGTAGACAAACTGTGGATGACAGACTATACGAGGTCAAAACTAACAGCAAAAATAGCTCTATCCACACAAAATCACACTCTAGCAGACACGCAAGAGGAGCCGAGCTGATTAAACAACAGGGTCAGACCCACGATTTCCGTAATACCCGAGGTTGTAATATGCCTATGGGCTCATATAACCTGAGAACGGGACCCAGAATAAATAATCAAAACACATGGGCTACTAGACGGGACACCACTAGGTACCATATGGATGGAAATGCATACTCGGACCCTCGTAGTAGCTACGTAAATCCCCATCAGCATAACGGGTATAGATTGAATCACGGTCCTTCTATGTACATGCACGAAATGAGTCCACAAATGTACAACTGCGAAAGACTTGGCACGCACTACCCTCAAAACAACCTAGAAACAGGTTATTTCGGCCCTGTAAATAACGATCTGAATAGTGAAACAGATTATCTAATGTCAAGGAATGATTCCAGATACCCACGTAATGAGGCCAGAAACCAATATATGCAACAGGATTATTTTCGGTTGCAGCAAACAATAGCCCCTCTTGCAGCACAATTTGTTCAGGGAATAGTAGACACACTGACAATCTCTCATCTGAGAATCCCTCGGAACATAACATAGGCAACCAGGAGTTAGGGATAGTAACAAGAAAACCCACTAATTACCCTCCCAACAAAACTGGTTTTCTAAAAATTATGCTCTTAAATGCTCGATCTCTCCTTAACAAAATAACTTCCCTTCGCAGCTTGGTATACATGAGACGGCCAACACTGATCCTGGTAACTGAAACTTGGCTAACTAATGATATACCTGACACAAAGCTGATAATTGATAACTATGACATCCACAGGAATGATAGAGTGGACAAAAGAGGAGGCGGGTGTCTAATATATGCTTCTAAATCTACTGACCCCAATACTTTCACAAACCTAACTATCGACAAACTCCCAGAATCTAAGTGGATAAGCATCCACACGAATGAAAATAAAATTCTAGTGGGATGTATATACAGAGCCCCCAGCAGCCCTAAAACGACTGATACGGTTATCGCAGAAATACTAGAGCATGTACCTACCCTGGAATTCGACTACAAAATAATTTGTGGCGATTTTAACCTCCCCGGAGTGAACTGGGATACCTGCACTGGACCTAGAATCTATGACGAGCTCCTAGAAGCTATAGATGTAGGAGGATGGAAGCAGTGTGTACGCCTCCCAACACGACATAACAATATTCTCGACTTAGTCCTCTGCCACAAAATAGAGCCGATCTCGATAGAGGTGGGGGATAAACTCGACAACAGTGATCACAACATACTGTACTGCACCCTACCTCTTCAACTAATAACTAAACACACACCTAAAAATTCCCCGGTTCACTATCAATATAGGGACTATAGAAATGCCGACTGGGAATTCCTACCAACGCTCTTGAGAAGCTCTGACTGGGATGAATACTTTACCAATGATAACTTAGAAGTAACACTTGATACCTTCTACAAGACGGTCAGTTCGGTAAGAGATACAATCGCACCCTTAAAGTCTGCCTTAAGGACACCAACTCTTTTCATAGACCGCAAAACGCGATTAAAACTAAGGAAATTGAAAAGGAAATTTTATTTATATAAAGAATTTAGTGCATTACACCAGATACATGAAACATTTAAAAATCTTGAGCAGAGACATAAAATGAAGGCACAACTCGAGGAAAATAAAGCCCTAGGGGGCACCTCTAAAACTCAGGAACTCTGCAAGATCCTGCAAAAACGACTAAACAAGGGTAAAGAAAATAATGTTGGCCACTTGGAGCATGGAGGTATAATTTATGATGATCCCCAGATTATTTGTGAACTCCTAAACCAATGGTTCTCCAATAACACCAAAGCGCATCCGTCTCCAATCCTCGATATAACCTGCAAAAATAACTACGAGTTAGGTGAAATCAACTTTAATATGCAAAATATAGCATCAGCGGTAAAGACACTAAAAGCTAACGGTAGTTGTGGGATAGATGATATACCATCTATCATTTATAAAAACGGTGGCTCGGATATGATAGTACTATTACTTAGAATATTCACCCTCTCACTAGTGACTGGGACCTACCCTGAAACTTGGAAAAACACGTATATACTACCTAAGCATAAAGGAGGGGCCAAAACTAGTGCATGTAATTATAGGCCTATCAATATAACACCTGTCATATCAAGGATCATGGAGAAAGTAATCAAAGACCAAATGTCAGACTACTTTCTAAAACACAAACTCATCAACCAGTCACAACACGGGTTCCTTAAGAAAAGATCTTGCGTCACTTGCCATATAGACTTTTTCAACGAAGTCACCTATAGCAGAGATAGGAGAGAACTAGTAATTATCCTCTATTTCGATATCAGGAAAGCCTTCGACAGAGTCCCACATAGTCTGTTAGTCAGCAGGCTATGCTCACTAGGGATACGCAACCCCCTCCACAACTGGATAAAATCATTTCTCAGTGACAGAAATCAGACAACAAAAATTGGCTCGATGACCTCCAGGCCTAGGCCGATTAGCAGTGGTGTCATCCAGGGGAGTGTATTGGGACCCCTTCTTTTCATTATATACATAAACAGTATATGTGAGTGCTTTAGTATAGGCAAGCCAATACTGTATGCAGATGACTTAAAGGTGACATATACCTGCACAAACACAGATATCGGTACAACTATGAACTCCATACATGAAGAACTAACAAAAATGGATATATGGTGTGACACCTGGAGACTTGAGTTTAATGTCGAAAAGTGTGGCTGGCTCTGCATAGGCTGTCCCAACCTAGAACTCGACCTAGCAATTCAGGGCCACAAAATCCCTAGACTCAAATCTGTGCTAGACCTAGGACTGACATATTCACACAATCTATCATTTTCTGAACATATCTCGAAACAAGTATCGAAATCACGCAGGCTTATTGGTTTCCTACTCAGGAACTTCTACAGAAGTGAATCCAGAATACTACTGTACAAGGTTTGTGTGCGCCCACTCCTAGACTATTGTTCATTCATATTTAGTAGTATACGCATAGAAGACAAACTAAAAGTAGAAGGAGTACAGAGGTACTTCACGCTGAAAGTAATCGGAACCGAAAACGGCACAAACTACTCTACCAGATGTGAAATTCTAGGACTAGAAACATTATGGTTAAGACGACTGCGACTAAATCTGGTACTCTTCTATAAACTACTTAACCACATAGTGTATACCCCTACTAATTGTACTCGGTTTTCAGAAGACACTGGATATAACCTTAGACACACTCAAGGTACGGTGGCTATAGAACAATGTAAAACAGCCACCAGGCAAAAATTTTTCATGATTAGGTATGCCCAAATATGGAACAAACTACCTGAGGAAATGCGACTAGCAAGCTCACTAGTGTCCTTTGAAAAAGCTCTTAATGACACACTAAGTGGGTTTGTAAGTGAAACCAGTGCTAATTCCCATGTAAGAGCTTCAGAAATTATAGGCCCATTTAATGTATGAACTTAGAGACTACACCTGTTGTTTCTTTTGCCTTTATCTATAATTTCAGACAAAAAAGCAGCAGTCATGAAAATAACACCCATACAAATAAGAGTCGATCGAATTATGTCTACCTGATACAAAGCCTGAACCATAATCAACATACGAATGAAGTATGAGAAAACAAGGTCGAGACTTACCACAACATCACATGGAAGGATATAAGTTACTTGGACATTATTTATAATCCACCAACTGGTCTCCTTTCCAAAAGGAATGCGGCGATATTTTATCCACAGTGATGAGCAAATACATAAATCCACAGTTCCCGTTGTATACACTCAGTGGGGATTGCAGCCAACAAAGTAATGCATTTAAAGCATATGCACACTTCCCATAATCACGGCGACACCGCGGAATATATCAAAATCGCAGAGTAATCAAACCCAACACGCGATGTAATTAACTAAATCCGAAAGGCAAACAAGTTGTATTCCGATTTTGAATATTCGTCCATATGTCGATCATGATGACAAATCCAAATCACTACCTATACAGCGTCAATAAATCTGGATATCTATGAAATGACGAAAATATGCTGATAGCTGCATCTCAGATCCCAATGACTCATTCGATGGCAAAATTCTGCTCCTGCATGCCTCTTTCGACATTTTTGTATGGATTGGTTCGCAGTTACTCAGGTTCCAGACCGAAAAGAATAAAAAATTCACCAGTTGCTGAATTATAATTACTTCTCTGCATGTTTAACTGGATAATAACTGCTGTGGTGAGCCTTTTGCAGATTATATTGCTTAAAACATCGTTTACGGTAAACTGAGTAACGTTTTATAAGCCATTTTTATACTTTTGTGACTAGCCCACCATATCGACCGAATGTAACGCAACACTCAGTTGTTTCGCTCATGTTCAACAAATTCAAACAATAATTGTGCCTAGGATTATGCCATATAAACTGTTTTAACTTATGCAGAGTGTACTTACGGTCAATATTTCATTATCCTCCCTTGTATATATATTTTGTGTTAGTGAAAAATTTTAAACATTTTTACTCCATGTGTGCATTATTATCATATTGTTGATGCCTGTCAACTGGAGTCCCTCAAGTGCATAAAGTGGGAATATATTATTGTAAGACGCATTTTATTGTTTTATGAGGGAATTGACTTCAAGCTTTATTTATTTTCCCAAGTATATGTAATCCATCCAACGCATACTTGGGTTTTTTTTGTTAATGCGAAGTCAATATCTCTATATTTCTTGGTGTGTTCCATTGAATCACCAGTTATCCGATTTTCCCCACAAACTAAAGATAAAATGACAACAACCATGTTATTGAACCGTAAATCATGTAATTTAAATATTTAACTTAAATAATTCTTATCCATTCCCATACAACTTGTGTGTCCTATATTTGAATGAATAAATATGTACCTTATTATATTATCATTACTAACTGTAATTACTAATCGTATGTGTAATTTATCGAATTGATGATGCCTGTAAACTGGCGTCCCTCATGTAAAAAATGAGAATATACTATTATTATTATTATTAATAATGTATTCTCATTTTGTACATCAGGGACGCCAGTTTACAGGCATCAGCAATATGGTAAATTACATGTGCGATTAGTAAACATGTTTAGTAACAGTAGTTTAATAAAATACATTCTTTTTCCTACCATTGCAGGACACACCAATTGCACAGGCATTGATGAGTATTATTTAAATTGCATAAATTTGGTTTATGGTTCAATTATAAGGCTGCAGTTGGTTTTGTGTTTGGTTTGTGGGAATAATGTGATAACTAGTCATTCAATGGAGCACATCAAGAAATATAGAAATATTGTCTTCGCATTAACAAAAACAAACCAAAGCACGTTTTCGATGGATTACAAATACTTAAGAAAAAACAAATTTTTAAGTCATTTCCTTCGTGTAACTTTGCTGTCTATGGCATCGAGTCTAATTCTTGATTTATATCCAAATTTGATAATAATTCAAAATAAGTGATACACTTGTATATTTTGTCAGCATTTTCATCGTAACATCACAAGTGAATTGTACTCAATGTAGACTAATAATAATGACAGTTTATATTTTCTTATAAACGGGCGATTTTTAAGAAATGCAAGCTACATTTGCAGACACGATCAGTTATGTTGTAAATTACAATCGTGATGTATTATAAATCAATACTTTTTATTGTTATAAAGGTATATTTCACAACTGTCATCCAGATTGCGTCGTGGGGAAGGGTAAGGCGTAATTCACGAGAAAATCGTGAGATATGGGACCAATAAGGTTTGCAGATCATTTGTCACTGTAAATGGTCAAATATCCACATTCTCCATTCTCATTTAAAAGGTCAAATGGATGCTAAACTGTTGAGAGAAAAAAGAAGACAAACAACAGCAACACAAAGGAAAGCAAGTGGAGTCCTCAAGGAGTGATTAATATGTATATAAACATTTTTATATTCTGTTTAACAACCATGATTAATTTTTGCATTAACTAACCAGTCCCGTTATGCTAAATTTAATATAATGTGTGAACTAAAATTATTGTCCTGTGTAGAAATGTCTATCACGTACTTCCAATAATATTAACATTTATAATTGTAGTTTGTCGGAACTACACGTTTAATGAAATTAAAATACCTATGTAGTGTGAAAAAGAAGGTGTAATAGTGTAGGTGACTGTCTAGAGCTAGTTCATTAACATAACAAATATGCGAATAAAAATCCAAGTTAATGGGAGTACAATGCAACAATATATTATCAAAATGCAGTAATCAATTATATTAATTAATAGATTACTTGGATATGTTGTTAAAGTCCACTGCTACAAATTATTTATATAATCCACGGAAGCGTTGACTGTTGGAATCGTGTCTACTGATAGAAGCTGTGTTCCGGTTGTAGATTTATCTTCGGATAAGGATGATAGGTTCCTGCAATAAATCCAAAGTATACAACACGGTTTGAGTGGAGTGAGTAGACAGAAACGGCCAGAGAGAAGGCGAAACTACCAACAGTATAGTGTATTTCAAATTGCACTCGGAAGTTATATGTATTTAAACATAAATCGTTTTAAAAAAGAGTTATGTACAATGTTCCTAATTTCAACACCTAACCAAAAGGTGTACAATCATATGGTTACGTACTCCACGCAGTTTCACCATGTAGTATCTCTGGTAAACAAATATCTTAGGATTATGTGGATGACAAATAGTTTTTATTCTGCGATTAATAATTTTTTCGAGGTCTGAAGTCAACTTTTGTTAGTTCTAATTACCAACCGTACCGTTGACATAAGCTTTTTCACATAAATTTGTGAAATCCAACTAAGAATGCAAGCTGATGACTTGATAATAATATTGACAATTTGCTTCATTCCAGAAACAGTACTAGTGGTACAGTGTGGAATTTTCAGAACATACCTACAATATTTGCATCTAATTTTATCAAACATTTAAAAAGAGTATTTCAAAAAAATAAATATAAAGACACCAACAGCAAAAAAGACGGTAAAAACACAAAGTGATTTTTAAAAAATGCGAAAAAATACCAAGAAGTAGAAAGGAAAGTAAACAGCATATAATAATAACTCGGTATTGGGTAGTGGAAGCCATGATATGATTATGCATGGCGACAGTAAAGCTATAATCATACAAGAAGTTATGAACTGATATTTGAGAATGTTTATCGCCAAGATGATCAGTTAATTCGGTTGAAACAACTCTAAACACTCATAAAATAACATTTCAGGGTTGTTGTTTTGTTTTTTATTGTCAGGTCTAATGCAGTGTTTGTAGTGGCAGTGTGAGTAATCCTGCATAACACAAAATTTTAAGGTGGTGATAATAGCGTTCACAACCAATGATTTTCATTTTATATTGCCGAAAAAACAACCACAAAACTAATAATTACATGATGGTTAATGACAGGACAATTTTGTACTGCTCATAGTGCTAATATAGTCGGAACCAGTAGATACACAAAAGAAGGAATACAGTAAAGTACAAAAAGTAAGCCAATGTTAGTAAATTAGGTAGCTAAGTATGTTTAAGAAGGAGTTCACTATAGAATACAAAATAAGAGAGAAATAAAAGAGTCTAAAATTACGCTATTTAACAACAAAGCAAGTCAAGGGTTTCGCGCTTAACATTGTCGGACCAAGTATGGTATCGTTGAGTTCCTGTACTTGGTTGTACGAGCATATATTATTTTATACTGATTTCTGGTTCTATTTGATGAGACACAAGGCGAGACTTGGGAATAGAGGGGGTGTTGGGGGTTTGAGAGTATGGTTTTAGACCATTTTTGCATGTGTTTAGATGCCTTTCAACTAATGTAGTGGCGAGCTGACTGAGTTTTACACCACTAGTCCTACTAACCACCTTCAACATTCTTCTCAGGATGGTATAGTCCTTTTTCAGTAGCCCAGGAAAGATTAAAGGGGAGCAGTAATGTAGAATAGGTAAGATACAAGAGTTGACAAATTGTGAAAGTGCAGGTTGGGTGATTCCAGATTGTCTAAGTTTAATAATGTAGTAGGTTAGACAGAACACTTCCTTAGAAATCGTTAGGATATGAGATGTCCAAGTAAGGTCGGAAGACAGAACTAGACCGAGGTATTTTGCATTAGACTTAGTTTCAATTTTAGTCCCCTCAATGCAGCAGACTTCATGAGAACTTACTAGTGTTTGTAGATCTCGTTTATGCCTAAGGGAGAAGTCAATAGTCTGGCATTTTGAGGGATTCAGCATGAGACCATTTAGTTTGGACCATTCACTGATGTCAGAGAGGAAGCTATTTAATTTGAGACAGTCTGACTGAGACTTAATGGGAGACGATACAGACAGGTCATCTGCATATTTGACGAAGTTGATTTCGTCTGAAAGAGGTGAACCATGTAAGAAGAAGGAAAAGAGAAACGGAGAGAGAACAGCACCCTGAGGATCTCCAGCTTCAGTAAGCAAAGGAGAGGAAGATACACCATTATATACCGTGTACTGCATCCTATTAGAGAAGTAAGAGTGTAGCCAGTTGATAGCCCAGGGCTCAGTTTGTGTAGGACTAAGCTTGTTTAACAATAGGCCTCTAGGCACATAGTCGAAAGTAGATGTATAATCAAGAAATGTGCAACGGACATACTTGGCCCCTTTGTCTAAGGAGGAAACAATGTTGTGATGAAACGCAGCAGCAGCGTCCAAAGTACTTCTACCCTGTTTGTAAGCAAACTGCTTTGGATCGTTTGAGAAACCTAGGGAGGGAACAAGTTTTATTAACAATAATTTCTCCATTAGTTTCAAAAGGGGAGAGGCAATAGCGATAGGTCTAAACTTAACATTATTACCAGAACCTGACTTGGGTACAGGGATGATTTTAATATCTTTCCACAGAAAAGGTACAACATTATTGGAAAAAGTATTATTATCATACTAGTGAACAAGTGGATTACTACAAAAGACTAAGAAATTAGGTTTCCCTTAAGAGTTATGAAGGATAAAATAGCTAATGTTAGAGCAACTAAGTTATATTCTATTTAGCAGTGATATGAGTAGTGGAACAATTAGTGATAAAGTTATGTAAAGTGGTCCTGAGTAAGGCAACTGGTTAGCAGAACTTGTTATGCTAAATTTTCACGACTGATTTTATATGGTGTGCGTTACACATTGCAAAGTGACTCATCAATTACATAATGGAAAAATACTACATAATTTCAACAATATGAATTTTTTTAGGAAATTATATGAAAATGGGTAACTGTTGACTGAAGATAGTCATTTCAACTCAAAAATAGTACTACTAATATTAATAATATATTTGTAGCAGACGCCTAGGAAATTGTGTTTAAGAAGTATGAAGTATAGAAGTAGCTAGTATTACAGCAACTAAGTTGAAGTCTATTTAGCAGCGTAAAAAGTGTAGTGGAACAATTAGTGATAAAATTATGCATAATGATCCTGAAGAAAACAGCCGGTTAACAGAGCTAGTTATGCTAAATTTTTTATGACCGATTTTCATACGGTGCGCATTAGATATTGCAAAGTAACCCTTCAACTTATATAATGTTAAAAATACTGCGAAATATTATAAAGATTATACGTTTTAGAAAAGTGTATGAGAAAAGGTGGTTATTGGCTGAGTAAAGTCATTCAGACACAAAAAATAGCATTGTATTATTAATTGTATATACATATGTAAAATATTAAAAGGTGTGGTTGCTAATATAATTGTTTCTAGAAATACTTATAATAACATAACTTATTGAAGACTATACAGAAAGGAAAATCAGTAAATTAGTTAAACGTTCACTGCGTAAGTAGTAGAGTCGAGTTATTTGTAACTGACTAAGCTGAAGACTGGACCGGCTTTCATTTACCATTTTGCCAACAGTTGTGGTCGTTTAGACTAACTAGAGTGGACATGTTAATGTGTCTTTCTAGGCACCGTTTGAACCCATTGGGGTATTCACAACATCTAATTTCAGATGGTAGTTGGTTCCAAAAGTGCAATATTTAATGGTGAAAAAGTTTGCCCTAATGGATTTTCTGTTGGTGGCCACCTTGACAAGGTAGTCATGGTTTCGCAGCTGATATGATTTAATATTTTCCCACGTTATGGATGAGTTATTATAACAACGTTTCCTAATGACTTTGAATAGTAGAAATAAGTTGCACTTCACTCTCCTTAACCACAGAGGTTCTAAATTCAGACGCATACACCTGTCAACATATTCCACTGGTTGGTCAAACCCTATTATGCGTTTCGTTAGGAATCTCTGAACACTTTCGATTTTTTTTCGGTCTGCAGACCTTAGGTTACTATACAGGAGAGCACAATATTCAAGTTTGGGGCGGATACATGTTCTATATATAGCTAATCTTGCTTCTTGGGTGTAGAAGTTACGCAGCACAAAGCCAATAAGTCGTTTACAGTCGGATACAACCTTATTTGCATGATCGGAGAAGGTTAGATCTGAGTATGTTATCCCGAGATCTGTGACAGTGTTCAGTTTCGAGAGGAGCTTACCGTACATATATAGGCACATTCTCGGTTTCCAGCGTCCAAGGTGGGCTATACCGCATTTGTCTGGGTTGAAAGCCAGTTGCCACTTTTCGCTCCAATCGCCTAGATTGTTTAAGTCATGTTGGATTTTGCTTTCGACGCTCATATCATCGTACCCATAATCATATACTATCTTGAGATCATCTGCAAAGAGGTATGGCTTGCCATACTTGATCGCAGAGACTATGTCATTTATAAATAGGAGGAATAGAATAGGGCCAAGAACGCTACCCTGTATTACACCACTAGTTATCGGCTTTGATGGAGACAGCTGGTGGTTGATTTTGACTAATTGCTCTATTTCTGTGAGAAAAGAATTTATCCAGTTGAGAAGTTTCCCGGTTATTCCGTAGGATTGGAGTTTTGTTATGAGTCTGATATGTGGGACTTTATCGAAGGCCTTGCTGACGTCGAGAAATAATGTTGTTACCGAATGACCATTATCAATGCATTGTGTAATGTAGTCAAAATAATCTAAGTGGCAAGCAATGCACGACCTTCTACTTAAGATGGGATGGGGATAGTAGGTCATTTGACAGCAAGTACTGAATGATTTGAGTCTTTACTATCTTTTTCATTACACGTGAAACTACAGACGTGATGTTGATGGGGCAGTAGTTGTTGATATCAGCTGTAGGCCCCTATTTATGGATAGGTACAATATAAGACTTCTTCCAGCAGGTAGGGTATGTCGCATCGCTTAGTGAAATTGAGTATAACTTGAGTAGGAGTAAATTCATGTCACTACCACCGTTTTTCAGCAGAATGGAAGATATACCATCTAGACCAATAGTGTTACTAAGCTTAAGATTTGCGACAGCTTTATCAATCTCGTGTGTGGTGAAAAGTATGTCACTTAAACATTCGTCTGTTTTACGTGGGAAATCCACGACCTCATCGTTCTCTAAGGTGTATAATCTGGCGAAGTGCTTGCTAAGCAGTTCACATATCACCTCAGGATTTTCGTAAGCAATCCCGTCTAAGTATAATATTTTAGGATAAGCTGTTTTGGAGTTCATCGACCTACTTTAGAAAAGTTTGGCTATTTCTCCTGAGTTATGCGGTGCCTGGATGGCTCGCATTTCTTTGTTTCTGAGGCCTATATTTCTCAACTCTTCAATTCTATTGAGAAGGGACGTAGTAGCAATTAGTGATGACAAGTCATGATATCTGTAGTATTTTATTGAGTGCTTTCGTAGACTTCTCCTAAACGATGTCGGAATATAATCGCTTTGGGGGAATCTGAAGCTAAGAATCTTCTCAGGTGCAATGACGTCATGAATTGAGTTAATATTCTGATAAAAGTTGTTAAGAATTGCCTCTAAGGTCTCGTTCGAAAAGTACGAGTCCCAATTAGAACATCTAATTAGGTGCTGATACAATTCCCAGTCAGCATGTGTGTACAATCTCATAGGTGTCTGGCCAGCTTCATCTCTGCGCTTTGCTTCAGGAAAGATGTCAAAAGAACACACTACTATTTTATGGTCACTATCTGGAAATTCATGTCCCACATGTTCTGTAGATGGTTTTATGTTGTTCGTGAAAATAAGGTCTAAGATATTTGCGGATCTAGTGGGTGAATTTATGTGTTGTGTCCACCCTTCTGTGACGATGGAATTTAGGAGATTATCATAACTTTGGGGTCCTCGGAGTGAAGACCATGATACTTCTGGCATGTTGAAATCACCTCCGATAATTTTATAACTGTGGGGAAGATTGGCTGTAACATTAAAAATATTGCTGAGCATATCATCATATTCCCTGTTGGATGAAGGGGGTCGGTACACACAACCCACAAGTATAGGTTTGCTTCTGACAACTTTTATTTCAACCCAGATGGAGTCATTGAGTTGTGACAGAATTGGGTTACTGAACCGGGTTGCACATAAGGATTGTTCACAGTAAATTAGTGTTCCACCCCCACGACCTCTCTGTCTGTCCCCTCGGAAAAGGTTGTATTTATCAATCCTTAGGCTATCATTGGAGATTTGACTTGTGCACCAGGCTTCAGTGATCATAATCAATGACGGTCTGCATATAGAAGCTAATGTGCTTAGTGTTAAGTGTTTGCTTAGAACTGATCTAGTATTTACTAGGATAATAGATAAACACTGGTTATGTGGTTTCAGTGAGTGGATAACATCTTGATAAAATAATCCATGAGTATCCTCTATATGCATGTTATTAGACTCATTTGGTGTCGACACTGTGTCAGCTATCCCCCAGGAAATATGACTTGCCCTAGCTGTAGACTGTTCGCTATGCCGGCAAGGAATTGATCTGATATCATGCGTGCTATATGCTTGATGCCAGGTGTTTCTGTTAACTGGCGCTGGTGAAAATCCTGCCCGAAAGTATAACCGATATGAGTATTCGGTAATTTGTTGCCAGTACAAGAATGAAGTGTTTGTACATGTTCCGGGTAGTCATCAGACCATAGCAAGTTTTGTGCAGAAATTGGCACATGCTCCCTACTAGATGCATAGGATGTATGAGTGGGTTCTGTCGGCTTGCTAAATGTAGTCTGTGGCCGATGTTTGGGGTATTTTCTATAACTTTCAGTTGATAGAACATTGGAAGGGGGTTGGCTAACAATGGGTTTACGTAGTGGATGAGCAGAATAATACCTACTACCTTGCTGTGCCGTTTGTCTAGAATTAGTGGTAGGATATAACTGACTTTCCACTTGATACCAGTTAGGCCTACGCCTGGGAGGTAGGTCTACCATATTTGACTTTCTCTTAGGATGATGGCCCAGAGGTGCTTTCGTCTCTATCATATCAAAGGGCTTTCTTACTCCGGGTTCAGTATTTAATTTATTTACTTCTTTTTCCCTTTTCTTATGACCAACTGGTTGATGATGGCTAACAGGGCAGCCAGCACATGCTATGTAGCGATTCTGTTGCTTGGACACCTCATGCGCCTTAGTTTTCTTAATGGAAATGGGATGTTTGTTATAACGCCTAGAAAACTTGCTAACTTGGGTAGCTACGTTCGACTGGTGCTTCACAGTGGATGGATTGTCAGACTGAGGAGTAACTGACTTAAAAGGGGATGGGTGGACATATGGGTTTTAATGGTTTCGGGCTCTTGATGTTTGTATCAGTGTGAAAACGATGTATTTCAACATTATGTTCCGTTGACTCATCTATGTCCACCATTTCAGTGTCAGCATCAGTGTCGTTAAATAATACTTGGCTAATATTAGTCTGTGCTTGAGAAAATGTCTGATGCATGCGGTCATCAGGTTTTTCAGTAGACGGAATAACGCATGGAACATCATCTACAGTTGTCCTATTAGAGTTATCAGTATTCAGTGTTCCTGAGCGGCATCGTCTTTGGCACGATGTTAAATCAGGTGCAACCTTAATGTTAGTGTAGAGTGTTGAAGAGCCTATTACCTTACCAGCTTTCAGAAAATTCCCGGATTCTTCGATAGACCTGAACTTGAAAAGCACCGGACATGAGTGGCTTGCAGATTTCTTACGAAGACGCAAAACCTGACATTCTGTCAACGACATATTACAAGCCTTCAGACACGAAGCTTTAAGTTTGGCAATAGGCTCTCTGTCTGGAATGTTATAGGCCAAGACGTTATGCGAAGACACAATCCTCTTAACAGCTTCTTCCGCCAAATAGTCAATTATGCGCTCGGATTTCATAAGTGATTCAAGACAGATGTTTTGTGATGGGTCACACAATTGCACGAGGGGCATAATGCTGTCAAACTTGCTCTGTAGGTCTGCCATTGACTTCTGAAGTACCAGTAAATCATTTTTGCTGCAAGCGGCATTCTGTGTCAGTTCACCCATGATATAATAATATTTCCTATCAATGTAGGACACACCAGTTGTACAGGCATGGATAAGTATTATTTAAATTACATGAATTTGATTTATAGTGAAATTACATGGTTGCTGTCCTCTCTGACATCAGTTAGTGAGCACATTCTGATAGTTAGTCGTTCAATGGAGCACATAAAGAAATATAGAAATATTTTCTTCGCATTAACAAAAAAAACCCAAGTATGTGTCGGATAAATTACAAATATTTGGGAAAAAAATAAAGCTTGAAGTCAATTCCTCCACATAACTTTGTTGTGTGCGGCATCGTATCTTGTTTTATGTTCAAATTGGGTATTAATTTAAAATGAGTGATTTATTTTTATGATTTTGACATCATTTTTTGCAAGTAATACCAGATGTGAATTCAACTGAATGCAGATTAATATTGGTCAATTTCAAGCAGATTTGTTTTACTGCACTCAAGTCACCCATAGCCCGCCATTTGTCACAGCATGGTTGCTCCGTACGAGTAAGTTGATAAACACGTAGAAAGCTATATAAAAACCATTTTAGATCGTTGACAGTGCTTGTATAAGATGCTGTACAGCGTCTAGTTATGGTTACAGTGGATTTCATCAAGGATGCTGAGCCATTACTAGCCGAACCTTGAGGGATAATATATGAGTAAGTGACTTCAATTGTTTCTCAGCTTCAGTCGGAATGTAGATCAATGCAACTTGTACTACAAAGTAAATACAACAGAAATGTAGCAAAGGGCAGAGAAAAAGTATGTGGAGTCGAACGTATTTGTTTATATTCGTTGTACATTGTAATTTGATGAACGAAAATTTGTTTCTACTATGTCTTTTTATGCATTTATGCTACTAGTTTATTTATAGTCTTTAGAGAAGTAAGGGTATTTAAGCGCGTTTAGGTACTGTAGTAGACTAATAGTTGATTCGTTCTAGGAATAAATAGTTTATGTATATAGTCGGTAGAGTGAAATAGTGTGTAAAGAGAGCGTTTGAAACTTAAAACTGTATTGCAGTTCCTGACATCTAAGGGCAGATTGTTCCATATTTTAGAATACATGACTGAAGAAGTTTTCGCGGAGTGTTGACTTAAAGGCTTTCATTGTCACTGTGCAATTTTGGTTACGCAGATCGTAAGAGCCTTCTTGTGCGAATTGCATGTCCTTAATGTCTGAGAATGATATTTTGTGTAGGACCTTATAGAAGAATACTAGGTTTATAATTAGTCGTCTTGTCCAGAGTGGGTCAAGTTGTAGAATCATGCACAGTGAGATGTAGTCTTTCTTACATTCGTAGCCAAGTAGTTTCGAGGTAAAATATCGTTGGATACTTTCTATTCTTAGCTTTTCACGTGTGTGAGTGCTGCTAATAATAAATGGACAGTATTCTAGTAGTGGCCTCACACAGGTTTTGTACAGAATGAGCTTCGCTTCATTGTCGTGAAAGTTCCTGAGTATGCATCCTAAGAGCATCCTCGACTTTTGAGTCTGTGATGCCACTTGCTCAGAGAATGTTAGGTTACTCGAGTACCTCAGACCTAGGTCAACGACACTTTGGAGTTTGGTTAGGTTAGCCGATTGAAGCGTTAACTTCATGTCGACTGAGGGTGCACCGAAGCAGATCCAGCCACATTTTTTTAAGGTTAAGTTGGAGGTTCCATAAAGACGACCAAGCAGTCACTTTATCTAGTTCTTTTTGTACAACATTCTGGAAGTACCCTAGGTCATCAGATTGGAATGTATAAGCTACTTTGAGGTCATCTGCAAAGATGAATGGTTTCCCCTGAGAGGAGCAAGCGCATATGTCGTTAATATATAGGGTAAATAGAAGGGGTCCAATGACACTACCTTGTACTACACCAGAGGTGACTGGGCTAGGTTTCGAAGTTATGGATCCGAGTTTAACTATTTGGGACCTATTGTTAAGGAATGATTTAAGCCATCCTGATAGTTGGTCACGTATTCCTAAGGATTTCAGCTTATGCATTAGTAGTAAATGGTCGACACGGTCAAATGCCTTTGAGATGTCAAAGTAGATGACTAGTACTAGTTGTCGTCTGTCACGACTGCTGGTCACAAAGTTAAAGAAGTATAAGTGGCATGTTAAACAAGATCTGGATTTTAGGAATCCATGTTGGTTCGGACTTATGATGTTGCAACTAAGCATATGCTTCATTAGGTTGTCTTTAACTAGTCTCTCCATAATTCTAGATGCTATAGGTGTGATATTAATTGGCCTGTAGTTACTGACGTCTGTTTTCGAGCCAGATTTGTGTTTAGGCATAATAAACGTTGTTTTCCACACATCAGGGTAAGTTTGGGTTTCTAAGGACATTGTGAATATTTTAAGTAGCAGTAGGGGAATGTCAGGGCCACCATATTTATAAAAATAGGATGATATGCCGTCAGTACCGAAACCTTTTGAGCATTTTAGGGTTCTTATAGTTTGTTTAATGTTAGTATAGTTAAATTCAATAGTACTAATTAGGTTTGGTGTGTGTGGAGATGGAGTTTGTGCCACATTAGTAGCAGGGTGTATATTGAGTAACTGGACTGTGGGCTTAAGGTGGTTACCTGCAAAAGTTGAGTTAAATAATTCACACATGTCTGCGGAATTAGTACATAGCCTACCTTTGTCTATGAGGAAGGAAATGCTGTGATTTTTGCGATTCATTCGCTTCTTTAAGATTTCCGTGAGTGCATACACTCTAGCAGGACTGGCTACTGCGATGCGTTCTTCGTTTCTCATACGGAAATTTCGAGCTTGTGAGATGGAACTAAGGTGTTAAGTATTAAACCTAGTGTGCCAAAGTCGTGGTGTTTAAAGTAACTTGTTGAGAGATTCTTCAGTTTCATACGATCCTTTGACTTTATGAATGACTTTCTATGTGGGGAAGCTCAAGTGTTTGGAGTGGAATGACAGCATCCAAGCATGTGTTGGAGTTATGGTAGAAGATGCTCAGAGCTCTCGAGATGTTATCAGTTTAGAAGTACTCTCTCCATTCTGAGGATCTTAACATTGATTTTACTAAAGTCCAGTCTGCCTTACTGTAGTTCCTGTAAGTTATTTGTTGTGAAGTAGGGGTATGGGCTGCATTGCTACTTGACGGAAGTGGCAGTGCACACAGCACTGTTTTGTGGTCACTCCCTGGAAACTCAGAACCTATTAGGGTAGAAAGGGGACTTATATTGTGGCAGAAGATTAAGTCTAGTACGTTATTACCTCTTGTTGGGGTTGTGACAGTCTGTTTCCAGCCAAGTATATCCAGTGTGCCTAAGAACTTAGCAAATTTAGTTGGGCCTGTGGGTATTTCCCAGTTGATTTCTGGTAAGTTAAAGTCTCCACATAGGATCTTATGATCGTAGTGTAGGGTGGATAATTGTTCCAGAGTATTAACAAGTTGGGTCTCGTAATTACTAAAGGTGCCAGGTGCTCTGCAGGTGCATCCCATTAAGATTATTGCGTTATTTAAGTGTAAGTTAACCCATAAAGTCTCAGGCATGTTAAGTGTACTACTTTCTAGCTGTGATACGGTAAGTGCATTCAGAAAGTACATGAGGCAACTCCCTCCCTTACCACCTTCCCTGTCACACCGAAAGTGTGTGTAGTTATCTAAGCTTATCTCTTCATCCAGTATGTTCGAATTACACCAGGATTCAGTGATGACAATTACAGGGGGTTTGTATATTACTGTGAGTGCTCTGAGCATCGGTAGTTTATTTAGAACAGATCTAGCATTTATTAAGATTAGGTAAAGACGAGATTTGAAATCGCATTTGAAGTATTTAAGTTCGTTAATCAGCCCCGAGTATGGTTCAGCACCCAGTAGTACTGTTTGGCATGACGACCCTATGTTAAGAGGAGTTTCGACATCACGCTCATCTATGTCTATCGAGTTGGTGTGTGCTGTTTTCGGTGGAGAATTAGGTGTTGGAGTGCTGGATTTGCTATAGGCTAAGGCATTTTTATTTTTAGTTAAGCCAGAAACATGGGCAGGGATCTTTATTTGACCTAAACTTGTGCATGTATCAAGTGTGCTTAGTGGATGCGGGTGAACTAGACTGTTCCTATATTCATGCAAGAGGAAGCCAGCATTAGCGGTTTAGGAGTGTTAGCATCCCTACCAGCTGTTTTCTCAACGCTGACAGGGACGCAGGGGATAAAAAAATGATTAGGACCTTGTGGAGACCATGGTTTATTATTCGACCTATTGTTAGGTACTAGTTGTGTCCTTGTATGGGTTTCGTGTGTACTGCATTGTGGGTTAGTTCCCAGCAGACTTCTACCATATATCCGATCAAAATTTATTTGTGTGCCATACTGTGGATACCCTGAATTGTTGGTGGTCAAGTTCTGACTAATACCACTTGTACTATTGAGGGAGGCATTGTTGTGACGTTGGTTATTTGTATGTGACATGGTGTGATTTCGCACGTTGAGGGTGCCAATACTATTGACCGTGGGAGATGTGGGCTTAATTATACTGCCATTTTTGTTGTTGGCATGATTTGGGGTCATATTCTCCTTTTTTTACCAATGGACTTATGGACAGGAGAGGACAGGGCCGACTTTCGGGGGATTTTGACTTTTTTCCGGGATTATTTGGTGACATGTCTATATCTACGGTGATAGGTGGTATAGTTTTATTGGCTATTTGATTACAATTTATTGGCCTTTCGGTTGGTGTCTCTCTCTGAGAAGATAATTCTGTGTGGTTTGAGAGGGGTGGTGCGGTGGATTCTACGGTATCTCTCAAAGGGTTGCGTATAATTGCTGCTTGCAATGTCCTATTGTTTATTCCACAATTAGACTCAGTGAGATGATTATATACGCGCCTTTCTATGACTGACTTGTCCACCGCAACCTTTATTAGTTTGTAATTTCTGGCTTGCGATAGGGTGTGTTGGGAGTGGTTGAATTTTCTGGCCTCTGCCGGTGTTTCGAACTGAAAACGAATAGGACAACACTTTTCATGTTGACTCTTCTTCAGCCTGTAGCACTTAGTCTTGGAGTTGGGCATTTTCGCCTCACTAAGTAAGGTGCGCTTTACCCTTTTTAGTGCCTCATTGTCCGGAACGTTGTAGACAATAGCATTTAATTTAGCATCGAGTCGTTTTGTTACTTCTCCAGTAACAAAGTTAATGAGGTTATCCACCTTAGATATCGATTCATTGTCAAGTTTGTTAAGGTCTACAGTTTTCATGAGAATAGTTAAAGGTGTCAGTTCACAGACCTGCGATCTGATATCGCTGATCTGATCTGATAATTTGGTATTGGTATCAGAAATTCCAGGATCTACCGACTTATTGTTTTTTAAGTCCCTTAACTCGGCCTTAAGTTCTCCTATAGACAACTTTAGAAGTTCTATTTCTGAAGATAGTTCTGAAACAGAGCTTGAAGGCTAGAGCTTTCCGATAAGCACATAAGGTGTAGGGAGGGTTTCTGTATGAGCAGAGGGTACTGAATTTTTGGGAGTAGTGCTAATACTAGCTGTCAGTATAGTTTTATCCTCAGTTTCAGCTCGACGCTTACGACATACAAGTGAGTTTTGTGGCTCACTATAACCATTTGTAGGAGGTGTGTTGCTTGATGTAGCAATCAACGACTTAAAATTAGTCATCAGTTTTACAGGGGATTGAGTTCGCTGCTTTTTACGTTGGTTAACCATAACTATTTGATATGAGAGTTAATAGTTATAGGTATGGAGGTAGTAGAGTACTTGTGCAAGGATTACAACAAGATAAATTTTATGTAACGAATCACGCAAAAATGTAACGCAAACGTTGGACGTTCCGCGTATATATATACAATCGTTGTTATGTATGGATATGTGGATAATGTGAGGAACGCGGCTAATTCCCAAAATAATAATGAAAGATGCTTCACGCAGAAGCTGAACACCTGTAGCGCAGCAGTTCGAAAAGAAACAGTAAATACTAGATCCAGCGTTTTACCAAGTCGAGCTGAAAATTTGACAATATTGACATGACCTAATAATTCAAGAAAAGAACAATCGCAAGTATTGAAATCTGTTGTGACAACTGATAAAGAGTTTTCGAGATGTGTAGCAGCGAATTTTGTGAATTCATCCGAGGCGGAACAGCCAGGAGTAATATAAATGTTTGAGATGAAGACGTATTTAAACTTGGATAAGTGTTTCGGACGACATTTGACTGTAATACAATCAATAAAGTCACTAGAGAAAGAAAAACATACATTATTTGAAGTTGACCACTGGGAATGAATGAAGGTTGCGACACTTCCACTTTTTTTTTCTACAGCATATTCGACTTTGTCTAAACAGTGTAAAGCCATTTAGAGAAACCAGGTTGTCGTCATAAAGATCATGGAGCCATGTTTCTTGTAATGCGACTATCGCGGTATTGTGATAAGTATCGGATGATAAGAGATACTGAAGATGCATAATTTTGTTGGTAAGTGAACGGCAGTTTGAACTGACAATAACTGGAATAGTTGTGCTAAATAAAGGTGTCCGTTTGGGAGCACGTTGTCAACCACCATGATATTTTCTCTTTGTTTTATTAGATGCATGAGTCATATGGTTTAAAACATTTAATGAATTCATTACTGTATTTGATACGATTTGTGATCATATTTTGTTAAAATTAAAAATCAAAACATGATGTATTAGATGCAAATATGTAGATGTACTGTTACACACAAGGCAACAGCCACAACCAACGAAAGGAAGAAGACGAAGAGACGAGAGGGAGATGTTTATTTTAACCACGCCAGGCTTGAATTAACCGGGTACGAGGCTAATTATCATCATTTATAACAAGCCTGGACAAACGATCTTCCTCCTGTTCCAGTGAGGCCACGTCAGCGTTTCTTTCTGAAAAAAGAAGAAAAAGAAACTTATTTAGTGGCATTATGGTGGTTTTTATTTCATTACATCTCCTCCTCCCTTCTGAAGGCACTGTCCTCAGTGCCTGGCGGTGGTACAGGATATGCACTGCCTCCATCTGTTGGTACCTCGACGAAACTACTAGCGGGCCGCAGTTGCGGGGATGGCGACGGTTTCTGGACCGGCTGCTGGGTGATGTGGTTTCAGCTGGTTATAGTGTGCGGATATAAGGTTATCTAGAGGACGCTGCAAATTTCGCAGGACATACGTTGTGGGAGGTCGGTGCTGTTCGATCTCATAAGGTCCTTGCCACGGGGCGTAGAATTTAGGACACGAACCGGCAGGTACCGATGGGCGATGAAGCCAGACATAGTCGCCAGGCGAATAAGTGGGGCCGCGGGCGAAGCGGTCATAAATACTCTTCTAGTGTTCTGACGAAGACTGGAGATGACGACGTGCCAGGTTGTAGGCTATCCCCAGGTGGTGGCGAAGATGTCGGACATAGGGGATGCAGTCTATTTTCATATACGGTAGCAGCGCCGTTTGGATCTCAACTGGGAGGCGGAGTTCATGCCCAAACAGAAGCAAAGCTGGTGAAAATCCCGTGGATGAATGGATGGAGGAGCGATACGCTAGTAAACACCGAGGTAGGACATCGTCCCAGGTGTTCTCCGGTGTACTGTGCAAAAAGGCAAGGAGAAGATTCTTAATAGTCCGGTTGGTGCGTTCGATGAGTCCATTACGCTGTGGGTGGTATGATATAGTACGGGTCTTCCGGATGCCAAAAGTATTGCAGATGTGAGCGATAAGATGACTCTCGAATGCGGCGCCCTGGTCAGAGTGTAGATAAAGAGGGGCACCAAAGCGGGACACCCAGTTGTCTATGAACGCGCGACCAATCATCAAGGCATCTTGTTATTGCAGGGGGACAGCTTCGCACCACTTCGTTAAGTAGTCGACAATGACGAGTATGTATCGACTACCAAGTCTCGACGTTGTTATTGGCCCCATAACATCTATCCCAACTCGGTGGTTGGAAGCTTCCGTAAGCATAGGTACTTACGGTGCTCGGGAAGGTAGTTTGGGCTGTTTGATTTGTGCACATGTAGCACAGTTGCGGCAGAATTCAGTAACGTCATGATGAAGAAGTGGCCACCAAAAACGTTGACGGACGGCGTGTTCGGTTTTTTGTTGGCCAGCGTGACCAAGCTGGTGGTGCACAAGGTGAACCACCTCCGGAACTTTCAACCGGGAAACAAGAAGACGGGGTGACGAGGATGGTTCCACTATATACAAAACATCGTCGAGTAGTCGTAAGACGCCCCACTTGCTACAGATGCATTGTGTTGTATCTGACAGACTCCGTAGTTCCTTATTCGATGGTTTATCGTTCCCACGGAGCTGTCGCGAGTAAACAGGTTGAATATCTGTATCAGCCGCCTGCAGTGCGGCCCAATCCACATCGATACGCGTATTAAGTAAAGCATTCACTGAGGCGTACGTCGGCAATCGGGAGAGGGAATCAGCGTTAGCATGTCGAGGCCCCGGACGATACTCACAGGTAAACTCGAACTACTGTAACCGCTCTTGCCATCGAGCCACCTGACCTTCAGATTCATGAAATGTTTGCAGCCATTGTAGTGTACGATGGTCAGTGAGTACTCGAAAGGGGCGCCCAAGTAGATAGTGTCTAAAGTGTCTCAGGAAATACACAAGGGCAAGCATCTCCCTTCGGGTTGTCGAGTACCGTGTTTCCCGTTTATCTAGCTTGCGACTGGCATATGCAATAACGCGTTCTCGACCATCGGCTGCCACTTGGGAAGGGACAGCCCCTATAGCGTTAGTGCTTGCGTCCGTGTCCAGAATAAACGAACCAGATGACGGAGACGTGTCTGGAAACGCAAGGATGGGGGTTGACGTCAAGTTCGTCTTTAGCTCGTCGAACGCATGCTGGCATTCATTGGTCCACAGGAATTCACGGCCCTTTTCTGTCAGGCGATGCAGGGGCGAGGCTAGGGTGGCAAACCCAGGCACGAAACGTCGGTAGTACGAAGCCAACCCTAGGAAGCTACGAACGTCTTTACAGGACTGGGGTGTAGGCCATCCTGAGATGAGGCGCGTTTTCTCTGGGTTTGTTTGAATACCATCTGGTGAAATTCGGTGCCCCAAAAATGTGACTGCCCTCTGTAAGAATGAACATTTGGCCGGCTTCAACTTTAAACCATTCGTTCTAAACCTTGTAAGAACAACCCGTAGGTTATCCATGTGCTCCCCTGGGGACTTCCCATGTACAATAATGTCGTCAAGATAGATGAGACATTGTGCGGGACTAACCTGTCAAGGACTATTCGCATCAAGCGTTGAAATGTGGCGGGGGCATTGCATAGTCCGAAGGGCATTGTTCGGAATTCGTAGAGACCACTCGGAAGGATAAAGGCCGTCTTCGGGCAATCGTCAGGGTGCACCTCTACCTGTCAGTAGTCTGACGCCAGATCTAACTTGGAGAACCACTATGAGCCGGTAGGTGCGTCAAGGGTTGCGTCGATACGGGGAATCGGGAAAGCGTCCCGTCTGGTTATAGCATTCAGTTTACGGTAGTCAATACACATTCGGAGGGAGCCTTCCTCCTTCTTGACTAAAACGATGGGTGACGCCCATGGGGGGGAGGATGGTGCGATGATCTTTTTATCCAACATATCTCGTATCAGGGCGTCCAGTTGGGGCTGGTAATGCACGGGGATCCGTCGGGTTGGTTGACGCACAGGCGGATGACTGCCTGCATTGATACGGTGCTGAACAACACCAGTGCGTCCATGATTACCCCCATCATTGAACACATCAGCGTATTCACCGATCAGTTTTAGCATATGCCCTCGGAGGGGAGCAGGAGCAGATGGATCAACCGAAACTTGATTTATGATGGTAGACACTGATAACTTTGATGCAGCAGACCGCGGTTGCTGAGGGCTATATACGGGTATAGTGACGGAATCAATTGTGACTCGAGAATTGGTGATATCTATAAGAGTGTGGTATAACATCAAGAAGTCTACCCCTAGGGTGAGGTCCCATGTAAACTGGGCGCAGATAAGAAACCGATGGCGCACATTTAGGTCTCCAAGGCGCAGCTGTAGATCGGCAGCAGATCGGGCCTCCAGTTTAGCACCGTTAGCCGTCGTCAAGATGTTGTGAGTGGTTACTGGAGGTGAGCTCTGGGCAAGCGTCGAAGGAAGGAAGCCTTTACTAGAGAGACTGACGCGCCAGTATCTAGGAGGACTTTAGAGGGCACTCCATTAATATGTCCCCATAACATTAAAGGTTGCCAAGTACAAGAGTATGTAGACAAATAAAACACAGGGGACTTACTGCGGTCCGGCTGGCGATTGTGGCCACACTTACGGGCCTTCTTCCCGACACTAGTAGCAGCGACGGGTAGCGTCCCCATTTGAGCGTCGTTGGCTTCTTGAACAGTCGCGGCGAATGGGGGTCACGGCGGCTGCATTGGGTTTTGTTGATACTGGGCACATAGAGGTGCTGGGTGTCGACACGTGGTCGTTCTCAGCGTCCATGAAACGAAGAATAATCCTGTGTAACTTGGATGTGTTGGCTGGGAGCTGACGTCGGAGGTTTGTGCGCAGGTCACCAGGCATCATTCCCTCGACGAAGCGGGTGCATACCAATTGGTCTCTGCTGCCAGGGCTATCGTGATTGTCAAGTCCAGCTGCCAGTAGCTGGAGAGCGTTAAGATATTCCAGGAAACTCTCTCCTGATGGGAGAGCAGTTGTAATAGGGTATGTTGAGAGCCCAGCCTCAGGTCAAAACATTGATCTAGAATCTCCCAGTTCGTTTACATGGAGTTGGTACTACAGAACCCAGCAGCGTGTGCACGGGCGAATGCATCCTCTGATAGGTTGTTGAGGACGTGGATGAAATGGTGGGCTGCTGGAGTAACGTCCAGGAACGCCTGCATTCGTATCTTCCAGTGGGGATGATCTGATGATGGTCGCAGCAGTGGTGGGTGGGGAAGCGGTGGTACACTAGGCAATGATGAAGCACTATCCTGAGGAAACAATTTAGGAGGCTGGTCCTCTGATCGATTTGCCATGTTAAGTGTAGATAAAATACCTCCGACACCAATTTGTTACACACAAGGCAACAGCCACAACCAACGAAAGGAAGAAGACGAAGAGACGAGAGGGAGATGTTTATTTTAACCACGCCAGGCTTGAATTAACCGGGTACGAGGCTAATTATCATCATTTATAACAAGCCTGGACAAACGATCTTCCTCCTGTTCCAGTGAGGCCACGTCAGCGTTTCTTTCTGAAAAAAGAAGAAAAAGAAACTTATTTAGTGGCATTATGGTGGTTTTTATTTCATTACAGTACAGAAGGGTAGCCCACGTGTCAAACAGGCCGCCGGCTGACATCCTAGCTGATATCCTAGCTTATAACAGCTCTGGAAGAAAAATAGGGAAGATTAGTCAGTTACTGCTATGAAATACATATTTGAATATTTATTTCATTAGATTACTGTTTTGTACATTGTTTCACCCTTTCAAGGCCTTTGTATATGGTTGTGCGCGCCTTGATTGGTCGGGTCGATTTAGGTGTTTTTGTTACGTTCGGATTTTCGGAACTAGACTTATTGATTGAAGGTGGAAGGTGTGAGGCCTATGTTAATCATTCTTAGGATATGAGTCATGTGCATTGTCCGTGAACAATAAATACAACGAAATTTCACTCGTGAATTCGACTGTAGTAAAGTAATGGCTAACGAAGATGACATGGACGAGGTGTCTTGTGCTGAAATGTTAATACGTAAGAACGCTGTGGAGGACTCTGATAGGGCTGATCTGTTCCAGTTGTTCGCTTACTTACATGGAGAGCTTGAGGCTAGAGACATGGCACTGGCTGCTTTAAAGGTGGATATTTTATCGTTTATATTTTTTCAGGCTGACCGCATTAACGCAACAAATCTAAGGGCGAAATATGGCATAATAATTAGTGATAAACAAAGTAATAAGGAATGTGAAGACCCTTTTCAAGCCTTACAGAGGGACTCAGTAAGTGATATATAAGTAGCTACTTATTATCAGTTTTTTGTACCTGCTTTAGGTGACAGTGAATCTGCTTTAAAGCCTCTGTACGACAGCCAGTTGATACAACTGGAAAATCTCATTTCGTCACAGAGGTATGCTCAAAACAAGATGAGAGACCAGCTGGTTCTTATGGAGAAAAGGTACATAAAGGTACTATAGGATTTTCAGATAAGCCTCATTTTATAGGCATGTGAAGAGCTGGAGGATGAACGGCGCAAACACGAAAGAGATGCTGCTCAAGGAGATGATGTTTTGGTCATGCTCGAGAAAGAACGCGAACGACTTAAATCTGAAGTAAGTTATTTTCGTCACTCTGACTGTGTAGGTTGAATATGAAAAGTTGCAGAACAAAAAACTTGCTCGTGATGTAAAGCGTGCTGTTTTAGGCTGGAGAGAACAACACATTCTCTGCAACCGCCAGAAGTTCGCTGCGGCTTCCCTTATCAAAGAACGTAAACGCCTTTGCAATCAACTAGCCAACGAGCAAAAGCGGGTGGCTGAGCTTGAGCGAGCTTTGCAGAATAATGACCTGATTATAAAACTAGATAGTTATGATAACAAAGCAGATGAAACAGCTGTCAGTGCAGAAAATAAGCTGTGTTGCGATCGTCAGTGCGAGTTACTTCGGAGGAAGCTTGTGGAGGAGACGGAAAACCGGAAAAAGATAGAATCTAATTTTGAAAGGTAATTTGTTTAGTGTACTCTTTGAACCTTTTGCCGGTGGTGTATATATGATTGTATTTATTGGATTTTGTGGGCACTGTGTTTTTGAATTAGTAAAATTATCCTGAATCACTGTCTTACTGGTAGTCACGATATTTGTGTATTTACATATAATGCAAAACATTACTTGAGTCTTTCCAAAGATTAGGACAGACTGGTTTCAACATAAAACTTTGCACCAATGTGCAGCACACTTCACTCAAAAGATTAGGACTTCGAATTTCTATGTGTAAGTGGAATTTTTTAGTTTACCTAGTTTCTTATCTGTGTGAATTAGTTGATTTACATCCCTTAACTTACATTACGTACAGCTACATTCCATCACATGAGAGCAGAACAGTCTGTGGGGTTGTGAAGTTACATCGATTGAGGTGACTATGACATGTGCCACTCATTCCACGTCACCTCATAGATAGAATTAGGTAGGATGTGAAGTAGTGGTGACCAGAAGAAACCTGGTGTCATTTCTTGAATTCTGACTGTTGGATTAAGCCACATAGAGAGATGGAGACCATCTGTTTGGGGTCCTTGGGGTACTAAAAACCAATGGCCTGAGACTGTCGGTGCCCTCAAAATTGTTCTCAATAACACAGATATATTCACTATTTGAAGTCTCCAAGATCCGTTGAGTCTTCAAGATTTTTCGTGTTACTATTCCTCCCATTACGGTTCTTTTAAAGTTTTTGTATTTGTCTACCTTTATGTGCCACATGAAGTGTAGAAACGTGAAGTACTGTACTTCTATACAAAGTCCTGTGTTGGAACTCAGATTAATACCTGGTTATAGTTCATACAGTTATTCTAAAGTGGGCGGGATTTCATCGACTACCTATGTTCTATGACGAGGCATATTTTTGTCCATTAAGCCAATGATAGTGGCCTCCGAATGATGAAGGTGATGTGGATGAAGGAGAATGATGCTTAGGAAGACTTCGTGTGCTTTTGGAAGTGTGTGGACGGTTGTTACTTCCCGGCTGCCCACACCGTGAAAGTTGATTGATTCTCCGGGTACATGGCTTTTCGATAACTACGTTACATTAACATAGTTACATAAAACTCTTATTTTTGTGAAATATCTTGCCAAAAAGTTGCAAAAAACTATTGCAATTATTTGCCTTTCAAACACTGAATCTTTGGATATAATCTTGCTGTTGGATAATGCCTATAACTACTGTGCTTGTTTAACACTTACTAACATCTATAATTGTATATATTGGTGGATTTGCATATTCAAGTTGGCTCAAGTCAGTGAGTCTATGATTTTGGTATCATTTTGGTTAACTTTACTTGACTGTGATATTATTATTGTTGTCGCTTGTTACCCTTCTTGTTGTGAATTATTTTCCTGTGCTGGTGTTGTTCTGATTGTTTTATTCCTTGTTTTCCTGGTTTTAAGGGGAGCAACCCACAAGGTCGCTTCTCTCTAAACTATATTTTAATGTAACAATCCCCTTCTCAGACGTGAGGCTAGCAACCCCACCCTGTAAACAAAGTTGCTACAGAAACTTCAGCACGAAGAATCTCCTTGCGCCAAAAGAAAAAGTCTGTATGGGGACATGGAATGTCCGCACCATGTACGAGATTGACAGAGCTGCCCAGATCGCGAACGAAATGAAAAGATACGGAATTCAAGTATTGGGGATATGTGAAAGCAGATGGAACGGGAATGGACTCACCAAATTGTCAACGGGTGAGTCAGTGATCTACTCCGGTCACCCAGAAGACAACCACACGCACACCGAGGGCGTGCCTATCATGATGTAACCAACGGCAACGAAGGCCCTGATGCAATGGGAGGCGATCTCCCCCAGGATATTGACCTCCAGATTCAACTGCAAAGGAAGGAAAGTGTCAGTTATACAATGCTATGCACCCACAAACAACGCAGACCTCGAAAAGTAAGAAGAATTCTACAGGCAACAATGCACAATACTCCAACTGGTGACATTAAAATACTAATGGGAGACATGAACGCCAAACTGGGTCCAGACAACACAGTAAGGAAACTCATCATGGGTAGAGAAGCTCTCGGAGAAATGAATGAAAATGGAGAACTCTTCGCTGACTTCTGCGCCTTCAATGAACTAGTGATTGGTGGCAGCGTATACAAACACAAAGATATCCACAAGGCTACATGGGTGTCACTAGATGGGCGAACCGAAAACCAAATTGACTTCATCTCAATCTCGAGGAAGTGGAGGCGCAGCCTACTGGACACAAAAGTAAGAAGAGGAGCAGAAGTTGGCTCAGGCCACTATCTCGTACAAGGGACAATCCAAATCAAACTGAAAGCTTTCAGAGAAACAGGAGCTGCAGATAGACCACAAGCCAAGTTCAATACTCAAAGACTGAAGGACAAGGACACAAAGGACATCTTCACTGCAAGCATAAGGAAAAAGCCGAGACACAAATCAACACTGGCGAAGAGGTCAGCGTTGGAAAGCACTGGAACAACTTGAAGACAGTGTGGAGTCAAACCTGCAAGGAAGTTCTAGGCAGAAAGAAGAGACAGGACAAACAGTGGCTCACTACGGACACTTAGAGACTAATAGAAGAGAGAGGGATGATGAAACAAAAGATTATCCAGTGCACCGACGAGCAAACTACAAGACACTGAACAAAAGAGTAAAGAAGAGTGCCAGAGAAGACAAAAGAAAGTATTATGAAGCCATGGCAAGTGAAGCAGAACAAGCTGCAGGCAAAGGAGACCTCGCAACACTCTACCAAACAACTAGGTACCTATCGAGCAAACGTTTGACACAAATTAAGCCAGTGAAGGATGACAATAGAGAGTCACTGACCAAAGAAGTGGAACAAAGGAAACACTGGGCTGAATACTTCAAAAGACTTCTAAATCAACCACCACCTACAACGCGCCCAACAATACCAACCACGGAAGCAGAACTACCAGTGAACATTAGCCCCCCGACGAAATCAGAAGTCCTGAAGGCAATCAAGATGCTAAAAGCTGGAAAAGCAGCAGGACCAGATGGAATCCCAGCAGAAGCATTGAAAATGGACCCAGAGACAACAGCGAACTTGATGACGCCACTACTGGAGAAGGTGTGGAAAGAAGGCAAAGTACCCGAGGATTGGAAGAAAGGATACTTATTCAAACTACCAGAGAAAGGAGACTTAAGTCAATGCAAGAACTGGCGCGGAATTATGCTCCTGTCCATCCCAAGCAAAATACTAAGCCGCATCATCCTGGAGAGAATCAAACATGCCCTGGATGAAAATCTTCGACCGGAACAGGCTGGATTCAGGAGAAACAAGTCATGTATTGATCAAATCGCCACATTACGGATCATCATTGGACAAAGCTTGGAATGGCAGTCACCTCTCTATCTCAAATTCATCGACTTCGAAAAGGCATTCAACAGCGCCGATCGAGAGTTGCTTTGGCAAATACTTCGCTACTATGAGGTACCACCGGCAATTATAAATCTCATCCAACAGCTGTACGACAATGCTGCATGCCAAGTAATCCACAACGGGAAACTTACGGAATGCTTCGAGGTGAAGACAGGAGTAAGACAAGGCTGCCTACTATCGCCAGTGATTTTCCTGGTTGCAGTAGATTGGATAACGCAACAAACAGCTGGCAATGAGGAAACAGGCATAAAATGGACTAACACAAGAAACTTGGAGGATCTTGACTTCGCCAATGATATATGTCTGATTTCCCACAAACTGGGAGATACGCAAGCGGAAAGCAACAAGTTGGCAGAAGAAGCCTCAAAGATAGGACTTCAGGTGAACATAGAGAAAACAGAGGTGATGAAGATTACTGGGCAACACCACCAACAGCAACAACAACAGACAACAATCAGCATAAATGGAAGGAACCTAAAAGAAACGACCTCTTTTACCTACCTGGGAAGCATCGTTTCAACTACAGGCGGAACTGACGAGGATATCAAAGCAAGAGTCGGAAAAGCAAGACAAGCTTTCACTACTCTCAAGTCTGTGTGGAGGTCAACAGCACTCAGCATCAAAAATAAGATCCGGATTTTCAACTCCAATGTGAAGTCGGTGCCACTTACTATACGGATCAGAGACTTGCACTGCGCGTCATAAAGAGCATCTCAAACAAACTACAGACCTTCATTAACAGTTGTCTTCAGTACTCAAGATCAGATGGCCAGAAAAGATCAGCAACAGAGATCTCTGGGAGCGAACCAACCAGGAACCGATTGTGAAACAAATAGGCAGGAAGAAATGAAGATGGATTGGCCATACTCTGAGGAAACCATCAAGTGACATTACTAGACTAGCCCTCGAGTGGAACCCGAAAGGGAAGCGGCGAGTTGGTCGTCCAAGGGTGACTTGGAGGAGGTCACGTGAAGAGGAGATGAAAACGTGTGGGCAGACTTGGAGCCAGGTGAAGACTCTAGCAGAGAACCGAACGCAATGGAGACGCACGGCTGAAGCCCTATGTTCCTCTAGGAATTAAAGGAAACAATAATAGCAATAATAATAATTGGGTACCTGAAAGAGAAAGGGGGTTAGTGTTGCGTGACTGCAGAGTCCGGTCACACACGGCATGTATGAGCTGGTTTCTTCGATTGGTTCCTTATAAGTAAACTTACCACCGTAGTGTAAGTCGTATGCCTAGCAATCGCCGTCCTTGACGGGCAATGTTAGCTGACTGACAGGATCAGCTTGGGAAAGAGCCAATGGTGGTCAAACCAAAACAAGACATCAGTCAGTGAAATCCACAACAGTTAGTTTAAGCCACGTAGGAAGGTGTAGACTTCTTGGTTGCAGTCTTAAGGACGGTAAAAAGCAATGGCTGGAGACATCTGGTGATATGGCTCAAAATCGTTCTCAATGGCGCAGATGCATTCACTCCTTTTCACTTAAAATTTCCAATAAAACTATATTGTTCTTCATTATTACTATTCTTTTTGCCTCATCTCTGTTAACTGTCTCTATTTTGCGTTTATTTTTATTTTCATCTCTGGCTTTGTGTGCTGAGTGAAGTGTGGAGACTTGAATTGCTGCACATCGGTGCAAAGTCCTAAGTTGAAACCAGTCAGTCATTGGCCTCCGAATGAGACTAAATATCTTTGTGTTTGAATTTATTTCAGGCCATGCACAGGCAACATGTGTAAGAGATAGTCATCATTATCAGTTTGTCGACATACAACTTCATAGGCAATCAGACTTGTTCACCCTTCCTTTATGGGCTTTGAAGTCATCTGTTATGTGGTTGCCTACTTGCTTTTAGCTTTTTGTATGCGAAGTTTCTATTGACTCCCGTCCAGCACTGACTGGACTACAGCTGATTTGTTTGGGAATGACCTTTATCTAACCCTTTTCTAGTAGTGTGAAAAGGCAGCGTAAATGGTTTTCTGATTGTGGCCTTCAGATTATGCCAATGTTATGTAGCTCACTTCAGTAGTGACCGTTATGTTTCTTGTAGCTATGCAACCAACTCTCGTGGCACGGCACGATCTCTTGGAACAATCTTTCTGGTCAGTTCAGCTCCACACCACTGCGATATGCAGGGCTAGCCGCTATATTAGTTGGTTAGTTGTCCATATCCTTAATATAGGTCATATCTTTTATGCGATTGCATTAGGTTTTATAGTATGTCTTATAAACCACATCTTTTAAGTCGCCTTTCTCTTCCTAAGACCCGTCCTTATCGTACAGCCGTATCACTTGGCTGTAAAAACAGGAAGCAGGCATTGTTGGGCTATGATGCCGAGTACATAAGTGAACCAATCTGTGAGATAATTGGATTTAGTTACGTGAAGGGATTTCATTGTGTGGCACAATCCTGATTATTCAGGGGAAAATTACCTTAAGATTTTGGGATAGGAAGCGCCATCAATTAATGGAATATTAATGTTGGTTCTGTAAGCAACTCATTCCATTCTGCTTAGTAGAATATAACGCATATTTCATGGATTAGAATTGTCTCAATGTCATCAACCTAATGTTTTTCAGTCGTACTTTTTGGATGGTTGAGTGATGCTCAAAAATAACCCACTTGAAAACAGCTGTTCATGAAAGCTGAGAAATATAGATATATATATCAATTGCGTTTTGCGAACAGTTATGAGGTTGATTTGCATACTGACTGCCAGTCACTGTTTCTAAAAAGGGCGGACAGTGTTACTATGGTTAAAAAAAACTTATTTCCTTGGTCTGAATGATTTTCATAAGCTGACATTGGGTGTAGACTTCCTGGTTGGGGTCCTCGGGACGGTAAAAACCAATGGTTGGAAACAATTGGTGACATGGCTCAAAATCTTTCTCAGTGGCACAGATGCATCCACTCCTTGTGACTTATGATTTCCAATTAAGCTGTTTTGTTCTTCGTTATAACTATTCCTTTGTCTCACACCTCTGTTTACTGTCTCTAATATGCATTTCTCCTACTTTCTTCTCTTGCTTTGTGTGCTACATGGAGTGTGGCGACTTGAACTGCCGCACATATGTGCAAAGTTCTATGTCGAAAACCAACCGACCGACCGACCATTAGGTCTCTTCGTACCTAAATGTCTAAGCTAACTGTTCTTTCTGTCGATGATGCTGAGAATTCCAGTGTCATAAGTACTGTTTAGGAATAAAGCAAATTATTATTATTATTAATCATATCTAGTGCGGGTTATGCTCAATGCACCTCGTTAAAGAAAGTATTGTATAGCTTTAGAGAATGTCATATTGTTTAGCAGCAGATTTCTCCAAAAAATTGCTTCTCTGTCCTTTTGTGTTTAGTCAGGTCGCTTATAAGTGCTTGTCAGTCAGTATTTGTGCGAATGACATTTTACTAACCATACAAAATCGTTATGACTGAAGTTTAAAAAATTTTTATTCCTTTACGTCCCCAGTGAAACATAGGGCTTCAAGCTAGAGCTTTGAAATTTCGGTAGCAGTGGTTTTATTTTTACGGGGCGGGGTTATTAGCCTCACGTCCAACCTACCCTCTTATTATTAGTATTACCAGCTTACCGAGTTTTGCTAGTGCGTTGGCCTAGGATCGAACCCCGGACCACGTGCTTGGTTGGCGAGTGTTCTCGGTCGGTCGGTCGGTCGGTTTTCGACATAGAACTTTGCACATATGTGCGGCAGTTCAAGTCGCCACACTCCATGTAGCACACAAAGCAAGAGAAGAAAGTAGGAGAAATGCATATTAGAGACAGTAAACAGAGGTGTGAGACAAAGGAATAGTAATAACGAAGAACAAAACAGCTTAATTGGAAATCATAAGTCACAAGGAGTGGATGCATCTGCACCACTGAGAACGATTTTGAGCCATGTCACCAATTGTTTCCAACCATTGGTTTTTACCGTCCCGAGGACCCCAACCAGTCAGGAAGTCTACATCTTCCTACGTGGCTTAAGCTAACTGTTGTGGATTTCATTGACTGGTGCCATGTTTTCGTTTGACCGCCACTAGCTTTTTTCCAGTCTGGCCCTATATCAGCTAACATTGCCCGTCGAGGAAGGCGATGACTAGGCATACGTAGCACATGTCCTAATCATCTCAGTCGATGTAATTTCACAGTTTCGTCGACTGATTTCCCCGCCTTACCTAGCACTCGACGCCTAACCTCAATATTACTCACCTTATTATACCACTTCACACGGGAGATAGAACGCAGACACTTATGATCGAACACAGCTAATCTTTTCATGTATTCCACTCTCAATGGCCATGTCTCACAGCCATAAAGGAGGACGGAGCGGACTGTTGAGCAGTACACACGCCCTTTGGTGGATAGTCGGATATCACGTCTACGCCAGAGATGGCGTAAACTGGCATATGCGAACCTAGCCCTCTGTATTCGTGCTGAGATTTCGTCAGAGATCAACCCATTGGGACTGATGGTACTTCCCAAGTAAGTGAAGCGGTCAACGTGCTCTACCACTTCACTTCCTATTTCTAATCTAGGGGTCGGTGAAGTCCAATCCTGCAGCATCATCTTACATTTTACAGGGGCGAATCGCATGCCAAACATACGAAGATTTCAGCTCAAGGTGTTCAGAAGACTCTGCATTTTGTCAGCGTCCTCGCCTAGAAGGACTTTATCGTCTGCATATTCTAAGTCATTAATGAAAACAAAACACGTAGATCAGCGAAGAGTCTCTTTTCGGCGAATTCATCTTCTTAGCTGTACAATCGCAAATATATATGCATTGTTTTGTATGTATGTGTACATTAAGTTTGTTTGACAAACTTAATGTACACATACATACAAAACAATGCATATATATTTGCGATTGTACAGCTAAGAAGATGAATTCGCCGAAAAGAGACTCTTCGCTGATCTACGTGTTTTGTTTTCATTAATGCCTGGATGGGGATTATCCATGAATATTCTAAGTCGACGAGATTATTCCCGTCGAGTGTTCTACCACTGAACCACCGACGCACATCACTGATGTAGTGATTACACTTATCCTTTTACATAGTCGAACTCATTTAATAACAGGGATTTTATTCACCCATTTCCCGTGGTGTTTCTTCTCCCCTGTAAGTACAATATCAAATAGCTAAATACATAAATTAGGGAGACTGAAATGCCTCTATCCAATCAATCAAATGATGCTTCATTCTTGACTATGTCAGAAATATGTGAAATATAAATATCTCTGTGTGATCACAAGAATCTACTAAAATTTTTTCTAATGACTCCCAAAAGTAATTTACAACTTTTTGTATATTCGTACTTTCCCCCATATACCACTAAATTTTATTTTGCAGACTGAAGGCAGATTACCAAAAGCTTATTAGTCAATTCAACACCAAGGATACTACCTGTACTCGTCCACGAGAAGACTCAATTGGTATCAGTGTGTCGCTAGTCAATGGTCCTTTTGTCTCCACGGAAAACCAAAGCAGTCCCGAGTCCGTTACATCTGGCCCATCACTCAAATTCAAACCGAATCCCCCACAGAGACGGTCATCTGATAATCCTACTCCTGCATCACCTAATGTAACTCAGACAGATTCCAGCCCTATTTCTAGTAGCTTAGCGATTGTTGAACAGTCTTCTTCATCTCCGAGGTCTCTTCCTGGGCATACCAGTGAAAAGTCAGGAAGCCAGTTGTGTGTTGTACCTCCAACAACTACTTCATCTCCACCTTCTAGGTCTTCGACACCATCTCCACCTCCACCGCCACCTCCTATGCAGTTGCATTACCCATATCCGGGAATGCAGGGACACTTGAATCATAGTCCCCGAAACCATAGTGGTCCTCCGCCCTTCCTTCCGTGCACAAATAGTAATCGTCCTGTACCAAATGCAGTATCTCACACGCCTGTTGTACAAACTTGTAAATCTAGGAATCTAATATCTCACCAGTCAAGCCCGCCTTATCAACCTTCGTATTCATCTTCACCAAATCACTCTGTTGTCTCTGGAAGAGCGATTAGTAATTCCATGCATTCAGCACATAGTGGACCCTCTCGTAAACCAATGGCTGTAAATGCTCAGTATGCACATTTTCACCATCACAGTCCTCATTCATCCCCCCGCCCTGTTTCATCATTTACGCAAACCCAGACCAAGCCACCTGCAGCAGTTCAGTTCTCACAGCATGGTGGTTTAACTTCAAACACTTCACACTCTCCAGCGGCTACGCATCATTTTCCAGCTCATTCATCTCATCGTTCGCATGCTTCACATGCTAACCCAATTCCATCGAACACCAGACCACGAAATCCTATTCATAATAACCAAGCAGGACTTAGTGTAGCTGTTTCTGTAATGGGGGGCGGACATGTTTGTGTAAATGGAAAGTAATTTAAAACTACCAATTATGTATATTGTACATCTTGTTTCCTTTTCTAAATTTTAAGTTTCATTATGTTTTGATTAATGTAATAATGCTTGAGCTGAATATATTTCACCAAACTAGTCAATATGTACAGATGCATACATAAGTAGTATAGTATTTCAAATGTTATTAAATCGCGTTCGATTAAAAGATATAATCAAGCGGAAGTTTTTAAGTTCTACCGTTACCATTTTATTTCAATCGACCTGTGCATATAATTTGTAAGTACTTCCTCGAATAACATCTTTCCACTGTCAAGTTCAACCGATATTCTGAAGCATTGTGCAACTCTTACCTGTTTCAGGTTTCTCTATCTATCACAATAAACAACTGCTGTTGATATATGCATATTAGTGTAATTATTACTAATGCTAATTTGTTAAATTTGCCTATCATGTTCTGTATATTTACAATTTTTTCATACTGAATGACGAACAATGTACTGTAACCTGTATACTTTTGCTGTTATAAGTCTTGTGATCTCTCTTTTCTCCCATTTCGTTTTTTCGGTTCATTTTTTTGAATGATCTGATTCTCTGTAGTGAAAAATACCTTGATTGTTTATTTATAAATGTATTTGCGGAAAAATGAATGATGCATTTCATTATTAAAGTTAATGATTTTACAGGAGACTTAGTTGATCTCTAATTAATATTTTGTATTCAACACAACTTTTCTTTGGTATTCCTGTGCTGTGTTGCTCTCTTTCCACTAGCTTTTCTTTACAATAAATTAACGCAGTGCGTTATACTACGACAGGTAAAAAAATTTTATTTATTTTATTTATATGCTTAAAAAGCACACTGAAGTTTATCTAGACTATTAAATAAAACTATCTTTGAACAATTTTCATTCTCTTTTTTACTTGAAAGTATATGAAATAGATTAGTTTTGTATCTAAAGTCGACATTTACATTTCTATTCTTGAGTTCAGATGAAAGATTATAACCACAATCGTCTTAGTGATCTTCACTTGCACCTTATTTGTCCATCGCCTATCTCCAAAGCCTCAGGATGGTCGGGGGTGGGTGCCTTGCGCTGCGGGTTGGCCACCCCTCCGCACACCTCTTGAAATGCTCCCATATGACCGCGCGTCTTACATAGCCTCTCCTGAGGAAGTCCTACTCACTGCCTTCACGTGGCGGAGGTGTTTTTCACCAAAGTGAGAGGGCGAAAGCGGATGCCCGGCGCTCTTCTCCGGGTTAACTGTCCATTGGATGACAGTCTAGGGGAGATGGCTAAACCCTGATTCCAAACCTCCAACGACTGGCGTATGAAGCTCACTGGAGCTCACCGGCAGACGTATGGACAAAGGGCTTGTTGGATGTCCTGGATGTCTGGCCCCATTCAAAAAGGCGTATGGACCGAACTCCGGTCACCGGCTGCCAATGTATAGTGGACTCCCTACTCCACTCCTACTGCCTTGTAGGTCACACTTGGTTGTGTAAAGGCTAGAGCTGCACTCTCAAACAAAAGGCCGAGCGATTCTGGGGACATCACTCGTACCAAATTTCCATGAAACTTCATGAACTCTCTTCATCAGATCGCCGCGCCTGGGCAGCGATGATTCGAGTTGTTCATGAAGCCGGATCATCCTTACGTAGGAGATAGCCGAAGTAAAGTAAAGTAAGTAAATCGCCTATCTGAGGCAGCCTTTCGAGAACTTTTATTACAGATGTGAAATTTTTTTCAAACTACAACTGAGACTAAGAGGTTGGAACTTAATAATGGTTATTGGTATGTTCTAACAAACTAGGTGGTAAAGCTGTGGTAGCGGATGAGATCGTTTTATGAAATTTGCCTTTTGAGGCGAAGATGCACTGAACACCCATCTACATCGAATTGTTAGGAAATTTAACACTTATCGTACACATATTGATTGAATACACCGTCTGACTGCTGATCGAATATGGGGGGGGGGGGTTATGGCTGTAAAAGAAGTTCAGGTAGGGGCATTTTTCATAGCAAAATATTATTAACTCGAGGTCATGCAAATCAGTAAAATGTGAATAGTGAACCATGATATGAAACCCATGAGAAAGTTTTACGGCTGTCCTCGCTTATCTTCATTCTGTTGTGATGTATGCGACTCTATCTACTGTCTGTCTTGTGAGTTTGTTTCGTTTCTAAAGTTCAAAACACCTAGTATACTCCATATATTTTCAGTGATGTAAGACTTTAAGCACCTCAAGCAAGAATCACAGAAAGCTTGCCATGAGCTTGTTGCCTACTATATGGCAGGTGTTACTAGTTGAGTGTCTTCGGGTGTTACATTTACTGTCATTCTTCATCTACAAAACCACTTAAGTATGTGACTACTTAACAAAGTCGGTCATGATGTTCTGTTTACAGTTAGTACTTATATTAAAGAGGCCTCAGAAGGTGAGAATTATGATCTCTTGTGTTTTCGGTTACCTGAGCTTTCTTGTAATTGATGCAGTGTGTTGGAACTGTCATATTCGATGTATATTTTTACTCAAGTAAAATAAGTCATTTTATGCAGTTTTGGAAACCTATCAGCAGTTGATTGAGGGTTTGTAAGTGTTAGCTAGGCCGAGATATAATCTACCAAGGCGTCCTGCGTTAACTGATGTACTTCCAGCTTACAAGTAAACTGAGTGGTTTTTGCTACAGGATTTCACTCCAGTCTATGTAGTTTTTAAATTTTGTTCTTGGCTGTTTGCGACAACATCTAAGTATTGATAATATTCAGAAACTCTGGCACATCTTTGTCAGAATTCCGCTTTTTATCACTCGTTTATTCCGCGAATTGGCTTATCTTTCTAGGAACTCTATCGATTGGTCATGGGTTCAGGTGTCACTTTAACAAAAGAGGTTTAAGTAGACAGTAGGCATTGCCCATTGCTGCTGAGTTCAGCATAGTTCCACTCAGTTAACCCATGCCTTGTTTTCGTCAATGAAGTCTCTTCTTTTATTTTATTTTTATTTTGATTACAGCTTGATTCCACACCGTATTTTCAGTACAAGTATGGAATTTTCAGCATGGATATCGGTAGCCCGAATTTCAGGCCGACCACAGATATCGGGTGTGCGCCGGCAGGGGATCGAACTCCGGACCATGTGCATGGTCGGCGAGAGTCCTAACCACTGTGCCACCGACGCACAGCTATGTATACGTTTTACATCCCAGTTTAATGCACACCATACTAATTAATTGGAATACCTAGTTAAATAACTGCATTGGATTTGAATAAAGCAAGAACTACAGTTTTAACAGAATAAAGTGGTACCATCTTTTATTTCGTTGCCTTCTCATCAGCTGCTTACAGGCCAAAGTCATCATTAAATATATCTAAAAAACAATTTTAACTTACTTGCACAGAGGTCATTTTAAACAAAAATCAATCAACCAATATATGCATACGTTATATATATATATATATATATATATATATATATATATATATATATATATATATATATATATAATATTAAACACTATTCCGAACAATAATGATCATGCACAATGGAAACTTTCGGCATTGCGTATTCAGATGAAAGAGAGATGAAAATATCCAGTTACCAGTGCAAAGAAAGACTGATAACTGTTTCTTTCTGAACGCGCAAATCAGGTTTCGGGCGCTTGATGGAAATGGCTTCAGCAAACTTGAGGAGAATTGAGCTCTTTTGCCTAATAATAATTGTGAACGATTTTGCGACGTCCACCTCATTACACGTGTCAAGGAGATGCCTGGCGATGGCACTGCTTAGAGCATTTGTTCCCTTTAAACATAAGCTTTTTGGTACATGTTCAGAAAATCGTAGATATGCCCTTCTTTCTGTCCTTCCAATGTAACTGCTCCCGCAGATACATGTAAATTTGTATATACAATTGGAGTTAACATGAGAAGGATATCTATCGATTCTTGATTCCACCAGAGAGCAAGTTGTTCGATAGACGGGGATGAGCTTAGCTGCAGGATAGGCTATGGCTAGTGATGTGCTCAGCCTTCTGCTGATCATCGCTGCAATGTTTCCACCCTTATAATCAAGCTGAATGTATATTGGCTTTTTTCTTACTGTGATTTGTTTTGCATTTGTGACTTCAGATCATTCATACTTGTTGATGGACCTTTGAGAGTAACCATTGCTCTTCAACATCTTTTCAAGAAACACAAATTCTTCCTCTAATTTCTCTATAGAGCATATTCTCCTCACGCTATAGTACAGAGTCTTGACTAGTCCGCGTTTAAAGCTATTTGGACAAAAACTATTAAAATGTAAGTATTGTCCTTTCCAAGTAGGCTTTCGATAAATTGACTTCTGAAGACTACCGTCTTCTGGGTGTTCCATGTTCCATAGTAAACTCAATATTGGCATGCGCGTCATTGAATAATCTAAGTGTGAGGTATGACTTTTATTGTTGCACACTACAAATGTGTCATCGACATATCAACAGTAGGAAGTTGTTTTGGAAAGTAATGGGACTCAAATCTATGTAATGATGACCAACAAGCTTCACTGTAGTAAGTCCTCCAGTTATTTATCTAGTAAAAACATGAATATTGTCATAAACTTTATTAAGATAACTAAAATATAACGTCTAGAAGGTGGTAATCATCTTAGGATTACTTCCAGTGGAGCTTAGCTGGCGTATTCTTTTGAGTGCAGTAATTTAACTTCATGAATATATTTTCTCTTTCCATATTTGCCGCCGAATACTGTTTTTTCTCATTCGTTTGCGTTCCGTGTAGCACATAGATCCTCAAACTTGAGTCTTAAAGGTTCAGTAGCAGTTGTGTTGTTTATACGGGGGTAGGGTTGCTGGTTTCACACTCAACCTCTTTTTACTGCTAGCCCAGAAGTAAGCCCTACTGACGGTTAAGCGAGGTGTGGGAGTGTGTCGGCCTGGAATCGAGCCCAGACTCTACATGCGTGGTTGGTGAGCATTCTATCAGTGAACCACCGAAGCTAGTATGTATAGGTAAGCCTACTTACTCACTTCAATCATCTCATCGATCAGTTATGCACTTCGTGAACAAGCCCAATATGACTCATCTCGCATACAGAACTAGCCAAATACACTATTGTAGATAAGATTAGCATGCACAGCAACACCCCACCCAATTAAATCAAAATCGATAACCCTTCCAACCAATCTGGCATCCTGAGTAGATTCAGTGTGTATACCAAGACTATTGAAAACCATCCACAGTCATATCAGTGAGCTATGAGAATGGTATAACTGTTAGTCAAGTCTTCGAAATAACTTCTGCTATAGTTACTTTGAGATATATGGACAGTTAGTAAGGCAACCTAGCTGACAGGCCCAAGCAACACTATCACCCACAGGGATGCTGGTACATCCATATAACAGGCCCCCAAATAGGGAGGAACACACGTCTTGCATTCCACTGCAAGTCACCACCAACCAAGTATCTTCAAGTTAGAAATACTTTACTGTTTCGATAAAGAAAGGAAGACGAAATTTGCAGTATAAAATGATATCATTCTATTTCACAGGTTCTCATCAGCTGCAGACTACCTGAAATTACAATGGTTATATAAATGATATTAACATACTTTAATGTTTGATTAGTAGTAGAGAAGAGATAAAATTGACGCATCCAAAAAAGAATGAAAGCATTACAATTTTTAGTTTAAGTTATCATCATCAATTTATACACTTTCAGAGTTGAAAAGAGGGGGGAGGGGTAAGACAGAAAACAGAAAAATTGATTAACAACTCTGAAAGTGTATAAATTGATGATGATAACTTAAACTAAAAATTGTAATGCTTTCATTCTTTTTTGGATGCGTCAATTTTATCTCTTCTCTACTACTAATCAAACATTAAAGTATGTTAATATCATTTATATAACCATTGTAATTTCAGGTAGTCTGCAGCTGATGAGAACCTGTGAAATAGAATGATATCATTTTATACTGCAAATTTCGTCTTCCTTTCTTTATCAAAATTTATCAAGGGAACCAGTTGTATGAAGTTCTTGAAAAGACGCCTCCCTGCCAAAACCATTAAGTCACTTTACTGTTTGTTTATTTTCGGAGATGAGTTTTTCAAAATATTTTTGGTGTGTGGGTTGGTGGAACATACGTATTATGTAGCATAGCTAGATTAAGTATTGCACTGATACACTTGTAGACATAATCAAATATGCCTATGCGTTAGAATACAAATTAATGATATAGAAATGTTAGTGAATTTTGGAATCTACCTGCGAAACTGTTCTGTCGACAGCCTATGAGGCTTTGTATCACCGAAAATACCCATTAAGTCATGAAGAAAATAAAAGATAAATTCAGCGAAGAAAACTCTCCTTATCGATAAAGCAAGTTTTCTTCTCTGAATTTGTCTATTATTTTCTTCATGGCTCAAAGGGTATGTTCGGTAATTTGAAGCAGAGCAAGAACACTGTGACAGTGAAGGAACTTGATACGTTTCTTAAGTTTTCCGTCAAACTTGCCATAGTGCATACAAGAATCATTTTTCTGAAGAGATGTATTGATATTATAATTATTATTATTGCTTCCTTTAATTCCTAGAGGAACATAGGGCTTCAGCCGTGCGTCTCCATTGCGTTCGGTTCTCTGCTAGAGTCTTCACCTGGCTCCAAGTCTGCCCACACGTTTTCATCTCCTCTTCACGTGACCTCCTCCAAGTCACCCTTGGACGACCAACTCGCCGCTTCCCTTTCGGGTTCCACTCGAGGGCTAGTCTAGTAATGTCACTTGATGGTTTCCTCAGAGTATGGCCAATCCATCTTCATTTCTTCCTGCCTATTTGTTGCACAATCGGTTCCTGGTTGGTTCGCTCCCAGAGATCTCTGTTGCTGATCTTTTCTGGCCATCTGATCTTGAGTACTGAAGACAACTGTTAATGAAGGTCTGTAGTTTGTTTGAGATGCTCTTTATGACGCGCAGTGCAAGTCTCTGATCCGTATAGTAAGTGGCACCGACTTCACATTGGAGTTGAAAATCCGGATCTTATTTTTGATGCTGAGTGCTGTTGACCTCCACACAGACTTGAGAGTAGTGAAAGCTTGTCTTGCTTTTCCGACTCTTGCTTTGATATCCTCGTCAGTTCCGCCTGTAGTTGAAACGATGCTTCCCAGGTAGGTAAAAGAGGTCGTTTCTTTTAGGTTCCTTCCATTTATGCTGATTGTTGTCTGTTGTTGTTGCTGTTGGTGGTGTTGCCCAGTAATCTTCATCACCTCTGTTTTCTCTATGTTCACCTGAAGTCCTATCTTTGAGGCTTCTTCTGCCAACTTGTTGCTTTCCGCTTGCGTATCTCCCAGTTTGTGGGAAATCAGACATATATCATCGGCGAAGTCAAGATCCTCCAAGTTTTTTGTGTTAGTCCATTTTATGCCTGTTTCCTCATTGCCAGCTGTTTGTTGCGTTATCCAATCTACTGCAACCAGGAAAATCACTGGCGATAGTAGGCAGCCTTGTCTTACTCCTGTCTTCACCTCGAAGCATTCCGTAAGTTTCCCGTTGTGGATTACTTGGCATGCAGCATTGTCGTACAGCTGTTGGATGAGATTTATAATTGCCGGTGGTACCTCATAGTAGCGAAGTATTTGCCAAAGCAACTCTCGATCGACGCTGTTGAATGCCTTTTCGAAGTCGATGAATTTGAGATAGAGAGGTGACTGCCATTCCAAGCTTTGTCCAATGATGATCCGTAATGTGGCGATTTGATCAATACATGACTTGTTTCTCCTGAATCCAGCCTGTTCCGGTCGAAGATTTTCATCCAGGGCATGTTTGATTCTCTCCAGGATGATGCGGCTTAGTATTTTGCTTGGGATGGACAGGAGCATAATTCCGCGCCAGTTCTTGCATTGACTTAAGTCTCCTTTCTCTGGTAGTTTGAATAAGTATCCTTTCTTCCAATCCTCGGGTACTTTGCCTTCTTTCCACACCTTCTCCAGTAGTGGCGTCATCAAGTTCGCTGTTGTCTCTGGGTCCATTTTCAATGCTTCTGCTGGGATTCCATCTGGTCCTGCTGCTTTTCCAGCTTTTAGCATCTTGATTGCCTTCAGGACTTCTGATTTCGTCGGGGGGCTAATGTTCACTGGTAGTTCTGCTTCCGTGGTTGGTATTGTTGGGCGCGTTGTAGGTGGTGGTTGATTTAGAAGTCTTTTGAAGTATTCAGCCCAGTGTTTCCTTTGTTCCACTTCTTTGGTCAGTGACTCTCTATTGTCATCCTTCACTGGCTTAATTTGTGTCAAACGTTTGCTCGATAGGTACCTAGTTGTTTGGTAGAGTGTTGCGAGGTCTCCTTTGCCTGCAGCTTGTTCTGCTTCACTTGCCATGGCTTCATAATACTTTCTTTTGTCTTCTCTGGCACTCTTCTTTACTCTTTTGTTCAGTGTCTTGTAGTTTGCTCGTCGGTGCACTGGATAATCTTTTGTTTCATCATCCCTCTCTCTTCTATTAGTCTCTAAGTGTCCGTAGTGAGCCACTGTTTGTCCTGTCTCTTCTTTCTGCCTAGAACTTCCTTGCAGGTTTGACTCCACACTGTCTTCAAGTTGTTCCAGTGCTTTCCGACGCTGACCTCTTCGCCAGTGTTGATTTGTGTCTCGGCTTTTTCCCTTATGCTTGCAGTGAAGATGTCCTTTGTGTCCTTGTCCTTCAGTCTTTGAGTATTGAACTTGGCTTGTGGTCTATCTGCAGCTCCTGTTTCTCTGAAAGCTTTCAGTTTGATTTGGATTGTCCCTTGTACGAGATAGTGGCCTGAGCCAACTTCTGCTCCTCTTCTTACTTTTGTGTCCAGTAGGCTGCGCCTCCACTTCCTCGAGATTGAGATGAAGTCAATTTGGTTTTCGGTTCGCCCATCTAGTGACACCCATGTAGCCTTGTGGATATCTTTGTGTTTGTATACGCTGCCACCAATCACTAGTTCATTGAAGGCGCAGAAGTCAGCGAAGAGTTCTCCATTTTCATTCATTTCTCCGAGAGCTTCTCTACCCATGATGAGTTTCCTTACTGTGTTGTCTGGACCCAGTTTGGCGTTCATGTCTCCCATTAGTATTTTAATGTCACCAGTTGGAGTATTGTGCATTGTTGCCTGTAGAATTCTTCTTACTTTTCGAGGTCTGCGTTGTTTGTGGGTGCATAGCATTGTATAACTGACACTTTCCTTCCTTTGCAGTTGAATCTGGAGGTCAATATCCTGGGGGAGATCGCCTCCCATTGCATCAGGGCCTTCGTTGCCGTTGGTTACATCATGATAGGCACGCCCTCGGTGTGCGTGTGGTTGTCTTCTGGGTGACCGGAGTAGATCACTGACTCACCCGTTGACAATTTGGTGAGTCCATTCCCGTTCCATCTGCTTTCACATATCCCCAATACTTGAATTCCGTATCTTTTCATTTCGTTCGCGATCTGGGCAGCTCTGTCAATCTCGTACATGGTGCGGACATTCCATGTCCCCATACAGACTTTTTCTTTTGGCGCAAGGAGATTCTTCGTGCTGAAGTTTCTGTAGCAACTTTGTTTACAGGGTGGGGTTGCTAGCCTCACGTCTGAGAAGGGGATTGTTACATTAAAATATAGTTTAGAGAGAAGCGACCTTGTGGGTTGCTCCCCTTAAAACAAGGAAAACAAGGAATAAAACAATCAGAACAACACCAGCACAGGAAAATAATTCACAACAAGAAGGGTAACAAGCGACAACAATAATAATATCACAGTCAAGTAAAGTTAACCAAAATGATACCAAAATCATAGACTCACTGACTTGAGCCAACTTGAATATGCAAATCCACCAATATATACAATTATAGATGTTAGTAAGTGTTAAACAAGCACAGTAGTTATAGGCATTATCCAACAGCAAGATTATATCCAAAGATTCAGTGTTTGAAAGGCAAATAATTGCAATAGTTTTTTGCAACTTTTTGGCAAGATATTTCATAAAAATAAGAGTTTTATGTAACTATGTTAGTGTAACGTAGTTATCGAAAAGCCATGTACCCGAAGAATCAATCAACTTTCACGGTGTGGGCAGCCGGGAAGTAACAACCGTCCACACACTTCCAAAAGCACACGAAGTCTTCCTAAGCATCATTCTCCTTCATCCACATCACCTTCATCATTCGGAGGCCACTATCATTGGCTTAATGAACAAAAATATGCCTCGTCATAGAACATAGGTAGTCGATGAAATCCCGCCCACTTTAGAATAACTGTATGAACTATAACCAGGTATTAATCTGAGTTCCAACACAGGACTTTGTATAGAAGTACAGTACTCCACGTTTCTACACTTCATGTGGCACATAAAGGTAGACAAATACAAAAACTTTAAAAGAACCGTAATGGGAGGAATAGTAACACGAAAAATCTTGAAGACTCAACGGATCTTGGAGACTTCAAATAGTGAATATATCTGTGTTATTGAGAACAATTTTGAGGGCACCGACAATCTCAGGTCAGAAAGACCAAACGGAACAAACTGAAGGAAAGCTAACACAAATGCTGGAGAAGATGAAGAACGAATCGATTATCAGCTCTGAATTATTCGAGCAAATACTACCCTCCGTTTCCGTTATTCCCCGTTTATACGGTCTGCCGAACATGCACAAAGAGATCGTGTCATTACGTCCAATCTTGGATATGACAAATTCCCCAAATCGTGCTTCTGCCAAATGGCTCGCATACATCCTCCTACCTATCAGAAATAACCTCTGCAAGCATAGTGTTTCTGATTCGTTTGAATTCGTCGATTCAGTAAGCAATGCTAATTTATTCGGGTATAAAATGATATCCATAGATGTTACTTCCCTTTTCACCAACGTTCCCCTCACTGAAACTATTTGTTTTGTATGCAAATGCATTGGGGATAATAATGTAAACGTGTGTGTTCCGATCCACCACTTAAAGGAACTACTATTGAGGTGCACTTTAAATGTCCAATTCAAGTTCAACAACGCGATTTATATACAAAAGAATGGAGTGGCAGAGGAGTTACCATTGGGTCCTTTACTTGCGGACTGCTTCTTGGCAGGTTTGGAGAATAGTATGTTACGATCTACTATCGACAGTTTCCATTTGTACCAAAGATACATGGATGATACTTTTATCATATGTGACGAGAATACCGACATCGAACTGATAACTGAAGAGTTCAACAGCTGCCATCATGCCATCAAATTCACGTCGGAATCAGAGATGAACTCGGAATTCCATTTTTTTGATGTTTTTCTAAAAAGAAGATTTGATGGTTCTCGTGAAAGATCGATCTACAGGAAACCAACATGGAATGGTCAGTACACAAATTTCCATAGTTGGGTCCCTTTGAGAAGAAAGAGAAATCTGACCCACTCCTTATCCTCAAGAATAAGAAGGATATGTTCCAGTGATACAACTTATGGGGAACTGGGGCGACTCAGACAAGTCCTCATAGAGAATAGGTACCCTCCAAGATTTATCGAGAATAACATGAAGTTAAGGGAAAAGCCTGAAAGAACCCAGACGGTGCCGAAGAAACTGCTATTTATGAGAGTTGAATTTAAAGTTGATACAGCAGCTGAGATCCTGAAGGATCGCTTATGCAGAAAAGCCTTCTTTATGGCTGAGCTACGTATCAATTTCTACAGCCGACAAATGATCAATGGATGTGTGAAGGATAAACTGCCGATTTGGGCCACCTCAGTGTGTGTTTATAGATTCACCTGCTCGTGTGGAGCCAGTTATATTGGCCGCACAAAGCGCACACTTTTTCAAACACATCTCTGAACATTATCCGGCATGGTTAGCCAAAAGACGATGCAAGACAGTTACTAGCTCAATTCTATAGCATTTGGTGAACTCAGGCCACGTATCTCTACCAGAGTCGTCTTTCAAGGTCACCCACAAGGTGAAGCCAAATGATACAAAGGGCGTCACGTTTCGGCTTTTGTGTGTGGCGGAGGCGCTGGCAATTCGTCAATTCAACCCCGAACTCTGTATACAGAAAAAGTTTGTCCAGTTTCTTATTCTACCTTGGTTTCAACCTCTTCACTAGTCGTTCCCTGTAAAAGAAAAATTGTTTGATTTTTTCTTTTCTTTTTAATTTTAATTTTAGTTTGCTTTCGCTTTATTAATTAATTCACTATTACCACTCTCATATGCTCCTTTTGTACATTTCACACCCTCTTCACACTTGTTAAATTGACACTCAAATACCTTTATTCTCACTCAATAGCAATTTTAACCTTATCAAATTTCTATCTTTGGGCCGTTGAGTACCACGTAATTTACAACTTTTAATTTTCACTTCTAAAGCCACTTCTGGGTAATTATATCAATTATGTCACCCCCTATTACTCAATAATAGACTATTATATATTTTTTGTAAGTATAAATATGACTGTACAGCCTCTGAAGATGATTTCGTCGATAAAGAAAATTTTCTTCACTGAATTTGTCTTTTATTTTCTTCGAGGCTTTGAATCTTCAAAACCTAAATAATAATAATCTGCTTTATTTCAAAAACGGTACTCAATACAGAATGGAATTCTCAGTATTTGTCACAATATTGCGTCTCGTTTACTCAATGTATATAATTCAGCACAGGAATTCGTCCACATTTACAGTAGGAATAAAGTCAAAAGTGTGCAAAGTAAAAATGAGAATAATAACTCTATTAATAATAACAACAGTGAGTTCGTTTCAAACAATATTAACGATGCAGTACGGAAATTTTAGCATGTTACAGAGTATTGAATCTAATGTTCTCTTGATATAGCATGGTGAAGGGAAAACAAAAAACAGTTATTACAGAGCTTAACACACTTATGAGAAAATAAATAAAAATGTAAGAGGATTGTAAATATAAGAAGAATAATAACAGTAAAGCTTGGTGGAATAAGGATGGAGAAAATTGTTTATTTACCAGTGGAAAGAAGGTTAGTTAGTTTGTCCCTGACACTATTTTCATCACATAAAATACGTGCCGCCAAATATGGTATCGTGGAATTTTTATGCTTGGATGTGCGCGCATGAAGTCTTTTGAAATGACTTCTTGTTTTACCTGAGGAGATACAAGGTGAAGGCTGCAGGTAAAGTGAATATTTACAGTCTGACAAAATCCCTATAGCAAATTTGTTGCATGAGATCAAGGGCCTATCTATGGCGATGTCAACTATATGGTCCAGTGGGATGCCACCACTCGCCCCACTGACAGTCTTCAGAGTTCTACGACGTATTAACAGATTTCATTTTTCTAAGAAGTTAAGAAAAACATCGTGTTATCAATATCGCATACTTCTTATAGTCTAGGTAATTTCCTTAAATATGGAGGCCTGGCACTCTGTTGGATTTATCTGTCTGTATGCACTATCGAGAAGCTTCTTCATTTGATACCATTCCTTAGATGGAATTTACTATGGTCTACAAAGAAGTTTTCAATTGTCTCCACATGAATATCATTTTATGGATACCAATATCTACTATGACAGTAGTATCCCTATTTTAGCTTGACAATATCGAAGTGACTGCTTTTTTTAGATTGCATGCGAGACATTGTTTCGAAGAGATCATTCTCAGTACCACTTACATTCAGTCACGCAATTTGTTTTATTTTAGCCTTCTTCATTATCTTGTAATAATAATAATGATAATAATAGCTTTATTCCAAACAGTACTTTTAGTACAAATATGGAATCTTCAGCATGCAATACAATATTGCATGTAATTCGCTCAACACAGGAGAAATAATTAAAATAGGGCACTTACATTAGTAATATTTTTCAGTAAGAAATGAATATAAAATTAAATTAAGTGAAAATATTAACGACAATATAATAATGAGTATAAAAGAAATGGCGTTTACTTAGAGTTCCGCAGTAGGTTGGTAATTTCCTGTCTTACACTTTTCTCATCACATAAAATGTGTTCTAAACAAGGTACTGTAGAGTTTTTGTACTTAGTCGTCCGAGCATACAGTTTTCTATACTTGCTTCTAGTTCCACCCGATGAAACAGATGCAAGCAGAGAGTTGTGTGTGGAGAGGATGTTCAGAGTATGACAGGATAATAGTTGCTAATTTCTTACAGGAATCCAAGTGTCCATCTACAATAGCATTAACAAGTTGGTTTAGCAACACTCCAGTCGCCCTACTGACGGCTTTTAGTGCCCTAAGCAGTAGAATAAAGTCTTTCTTAAGCAACCCAGGAAAGATTAAGGTATGGGGGAGCAGTAAAGACAGAATACAAGAATTAACAAACGGTAACAGTGGAGACAGAATGATACTAGATCGTCTTAACTTCCTTACGTAGAACTTCAAACGAAACATCTTTCTGTAAACTAACATGATGTGGAAAGACCAGGAAAGGTGATCAGAGGAAATAAACAGTCCAAGGTATTAAACATTCAAATTGGTTTCAACTTCAGTGCCATCTATGGTAGTGGAACCATAAGAACTAACCAGTTCACGTAAGTCGCGCTTGCATCTGAAAGTGAAATTAACCACCTGAGATTTGGAGGGATTAAGCTTAAGACCATTTGACGAGGACCGCTGACTGATTTCTGATGAAAAGTTATTCATTTAGAAGAGTCTGACTGAGAAGTAAAAGGCATAGAAACAGTTACATCATCGGTACACTTAACGAAATCGGCTTCGTCAGAATGAGGTTAGTGATGTAAGAAGAAGGAAAACAGAAGAGGAGAAAGAACAGCCCTTTGACTTAGGAACACCAGTTAGAGTAAGTGAAACAGTGGAGGACTTCCCATCGTAGACAATGTACTGCCTCTGTGTCAGAAAAATAGGAATCCGACTACTTATTGGCCCAGTATTGTGATTGTGTTGGAGTAAGCTTGTTTGACAAAAGAGGCCTAGGTACGGAGTCGAAGGCAGATGTGTAATCTAGGAAGGCATACCGAACATATTTAGCACCTCTATCTAAATCAGAGACAGTAATATGATAAAAGACAAGAGTGGCATCTGCAGTATACCCACTACGTTTATAAGTAAATTGATTAGGGTCGTTAAAAGCCTTCAATAAAGGTTCAAGGTTAAGTAAAAGCAGTTTTTCCATTAAAAATAGGTGAAGTAATGGCAATGGGTCTAAACTTCGCAGTTGGTCCACTTGGTGATTTAGACACAGGATCAATTGTAATGTCCTTCCGAGAAGCAGGCACAGTGTTACTGGAAAATGATTCACTGAAAATACCAGTGAGAGGATGACATAAAATATCAGCATATTTATTGAGGACTGGATAACAATAACGATGATGATAATGGCAAGTGCGCTTTTCTTATAAAACAAAATCGGTCTCATTAATTTTTTCCCCAGAATATTTTAAATTGACATGTCTGGTAAACTTTGCATAAATGTCTTTAAAAATCAACTTTTGACTCTATTACTAGTGTAGTTATCTGCTTTAATTATCATTGTATTTTGTTTTGCGTAAACTGTGACTTGCATATATCAATAGAGAGTGAAATATCTATCTCTGTCTCTACTGTTTTAGAACTCTGACTAGTTCATTATAAAGGAATATAACGATGATGATGATAACCTTGCTTAAATGTCTGAATGTAATTGATGTACTGATCAGTTTTTGGCTGATGAATACTAATTTCCGACTGATTGTTAATAATCTTATGAATTATATTTATCTAAAGTCTAAATGACAGATATTTTCAGTTGACATTTCAAATGTATGTATAGTGGGCGATGGATGGAGAACAATTTGTATGGAATTCGCCTGCTAATTGCCGTACTGTAAGCCGGTAAACAATTTTTGTTTTGCTGACGAAAGGAGAAACATTACAGATTTCGTTCACTTTGTCTGTTAACACTGCTGTATATAGATATAATTTGATCTTCGTTCTGTGGACAAATTTTTAACCAACATATGATGATGTATACTGTTGATCGCGCGATTAACCAAAAACTGATTTCACTTCAAGAACCACTGAGAACCAACGAGTATTGGACGGCTGCTTTGTCCTTGTCCGCGACTTCTCAACAGCACACGCCCAGAACCTTCAGGTTACTACAACGCTAGAGCGTGTACCATTGAGTCACCAGGACAGCATTCAATGTCCTTTCGATTCTAAGATTTGCCAGCATATAACGCCACTAGCAAGTCACCGTCATCGGCAGGTGACTAGATGGCATACGAGCCCACCTTGTGACTTCGAAGGTCCTGGGTTTAATAGTGGGTGTGAGCTGATGAAGAGTCCCAAACAATGACGAAATGGCTATCCAGTACTCGCTGGTTTTCAGTAGTTCTCCTTTTTGTCATCCTTTTCTAACTGAATTTCCTCTAACTTCTGTTTTACTACGTAGAAATTAATTGGCCTAGAATCTGATCAGTTTTGATGTAACCAATTTGTACACTAATATTCCCACTAATACATCTCTGAAGGGAATTAGAAATGAACTGGACATTGGTGTTGAACTGAAAAATAGGACTCAGCTCTCGGTCGATGAAATAGTATTAGACGTTCAGTTATGTTTGAACTCAACTCTATTCAAATTTCAAAATAAACTATATAAGCAAACGAATGGGGTGGTAATGGGATCACCAATATCCCCAGTAGTAGCAGATATATTTATGGGTAGTTGGGTTCAATCATGCGCTCCTAGGTTATGGTGGAGATATGTGGATGATGCATTCACTGTGTTAAAATCTGAACATACCCCTAATTTTTTCACACACATAAACTCAATATTAGGTGGAATCATATTCACTTCTGAGTTAGAAAATGAACAAGGTGAGTTGTCCATGATAGACTAGAAAATAAAACGAAAGCAAGATGGTGGGTTAGATGGTAGCATTTATAGGAAACCTACACACTCTAATACAAAATAATCAGACTTCAATTCATCCCATCTACAATCGGTAAAGATAGGTTTAGCTAAATGTCTATATTAATCAGGCCTCCAGCCTAACTAACGGGCCAGAAGATTTCAATAACGAAATCAAACAAATAAAGGAAATATTAATAGTGAATAACAACCCACCAGAATTCATTTGGAAATGTATGAAGAACCATAAGAAAAAAAGGTTAGTAATGAAAATAACAAAAATAATATGGTATTCAAAGCCTGTATGGTACTGCCATATAAAGAGGCCTAAAGTAAGATCCTCAATGAGGCTGGAATTAGTCACAGTGGCATTTAAATCAACCAACCAACTCTCTCAGAGGTAAACTTTGTTTGTCGGCTCTATGATACACCCAATGATGTTGCCACTGAACTACTTACGTCCGCGACTAATCGCCTATAGGACTGTACTGGTCGCTGGGGTACAGCAGTTATTATGTTGACTGGTAGGATTTAGTCAACACTGGGCATTAAACCTGGCATACAAGTGTGTCGGTCCAAGTGATTGCATCCCTAAAGGACAGAGGCTGAAATTTAATGCTTGTATATCACAATGAAAGGTGTTTATTCTGTTTGTTATCCTTTCAGTTCGTTACTAAACTTTAAATGAATAGGTAACCAATTTGGTGGAAACAGAACTCCTTGTTTTCTAATGTGTTTTGGTTCTAGTTTTTAGTGCCATTTCATCCTGAAATCTTTCTTTGAATCAACTAAATACTTCATCGAAGCCCATATATAAATCGTTTTTACAAACTCAAGTAGTATAATGTCTGGAAAATAAGACGATAGGTCTAACACAAACAGTGAATGAATGAATCGTGTTGTGAATTATCAACAAATAATACACTTTCATTTATCTCTCACATTAACAACAAACTGTCAATTCTGCAGGTGTAATTTAAAATTATTTGATCAAGAAAGGGAATTAAGCGGAATTCATTCAAAATTATCTACAATTCATCAGCCTATTTACAGTAGAAATCAATAGACTTTTAGTCATTCAGTGTAAATGCTTATAAATATTTATTTATCATTATATACATTTGTGTACAAACTATCATAACAATAATGATTAATTCTCACAACATATTCACATAACGATATGTCCAATGTAACTATAGATAAAAATTGGGAGTTACACTTCTTGCATATATTCTCATTATGAGGGCATAGCTATTGATATACTGTTTTTATTTCTGTGTGTGTGTGCGTTAATGCATTTCTTTTTAAAGTAAACATTTCGATTTTTCATTTTAGTATCACCATTATGCTGATTTTTTTTTCAATCAGTTTAACATTTTCACAATATCTTGACTACAGTCGTAAATTTTTATAGATGATTTTCTTCTAGGCAAATATTAATTAATGCACATACAGCACTGTGTACTTCTCTACACAATACCTTCCATGACTGTCATAATTATTTTCAACAAAACGACTTATCTTGAATTAGTTGTGTTCTCTGAGCTGGTTGATCTAATTGCGATTGATTTAATTCGTCGTTATTCTAGACAACGTCTTCAGCATAAAATGAGCTCATTTAAATTCATTCAGACGTTTAGAAAGAAAATTGAGCAAAGAATATCCTTTTCGATACTGTCCTCGTCTGGCTTGACGACCATATATATATATATATATATATAATATATATATATATATTCATCCTACCATATATAAAAAATATCTCTGAAATAACAGCTAGAATATTAAGACCGTTTGAAACAGATATAGCCCACAGGCCAGCCAGCACAATCAATTCATTCGATATTGAGCAAACCAAAAGATCCAACAGAAAAAGAAGATAAAATTAATACCATTTACAAAATAAACGGTACGTATGAACTGTAATAAACATTACATCGTTGGTCAAAGTGGGCATCCCCTTCGAATCCGAATCCAAGAACACAAATTGGCTGTGAAATGGCACGACATGTATTCTGTCATATCGATTATTATTATTCCCTTGTATTCCCAGTGGAACATAGAGCTTCAAAAACACATCCCCACTTTATTCTGTTTTCTGCCGTCCTCTTCATCTGGTCCACAATTGACCAAACTCTCTCATCTCTACCTCACACGATCTCCTCCATGTCACCCTCGCATCGACCACCCACTCGTCGCTTCCCATTTCCATTCTAATCAAGGGACTGGCGTGCGACGTCATTCGGCGGCCTCCTTAATGTATCCCCGATCCATCTCTACTTTCTCTTACATATATGTTGATCGATCGGATCTCGCCTATTGGTTTGTTAATATAGTTTCTTGCTGCTTATTCTGTTTGGCTATTTGATCTTCAGTATGGAGCGAAGAAAGCTGTTGTTGAAAGTCTGCAACCTGTTGGAAATCCTTTTCGTGACACGCAGTGTACGTTTCTGACCCGTACAGAAGAACTGACCGACTTCACATTGGTGTTAAACAGAATCCGAATCCCCTTCGTTAAGCTGAGAGTGAAAGATTTCCAAACTGGTTTCGGGTTGATGAAGGCGTATATCGCCTTTCCGATTCTGACTTTAACGTCTTCGTCCATTGCGCCTGTAGTTGAAACGATGCTGCCTGGTCAGATAAATGAAGGAAGTGACCTCTTTCAAATTTCTTCCATTGATAGTGGTTGTTGTTGCTGTTGGTTGGTTGTCTTCATCACTCCCGTCTTCTGTATGTTTACTTGAAGTCCTATCTTTGCTACTTCTCCTACCAGTTTGTTGCTTCTCGTCTGTAGGTCCCCGAGTTAGTGTGACACTAGATGCAAATCATCCACAAAATCCAGATCTTCTAGAGTCTTCTTGTCAGTCCAACGTATCCGTGTCTTCTCACTCTCTGTGCACAGTCTGATGCATAATCCAGTCCAGCACAATTAGAAATATCATCGGTGAAAGTGGGCAGCTTTGTTTTACTCCTGTCTTCACTTCAAACGCTTCTCTGAGTTATCAGTTGTGGATCACCTGACACGTGACATTGTCATATAGCCAGCTGTTGAATGAGGTTGATAAAGATTTGGGCACTGCACGCCATAATGTTGAAGTAGTTTCCAAATTGCTTTGCGGTCAACGTTGTCTGTCGAAGGCCTTTTCAAAGTCGGTGAAATTGAGGTAGAGAGAGGTTTGACTGCTATTCAACGCCTTGTTGTGTGATGATGATGCATAGAGTTGCAATTTGATCAGCACATGATTTGCTTTTCCCGAATCCAGCATGTTCTGGTTGGTGGAGTTCTGCTCCGAGCACACCTTTTATTCTCTCCAGGATAACGCGACTTAATATTTTACTTGGAGTGGACAAAAGCATTATTCCCTACCAGTTCTTACAGAGGCATAAGTCGCCCTCCTGTGGTAGTTTGACAAAGTAGCCTCTCTTTCAACTAGTGGGTGGCTTTCCTTCTTTCCAAACTTCTTGGAATACTGGTGTGAGCATATCTGCCTAGATGTGTTGATCCGTCTTCAGTGCTTCCGGAGGGATTCCGTTTGGTCCTGTGACCTTCCTGGCTTTCAGTAGCTTGACTGCACTGAAAACTTCTACTTTTATTGGAGGATTGGTGTCCACTGGCATTTCCGTGTGCGCTGTTAGTGGTATTTCTGGGCGAGTTACCGGTGGTAGTCGATTCAAGAGTCTTTTAAAGTGATCAGCCCTTTGTTTTATTTGTTCCTCCTCCTTGGCAATCTGGTTTCCTTGAGCATATTTTATTGGTTTCAGCATCTGGGTTGATCTCTTCCCGGATAGAGATCTGGTTATTTGATATCATGTCCTGAGATCTCTTTTGCCTGTGGCTTGCTCTGCTTCAGTTGTCGATGTGTCGTAGAATTGCCGTTTGTCTTTCCTAGCACTCTTCTTTACTACTATATTCAGTGCAGTGTACATTGAACTCAGCTTCTCCTTCTGTGGTCCATATTTGCATTGAGTTATCTTCTCTCTCTCACCATTCTCCTCTCCTCTCTTGTATTAGCTTCCAGGCAGGTGTCCGTTGACAGCCATTCTTCGACCTGGCTGGTCTCTTCCTTCTTCCTAGAACAGTTGTACACGTCTCCTTAAACATCGCTTTCAGAGATTTTCAATGTTCTTCCACACAGGTTTCCTCAGTAATGCCACGTAGTGTGTCCGACTTTGCTCTGATCTGATCTGTGGTGAACGTATCCCCTGCAGTTTTATCCTTCAGTTTCTGAATATTGAACTTGAATTGTGGTCTGTCTCCAGTTGTTTTCATGGGTTTCAGCTTCACCCTGAAGGTTCCTTGAACTAGATGATGGTCTGAGCCCACATCTGCTCCCCTACTCGACTTTGTGTCCCGCACTTCCTTGAGCTACACTGAGATGAAGTCTATCTGGTTTGTGGTATGTCCGTCAGGCGAAATCCATGTTGCTTCGTGTACGTCCTTGTGCTTGCACACGCTCCCTCCGGACACCAAGTCATTGGAAGAACAGGAGTCTACGAATAATTCTCCGTTCTCATTGATTTCTCCGAGCGACAGCCTCCCGACCAATGATGAGTTCTCTTCCTGTATTATCTGCTGCCAGTTCAGCTGGAATTCATATCGCCCAAGAGAATTTTGATGTCACCATTTGGGATGTTGTCCATTAGTGTTTGCAGTTGTCTGTAAAAATCTTCCTTCTTGTCTTGTTCTGCGTTGTTTGTAGGTGCGTAGCATTGAATAATTCTAACCTTCCTTCCTTTTGAGTTGAATCTTGCTGTTATGATCCTGGATGATATTGGTTCCCATTGCATTAGAGCTTTGGCTGCCGCTGGCGACATCATTATAGCCACTTCCTCAGTGTGCTCGTGGTTGTCGCCTGGGTGGCCGGAGTAGATTACTGACTCTCCCGTTGACAATGTTGTCAATCCACATTCATTCCATCTGCTTTCGCAGATACCCAGCACTTCTATGCCATATCTTCTCATTCCTTTGGCAACCTGGGCAGCCTTCCCAGCCAGCCTCGTACATTGTACGGATATTCCACGTCCAAATTTTTATTTTTGCTTTCATCGAGAGAAGACACATCGGCTGGCTGACTGGCTTCCCGAAGGCTTTCACCAGCCCGCGTCATTTCACCTCTCCAATCCGAGCGAAGAATAAGATTTTTACTTGGAATTTCTATATTTTTAATATATTTTCTGTGTGTTGAAGTTTCTCCAGCTGTTTGAAAGATTTAGTGGTGTGGGGTTGCTAACCTCAGGCCCAACCCTCCCTCTTTACCAAGTCTTGGGACCGGCTAGAAGATTAGCGAGCTAGTTAACTAGGCAAGGTTTGTTATATCGATGCATGTAGATAATTACACACACCAATTTGATTTAGATAATGTAGAAATGTTGAATAGAGGAAACACCGAAAATACCGCCAGGGAATTCCTAGAAGCCAGGAACTCAAGTGAATCAGCCAGTGATAAACAAACACATTATTATAGGCCAAATTTACCACTAGTTAATGAAAAGGTAATCACATGACAAGAAATTTCGAATTCCAAGTCAATAAAATAGAGACGTCAAATAACAACCATTCACGACAGTGGTCGTCAGGGGATACAGTTTCATATTTATTCATGAAGAATTCAATTGAGTTCACTTTATACTAAATCCTGAGCTGAAGATGTCTAGAGGGACGACGAATTAAATCAATCCCAATTAAATTAGTCAGCCCAGCCAACACAATTATTTCAGTATGATCCACCTCAGCTACAAATCTTCTCCATTATTTCAAAATGATTTATCTAAGTATTCGAATTGCCTTTTTAAAAGAAGCCTTAATTATAAGCTTTTCATCTCTAATTATTTTTCGTTGAGTTTTCTATTTTTTCTGATATGCAGTATTATGAAGGTAATGATAAAGCTCCCTCACTAATATGAATAATTTGCAACTCACAGTGGAATCTGGAATAGTATGATTGTAAAGTTTTTTGTTAGATGTTAAAAATGGAAACATTGTATATAACTTTTGTTTAAAACGATTCATTGTAAAATATACATAACTTCGGAGTACAATCAAAAATATAGTGTGATGCTCGGTGCTTCGTCTTCTCATTAGTCCGTACTGTCTACTTGCTTCACCACTAACCGTGTTGTATCCTTTGGAATTTGCAGGAACCTCTCATCCTCATCTGAAGACTATTTTACAACCGGTGCACAGCTTCTACTAGTAGACATGACTCCAGCAGTGAACGCTTCTGTGGATTATATTGATAATTTGTAGCAGCGGACTTTAACTGTATCACCAAGTAACCATTAATTTATATAACTCATTAACTGTATTTTCTATAATATACTCTTACAATGTTATTTCATTAACTTGGATTCTTATTCTAAATCGTTAGCAAGCTTGATAATAATTCCCCTACACTTTGTATAACAAATGAGTCTAGTGTTTAGTCCACCACAGTCTGACTTTAAGATGATTTAGCTATAAAGTTAAAAAAGTTCATGTGGAAGAGGTAGTTCGTGTTCGAGTTCAAATGTCTGTAACACTGTAGAATTAGTGAGTTACAAAAGTCCATAATGTTGATTAATGAACAAAGAATGTTCTTTTCGATAAATTCGTCATCATATTCTACACTTATATGACCATTATAATTAAAGAAGTATTGTCATTAACAACATCAATGCTTTTTTAAATCATATTAAGTCAGTAGTATCGATAGATTGCATTTCAAAAGCATCATTAAGAGAGAGAGATAATATGCATTAATATAACATAAAGGAAACATCAGATAAATAAAGGAAAGTAACACAGAATTTATGGATTTGTAGGCTCGGTAACGATAATGGCTGGACCTGTTTCTTTTGCATTTGGGGCTTCAGTCGATTTAGGTGAACTGCAATGGCCTCTGCTATTTCGAGTGTTTGGTATCTGAGGTTCTTTGGTAACTTATTCGATACACGGTAGATGGTAGAGGAAGATTCTTCAATGTTAGCTGTGTGGTCTGTTTGCAAGAGGTAGTCAAATATAGTACTGTTAACGGTTTTAACAACACTTTTATTTAGCTATACTGGTAGGTGTTACCGGGCACGAAAAATTAAATTCCTAGAGCAGCGGCCAATATAACTGGCTCCATAGGAGCAGTTGAATTGATGGATACAATTAGAGGTGACTAGCCTGGGTATATCATCTTTCACTTTTGGAATTACAAGCGGTTGTGTGGAAAATACAAGCTGCAGTTTACTGGCATAAAACGTTTTTTTTTTGATCGATTTCCTCAAGTGGTTAGTTATTATTTCACTTGGTATTTCCCTTTTGAATTGTAGTAGTATACATAGAGGCTTCTTTTTAACAGATCCAGGAGAATTCTTTCTACTTTCTTGGCCATGTGTATAGTGATAAACTTTTCAGGGTGTCTGTTTTCAATTAGTGTGTCGTATACAGCCTTAAGTTAGCCTTCAATCGCATCTTCTGAGTAAATAGTTCTGACCCTATAACAGAGGTCCTTCGCCAAATTTCTTTTTTACCAGAGAGGAACAAAGCTGTGAAAATGTGTTTATTGACCAGTCCAAGTACTTTTCTTATGCAAATTCATTTTTATCCCACCGTCTGATCTTCTTGTCAGTAGGATGTGTAAAAAGACAATTTTACTTAAAGATTCTTCTTCATACATGAATTTCATAGCTGAATGTACTTTATTGGACTGAGATATTATTGAGTCTCTGTCCAAATCATTTTCACAAAGAATGAAGGCATCATCTACGTACTGGTAGTAAGGCCACAATTTTCTGCTTAGGTTGTTCAAATGGGATGTTTGGGATATTTCAGCAGTAGGCTTGCTTGCTTTGTAACTAGAAGGTGCTGGCTTCGAGTCCTAGCGGTTTACACACAATGATAAGTTCTTGTTTGTTGTTTTTGGTCGAATTACAAAACAGAGCAAAAGAAGCCGTTCTAAAACACACACACACACAGAGTTGGTGTGATGATCTCGGGCAGTAGTTTTGCTCAAAATATACTACCAAAAACGAACAGACAAACAACACAAACTAAACTTATCATTGTGTGTAAACTATTGAAATCTATTATCATTATTATGATTATTCGGTCATCCATCATCTATTCCACAATGTAATGCTCAACAACAACAACAACAGATTTTACTGACATTAACTACTCTGGGATAATTACTACTACAACTACAGAAATACAAAAATAATACTTCATTGAAATGAAGCTAGCCTACTTGCTACCTACCTACCTACCTTAAATTTCACATAGGCATTTTATAGGTATAGACAGATAGGTATAGGAAGGGGTGGCGGCGTCAGCTAACAATTAATTATACAGCTTATAAATAACAGTTGTAGTAAAATGCTGCATGCTAATAAGTAATCCACACAGAATAGAACATAACAGAACAGGGAAACTCACAGAATCCTTCTTTGAAGAAGAGAAGACGGGAGTAAGACAAGACTGGCTGGCTGCCTGCCTGCCTGCCTATTATCTCCAATGATTGTTTTCCTGGTTGCAGTAGACTGGACAATGCGACAGACAAACATCGGTGAGGCGGGCCAGGCCGGGTCGGGCAACGAGGAGACAGGCATCAAATGGACCCGAAATAGACCAAAAACAATTGGACGATTTGCATTTCGCCAATGTATATATGAATAATTCCCCTCCCACAAACTGAACCATCGTTTCAACTTCAAGAGGACGGAATTTATGAGGCATGAAGGAGGACATGAAAGCGCTGATCCGGAAAGAAAGAAAGGTGTTGTAGTAGTAGTTGTTGTTGTTGTTAGTGTCTTCATTTTTGTAATATATGTACTTTGATAACAGCGTCTCTTTTAAATGACGAAACGGGGGAAATACAACAAAGGCGGTAATATATCATCCATCCCGTTGTTTTTCATGTCAGTAAATTTTGGTTGTTTAGTTGTATCACCCAGCAAGGCGGCGTTATGCATTCATTATTCATGCAGTTTACCAGAAAAGCATCTCCTGCCTATCTCACAACTTGCTGCTGCTGCTGCTGCACCTCTTCTTCTTCATCAATATCCCCCACATTATCTGAGTTGATTTGCTCCTCTGCCTCATGATGGTGATGATGATGATGCTGTGAATACAAAAGGGAGAATTAGTCTACACCAAATATATCACTGGTGTGGTTTACTCAGAACGAAATTTGTTATGTAACGTGGAACCCAATGGAGAGCCCACCGTCCAGTTTAAAATTCCCACTCATGGTACACTTCAGAAACAGTTCTTTGAAGATTTCTACTAGGGTCTGAATATTTATTTATTTATTCACATAGGCAATTAATCATTGCAATTTAAGGTACATTTGTATATAGAGATGTTATGTCTAAAGGTAACATAATTTTATCTTAATTGTTAATATCTTCAATTCAGTCTGTGAAATCAAATACATCTTCCATACTATATTTTACCAGCCATTTATGTAAGGGTTTTAGGATAGTTACCAACCATTTAGCTAAAGCATTCTAGATCGAATTGTGCATGTCTAGAGTTGATGTTAATGGCACTCCAGGTTTATGTACTTTTGGTAGGCTGTATAATCTTGGTGTATACGTGCAAGTGAGTCTGATTTTGTCATATGGTAGTATTAATGTTAGTATATATATATATATATATATATATATAATGTATATTCGGTTCACGTAAAACATAGGTACATGCACTGAGATTACTGAAGGCGTTTAACTCTGTTTTGACTTTTCCTTATATCAATATTTAGGTAAAATCTACCCCTCCATCTCAATTCGTTTCTTTATTATGCGTACGTTAATGAGTTCTTCAGATTTGGTGACCGAAGCTTAGATATAATAAATATCATTGTAGGGGAAGTTCATTAATAGGCGGCCTGATTAAATCACTGGACTACCGAAATAGCTTCCCACCAAAATGCTCGATTTATCACTGTTTTAATCGTCCAAGTATATCATATGACCCATACATGAACTTGCGCGCTGATTTAACTTACTTCCAAGTAAATACTGTGCAATTCTTCAACGAAATGTAGTGATACTTCAGATTATTACTTTGCGTGTAAGTCCTGTATGAAGAAAACAGCATTTTGGAACTGAATACGCTGAAAAGATTTGTACCGTGTATTAGCATACTGGCTGGAATAAAGCTTTATTATTATCATTATTATTAAATCATCCTGACAGTTAGACAATACTCAAGGAAGTATAACCTATTTGCGAAACAGTAATATATAAGTATATCTTAAATTATGGGACATTCTTATTGTTGTTGTGCTTATTACTATTGTTGATTTGCGCGTCAGACTCTGGCGTTTACAGTCATCATGCATGAAGTGCCTACAGAAGACTAGTTAGAAACGAAACCTGTTAAATTTATTTACTTGTCATCTGGAACATACAATTGTTCTAATTTACATCATATGAATACTTTGATTCTATGTTGTCTCCTACTTCCCTCTAGGGTTTTAATATGTAGGAATTTGTTATAAGAATTATATTTTCAAGGTAATAATTCCAGAAACAAAAACTTGTAACACATATTAAACTTCATAAATAATATTGATATGAACTGTGATCAAGATTTGACCGGATAGTTGCAAAATAATTGAGCGCCGAGTGAGAAGTAGATATTTGTAAAAAATTATATTTGTAAAATCTCAGCGAAATTGAAATGATTAATTCCAACGTTTCGTTCGGCAATCTGGTCCGAACTTCTTCAGGGAAATTAAGAAAAAATGAATGGAAAAACAATCGCTAAACTAAATATATCATACCAAAAAAAAATATGCAACAGATTCAATGATTGACAGATAGAATGTTAAACGAAACTACTGATCAGTTGAACAGTGTACTTCTTTTTTGTCAATATTTTACGATTCATTTTTTCTTAATCCACTCATTTGTCCCGTTTCTTCATTAAGTGAAAACCTAATCAACATGACAGTTGAGTGTTACCAATTACTGTGATTTGCTGAATTATTATTATTATTATTGCTACTACTGTTTTCAGGTTGATGTAGGCAGCATGAAGCATCACAGTATTCCTTTATTAATTATTTCAGTTTTATTTGAGAACCAAGACCAGTTGTAATTATTATACATTAATTTATTCAAGAAGTTAATAGTTTTGTTCTAAATGTATGTCAAAAAACATGAAACATTTAATATCACGCCATTTTTTTCATGCTGAATTGCATTTTTATTTCGTAGTAGTGCTTATTTCATATTGTTCTCAGTTAGGTGTCTGTACGAAAAATATTGATTTTTAATGCTCTAAATATTTCCAGTGATGTTTTCTGAAAACATTGCGGTTGTCTGTGTTCACAATAAAAAGAAACAAGCTAATAGGTAGTTTTTGCCTAGTTTATTGATAGGTGATTGAAAGAAAAATATTGAGTTATTAAGCGCATAACGCACTCTGTAATGTTAGAAGACAAGAGACTTGGTAACGCAATGTTTATTTGGAAATTGCTATCTCTATATAGCGAAATTATCTACACCTTATCTGAAAATCGTCATTTGCACAGATCTCCCGTGTTGTACTGCTTACTTCTACCCTTCGTATTGAGTTTATTTGTCTTCTTTTCGTATCTCCCATGTTTTGCCACAATGCTAGTTCATTTCCTATCTTTCACTTCAAATCCATTTCTCCGGTGTTTGAAAATGTTCTACCCAGGAACGTCTCTTTTTATATACTACTGATAAATCTCGCCACTAGCACTCTACATATCTATGAAATGAAGCAACTTAAGAGAGTTACCTAAGGAGGCATGTATACAATGGGTATGATACCTTCTTTTCTTAATTATTATTGTTTTGTTCTTTTGAATTCCCGGTGGAAAATAGGGCTTCAAGCTAGAGCTTAAAAGTTATGTTTCATTACTGGAAGGGATTGCTAGCCTCACTCCCAACCTCCCCACTTTACCAGGCTTGCTACCGGCTAAGTGAGATGAAGGAGTGCGTCGAACCCTGGACCACTCAACTTGACTAGCCAGCGTCCTACCGGTGAACCACTGACGCACCTTTTCTTACTTATAATGCATTAAGGATCTATTTTCGATCATTTCAAACAATCTTCTTTCTCAGACATACATACATACAGCTCTTAGCAAGCTCTTGCCTTCAGGACTATTCGTATTATAAATTATCAAATAAATTGCATTAGAAAATGTCACGTCTTATTAAGCTGGCTATCTGGTGCATTATTTTTTTATCGACAACGCATACATTCTTATTCAAGTGACATTTCAGTTATATTTGAATAGGTCGTAATTAATTTAACCATCTTTACATTTTGATGTTTATGGCATATGTTGTTACTACTTTGCGCTTCTTCTTATAAAGGTTTATTTGACTAAGGAATAAAAAGACGTGGTTTAGCTGAATCATGTAATGTATACGCTCAACGCTGTTCGAACTTTTATAATGTAGAAGCTAGTCTCATCAAAGTAGTGACGTTTATTTTCCTTCAGAAAGAGAACGTCGCACTCTTCAGCTTATTAACTACACATTGATTGACAAGCTCCAGTCAAACGGATAAATTCCATTGATAATCATCTGGAGACCAACTAGCCTAAGTCATAACAGTTTTTCATCTTTGATTTCAAGTAATTTAACTTTGATTCACAACATCAGAATCAGTTTACTGAAATTTATTGATATATCTTCCTGGTGAGTACTGTCAGCCATGAAACTAGTGTCAAAGATTCCCGTTGATTGGACTTCATCATCTAAATGACTATGTAGAAACTTTAAATACACACTCATTATAAATCGAATTCAGTATTAAATATTAGGGTGTTAGCAGATAAGAATACTCTAATTTTCAAAAGAAATAACCCTACCAAGAGATTTACAATATTCAGGAGAAAAATATACATCAGTTGATGAAAGTGTTGTACTTTCATTAAAAGCTGACGGATAGCAAAGATAGGGAGCAAGTTGACAGTAAAAGAGGCGATGGGAAGAATAGTACCAAATATAGTTAACAATAATCATTTTCAAGACATCGTATATCTAGTAACTTTATAAGCTTCTGTTCAAATTGAGATGGGCTGAAATTATAAACCTATAGTAGCTGTTGACTTATAGTTTTAACGTAGTTAGTGTCTGCTTCATTTGTGCTTATAAGGCTTAGCTGGTACGCTGTTTCATTGAGTTGGCACAAATTTTGCTGTAGGCTGGTGAATATCAAAGTGTAGTTCTATTGACATATACACAAATAGTTCCACTTATTAACTTTGCCAAAACAATAAGAAGACATCATTTACCTGAAACATTCAGTATATTTGTGCAACAAATTCACATAGATTCTGATCATACACATACTTTTCATACATATTTATGCGAAACATAACAGATTACAAAGGGTCAAAATGTAATCAAGATAGTTCAAGATGTTTACAGGTCAAAATCACAGAAAAGAGGCAGGCAAACAAGATGAAAATATTATTCAGCAAAATAAAACTTAGTTTTAAAACTGATTTACCAAGGTACACATTTCCCCCTCTATATCAGAATGTGCAATTCACTGTACTAAAGCTTCACAATTTGTGCTGCAATAAACAAGCATGTTGATGGCTAATGTAAACAATTAAGAAATATGTGAATTTTCGAGTCTGACCACGGACAGATATCAGTTGGAGAACCATTGAAAACCAGGAAATATTGAAAAGCTGCTTCGTCACCGTAGTTTGAGACTCGTCAGCAGTACGCACCCACTGCCAGGGGTAGAACACTGAACCTTCTGGTTACAAGGCAAGCTTGTAGACCATCCAGTCACTGGGACCCAATTCAATGGTCAGCCCATGAATTCTAACATCTACCAATTCGTGATTTTAGCGCGATTCCCAACCAATGTCATCGGCGGCAACTGCATCCTCACACCTGACTATACAAACCTCACTAGTCACGATTTCTCACCAGAACTTCACTAGGAAGTCACGCTAAAAATCACGAATTGATGGAATTTAGAATTCTTGGGGCATTGAGTCGGGTCCCAGGGGTTGAACGGTATATAAGATTGCTTTGTAACCTGGGTTCAAAACCCAGTGGGTGCGTACTTCCGATGAGTCCCAAACTAGGATGAAACAGCTGACCAGTACTCTCAGATGGTTTTCAGGGGTTCGCTAACTGATATCAATCCGTGGTCAAACTCGAAAAACAAATCGATTGAAAATATGTAAATACCACTTACTGAGCGTATTTCACTACTCATAAGTGCGTTATTGGCAATGGAATTTAATTCAGGCAACACTTATCATTGAGATGTGAGTATAACCATATCAAATGATCAGTGATTCTTATTACTTCCAGTTGAAGTAAATGGGATAGCCTTGACAGCAATCAATCAATCTCTGAATCTATTAAAGCGGAATGCAGGAAATACTAACACAATAATTCCAACATATAGTCGTCAGATTATTAAGTTATGATGTCATTTACTTAAGAAAAGAATGATTTGATTCGGGAAATTAACCACATCAGTTACGAATACACAGAATGGCGCGAATTTAACGGGAGGAGGGTCCACTGCTATTCCCAAATGGTAAGAGAATTTTCATAAATAACTGATGTAGTGTTGCATAAAAGAATTGAATACGCATTCTTTTGAGCAATTATTTTATTTGAACATAGTAAGAACTACAGTTTTAGCAGGATAAAGTGGTACCATCTTTTATTTCGTTATCTTCTCATCAGCTGCTTACAGGGCAAAGACATTATTAAATATATATACAAAAACAATTTTAACTTACTGGCACAGAGTTCATTTTAAACAAAAATCAATCGATCACTTTATTCTGCTAAAACTGTAGTTCTTGCTTTGTTCAAATTCATTAAGGGGAATAAATGTATGAAATTATTTTATTTTAATTTTTTTTATTATAACTTGTCTCTACGCAGTGTTTTTGATGCAAGTATGGAATTTTCAGCATGTGATATCGGTAGCCCAAATTTAGCAGACCGACAATTGATATCAGCCGAGCGCTAGTGGGGATCGAACCCCAGACCACGGTTGATGAGCGTCCTAACCGATGTGCAAACTAAACAGTTCAAAGTGAAAAATCACCATAGTTTCCTTCATAAACCCAAAAGACGTAAACCACATTACGTGATCTGTTTGGTATTATAAATGACGGGAGAGTACCCTAACTACTCATATCAGTTAGTAGTATATGCCAAAACGCAACAATAACTATAATCAGAGGTTAGACTAGTTTTTGTAACTGTAGATAGTTCCAGCCAAGATTGTCAATGTCCTGGTAGATTTTTTACCACATAAGCTGGAAGAGTTGACTGGCACGCTCCAAAATATCGATGCACATAACATTTTGAGTGAAAATTGAAAAGAATCTAGAAAGACACATGTATGATACTTCATTCATTAGATGTTTAACACAGTGAAATATTGATATCCACTGAATGACTCTGCTAACACAATTTTTTATTCATCAAGATTCATGTCAAGAGTAGGAGTATGATGTATGCTAGTGGCGAGATTTATCAGTAGTATATAAAAAGAGACGTTCCTGGGTAGAACATTTTCAAACACCGGAGAAATGGATTTGAAGTGAAAGATAGGAAATGAACTAGCATTGTGGCAAAACATGGGAGATACGAAAAGAAGACAAATAAACTCAATACGAAGGGTAGAAGTAAGCAGTACAACACGGGAGATCTGTGCAAATGACGATTTTCAGATAAGGTGTAGATAATTTCCCCATATGTATATTTAAAACAGTTAGTCCCTTTTATAAATTTTGATAGCATTATTAGAAGACGGAGATTATCTGAAAAATGTGATGTATTAGCGCTATACATTTCGAACAATCTGATCACACATTTACTTGTCAAGTCAATATATATGGAAAAGTTAAATTAAACAAGGTGACAAAAAAAAGAATTAAGAATAATTAACACAAACGTTTGGTAACCCAATCAAATAAGGATTACCAAGGTAGGTTAAGAGTAATAACAAACTGTTTTTGAATACACAAGGGGGGCTTAAGTTTATGAATGGCTATAGCCTCAGCGTATTTCAGTAAACGTCCTTGATCGTTTTTATAGATGACCTTAAAGGCTGAGTTAACATCAACCTTATGGTTCATCTCGATTAAATGTTTAGCTATAGACGAAGTTGGTAGTCTGACACCTGCATCTATGGGCTTGTCACAATTCATCTGTTTTCCTAACCACTTTGGGATATGCTCTCCCACCCTCACGTGCAACGCGCGATTACTCCTCCCTATGTATGTATGTCCACACACACACGAAAATTGGTAAGTTGTATGGGATGTGATATAATCACTTGTGCACTTTTGAGGTTTCGAGTGAAGCATATTTTTAGCCTTTTTGACAATTACAAGCTGGGCTGCATAGTAGGTTCTACGGATGATGGAATTCAACCTTTGTCTCAAAATCCTACTATTTATTTCCCCATTATATGGTAATTTGATGAAAACCTTTTTTCTTCGGGACACCTGTTTAAAACTTCAAAGGATATCCGTTTTCAACAAGAGTATCCATCAATATTTCGTTTTCCTTGTCTATAACATCAGCCGGGCAAATACGCTGAATCCTCTTAAATAGACACTTCACCAAGCCTCTCTTATATTGTAATGGACAGAAGCTGTGAAAATTAAGATATTGCCCTGTCCAAGTGGGCTTTCTGTAGATAGACCGTCTTATTGAGCCATCGTCTCTTCGACTCAGAAGTATGTCTAAAAATGCGAGCTGGTTGCGACTTTCTTCCTCGCATGTAAGACTAATATGATTCTGTACAGAGTTAAGTCTGTCCAATAGACTACTCGCATCTTCATGATCATCACATATCAAAATGATATCGTCTACATATCTCTTATAGAAAGGCAATTTAGAAATTAAATCAGAAGATAAGTTTTCAACATAAGACATAAAAACATCCGCTAATAAAGGTCCTAATGGACTCCCCATAGCGACGCCATCCACTTGTCTAAAATGTTCACCTTCAAACGTGAAATGGACGTTATCAGTACATAATAATAATAAATCTTTCAAATAAGTTAAAGGAAAAGAAAGTGAAAAACAACTAGAAGATAAATATCTTCCATTTCAGAATCATATTAGTCTTACATGCGAGGAAGAAAGTCGCAACCAGCTCGCATTTTTAGACATACTTCTGAGTCGAAGAGACGATGGCTCAATAAGACGGTCTATCTACAGAAAGCCCACTTGGACAGGGCAATATCTTAATTTTCACAGCTTCTGTCCATTACAATATAAGAGAGGCTTGGTGAAGTGTCTATTTAAGAGGATTCAGCGTATTTGCCCGGCTGATGTTATAGACAAGGAAAACGAAATATTGATGGATACTCTTGTTGAAAACGGATATCCTTTGAAGTTTTAAACAGGTGTCCCGAAGAAAAAAGGTTTTCATCAAATTACCATATAATGGGGAAATAAATAGTAGGATTTTGAGACAAAGGTTGAATTCCATCATCCGTAGAACCTACTATGCAGCCCAGCTTGTAATTGTCAAAAAGGCTAAAAATATGCTTCACTCGAAACCTCAAAAGTGCACAAGTGATTATATCACATCCCATACAACTTACCAATTTTCGTGTGTGTGTGGACATACATACATAGGGAGGAGTAATCGCGCGTTGCACGTGAGGGTGGGAGAGCATATCCCAAAGTGGTTAGGAAAACAGATGAATTGTGACAAGCCCATAGATGCAGGTGTCAGACTACCAACTTCGTCTATAGCTAAACATTTAATCGAGATGAACCATAAGGTTGATGTTAACTCAGCCTTTAAGGTCATCTATAAAAACGATCAAGGACGTTTACTGAAATACGCTGAGGCTATAGCCATTCATAAACTTAAGCCCCCCTTGTGTATTCAAAAACAGTTTGTTATTACTCTTAACCTACCTTGGTAATCCTTATTTGATTGGGTTACCAAACGTTTGTGTTAATTATTCTTAATTCTTTTTTTTGTCACCTTGTTTAATTTAACTTTTCCATATATATTGACTTGACAAGTAAATGTGTGATCAGATTGTTCGAAATGTATAGCGCTAATACATCACATTTTTCAGATAATCTCCGTCTTCTAATAATGCCATATGTATATGTCGAATTGCAGACAGACATTCTGTTACCAACCACTCTTGGGTTTTTCTATTAAAGCAGCACTATTTTGTAATACAATCATAATATTTAATGCCTTCATTTGTCTTAGGTATAATAAAATAATCTAGATTAGTGAAATAAGTGTTACAGTATTCATATAGCAGGTATTTTGATTTGTGAATACGACTCAAAATGATGAATGACTTTTCGGAATATTTGTTTTCTAAGCAAAGTAAACAAATAAAAAAATAATGTTCTATTTTTAAATAATGAATCAACCTTTGACTTGACAACAATAAGTTTGCGATGAGAACGATCTATTGATTAGAATGAAATAACTGTCTAGTAGTCTATAGATTCCAATGGTTCTTCAGTCTATGAAAATTTTCTAGTCGGAATCGCCTAATCTCTCTCAAAGTTTTTTAGTTCTAATTTCTTTTGATTTTATTATTTTTCCCCTCGCCTATTACTTTTAATGACACTGATCTTAACTTGATCCGCTTTTTATTTTAGTTGTGCTCTACTGATTTCTGTTAACTATCTTGCATCACTCGATTCACTTACCAAATTTTATTTTAGTTTCTAACCGATTATTGGTTTCTGTACTATGTAACCGTTACTTAACACTTACAATTTTAATGTAACATGTTTAGCGTCTTATCAACAATGTTTTAGCCAGTTGATTCAATTAATAGTTGCCAGAACATTTTTAGTGGCTTATTTTTATGCTGCTATTCATTAAAGATAAAAATTCTTAGATAGAGCCCTCAAAGAGGTTACCTTCAACTCTTTCCGATCTTCTTTCTGTGTCTCCCATTAACGCATTTTATTCGAAATTCCTTAATTTTGTCTACCGGTTATGAAAGTGATGAGAATTGAATAGGTTGGTCCACCGAATGAGTCATATAAGGCAATGGCTGTGTGGATGATACACATCTCTTTTATTGATTGGACACTAGTCAGTAACTAGTGTAATGTGCCTAATCCTTTGTGTGATGCAGACTGAATTCTATCAGTCGAGTTTGCAATGTGTCCACCATGCTAGGTGTCTCACCATCACGGTGCACTTTGGACCGTTGGTATTAGACGGTTGGAGGTAATCGGCAGGAGGCCTTGCTCGAATTAGGTTTTGGGCCAGTTGGCACTCACCATTCAGCAAGGTGTATCTACAACCTTGAAGGAACTCATTTCCCTTCGGAGATTCGCACCCGCATCGCCCGAATAGCTCAGTGGTAACGTCTCTGACTGCAGCATTGGGCGACGCGGGTTTTGAATCATAGAAGGGACATGAGTTCCTTTTAGTTTACAGATACGCCTTGCTGACTGGTGAGTGGCAACTAGCACCAAAGTTAGGTCCCCGCAAGGCTTCCTGCAGACTGCCTTCAAACATCTAATGCACATCTCTGTGTTATGCAAATGATAGCCTAGTATTAGTCCAAACCACTTAAATTTTAAGTTTATATAAAAGTTTCATGAAAACATTTCGCTTTCCAGGGTGCTTCACCATAAAATGGGAAAATTTAAAAGAAGAATCACTTTTCAGAAATCTAACTTCTATTTTTAGTATACAACTGTAATTAATGAAATAATACTTAGAATTTATATGTCGTAATGAACATTATAATCGTTTGGTTTTCTCCAAGGTTTGATATTGAATTGTAAATTTTGAATCATCACTCTCTAATGAATAAAGTGCAAAGTGGATCAGGATACCGAGTTTAAAAACACAACATTCACAACTAAATATCAAAGTCTGAATAAGTGTGAACAATCATTTCTCTTTTGTAATAAAAATACTCATTTTTCAACAAATTTCATTCTACTGGGAAATTGTTAAATTTTGCATAAAATTGAGGAGTTAATTTTGTTTATTAAGTCTTCACTAAGTTGAATGGATGCATATTCATTTATTTTACATTTCAAATTTTTGAAAGAATAATCATCAATCTTCAAGCCCTCAAGAAGTACTTTAACAGTATGTTAATATCTAAAAGTCTGAATTCTAAAAGAAAACGAAACAAGGTGTATAATAGTTATTCACTTAAACTGATCAAAAAGAAAAACTGTGTTAAAAAGTGAACTGAAAAATATGTTTTACGAGTTGATCACGGACTGATATCAGTTAGAGAACCAATTGAAAACCAGGGAGTACTGGACAGCTGCTGTTTCATCCTAGTTTGGGAATCATCGGCAGTACGCACCCACCACTGGCATTCGAACCCAGGACCTTCCGGTTACAAGGCAAGCTCGTATACCATTCAGCCACTGGGACCCGATTCAATGGCTCATGAATTCTAACTTCTACCAATTCGTGATTTTAGCGCGACCCCAACCATTGTCGTTGGTGGGAAATCCATCCACACACGTGACATCTAATTGGACCTCACTGGTCACGACTTCTCACTGGAATTCCAAGAAGCTCCAACCTGTAGCAAGTCACTAGTGAGCATCAGATTAATTTTCACGTGTGTGGATGGATATCCCACCAACGACAATGGTTGGGGTAGAAGTTAGAATTCATGAGCCATTGAATCGGGTCCCAGTGGCTGAATGGTATACGAGCTTGCCTTGTAACCGGAAGGTCCTGGGTTCGAATGCCAGTGGTGGGTGCGTACTGCCGATGATTCCCAAACTAGGATGAAACAGCAGCTGTCCAGTACTCCCTGGTTTTCAATTGGTTCTCTAACTGATATCAGTCCGTGATCAACTCGTAAAACATAACTAATCCTTACAAACCAAACTATATGAAAAATATGTGTAGAAAATTTGTGAAATGTATTGTTTATTATATAGGAAAGATAATAACTAAGTATTGTCATATAATAGTAGAATCAGCGAAGTAGTCTCGGAATACACTACATGGATCAAGCAGTATTCCAGATTTCCGCCACTGCCATATTAAATCATGAGTTTATTTGCACTAACTTTTAAATAGACCTAATTTTCTACATGTCTATTTGTATTTCTCTCACCCCACTTATTGATTTATAGCCCGATTTCCTCTCACCCTACGTATGACATTTGAATTCCTATTGGTTGTTCACCGTCTTCCCTTATCAATGACATTAGTGCCTCTCATGGTCATTTAAACAGAGAGACATGCAAGCGCTGTCAACCTTTTTTGACTGTTGTTCTGAGACAGTGAAAACTCTTTTAGAGGCTGACGGTATCGACGTTCACGGATAGCACGAAGTATACTAACACAAGATCTAATACCCACAACTTCTATAGTATTCGTTCCGCGTAGACCAAAGACAAAGCAAAAGACAAAACTTGGTCGTCCAAATTACGAGATATATTTCGGGACCAAATCGGAGTGTGAGATGATTGCTTAGCTAGCTAGATCGTGCACGAACGAACGAACGTGACATGACGGAGTACCAAATGGCGTGGATGCTTGACTGGAAGCCTTCAGATAAACAAATCGACTAAAACACTGAGGGTCAGCATCCAGTGTTCAGTGATGAATGCTGTATCTAATAATTTTGGTTCCAGTTTAGAACTTTGCACAGATGTGCACCACTTTGAGTTGTCACACTACCTCCTTGGAGCACACAAAGCAAGAGAAGAGAGTAAAGAGAGATTCAAAGGAGAAATAATAAACAGAGAAATGAAGCGAAAATAATAGCAGTATGAAAGAAGAGTAGAATTTTATGGGATATTATAAATCACAAAAAGTGAATGAATCTACGCCAGCCATTGGTAATGATTTTGAGCCATATCACCGATTGCCTCCAGCCATCAATGGTTCTTACCATCCCGAGGAACCCAAACAGGAAGTCTACACTTCCCTGCGTGGCAGGCTTAAAATAACTTGTAAATTTCATTGACTGGTGAAGCCATGTTTCGGTTTGACCACCACTGGCTCTTTTCCAAACTGATCTATTCTATGTCAGTCAGCTAACACTGCCTGTCAGTCGATGGCTAGGCATGAGTAACACATGTCTTGACCATCTCAATCGGGGTAACGTCACAACCTTGTCGATTGATTTCTCCTCCTTACCTAGCACTCGATCAATGCCTAACCTCAATACTGCTCATTTGTTCTACCACTTAACGCGGGAGATAGAACGCAGACACCTATGATCAAAGACAGCTAGTCTTTTCATGTATTCCACTCTCAACAGCCAGGTCTCAGAGCCACAAAGGAGGACGGAGAGAATTGCTGAGCAGTACACGCGCCCTTTAGTCGATAGCCAGATACCGCGTGCACGCCAGAGATGGCGTAAACTGGCATATGCGAAGATAGCCTCTCTGTATCCACGCAGAGACTTCGTTAGCAATGAACCCGCTAGCGTTGGCTGATGCAACTTCCCAAATAAGTGAAGTGGTCAACACGCCCCACCACTTCACTGCCTATCTTTAAGATAGGAGTGAATGTAGTCCAGTCCTGTAGCGAGCCCCATCTTAAACTCGACGGGAGCGAATCGCATGCCAAACATTCGAAGATTGCTGCTCGAGGTGTTCAGAAGACTCTGCATTCTATCAGCGTCTTCACCTAGAAGAGCTATATCATCTCCATATTCTGAGTCAACGAGATTATTCTCTGGTGATAAACCAGTCCCTGAGTCTCTGAAGCCAGTTAGGATGAAGTCCATTAGTACACCTATGATGAAATTAAACAGAAATGGAGCGATTGGTGAGTTGTAACAACTTCAGATGATAACTCTCCGTAGGCTCCCACCTGGCTGACTGCATGATTTCGAGTAGAGTGCCTTGATTAGTGTGATGTATTTTCTCGGCATTTCCTTCATAGCCCATATACCTCTAGGTCGACGCCTTCACATATCAATAAGTAAGAGGATTGTTGGACTCCGGTTAGTATACCTACGTTCCAGAACCTGTTGAAGGGTGAAGATATTGTAGCAGTAGGTAATTCCCCAGAATTATTAGCCACAGCATTCATCACTGAACACTGGATGCTGACCCTCAGTGTTTTAGTCGATTTGTTTATCTGAAGGCTTCCAGTCAAGCATCCACGCCATTTGATACGCCGTTGTGCTACGTTCGTTCGTTTGTTCGTGCAAAATCCCTAGCTAGCTAAGCAATCATCTCACACTCCGATTTGGTCCCGAAATATATCTCGTAATTTGGACGATCAATTCTGGTGTTTTGCTATTCCTTTCGTCTACGCGGAACGAATACTATAGAAGTTGTGGGTATAAAATCCTGCATTAGTATACTTCGTGCTATCCGTGAGCGTCAACACCCTTAGCCCCTTAACTGATGAGCCCTGCCGCGAACTTCATCTCTGGTAAATACGCAAACAAATCCTGTGAGTTCGTTCCATTTTGTATTTGTCCTTGTGCTTTTTTTAAACTATATATATTTCGCCATGAGTGATCATACTCCTAAGTTCATCCGCATTCAATCAACTATCAAAACTATTCAGCTCGTGCCATTTTGGCCAGGTAATGCAGAATCATGGTTTCAGATAGCTGAGTCTGATTTCAGCGAACATGGGTTAACTGATCAACGTTCACAGTTCCTTGCAGTTGTCCATGTTCTAACGCAAGAATTAAGCAAATGCGCAACTGTCCATATGTGTAACACACAAGAGCAACAACCACAACCAACGAAGGAAGAAGATGAAGAGGGCGAGCGAGAGGTGTTTATTTGAACTAAGCAAAGCTTGAATTAACCGGGCACAAAGCTAATTGTCATCATTTAATAACAAGTCTAGACAAACGATCTTCTTCCTGCTCCAGTAAAGCCACGTCAGCGTTTCTTTCTGAAAAAGAAGAGGAAGAAAACTTATTTAGTGACATTATGATGGTTTTTATCTCATTACATAGACTCCTCCCTTCTGGAGGCACTGTCCTCAGTGCCTGGTGGAGGTATGGGATATGCACTGCCTCCATCGGTTGGCACCTCGACGTAGCTAGTAGCGAGCGGCGGTTGCGAGGATGTCGGCGGTTCCTTGACAGCCGCTGGATGATGCGGTTTCAGCTGATCATAATGCGCGGAGATGAGTTTGTCTTGAGTTCGTCGCAAGTTTCGCAAGACATACGTAGTGGGAGGTCGGTGCTGTACGATCTCATATGGTCATTGTCATGGGGCGTAGAATTTAGGGCACGAACCGGCAGGGACTGATGGTCGATGGAGCCAGACGTCATTACATATGTCGAGCTCAGAGGTAAGTAACTCGTACGAGCTGCTTAAAGCAACCCTTCTAAGGAGAAACGTTCTCACGGATCGACAGCCTCTTGACGAATCATTTCGTAACATCGAGTTAGGGGATCAGTCAGCCGTGAGCATGCTTACAAGAATGATGGAAGTTATTGGCTAACGTCAGTTTGATGAAGGACTTTTCAGAGAACTTTTCTTATCCAAACTGCCATAGTCAGTACAGGCTGTACTTGTGACACTTCAGGTGTTATTATAGATGACTTAGCTGTTTCTGCAGATAAAATTCTAGAAATAACTAAACGGCCAGTTAATGAAATATGCTCAGTTGCCGAACAGATTTCGAGTAGGGACACTGCAGCAGTAGAGTTATGCAGCTCCATCCAGCAGATGCTTAGGTCAAACATACCTTGTAGTTCCTCCCACCGAAATCCGAACTCCCCTCAACGGCGAAACTCACGTGGTCGGTCAAAATCCAAGCCACGCTCCCTCAAAAACTCTGACAGGTGTTGGTATCACAACACTTATGGCCAGGAAGCGAAATGTTGCCGAAAACCATGTAATTTCGGCAATGTCTCAAAGACTGTGGGAAACTATCCCGCCGGAACGCATTAGCGGCAACCGTCGCCAGTGGCACTAGCCGCCTACTTTACATTCGTGATATGGTCAGCCAAACCTGATACTTAGTCGACACAGCGCCAGCGTCCTTCCTGATACAGCAGTAGATCGACAGAAGGAACCTACCTTCAACTTACAGGCTGCAAATGGAAAACCAGTTGCAACTTTTGATAGGAAATACGTCTATCTGAACGTAGGTTTACGCAAACCTATTCAGTGGATTTTCCTTCTCACTGACGTCACAATGCTCATCATTGGCACGGACCTACTTAATCATCATGGTTTACTCATAGACGTCCGCCGAAAACGACTGATTGACAATACTACTAGTCTGTCTACAAAAGGCATCACCTACATAGGCCCCAGCTTGTCACTCATTGAGATGAAAGCGATCCTTGATCCAACTTTCCAACCGATTGTTGACAAATATACGGAACTTAAATGTCCATCTAACGATCTACCGTGCATAACCAGCAATGTTATGCATCACATCATAACCTCAGGACAACCCGTCACATCTAAACCACGACGACTTGCTCCTGACAAGCTGAGACTCACTAGAAATGAGTTCGACCATATGCTCACCCTTGGCATCATTCGGCCATCGAATAGCCCATGGGCATCCCCACTGCATATGGTAGCGAAAAAAGAGAGCAACGACTGGCGACCCACTGGTGATTACCGGTGAGTGAACGCCGAAACAACCCCTGATTGCTATCCATTGCCTCACATACACGACTTTACGGCAACATTATCTGGCGCAACTATATTCTCTAAAATAGACTTAGTTAAAGAGTATAACCGAATCCCGATGGCACCAGATGACATTCCGAAAACGGCTATCATTACGCCTTTCGGACTTTTTGAATTTATACATATGCCATTCGGTCTCCGGAATGCAGCACAAACATTCCAACGCTTCATCGACGAAGTATTTCGCGGTCTCGACTTTGTATACGCATACTTAGACGACTGCCTCATTGCCAGTCCAAACAAGGAAACTCACCTTAGACATTTGGACTTGGCATTCGAAAGGTTACACCGACATGGTGTTACCATTATTATTGAAAAGTGTCAGATAGGCGTTTACTCACTCGACTTTCCCAGCCACACCATTGACTGCAAGGGTGTCTGTCCACTGGCTAGTAAAGTTGAGGCGATACAGAAGTTTCCGGGGCCACACACAGTGAAAAGTCTGCGCACTTTCAACGTCTTGGTGAGTTATTATCGACGATTTATTCCCAACTGTGCCTTTCTGATTCAGCCACTAACAGACCTTCTTCGAGGGAATAACAAGTCTATCGAACTCGACGCGTCTGCTCAAAATGCTTTCACTCAGGTTAAGAAAGCTATTGCGGATGCCACCCTTCTTACGTATCAGGATCCAATGGTACCGTTAAGTATCTCAGTTGATGCACCAGACACTGCGATCCTCGCAGTTCTGCAACAACTAGTCAACAGAAAGTGGCAACCACTCGCCTTTTTCTCGAGGTGTCTACAATTAGCAGAAACGAAGTACAGCATATTCAGCAGAGAACTTCTGGCTATGTACTGTGCTGTACATTCAGTGGAGGGTCGTGAATTTATAATTTTCACTGACCACAAACCTCTGACGTACTCTCTGAACTCAACTTCAGATAAGTATTCACCTAGAGAATCACGGCAACTGGACTACGTTTCACAGTTTACATCGGATATTCGCCATGTATCCGGAGTGAACAACACTGTGGCAGATGCCTTGTCGTACATTTGTTACCTCACCCAAATCGACGGCATAGACCCTGTAAAACTGGCTCGTCTTCAAAAAGAAGATACTGAGTTTCAACATGAGTTGTCGAAAACAACTCTGCAATTATCTGAAGTATAGGAAGATACACTATTCTATGTGACATTTCCACGAGTACTCCTCGCCCCATCGTGCCTAAAAGTTATCGCCGTAACGTCTTCGATACGTTGCATGGCTTGTCCCACCCAGGTATTCGAACTACCGTCAAGCTCGTAACTAGTCCGTATTGTTGGCCTGCTATTAGTAAAGAAGTAAGGGGATGGGCACACACGTGCTTAGCTTGGCAGGTGTGCAAGGTGGTGAGACACACCAAAAGCCGCCTTGGTACCTTTCTTATCACTGATGTCCGTTTCGAACAAGTCCATATAGATTTAGTTGGCCCCCTCCCAGAATATCATGGATATACCTATATCTTAACCTGCATTGATCGTTTCACACGATGGCCTGAAGCAGTACCTTTCAAGGATGTATCTGCTGAAACCGTTGCACGCGTCTTTGTCAAACGATGGATCGTAAACTTTGGATGCCCATCTTCCATAACAGCTGATCGCGGGTGGCAATTCAAAAGCGGATTATTCTTCGTCCTGACTAAAATCATAGGTTGTATGCGTTTTAGAACAACAGCCTACCATCCTCAAGCTACACAGACAGTTGAAGGCTGGGCTGTCAGCTGCAAACAATGCACATTGGACTGAATCACCTCCGTTAGTTCTCCTAGGGATACGAAACGCCTTGAAAACTGATCCTGGTTGTATTACCGCCGAGCTAGTATATGGCATAACACTACGACTGCCAGGTGAGTTTTTTCTCCCTCTACCTTGTCACCATTGGTACATCACGCCTCATATATCAGCAGGCTTACAAACGCAATGCTTTCAGTCAAACCTGCTCCCCTTCGACCACAGTCCATTGATGTCTTCGTTCACCTGTGTTTAAAAACTTCTTCGCATGTATTTGTTCGTCGTGACTCTGTGCATCGCCCCCTGGAGTCCCATATGACATACCATATAAAGTCATTAAACGTATAGATAAATTTTATCTTAGACAAAAAAGGCCGCGAAGACACCGTCAGCGTCGACCGTCTGAAATCGGCCTACTCAGAAGGCAATCTTATAAGCCTAGAGCTGAGCATTCCTAATAATACACAGGTAACTTATAGCCGTTAGTCCTCGAAGAAGTCACTAGCAGGGCGAAGGCCACCGAACCTTCTGTCGAACCCTCAAAGAAAACGCGTTCTGGACGAAATGTGAGATTCCCAAAACATCTTCACGCTTATATCACATAACTAAGTGATGCGATCCACCCAACTCTTATTCGTTTGTGGTATTTAATATTTCTTTTCTTTTCAGACACATCAATTTTTTTATATTGCATCCTGCAACACAAGTAAAAAACTTTTCTGTAACCGTACATGTTACATCCACTAAAAAAATATTAGATGTATGCTTTTTTCGATGTTCTAGTCTTCTCATTATTTTACTGTATGTTAGACGGATATCATTTTTAAAATGTTAATTTTGGCACATCTTCCTCAACAAGGTTCTTAGCATTCTTGTTTTCTTTTCCAGGTGCGATGGGCACTGGAAAAGAAGCAAACGAAGCACGAGATCCAACGGACAAACATCAACGAAGCTATGTACAGACACCCTAATAGCATAGGCAGATAGACCAGTAGGCATTCCACCAAGCTGCTCGGGAGAGTCTTTTTACCGATGGGGAACCATCGAGTTATTTTCACTCCCGGCTGGTTCTGTCTTAGGGTCCTGACAACCCCACTAGGGGGGATTGAGCGGTAGCGGTACATAATTCCCTAAGATTATTGACCACAGCACTCATCACTGAATGCCGACCCTCACTGTTTAAGTCGACTTGTTTAGCTGAAAGCTTCCGGTCAAGTATCCACGCCATTTGGTACTCCGTCATGTCACGTTCGTTCGTTCGTGCACGATCTAGCTAGCTAAGCAATCATCTCACACTCCGATTTGGTCCCGAAATATATCTCGTAATTTGGACGACCAAGTTTTGTCTTTTGCTTTGTCTTTGGTCTACGCGGAACGAATACTATAGAAGTTGTGGGTATTAGATCTTGTGTTAGTATACTTCGTGCTATCCGTGAACGTCAATACATTTGGCCTCTAAATGCCTATTTCTTTTATACAGACTAAACAATTTTCAAGGGATCTGGCAATCAGTTGCATAAACTTTACGAAGAGTGTTGGTTCAAAAATTGATTTATTCAATAACTGTTTGACATATTAATTAACATAATAATTACCGTGTTTTTTCTCATATGTAAATAAACTCTGTAAAAAACGTAATCCTTTTAATGTGTGAACTCAATCATGTATTATTGTGGAAACGTAAAAACATGAATGTGAGTTACTAAACATGCAAACACACACACACAGACACAAACATATCTCCTAATACTTAACGAAAATTTCTGAACAAAATATTTGCATAAAATATTTCTTAGACGTTCATTTCTGAACACAGGTTTCTTATTTAGTTTAATTCGACATTTAGCGAACTGTCAACAACCGATGCAAACATCAAGACCTTTTCGGGTTAATAACACCGTACAAATGTCTTCTGCATGGAATTTTTCAACCACCACATAACTGGCACACATCTAAAAGCTGAATTGTTAATTAAACTATTTGGAAAGGAAAATGATTGAGAGAAGAATTATTTGCTTTCCAATTAGATACTCATCTCTGGCTCTGCTCTAATATATATAGCATTTTTATTACAATACGCAGCGATTTACCAACCAAGTGGCGATATTTTTATTGGACACTAGTAACTAGTGTGATGTGTCTAGTCCTTCTGTCAGTCAGGTTTGAAATGTGGTCACCATTCTAGGTAGCTCACCATCACGGTGCATATTGGTTTGATGATATTACATGGTTGGAGGCAATCGGCAGGAAGTCTTGTACTTAGATTTAATGCTAGTTGGCACTTGTCAGCAAGGCGTATCCGCAACCTTGAAGGAAGTCATGTTAACAATAATTAATCAATGTCAACATGTCACGGGGTTTGATAATAACCAAGATAGATAATTCAAACAATCAAAGGGTAGAAATGATTATAACAATTAAAGATGAAGAAGTCAGAAAAAATAATAAAATAATTTGGACAATTATAGTCTTTAGAGGTTTAGGGGCGAAGTAGTCTGGTTTATACATTCATGTAGTGATGTCCAAGATAAAGAAAGCGGCTGTACAGATTTCTTCTGAACACACAGGTTTGGCTTCTTCAAGTGGATTCCTATGGCTTTAGCTGTATATAGAAGACGAACTTGTAAAGCAAAATTAAGATTTCAATATAGTGAAAATATTCCTTCAGACATCTATAAAACACAAAATAATTGAGCAAAGAATATCTTTTTCGATAATTTCCTCTTCTGGCTCTACAATTATATATATGTTTATATATATATATTCTAGAATAGTAGTCAATAACAATATTAGTGTTTTTAAAATAATATCGATTTGTAAAGTAAAATCCATGGAATTACAGTTTATTAAAGATGCTTAAATTATAATAATAATAAAGATATAATTGCAAGTAGAATATCAACTAAAATTAGGAACATTCCACAAGAATTAAGAATCATTCAAACCCAGACCGCCAAGGTAAGGATAATGTCTGAACTAGCTTCTTTTGGACGCACAAATTAGGCTTCTTAATGTGAATCCCAACAGCCTCAGCGATATTTAGCAATCGAACTCTTACGGCAAAATTAAGATGTGTTGGTATGCGGTAAATGACTGAAAGCCCGGTTAACATCAATCTTGTGTTCTGTATCCACAAGATGAAATAGAATAGCGCTACGAATAGGTTTTTAATGCTGTATTAACACCAACTTTATGCTCACTATCTACAAAAACAGAGCAACGAATAGATCTTGTTTATCCCTTGCTTAACCATACCGGATGATGTTCGGAAATACGATGATGAACCTATCTAAATGTACGTTCAATGTAGCTGGCTCTGCAGCTGCAGTCAGACTGGTAGATACACACACAGGAGGCGAAATTAGGTAGTTTGTCCTCATTTTTCGAAAGTAGTATAGGGATGGTAATGAAGAGACAACGTACCTCTGCTGCAGTGAAAGCTCTTTTAGCTGCATTCTTCCGGCGCTGTGTTGCTATTTCGCTGATAGTGTCAAAGAGGAACTGCAGTTTTATGAAGAATGGCTTTTTTGGAGCCGTTGCTAAACCCACTCTCCTTGGTGTCAAATCCATACTTTTCTCAATGAACTTATCTGGATAACCACTTTTCCTAAGTAATTCTCTAATAATCCTAAGCTCCTCACTGAGGGAGTCGTTTGAAAAAATTTATCCTGGCTCTATGAACCAGACACTTTACTAAGTTACGTTTATATTTCAAAGGTGCAAAACTCAAAAAAATGAGTGCACTGACCTGTTGTTGTAGGGTTCCCATACACGCTTCTTCTTAGTATGCCATCTTTCCTGGCCAGAAAGACACCTAGGAATGAGCTACTATCATTACTTTCTTGCTCAACGGTGAAGTCTATTGCTGAATGCGTATCACTGAACTTGTTGAGGATGTCCATTGCTTCATGCTCGTTTTTCATAACCAGAAATGTTTAATACATGCAGTACAAATCCAACTCCTTAATCACTCCTTTTGGCAGTCTATTCTCCAACTTCGCGAAAAAAAATTAGATGCAGCCACTCTCCTTATCTTGGACATCACTACATGAATGTATAAACCAGACTACTTCGCCCCTAAACCTCTAAAGACTATAATTGTCCAAATTGTTTTATTATTTTTTCTGACTTCTTCATCTTTAATTGTTATAATCATTTCTACCCTTTGATTGTTTGAATTATCTATCTTGGTTATTATCAAACCCCGTGATATGTTGACATTGATTAATTATTGTTAACAAACATATCACCACTTGATCGGTAAATTGTTGTGGATTGTAATAAAAGGGATATGTATATATATACATATTAGAGTAGAGCCAGAGATGAGTATCTAATTGAAAAGTAAATAATTCTTCTCTCAATCCTTTTCCTTTCTAAGTAAACTATTGTTCGTTCGCAGTAGCGCTCTATCGTGAGTTGACAGAACTTACAATTCACAAGTCATTGAATTCCAACCTAATAGATGAGTGGCCCGTAAAATGCAGGCCCCAGATCCGAACTCTTGTGGGGACGTATATGTGCACTGTTTGGAAAGTCCCAAACTAGAATGAAACAAGTGTCCAGTACTCTCTGATTTTCAGTGAATCCCTAATTGATATTGGTTTGTGGTGAAATCTAGATTGAGATGAATCATTTGTCAGTCCTAAATTAGTCAGTGAATTCATTGGATAAATTCACCTGCTCATGTTTCCTACTCGAGTTTAGGTTGACTTTTATTATTTCTAGACAATTATTAAAAAAAAAAAAAAAAAAAAGTACTAATTTTTAGTTCTTAGGGCATTTAAAATTTTTTAATTAATTGTTTTAAATAAAATTAAAATATAAAGGGAAGATAATTAATTTTAATAAAATTAAAAAAATAAAATTTAATGTAAAAATAGATAAGAAAAAAAACAGAAGAATTACTAATAAGTAAGAAGGGTCGACAACAATATAGAAATAACTTCGGTTCGTAACAAGGCAAGTGAGATGATATCCACGACGACATTGATTGGATCGCGCTAAATCACGAATAGGTAGAAGATAGAATTCATGGGTTCTAGAGGACTCATCGGTCTCTGCGAGTAAGGGCTTCAGAAGCAAATAGCATCCCCATAACTCATTAGTGGTGAGAACAGGTGACCTAGCTGCTCTACTGCGAAACATATTATAGAGACAGGATATAAAATTGATGTTTACATATCTATTAAACCTATCTATAGAACGTGTTTGGGGCGTATCCTAAAGTTCGTGGAAACCCTAACAATTAGGATGTTTAAACCAGCTTTATGCGTCCAAAGCAACAATTCGTCATCACACTAAACCTTCCTTTGTAAACTTTGTTTTGATACCATAGCAGATGTACTATTTTCTCTGTTATTTGGTTTAGTCATCTTTATTGTTATTTTCACCTTCAATATGTCCTTTCAACTTGACCCAAGTCTATTTTCTCACCTCTTAACTCTTTATTAATTTCATAAATATTTTTATGACAAGTCCGTGTGTGATCAGATTGTTCGAAATGTGTTATGCAAATACATTACACGATTACAAGACAAATTACGTCTTATTGCTTTGTCTAAATTCATAAAGGGAATTAATTGTTTCAATTTCGCACTCTATGACCTAGACAGTTAGGTAGTAAAATTTATTGTTTTAGCAATAAATAACGCAAGTTCACGTCTGCTGAGAGTATTTGTGTTTCCTCGGCATCGCAAAACACGTCATACTGATGGGTTCAAAATGAACCAAACTCTGATTAAGTAGGACATTTTTTCTATCAGTCAGGAAAATTTGATACTAAATTACATTGCACAGCTATGTCAGTATCACTAATCTTAAGAACCACATTCACAGCAACCGAGTAGTTTTGATAAGTCCACCTACTGAGGTCTAAAAAATCCAAAAGCTTTCTTATAGTAGGTGTGATTTTGTTTTGCCAAATGTATAAACAAACATGTAATTACTGAGCTATTTCTTCCTTTCCTATAACTACATAAACTACTATAGAGTGACTAATTCGCTTACATTTTTGAAATGTCAAGTTAGTCACAAAAATTTTTAATAACACAACATTCAATTAGTTTTATAATAATTTTTATAGGTAACTATTTAAGGCTATTGAATCTGGAGAAAGATTCATAGTGAAGTGTGCCACTCAAAATAGCAGACACAAGTAGTATACAGCGTAATGTCTACTGTAAAGATGATACATTATTTTTAAATGGCAGACAACCTATGGAGGGTACCACGGATGTGGGGTTACAATACTGAGTAAAATCGAAATAGCAGAAAATACAAAAGAAACAATGCATACCGGATAGAGAACGCTAATATTATCTGTACGATGTGGTGCTATTTTATCGAAGGTCTTTGCGGTTTATTTCAATAAAAACCATCATTACCAGTTTTAGTCCCTGCAACAGTTCTGATTTCTACTTCATATCATATGTGGTTCGACTTAGACACTTTACTATTCTTATTGTCAACTAACTTATTTGCGTATTTGTAACTAAGTAATTTAAAATAATCAAACGTATGATTCATGGAGATTTAGTCAGTTCCGACGTTGATTTCACAAATTGATATTGGAAACCACTGAGCTTTGGATAGAGTAGATATACTAACAACTACAGCAGTGACTGAAACCAAAACATTCAAATATGTCTAAAGCTGTGAGTCTCGATTAATCTAGTTACATTCTGTATTAAGGTGAATTCCATCACGAACATGGTACAAATATTTCAAATTGGTATTTTATAAATTTATTTCTTTAACGAAAATTTAGAGATAATCACGAATTCAGCTTTTAAATCAGGGAAACAGGATATTTCAGTGGCAGTTTGTGATCATTTATAAACGTTGATCTAAAACAGATAACAAATGGAAGTGGAGAGACAGTTGTATACCAGGTTAGTTGTACATGCGTTGAGGAATCTACACCCTGAACCTCCAGCCACATTTAATGGTTTGGCAGCTGGTCGAGTAGAATACCTTAAGTGATGAATTTGTAGACCACTGAACGACTGCTTCGAATTACTTAAGCTGCGATCACTAGAAGAATGAAACCTTAGTTATGTGTCCCTAACAAAACGATTATTTTTTCCACTTCTCCTAAGAGAAATCTTGACTCCTGTCACACTATCGTGTATTTTAACAACCAATTCTTTAGTAACCACTGTTTTATGAGTTCAGTAGTTACCATAGAGCTGCTTTATTTCCCATACTGTTAGAATAGTCTTAATCCTTCCTATTTTTGAGTAACTTCATCCAAATTCCAAGTTAATTTTTATTTAAACTAAGAATGTTATTTCGAGTAAGTGCTACTCAAATTCATACAAAAAAACGTCAAGGAACTCTCGTTTCCAAGACTTAAGGAACTAAGATGGTCTGTCAACCACTCATATAAAGAATGACTGTAACCTCTTTCATTGTTTTGCTGTAAGATAAGAGGTTGCCGTATATTTGCATGGTATTTTATATGACGGCTCAATTTGTCTCATTTATATTTTTCTCTAAATACTGTTATTTGGTGGACACATTCAAAGATAACAAGGGAGTCACATACGCCCGGAAATTCGTTCCTTGTATTGTATCGTGAATCATTGAGAAAGTGCAAATACAGAAAACTGCACCTCATAAGAGCAAAGCACATACTATACTTACAAACAGTGGTCGTCAAGTAATTAAGCACGACCTAGATAACCTTTATGTTATTGCAGTGAGACGATATCGTCTGCATTCCCAAGGTAGTTTTTTTCTAGGTAACAAATCTAGCCCAGCACCACGTACATCCTTCAGAGCTGTTTCCAGAATGAAATAAATGGCGAAGTTGGTGAGAAATAGTGAGATCGGATGACCTCGTGACAATATTATTTATCTACTGATGACGCTCCGAGCACAATTTAATGTTCATGTGATTGTAGTGTTGACATTCACTGGCACATACTAAAGCCCGATTGGAATCCAGACAAATGCCGCAGTCCTGTAGGCGCACATGTCATCGGTGGCTGGTAGTAATATGATCTGTGAGTCTAGGCTTGAATGGCAGGTAGCACTTAGGTGATGACCACAGGGGAGGTTAGTACTGGCTAAAAATACGTCATGACTTGCGCAAAGCTGATAAGGATGATCCCCCTTATGTGGCCTGTAACATCATCAAATCAACGCTGGACACAAATAGACCACATAGCAATAAGCTATCGTTGGCGTGGGTCGGTAGGAGATTGTCGCTCCTTCTGGAACACGTGTGTAGATACCGATCATGCACTGGTCCGCGCTCGTATGTGCTTACGACTGAACGGACGTAGGAAACAGCTGGCGGTAAAACCATCACGTCCCCAGCTCGACCAGGGAACTAAGTCCCTATTTGAGGAAGAACTAGCTAAACACATATCTGATTTCGACAGCTGCGCTCACCCTGAAGAAGCCTGGAAAAATATTCAGTCAGCCATAGATACAGCTGTAAAAGCTGTGAATAAGGTAAATCCAAAGGTGAGTAAAAACCATTGGATTTCGACTGCCTCATCCGAACTGATAGATGCTAGAAGACTTATACCGGCGAGCTCCGAATTCAATGAGGAGCGAAAGCTGCACAAAAAGAAACTTACGAAAAGTCTCCGCAAGGACCGTGAACAGTGGTGGTTGACAAAGGCGAAAGAGATGGAAAAAGCATCGGCGATAGGCAACACCAGACAACTATTCAGGCTTATCAGGGAAACAGGTGGTAAAAAACAAATGATAAGCGAAACAATCTCCGAGAAAAATGGTACCATAATTAGCTCCCAGGATAGACGTCTGGAGCGCTGGAAAGAACACTATGAAGAGCAGTTTAATTGGCCCACAGCCACACTTAACCTGCCGGACATCCAACACCTCCCTGAATGGGATGTAGACACAGGTCCTCCGTCCTTAACTGAGGTTACTAAAGCTGTCACCAATCTGAAGCTAGGCAAAGCAGCGGGACCTGATTTATTGACTCCAGAAGTATTTAAGTACGGAGGAGACAGTTTACTGTCTGCGTTAACGGAGGTTCTAGGCAGCGTCTGGGAATCAGAGGAAGTCCCATCGGGTTGGTGTAAGTCACTGATCATCCCGATATACAAGAAGGGAGACAAGTTTTCTTGTGATAATCACAGGGGGACTAGCTTGACTAATATAGTCTCTAAAATCCTAGGCTCAATAATACTGCGTAGACTAAGTGGTGCTCGGGAGACACAAACACGAGAAAACCAGGCAGGTTTTAGGCCAGGTAGAGGGTGTATTGATCACATCTTCACCCTTCGACAGATTCTAGAACATAGGCATTCCTACCGGCGTCCGACAATCATTATATTTCTTGACCTAAAGGCGGCTTTCGATTCTGTCGACCGGGAGGTTCTCTGGCGATGCTTGGCTGTAAAGGGAATGCCAAGAAAATACATTGCACTGATTAAGGCACTCTACTCGTACTCATGCAGCCAGGTGAGGGCTTATGGCGAGTTGTCATCTGAAGTGGTGACGACTAGTGGCGTCCGTCAAGGATGCCCATTATCCCCATTCCTATTCAATTTCATCATAGACGTACTAATGGATTTAACCCTATCACACTTCAGTGACTCAGGGATTGACTTGCTACCAGGGAATAATCTCGTTGACTTAGAATATGCGGACGATATAGTCCTTCTGGGCGAGGACTCTGACGAAATGCAGAGTCTACTGAACACCCTGAGCAACAATCTCCGTATGTTTGGCATGCGATTCGCCCCTGTAAAATGTAAGATGATGCTGCAGGATTGGACCTCATCGACCCCTAGATTAGAAATAGGAAGTGAAGTGGTAGAACACGTTGACCGCTTCAATTACTTGGGAAGTACCATCAGCCCCAACGGGTTGATCTCAGACGAAATTTCAGCACGAATACAGAGGGCTAGGTTCGCATTCGCCAGTTTTCGCCGTCTCTGGCGTAGACGCGATATCCGACTATCGACCAAAGGGCGTGTGTACTGCTCAACAGTCCGCTCCGTCCTCCTTTATGGCTGTGAGACCTGGCCATTGAGAGCAGAAGACATGAAAAGATTAGCTGTCTTCGATCATAGGTGCCTGCGTTCTATCTCCCGCGTGAAGTGGTATAATAAGGTGAGCAATATTGAGGTTAGGCGTCGAGTGCTAGGTAAGGCGGGGGAATCAATCGACGAAACGATGAAATTACTTCGACTGAGATGGTTAGGACATGTGCTACGTATGCCTAGTCATCGCCTTCCTCGACGGGCAATGTTAGCTGATACAGGGCCAGGCTGGAAAAGAGCTAGCGGCGGTCAAACGAAAACATGGCACCAATCAATGAAATCTACAACAGTTAATCTAAGCCACGTAGGAAGATGTAGACTTCCTGGTTGGGGTCCCCGGGACGGTAAAAACCAATGGTTGGAAACAATTGGTGACATGGCTCAAAATCGTTCTCAGTGGCTAGTGCAGATGCATCCACTCCTTGTGACTTATGATTTCCAATTAAACTTTTGTTCTCCGTTATTACTATTCCTTTGTCTCACACCTCTGTTTACTGTTTCCATTATGCATTTCTTCTACTTCCTTCTCTTGCTTTGCGTGCTACATAGATTGTGGCGACTTGAACTGCCGCACATATGTGCAAAGTTCTATGTCGAAAACCGACCGACCGACCGGCCTGTAACAATCTAGTCCCCAGTGACTACTTAAATGACTCTCACTAGAACTCCAATGACCAAACTGTGTATTCAAGTCTCCAGTTAGCACTACAATATCTGTCAAACGTGTGTGGTAGAGATCACTCAGCTAATGGTAGGACCCATCTTTAATTCCACCCTGAAAGTAATTCGTAAGTGCACAGGCATTTACAGAGAAAAAAACGCTCTTCTGGCCGGTCACTTTTTAATGTAACATAGCCTAGCCTGACAACACAAAGGACTGTTAGTGGAAATTCAGCCAAGAACAGCAAATTTGACTTCAGAGCTCTGCGAGGTACCAACACCAGTTAAGTCGGAAGCCACTGGCACACGACCCCTAGATAAACTCTCACAAAATGCAGTATTCGACCTTGCAGATAGAAAGAATATTCGAGGCAGTTCTCTGGTCCCTGAGATGCAGCATACATCAACGATAAAACTTCCAGGGTTCTGACCAGACTTGCGTGTCATCCCATTTCAGAGTAGAATAGAAAGGCAGTATTTCAATTTGCCACACTTCATGAAAACATACATAAAGGTAGAAAAAGTGTGCAAACATTATGAGTGGCTAGCCTGAACACAACAGCCAATGCTAGAATAGCTGCGTTTAATATCGTATTGGGGGTCAGTTTTATGGAAGTAAATAACTAGCAAACTCGAAACCGTACAGATATCCCGATATTTTCAACAATAGTGAGAGGCTGACGAAAGTTAAGAGGAAGCAGGGTTGGTGAAACTAAATAGCAGTCACTGTTGGAAAATACAAATATGGTAATAATGGATCAAACGAGTGAATGTATATGATTAGTATAGTAGCGATTTGCGACAGCTTTCAGGCTAGTTTGGTTTTTCATTAATGTATAATTTCATAGAAGGAAAATGCCGCGCAATAATATCAGTATAAAGCAGGTCAATACCAATTATAAATATATTTGCAGAAAGAATGGTCAACTCTCCCTAAGTCACTTGATATATCATCCCACTCGTTTACAAGACCAAGTGGATCTGCATACACTGTCTGATATGACGAAGTGAGCTTGCCAACGCTACAGAATCCCAAATCTAACGGTGACACTGATCACTACCTAACTGCCTAGCCACAAAATACACAGTTTATAAAGCATACATACACAAAGAAACCATAATAAACGGAAATATGTGGAAGAAAGAACAAGTAGATCGACCTAAGCGTCCATAAAAAGTGAATGCATCTGCCACGTTGAAAACAACTTTGAGCTGCCAACATGTATGAAGCTATTGCTTCTTAGCGTCTTGAGGACTCCAGCTGAAAAGTTTGTACTTCCCTAAGCGACTAGAACAGCCGAAAACTTCGTTATTAGTAATTAGGTCATCGTTTTCTATGTAAAACTACGAGCGCATGGAGATCAAATAAAACTATAAGTGAGAAGACTCAATTACCTCCTGTCATATCGGTAAATAATTCCTACTTGCCACTGATACACCCCAGGATTACTCTACCAGGAGTTATATGAAGAAACCATGATATTAATGCTGGTTTGTATGCATAACCCCACGGTTGCTAAATAATCTTAAGAACAATGACTTCTAACGCGTCCTTCACCACTACAACTGCCTGCGCTCAACAAAACTGCCGTCTTCGTTTCCCATAATTCCCTAAGAGAGGGAGGGAGAGATCTCATGACGAGCAAATAAAGGATAACTTAAAATCATTTTTAAAGCACGAAAGCTACAGTATTCGATATAGGACTCCGGTTGGGACTCCATGATCTCAGAAGACGAAAATTTATCTTATGAGACATGCTTCAAACCACCAAGTAGGCTAGTGACAATTAACAGACCACTTTATAACTTGGTGTTTGTCTTGAGATTTATGAATTAAACTCAACGGGACGTTCTACTAGAATATTTTACAAGTTAACTGCATTCATGACTAGTGACCTGATTGTTTACCCAAGGTCATTTGGTGGTTGATACAGTTTGTCTTAACAGGCTTGTCAGAGAAATGAAAACAGCTATTGACATCATATTTATGAAGGCAGATAGGAGGGATATGGCGTTAGAGAACAGTAGTTACAGTTCTTAACAATAATGTTCCATTGTCTGCTGTAACTATCACCCACCGAGACAACAGTCGCAAGGATAAGAAAAATTATTTAAGAGCCAATCATGAATTATTAGTAAAGTAACGATGTTTTCCTGAGTCGTTCAGACGCGCGAAACTCCAACACTGTATAGCCTGCACGGTATTCACAATAATCATGGGATTTGTCGAACTTTCGGCGATTTTGTTCCCGCAAGCATGGATGTCTAAATGTAAGATGTAGGGAAGACAGTCTGTAGGGTAAAAAATATAATTACGAAGTGACTAGACACAGGACGAGCCTGTATACTAGCTTACATGAAATATACAAAATGCAAAAAATTACAGTTTGATGCGGTTTGGGAGCGAAAAATATGGGGTGGATAGACTGGATTGAGCATGCACCGACAAAACATACAATCACTCCTTTTTTCCTGCTACTGTATCTTTTTTAGGCTTTGTTTCCGAAAATGCAACGACTATAAAGCCAAGCAGCACAATATGGACGACTACGATCGAAACCACTGCAGCTCCGATGTAAGAAGCTGAACCGTCCATATGAAAAAAGTCTTATCAATGTTAGGAGAGTTAGAACTTACCCGATAACACAAACTTTGAAATAAAAAGTGAGGATAACGGTAAGACAATGATGAGAATACTGAATAGAACCAGCATTCGAGAAGCTCTTGGATCCACTACTTCTATCATCTTTCTAAAAAAAATAACAGGAAGTACCGCAACAGTTCAGTTATACCGCATATCCAATATCCAATATCTTCTCAATGAGCTAGAATGGACGTAACGATTTCTCGCCAATTGCTTCTTACTGTCTCAGAATGGTACTTGCTTTTGTTCAACAGTTACATGTAGTTGAAGCTGACCTATTTTGTCTTAGTATCTCAGGTTAGTCTCCAGCTTTCTTCAGAAAGTCTTCTGAGAATATCACCACCGATCTTCGAGTTCAGATGCTTTACTGCTTGTGTTCACCCAAGTTATGACCTTATTTGGTGGCTTCTGTGATGTTTCTCAAATGATTTCCAAAAGTCGCTGTGGAGATAGCGTTAACTGCTATCGATATGTCACACTTCAGTCAAATCTCTGCAATGGTTCTAAAACTTGTACAGTGAAACATGACAAATACTAGGTTATAAGCGTATGGTTCGCCCTGCAGATCTTAAATTTTCTAAAAAAGTATTAGACTACAGCTGTGGTGATTATGTACTGGTATCCACGGCGTCTACGAACCTCTCGAGTTTTCGGAGTTCCGTGTACGAAAGATTGTGATCACGTGAAGTAACACTTAATTTGCGGCCCAACTGAAAAATGCAGTTAGGCCAAAAATGGCATAACATGGTAGAAAGTATATTTTGAAAGCCCGTTTGGGAACTATAGTTTTGGGCCCATGGTACTTTAGGGGGCTGTATGTATCGACGTTCGCGAGTTGTACGGATTATACTAACGCAAGATCTTATACCAACAACCACTATAGTGTTCGTTCTTCGAGTACCAAATGGTAAAGCAAAAGACCAGATTTTGTCGTCCAAATACGATATATATTTTGGGACCAAATCGCGGGTAGGAATGAATGCTTAGCTAGCTAGTAATCGTGCACGCACGTGACACGACGGAGCACCAAATGGCGGGGATGCTTGACCGTAAGCCTTCAGCTAAACAAGTCGACTTAAACAGTGATGGTCAGCATCCAATGTTGAGTGATGATTGCTGTGGTTAATAATTTTGGGGAATTATTTACCGCTACAGCTCACTCCCCCCCTAGTGGGGTTGTGAGGACCCTAAGACATGACCAGCCGGAAGTAAAAAAATCTCGATGGTTCCCTGATGGGTGAAAAAAAATCTTCCAAGCGGCTTGATGGAGAGCCTGCTGGTCTGTCTGCCTATGCTAATAGGGTGTCTGTACATAGCTTCCTCAGTGTTGTTCGTTGGATCCCGTGCTTCGTTTGTTTCCTGTCCAGTGCCCGTTGCACCTGGAAAAGAAAACAAGAATGCTGAGAACCTTGTCAAGAAAAATGTACCAAATAAGCGTTTTTTTTTACCAAAAAAAATGACATGCATCTACTATACAGTAATATAATGTAAAGTTCAAAATATCGGGAAAAAATATACCTCTAATTTAATTTTATGTACGGTTATAGGAGAAATATCATTTACTTGTGTTAAATGACGCAACATAAAAAAAATTGATGTGTCACTCAGTTATGTGAGATAGGTGTGAAGGTATTCTGGAAATCTAACGTGACGTCCAGAACGCGTTTTCTTAGAGTTATCGACCGAAGTTTCGGTGGCTTTCGCCGTGCTAGGGAGTTCTTCGAAGACTGAAGTAGATTCAATAACTTGTGAATTATCGGGTACGTTTAGCTCCAGGCTAATGGGGTTACCTTCCAAGTAAGCTGGTTTCAGACGGTCGATACTGACGGTGTCTTCGCGGCCTTTTTTGTCTAAAACGAAGAATTTATCCATACGTTTAATCACTTTATATGGTCCGTCATACGGGGGTTCTAGAGGACGACGTACCGAGTCGCGACGAACAAATACATGTGAAGAAGTTTTTAAACAAGGGTGAACGAAAACATCAATGGACTGTGGTCGGAGGGGAGCAGGTTTAACTGAACGCATAGCGTTTGTAAGCCTGGTGACGTATGAGGAGTGATCTACCACTGGTGGGAAGCTCGAGGGAGAAACAAACTCACCTGGCAGTCGTAGTGTTGTGCCATATACTAGCTCAGAGGTAGTACAACCAGCATCGGTTTTCAAGGCGTTTCGTATCCCTAGGAGAACTAACGGAAGGGATTCAGTCCAGTGGGTGTTATTTGCAGCTGATAAACCAGCTTTCAACTGTCTGTGTAGACGTTCTACCATACCATTCGCTTGAGGATGGTAGGCTGTCGTTCGAAAACGCATGCAACCAAGAATTTTAGTCAAAGCGAAGAATAAACCGCTTTCGAATTGCCGCCCACGATCAGTTGTTATGGAAGATGGGCATCCAAAGTTTGCGATCCATCTTTCTACAAAGACGCGTGCGACAGTTTCAGCAGATATATCCTTGATGGGTACTGCTTCAGGCCATCGTGTGAAGCGATCGATGCAGGTTAACATATAGGTGTATCCATGAGATTCTGGAAGGGGGCCAACTAAATCTACATGGACGTGTTCGAAACGGGCATCAGGGATAAGAAAAGTGCCAAGGGGGCTTTTAGTGTGTCTTATTACCTTGCACTTTTGGCAAGCTAAGCACGTCTGTGCCCATTCCCTTACTTCCTTGTTAATACCAGGCCAGCAAAACCTACTAGTTACGAGTTTGACAGTAGTTCGAATACCTGGATGGGATAAGCCATGCAACGTATTGAAGACGTTACGGCGATAACTTTTAGGCACGATGGGGCGAGGAGTACTAGTGGAAATGTCACACAGAATAGTATCCTTTCCTATACCTAAGGGTTTCTTGGTTAGTTGTAGAGTTGTTTTCAACAACTCACGCTGAAGCTCAATATCTTCTTTTTGAAGACGAGCCAGTTTTACAAGGTCTATGCCATCGATTTGGGTGAAAGAACAAATACGTGACAAGGCATCTGCCACAGTGTTGTTCACTCCGGAAACATGGCGAATATCTGATGAAAACTGTGAAACATAATCTAGTTGTCGCGATTCCCTGGGTGAATACTTATCTGAAGTTGAGTTCAGAGAGTACGTCAGAGGTTTGTGGTCAGTGAAAATGGTGAATTCACGACCCTCAACTGAATGTCGAAAATGACGTATAGCACAGTACATAGCTAGAAGTTCCCTTCCGAATGTGCTGTACTTCGTTTCAGCTACTTGAAGGCGCCTCGAGAAAAAGGCGAGTGGTTGCCATTCGTTGTTAACTAGTTGTTGCAGAACTGCGCCGATTGCAGTGTCTGATGCATCAACCGAGATACTCAACGGTGCCGTTGGATCTTGATACATAAGAAGGGTGGCATCTGCAATAGCTTTCTTTACCTGAGTAAAAGCATGTCGAGCAGACGTGTCGAGTTCGATAGCCTTGTTGTTCCCTCGAAGGAGATCGGTTAATGGCTGAATTAGAGAAGCACAATTAGGAATAAAACGTCGGTAATAACTTACCAAGCCGTTAAAAGTGCGAAGGCATTTTACTGTCTTTGGCTCCGGAAAGTTCAGTATTGCTTCGACTTTGGTAGCCAGTGGGCGAATACCCTGGCAGTCAATAGTGTGACCCAGAAAATCGAGTGAGCCAACGCCTATCTGACACTTCTGTATATTGATGGTAACACCATGTTGGCGTAACCTTTCAAATGCCAAGTCCAAGTGTCTAAGGTGAGTTTCCTTATCTGGACTGGCAATGAGGCAGTCGTCTAAGTATGCGTATACAAAGTCGAGACCGCGAAATACTTCGTTGATGAAGCGTTGGAATGTTTGGGCCGCATTCCGGAGACCGAATGGCATACGTAGGAATTCAAAAAGTCCGAAGGGCGTGATGATAGCCGTTTTCGGAATATCTTCCGTTGCCATCGGGATTTGGTTATATGCTTTAACCAAGTCGATTTTGGAGAATATAGATGCTCCAGATAACGTTGCCGTCAAGTCGTGTATGTGAGGCAATGGGTAGCAATCGGGGGTAGTTTTGGCGTTGACTCGCCGGTAATCACCAGTGGGTCGCCAATCGTTACTATCTTTTTTTGGAACCATATGCAATGGGGATGCCCATGGACTATTCGATGGCCGAATGATGCCAAGGGTGAGCATATGATCGAATTCGTTTCTGGCAATTCTCAGTTTGTCAGGGGCCAGTCGTCGTGCTTTAGATGTCACGGGCTGTCCTGAGGTTATGATGTGGTGCATAACATTGCTGGTTATACACGGGAGATCGTTAGATGGGCAATTCAGTTCCGGATATTTGTCAACAATCGGTTGGAAAGTTGGATCGGGGATTGCTTTCATCTTAACGATTGACAAGCTTGGGCCTACGTAAGTTATGCCTTTGATAGACAAACTAGTAGTGTTGTCAATTAATCGTTTACGGCGGACGTCTACGAGCAAATCATGATGATTAAGTAGGTCCGTGCCGATGATGGGCATTGTGACGTCAGCGATCAGAAAAATCCACCGAATAGGTTTGCGTAAACCTACTTTCAGATAGACGTATTTCCGACCATAGGTTGCAATTGGTTTTCCATTTGCAGCCTGTAGGTTGAGGTTAGGATCCTTCTGTCGATCTGCTGCTGTAGCAGGAAGGACGCTGACTTCGGCGCCTGTGTCGACTAGATATCTAGTCTGGCTAATTACATCATGGATGTAAAGTAAGCGGCTAGTGCCACCGGCGACGGTTGCCGCTAACGCGTGCCGGCGGGATAGTTTCCCACAGACTTGGAGGCTTTGCCGAAATCACAAGGTTTTCGACAACATTTCGCTTCCTTGCCATAGGTGTTGTGATACCAACACCAGTCAGGATTTTTGAGAGAGCGTGTGTTGGACTTAGATCGTCCACGTGCACTTTGCCGTTGAGGGGATTTAGAACGACGATAGGAGGAATTGCTAGGCTTGTTTGACCTAAGCATCTGCTGGACGGAGTTGCATAACTCTATCATTGCAGAATCCTTTCTTGAAGTCTGTTCGGTAACAGAGCATACTTCAGTAACTGGCCGTTTCGTTATCTCTAGAATTCTATCTGCAGAGACAGCTAAATCATCTATGAGAACACCCTGAAGTGTCACAAGTACAGTCTGAACTGACTGTGGCAGTTTGGATAAAAATAGTTCTCTAAACAGTCCTTCATCGAACTGACTTTGGCCAATGATCTCTTTCATTCTTGCCAGCATGCTCACAACTGACTGATCTCCTAACTCGATGTTACGAAATAACTCATCCAGACGTTGTCGATCTGTGAGAACGTTTCTCTTGAGGATGGATGCTTTTAACAACTCGTACGAGTTACTTACCGACATCTGCAGAGTTACGCACCTGCTGAATTCCCGCGGTAGGGCGTGAATAACTGCAAGGAACTGTGAACGTTGATCAGTTATGCCATGTTCACAAAAATCGGACTCAGCAATCTGAAACCACGTTTCAGCATTATCTGGCCAATATGGTACTAGCTGGATTGTTTTGGCGGTTGATCGTATGCGAATAACCTTGGGGCTATGGTCAGTCATGACGAAAAGTATGCCGATAACAATATAGTACAAGAATAAACACAAAAAGGAACGAACTCACCGGGTTTATCTGCGTGTGAATTGAAGATGAAGTTCGAGGTTGGGCTCACCAGTTTAGGTGGCTGTAGGTATCGACGTTCGCGAGTTGTACGGATTATACTAACGCAAGATCTTATACCAACAACCACTATAGTGTTCGTTCTTCGAGTACCAAATGGTAAAGCAAAAGACCAGATTTTGTCGTCCAAATACGATATATATTTTGGGACCAAATCGCGGGTAGGAATGAATGCTTAGCTAGCTAGTAATCGTGCACGCACGTGACACGACGGAGCACCAAATGGCGGGGATGCTTGACCGTAAGCCTTCAGCTAAACAAGTCGACTTAAACAGTGATGGTCAGCATCCAATGTTGAGTGATGATTGCTGTGGTTAATAATTTTGGGGAATTATTTACCGCTACAGTACGAAATGAAATGCACATTCGTGGCCAACTGGTGATCACAAAGCAGCAAGCAAACTCAAGCTGGCATAGGGAGTTTGATCTACATTTTGTCCTTAGCTTAGTAAGTGTACTAAAGAAGCTAATATCAGTACTCAGTATTAGGTTTAAGTGTTGTCATGAATTTTTTAATACTATAAGTTGCAAACACTGTGAAATGCACTTCAATATTTGGAGCTCATTCGTTTTACTTTCATTTATATTCCCTAGTTAGCTAAGCGTGCTGCATCTAAGTTTGCTATTTGCTAACTATGTAATCTGCAATATATTCTAATCACCACTGGATGACCTCTTCTTGATATGGCTGAACTTTTCGCCTACTGTCCTCCTACTTATGTTGTCGATTTTAACGCAGAGTGGCTACGGAATCGAAGATGGTTGTCTCAAGCCTCGACTATCTGCAGCCATAATAAATACCGTTTGAATCAGTTCACTGTATGATTTCTTGTCAACGGTAAAAAGCAACGGGATGATACTCCGTAGTGAACATTCCACTGTTAAAGACTTTGTTTTCAATTTTTACTCATACACTATGCCTCCAAGGCCATTTTGTGCTGCCTATACTCACAATCCCTGAGTGTGTAACGAAGCCATATCCGTTACATAAGTTCTAGACCTTTTTCTTGGATAATCTTTACCTTTTATTTTACTCAAATATGTGGCGCATTTGCTTAATGACCAAGTCTGTTTAGTTTACGTTTTGCCGTCAGTACCCACATGTTAGATAGAGTACTAAATTATTGGGTACATAGGTAAACTGCGTTAAGTAAGGTCTGGTAAAGTGTAGCTTATCAACAGCATCACTAGTACTTCATAGTCGCGTGTAAGCACAACGGAAAAGCCCAAAATGGCTTTGGATCCAATTCGTATAAGTACAAATTAAAACAAAGTTCTTAACACTTGGATGTGCACTGCAGGGTAAACAGAATACACTTAGTTTCATTTTTCGGTACTTGATGGTGATCTTGCAAATTTCTGGTAGTTAGTCAGAGGCCTGGACGTAAATCTTGGTTAATACTAATCACTTAACCACTACAAATTCCCATTTGGGACTAACATGTGAACTAGACTCAAAATTTTTCTTACCACATTTTAAATGCAGACTTCCCTTATGGGTTTTGCAGCATCTATTTAGCATTGCAGTTTTTATAAGCCAAACAGTCCTATTCGCTAAGCATTCTAAGTCTCTGTGATAACACCACAATGTCCAATTAAAATATGTCACGAACAGAAATCTTAACACCCCAAATGTATCCTTGCAAGTAGATAATTGCACTTCTTGTAGTAATGATTCATAACACCTGGCTTCTGAAGATATTTTTTGATCCTTTGAACATTCCCTTGGGAAGATTTCTCTCCATTCTGTTATTTGACAACAAGTTTATCATTCCATCCATTCGGTGGTAATCAGAAAAACTGTTGTCACTTTTTTGAGTCAGAAACACTCAGTTAGTTTTTTCCCTTCATTTTTGGTTCAGTCAATCAAATCATTCCGCTGAACAAATATATATACACATATGAAACGTTAAATTATATATTCTAGAGGAATAATTCACACTGGATCTGTCACCTAATTTATAAATTATGAAAAATACCCATCAGGACAACAGAGAGAAAAGAACAGGAAGTTTGCTAAACTTTATAATTTAAACACGTAAATCCTGGTGTTTCTTCGCTTTTCTTATTGCATATAGACTTTATGATTTGCCGATACTCACGACATATAACCAAGAGATTTTTTATAGTCTAAAGAATGTGTATCATCAAAAACTAATTCAAACGGGGTCAGTGAAAAACGGAATACATGTGAACAAACTAACTAACACCAGAGAGTAAGAATTAATTACAGTACTAATTAATGAGTAAGAAGCATAGTCCATTCTAAACATACAAATGAAAGTACCCTCCTGGTAAAGTTAATACTGTACTAAGAGTGGCTTTATTGAATGCCCTCTCCAATTGTGGCATTGTAATCGGTTGCTACCCTGGTTTAGTGGCACGGTACAAATTTCACATGCTCTTTAAGCAAAATTTTGCATTAAATTCTTTCCGATGTTTGTAATATTGGCGACATAGTGTCCTTGAACCGCATTACATTTACTGTACTTGATACTGACATTTGTGCGATGCATCGAATCGAAGGGTTAAACACATATTTGTGCTTTTTGACGATATTGTGCTGATCTGTATGACCTATTATCTTCGCTGGTACAAAAATAACGTGTTTGTATCCATCGCATAATTTCAGAGCTAATTTCTGTTCTTATATATTCATTACAGTCTTCCTTTCATTTAAAGACACAATTCATTGATTATATGAACACACTCTGTGGCATTATGGTGAACTTGTTTTTCAGATAGCCTTTATTTTTCGAGAAGGTTTAACTTCTCTACAATTCTGATCTCGCGAACATAACGAAGAAAGATTACTATATCAACTGGAACATGCATGTATGGAGGACTTTATTTCAATGAAAATACTATTGTGCATCAAGTTGCACTTCAGCCTCATGTGAATTAAAGGTTATGAATTCCTTGCTCCTCTCTTAGGCGTGGGTAAATTAACAGCACACAGGAATTACTTCACAAGATCCTCCATATTAAGTACCGTAAGGCCGAGTAGAAGTTTTTCATTTCAGTCGTATATGGGAAAAGTTGTGAAGAAAATGTATAGACTCCTATAGTAGTGCGTTTGGCACAGGGACTTCATAGTGAAAACAAGGGCGCATTTGTTTCGTTAAACCCTACACACTTTACATATAGATATGACTTTCATCAAGTGTTCATTTAGCGGTTTCTGAAGGCCGCAGTCCAGCTACAAGTATAACGCCTAATTTCAAAAACTGTTGTAACCTGTATTGCCGAAACTTCACCATTTATTGAACTTACGCAGCCACAATATCGATTTTCCGATTTGTTAAGGAAACTACAAGGTTTTTGAAAAGGTAGTAGGTCAATATATAAACTTCGTGAATGCCATTCACTTAACACCAAAATTAAATCTGCAGGGTATCCGTATTTCGCAGGAAGATGTAATACAGTATAAATGGAGGAAAGAAGTTGTGTGAGTAACTTGATATGATTATGAGCAATAGTTTGTGCTCGAAACGCAATCAGTTAATATAACTGTACAACACTGTGTGATTTATCAAAATAAAATCTTATCCATTAAAGACTAGAATTCCATTACTAAAACCTTAGGGGGAAATAATACTTTTTTAATAGAAAAAAACAATAAAAAATGATGAACCCCATGTTTGTTATATATATTGAACTATTAACACCTATTATATACTTCTGCACGTCTCCGGTGGTTTTCTTGTGTAAGAATAAAACTTGGGCGCTGTGGTAGAGTGTAATTCCATTATGGGTAAATTTTATTTTGATAGAGTCTCACAGTGTTATACAGTAATATTTACCGATGACGTTTCGAGCACAATTTATTGCTCATAATCATACCCATATCATATCGATATGATTATGAGCAATAAATTGTGCTCGAAACGTCACCAGTAAATCTTACTGTATAACACTGTGGGTTTTCTTGTGTCTTCTCTTTTCAAAGGTACCCAATCCGACAAAAGTGCGGAAAATCGTGTCTATAAAGAGGACAGATCTGGGACATCCAATGGAGTTAAAAAGGGGACAAAACTCGGAAATGCTAAGACTTGTCCCCTTTGTCCCAGATCCCCCACTTGTCCCCTGAATCAGCAGAATGTCCCCTTCTTCTAATCATGTTGTCCCCTTAATCAGCAGAATGTCCCCTATCTGTCCCAATATTGTCCCCTTAATCAGCAGAATGTCCCCTATCTGTCCCAATATAGTCCCCTTAATCAGCGGAATATCCCCTTTATGTCCCTATATTCATCGTTTCTTTTTATCCTAAAACGCAGAATTCCTCCCTATTACTCGCACCATTTTTCCTTCATTCTTTTAACGTCAAACAACTCAAAATTCAAAGAAAGGTTCGTTTTTGAACTAAATATATTTAATTTCAGTATTCGTTAAAGGAAAAAAGGAAACAAAAATCGGCAAGTTCATTCTTAAAGATTAATGAACATTAACAGTTACAAATGATACAGACAATTAATATAATAATCCATGAGCAATTCAAGAACAAAATAGTCTCGCATTAAAAAAAACCCAAGTATGTATTGGATGGTTTACAAATACTTGGAAAATAAGCTTGAGTCATATGAGTTAATGCGGCTGACATCTGCTCCGTATCAGTAGTCATTGACTATTCTGAAAATTAAAAAAATTGTTAGCAAGTACAATCAAAGGTGACACTTATCAAGACATTTGACATAATCATATACTAGACGTGTTTATGGAGGTTTAAAAATTAGATTCATTATTAAGTGCAAATAAATTATTTGTTCACATACAATACTCACACTGAAGACCTTAAGTGTGAGTAATCTCTAATGTTGTTCCAGTAAAAAAAATAAATTTACTAATAAAATTAAAAGTTATATTAGTTATTTAGAGCTAGACAAGCCCTCGAGTGGAACCCGAAAGGGAAGCGACGAGTTGGTCGTCCAAGGGTGACCTGGAGGGTGAAGAGAATTGAACTGGAATGGCACAAGGACCTATGTTCCTCTAGGAATTAAAGGAAATAATAATAACAGTGATTTGATTATAATGTAAGGATATATGTATATCCGCTTTTAAAACTGCTCACCAGTTTACTAAGTGACTGCATTTCTTCTTTCAAGAAATCAAGTTTTCCTTCAATGACTTACTCTTCGCTAAGGGAGTGCGACTCAGTCACCGATTTGTCATAGGAATCAGTGATTTCCTTACTGCAAGGTAACTAGTGATTAAAAAGCATTTGTGGACTGATGGAGATAGATTAAGAGGCTGGCTGTTGTGTCATCACAGTGTCCATGAAATTAGTGTCTGGGTATTTAGATGACCAACACACCTTCTGTGCCTCCACAGCTTCCAGTTCAGCAGAGGCACTATAGTGCCTTAAACGGAGGCACTGAAACAGTGCCGCTATCCTCAACTAATTCGGAATATTGCCAGCCCACCTTGTGAAAAACGCAACCACCTCTATCATGAAATCTGCTGACAAGTTCAAATTTGGTCTCATATACAATTGGAAATGTCACAATTATGGTGTACTTACCGGTGACTTTGAAGTTTTATGGACTTTCAAACACTCTATGAATCATTTACTTACAATTACTGTTCATTCTGCATCTCTTACATTTCACGTCAGCACCTGTACAAATGTACTTACTTCCACAATTAACGTAATCGTTTATAATTGCCGCGTGAAATTGACATACCGTATTTTTTTCAATTGCAGTTTAGATTTGATGCTATATCTCATGAATTATTCAGTTGAAAACAGATCTCGAGAATTACCTATTGCCTTATTTGTACATTTCTTTTTAAGTATTTCCCTCAAATTTACCAGTATTCAATCTATTTCTTGGTTAACAAATCATATATATTCTATAAGTTCTAATTAATGTACATATGTTCATGCCTGTAAAAATGGCTGGTTTCTGTTCCAGAAATAAAATAATAATTGTTATTATTATAACAATATGATAACTAGTCATTCAATGGAACACATCAAGAAATATAGAAATATTGTCTTCGTATTAACAAAACAACCCAAGTATGTTTTGGATGGATTACAAATACTTGGGAAAAAAAATAAAACTTGAAGTAATTCCCCCATATAACTTTGGTGTGTAAAAATGGTGCTGTAAAAATGGCTAGTTTCTGTTCCAGAAATAAAATTATTATTCTTATGCACCTTGAGAGCTCCTGTCACCTTTAGTAATTACGAAACCCAACTCGTTAATACTCTAGAGCAACAATCCACCTTACAATACGATCATAAGATCCTATGTGGAAACTTTAACTTAACTGAAATCAACTGGGATATACCCACAGGCCCAACTAAATTTGGTAAGTTCTTAGGCACACTGGATATACTTGGCTGGAAACAGACTGTCACTACCCCTATAAGAGGTAATAACGTACTAGACTTAATCTTCTGCCACAATATAAGTCCTCTTTCCACCCTACTAGGTTCTGAGTTTTCAGGGAGCGACCACAAAACAGTGCTGTGTGCACTGCCACTTCCGTCAAGTAGCAATGCAGCCCATACCCCTACTTCACAACAAATAACTTACAGGAACTACAGTAAGGCAGACTGGACTTTAGTGAAACCGATGCTAAGATCCTCAGAATGGAGAGAGTATTTCTAAACTGATAACATCTTGAGAGCTCTGAGCATCTTCTACCATAACTCCCTCAGATTCTTAGACGCTGTCATCGCACTCCAAACACCGAAGTTTTCCCCACATGGAAAGTCATTCATAAAGTCAAAGGATCGTACGAAACTGAAGAGACTCTCAACAAGTTACTTCAAACACCACGATTTAGGCACACTACGTTTAATACTTAACACTCTTAGCTCCATCTCACTAGCTCGAGATTTCCGTAAGAAAAACGAAGAAAACATCGCAGTAGCCAGTCCTGCTAGAGTGTTTGCACTCACAGAAATCCTAAAGAAGCGAATGAACCGCAAAATTCACAGCATTTTTCTCCTCATGGACAAAGGTGGGCTATGCACCAATTCTGCAGACGTGTGTGAATTATTCAACAAAACTTTTGCAGGTAACTACGTTAAGCCCTCAGTCCAGTTACACGATATACACCCTGCTACTAATATGGCACAAACTCCATCTCCACTCACACCAAACCAAATTAGTACTGTTGAATTCACTTATGCTAACATTAACCAAACTATAAGAACTCTCAAAAGGTTTTGGTACTGACTGTATATCATCCTATTTTTATAAATATGGTGGCCCTGACATTCCTCTACTACTGCCTAAAATATTCACAATATCCTTAGAAAGCTAAACCTATCCAGACAAATGGAAAACCACATTTATAATACCCAGACACAAATGCAGATCGAAAACTGAAGCCAGCAACTATAGGCCAATCAATATTACACCCATAGCATCTAGAATTATGGAAAGAATATTTAAAGGTAAATGGAAAACAACATTTGTTATGCCTAAACACAAATGTGGCTCGAAGTTAGAAATCAGTAACTACAGGCCGATCGATATCACAACTATTGCATCTAGAATTATGGAGAGACTGGTTAAAGATAAGCTAATCATGCATATGCTTGGCTGCAACATTGTAAGTCCGAACCAACATGGATTCCTAATATCCACATCATGTATGACCTGTCACCTTGACTTCTTTAACTATATAACCAGTAGCGGAGACAGGCAACAACTAGTACTTGTCATCTACTTTGACATCTCATGGGCACTTGACCGTGTCGACCACTTACTGCTAATATATAATCTGAACTCCTTAGGAACACGTGACCCACTATTAGGATGGCTTGAATCATTCCTTAACAATAGGTCCAAGTATTTAGACTGGGGTCTGTACACTCTTAACCTAGTCCAGTCACTTCTGGAGTAGTTCAAGGTAGCGTCTTAGGCCCCCTCCTATTCACTCTATATGTCAACGACATTTGCAGCTGTTTCTCACTTGGCAAACCATTCATCTTTGCAGATGATCTTAAAGTAGCTTACACATTCCACTGTGATGACTTAGGGTACTTTCAGAAAGCTGTTCAGGAAGAACTAGATCGAGTAACTGCATGGTCCTCCACATGGAACCTAAAATTCAACCTTAAAAATGTGGTTGGATCTGTTTCGGTGCACCCTCAATAAATATTAAACTGGTACTTGAATCTCTTGACTTGCCTAAACTCCAAAGTGTTGTTGACCTAGGACTCAGGTACTCTGGTGACCTGACATTTTCTGAGCAAGTGGCAACGCAGACGCGTAAATCGAGTATGCTCTTAGGATGCATACTCAGGAATTTCCACAACTACGAAGCGAAACTTATATCATACAAAACATGTGTCAGACCACTATTAGAATATTGTCCATTCATTCTCAGCGGCGCTCGCGTAAGTGACAAGCTTAAAATAGAAAGTATCCAACGATACTTCACCTTCAAATTATTTGGCTACGTTTGTAAGAAAGACTACATCTCACGGTGCATGATCCTCAAACTTGACCTGCTTTGGACAAGATGACTTATTATAAACCTAATAATCTTCTTTTAGGTCCTTCACAAAATATCATTCTCAGGCAGCAGGGACATACAATTCGCACAGGAAGGCTCTTACGATCTGCGTAGCCAAACTTGCACAGTGACAGCTCAAGCATTTAAGTCAACACTCCGTGAAAAATTCTTCACAGTTATGTATTCTAAAATATGGAATACCCTGCCCCTAGATGTCAGAACTAGTTCTTCGATTATAAGTTCCAAACACTCTTTGTACAGACTGTTTCACTCTACTGATTATACGTGGAACGAATCAATTATTAGTTTACCACAGCACCTAATAAACGCACATAAATACCCTAATTACTCTATAAACGACAAAATAAACTTGTCACATAGATGCATAAAAAGACTAAGTAGAAATAAATCTGTGTCTAATAAACGATAATGTACAACGAATATAAACATTTAAGTACAAACACTAGGATGATACTAGAGACCAATTGCTTTTTCTTTGCATTCAGTTTAATTCACATATATCACCATATATCAATTTTATGTAATATAAATAACACTTAACCATGCCTGTACAACCGGTGTGTCCTACATAGATAGGAATAAATATATTACTATTGTCATTATCTAACTTAGTTACGGATTCTGTGTCAAGTTTGTTAAGGTTTACAGTTTTCATGAGGATAGTTAGAGGTGTCATTTCACAGACCTGCCATCTGATATCGCTGATCTGATCTGATAATTTGCATATTTTGTTATTGGTTTCAGAAATTCCAGGATTTACTGACTTATTGTTTTTTAACTTCCCTTAACTCAGCCTTAAGTTCCCCTGTAGAAAACTTTAGAAGTTCTATTTATGAGGATAGTACTGAAACAGAGCTTGGTGGCTGAAGTTTTTCGGTAAGCAAATGAGGTGTAGGGAGGGGTTCTGTATGAGAAGAGGGTATTGAACTTTTAGGGGTAGTGCTAATATTATCTGTCAATACAGTTTTACTCTCAATTCCAGCTGGACGCTTACGGCATGCAAGTGAGTTATGTGGCTCACTATAACCGTTTGTAGGGAGTGTGTTGCTTGATGTAGCAATCAAGGACGTAAAACGAGTCACCAGATTTACAGGGGATTGGGTTCGTTGCTTTTAACTTTGATTAACAATAACTATTTAATATGAGAGTTAATGTTTACAGGTATGGAAGTAGTATAGTACTTGTGTAAGGATTACAACAAGATAAATTTTATGTAACGAATCCCGCAAAAATGTAACACAAACGTTGAACGTTCCGCGTTGGTACAGTTTACATTAACAGCATTTTTATAAATGCTTCACCTTACGTAAACAATTCCAAAATGCTGACGACTTCAAAGACGTTTACCCCTGCTACACTCATGAATTAAACGAAATGGTAAATAAAATACGCCTTGAACTAAGTGGTCTCGCAACGTGGTGTGTTGAGTCTTGTCTGAAGCTTAACACTGACAAATGCGACTGGATTTGTATCGGCAACAGTAATCTTGACCTAACTCTTGAAGTAAATGGGCGAAAACTAGCCAAGCTTAACTCAGTCGTAGATCTCGGTATCAGATACTCTAGTAATTTAGCGTTCTCTGAACAAACTGATTATGCCAGGCGTAAGACACGTAGGCTCCTAGGGTGCATAACTCGAAATTTCTTTTGTTGTGAAACTAGGGTTTTATTATACAGAGTATGTGTCCGGCCTATTTTATAATACTGCCCGTTTATTCTTAGCGGACTGCGACAGAATGACAAGCTTAAATTAGAGAGAGTGCAGCAGCAATTTGCTTCATGAAATCTTGGTCTAGTAAGTAGTCTCAACTACTCTGAACGTAGTGACAGACTAAGATTAGAACCACTCTGGTAAAGACGTCTCAAGCTAAATCATTTTTTCCTACAAGCTAACTAATCTTCTCTTGCACTCCTCCGAGCCAATAACTAAGCCTATCTCTGTCATCAGTTACAATCCTAGAAATCATCACAACCTAGCTGCTATAGAGCATTGTCAGACTTACATGCGATACAACGTCTTCTTAAATAAGTTTTCAGTCATTTAGAATAGACTACCGGCTTATGTGCATGATGCAGACACACTTCCAGTGTTCATCTCCTCAGTCACCAGACTGCTCAGAGATGACAATGCAGTTCTGCGTCGGACTCCTACGCCCGCTTTTTCACCCTACATAGATATTTCAAGTTCATTAAACGTATAAGTTACAGCAAACTACAATTATAAGTGTTAATATTATTGGAAGTACGTGATAGACATTTTTACACAGGACAATAATATTAGTTCACACAAATTATAAAAGTTAGCACAACACGACTAGTTAGTTAGTGTACAAAATAATCATAGTTACTTTCACAGAATATACATACGTATATAAATTTATTGATCCCTACTTGAGGACTCCACTTGCTTTCTTCTGTGTTGCTGTCGTTTGTCTTCTTTTTTCTCTCACCATTTTAGCTTCTCTATGACTTTTTGAATGAGGATAAAGAATGTAGATATTTGACCACTCACAATGACAAATGATCTGCAAACATTATTGGTTCCATATCTTACAATTCCCTCGTGAATTACGCATTACCCTCCCCCACGACGCATCCTCCATTACAGTTGTGGAATATAGCTTTATAACAATAAAAAAGTATTAATTTATAATAATATAACTGATCGTGTCTGTAAAAATATCTTGCATTTCTTGTAAACAACAGTTCATAAGAAAACATCAACTATCATTATTATTAGCCTGCACCGAGTACAATCTATGGACTTCTCCTCGCTCATTAGCATATATATGATAAAATCAGATCAGATAATGCTCGTAAAATTTACAAAGAAGAACTTGTCGCTCCTAAAAGTAGCTGCAAAATTATCTCTTTTTGTAAACTCTTCTAAAAATGACTGCAACATAAACAAGGTAATATTCCTTACATTCTTCATAATAATGTTACTGTTAAGGATGATGCAGACATAGCTGAACTCTTTAACAAGCACTTTTCTGACTCATACACGCACGATATTTCCGCATGCATTGAATTTGACTCTGTAACAGGCAAAACACTGTCAAATATATGCTTGACTGTTGATGTTATAAAAAGTGCAATCAGTTCACTGAAATTCCCCAGTACTCCTGGACCTGACTCAATTCCCTCAACCTTCCTACAAATGGTGGCTCTGATCTCCATCTCCTTTTGCTTAAGATATTCTCAACGTCCCTTGTGAATGGAGTTTATTCTTCCAAATAGAAGCAGACATATATTATCCCTAGATTTAAATCCGGCTCAAAATATAATGTAAAGAACTACAGGCGGATCAATATAACGTCTGTCTTGTCAAGGATACTTGATAAGACAGTCAGTACCAAAATCACTGACTTCTTATTGACTGAAAACCTCATAACACCTTCTCAGCATGGTTTTATAAAGTCCAGGTCATGTGTGACTTGCCGCCTGGAACTATTTGATTTTATAACTGAACTTACAGACCAAAAATTCGTTGGTCTCATTATGTATATTGATCTTAAGAAGGCAATCGATGAAGTATGTCATAATTTACTCCTAAAAAACTTAAGGCTTACGGTATATTTGGCAATCTCTTACAGTGGTGCAATTCATTTGTGTGTGGTCGGTCCCAGTCTGTTAAGATTAACGACACTTTTTCCAGTACCACTCGTACATCAAGTGGCATAATTCAAGGTAGTGTACTAGGGCCTCTCTTCTTTCTTATATACCTAAATGATGTCTGTGATGTTATAAAGCACGGCAGACCATTCTTATATGCTGATGACTTGAAGGTGGTCTACCACAGTACCACCCAAGAAGTGACAAATCAGTCCCATAAAATCCAACTCGATATTGATAATATTGAGACTTGGTGTAAGTCGTGGATGATGCAGATCAACGTGGAGAAGTGTGGTCTGTTATGCTCAGCTCGCTTACGTATCGCACCACACATAACTATATACGAAAAATCAATCACCATCTTCCCTTTTGTACTTGACCTCGGGCTCCGTTACTCCGCTGATTTTAAATTCTCTCTCTATGTTACCAACCAAGTTTCTAAAGCCAGAATATTACTTGGATTTATATTTCATGACTTTCAAACACAAGAATCTTAAATGCTACTTTATAAAACACACATACGGCCCCTTCATGAGTTCTGTCCATTTATCCTAGACAGCACCTCTGTTAAGGACAAACTGAAGATTGAAAGTGTTCAAAGGAGATTTACAAGTAGAATCTTAGGAACAAGTCTGAAAGTTTCCTACAGCTACCGTTGCACAACTCTTAAGGGAAACTCTAAAGAATAGGAACCCAAAACGAAACGACCTACGAACGCACAAATGACCTTGAGCAACCGATCAGGTGACTGTTTTTTCCAGCAATAGGTTTTAGGGATATATGACACCAGCCTCCAGAAAGGACATATTGAGGCGACCCCTAAGCGCAGGGCATGTGTATTATTGCCTACTGTCTAGCGCTTAGTGCTTCATGGGACGACTATTGTCGTTTTTTTCTTGAGCCTTCTGATTGGTCCTTGACGAGGTCATTTGTGCGTCCGTAGGTCGTTTCGTATTGGGTTCCTATTGTTTAGAGTTGCCCTCTTAAGATCGAACCCCTTTGGTTCAGGCGCCACCGACTTAACCTCATTCTCCTATTTAAAATCCTCAAAGGAATAGTATACTTCCCCGAAAATAACCTTAACTTTACTTCTTCGACGCATGAACTACGTAGCAACGGGTCTTCTCTAAGTCATATTCTTTGTCGAACGAAATCTCGTTCCAACTGCTTTACATTCAAACATAGGCAAATATGGAACTTCTTGCCAAGTGAAATCGAAAATAGCACCGCAATACAATGGTTCACCCATCTAGTAAATAAGTATTTCTCCGAAAACAGTCTTGACACAGTTTGCCACATACTGAAAATTCGTGATATTATTTCTTTCCCCTTTGACTTACGTACCTAAATAGCTCTGTTCACCCAAAACATTAACGCAAACGGTCAGTATTATCAGACATATTTAAAGTAATCAACGTTGTGCCAATGCTGTTCTCAGTTCCTTTTTTTAGTTGATTCAATTATTTGTTTAGCAAGCATCATCACAAAATATGCAAAATCCTTTCATACAAACCTGGAGTGGAATACGTAGCCTGACATACTCACCGCAAAAGCTGCACTGAATCTACATGAACTGCCCTTACACCTCATGTCATACCTTCTCAGTCATTCAACTCAGTTTAACCCCAGCTACTGACTGTCAAATTAATCAAATATTATGGCAAATATCCCTGGCAAGACTGTATTTTGGGCAGTTCAGTATGGTAGGAGTTCTACCTCAAGGTTGAGTGGTAAACAACCTGGTGACTAGCTAATGTTGTGAGTAAATACCATCTACGTCTACGTAAATTCCAACCCTACGCGGGATCGTCTAAAAAATCAGCCTAACTGCACTGAGTCTTAAATATTAACTGATTTTATTTTACTGTTCTGTTATTATAATCCTCTGTAGTCGTATTCTTCTGAACCGTCTATTATAATTAACTACTGTCTCTTTTTATGCATATATAAACATAACTATGTACCTTCACGTATTTTTCTCTTCACGTATCATTTCATATTGCCCCTTCGTTTCATATGTTTATAACTAAAATCTAGAAGGTAGACTGCAATCTCTGATTTCCTTACTTTTTATTGTACATATATATTATTAAAATGCTGTTATGGACGATACATACAAAATGGCTGACTGAAAGTAGTCGTTCATACCATGAGTTTCGTTGAGTTAGCTAGTGAAGGCAAAAACTGTCTATATGACACGTAGCAATAAAAAAGATTTTTTCTAAAAACAAAAGGCATATTTCGCCAGGGCCTAGCAGATTAAAAGGTGGGAGAGTGGTGTCTGCTATTCAGCGGATACGATGGTGGGGACTTAAGAGAACCACCCTCATCTATGGGAATGCGCTCTATTGCCAAGGCTCTTGAGTTTGAATAACTTCAAAAGGAATAAATAAAAGCTGTCTGTAAGCCAAAGCTTGTGTATAAACTCTTTGAAAACAAGCTCGTGGTACGATTTCTCTACTTCAGGAGGACATCTAACTGTATAAATCAGAACAACAGCATAAATAAGTATTATCATACTTTTTTTCTTATACATATGTTATGTACTTTGGCGTTTGGATTTAACTTCTTCAATTTCTATTCCCATTACCCTATATAGGTGCGCAAATCATCATTCGTTTTGCCCTTATATTTTTTAATTTTGTTATTCTATATTTTTTGTTGTTGTATGTAACACAATAAAACTCAATGACTCTAAATTCTTAGTAGCAAAAAAGGAGAATAAACCCTGCGGTTATTGCATGTTGTTTGCTTTAATTGTTATTATTTGCTGACTTCCTCTGCACCTCTCTTTCTGTTTTCTTCTTTCTTCTCTACTCGAAGGTATTGCAGTGGAATCAAACTATTCCAAAAGTGGTGTGAACACCGGCAGTAATTTTGCTAGAAATATTACCAATGACAAAACTTACCATTGTGTGTAGACTATTGAAATATAATTATACTTTATTTGAGTTTGGGACCTATTCCTAAGGAATTCTGCTTATGTATCAGCGGCAAATTGCCGACGCAGTCAAATGCCTTAGGAATGTCAGAGTAGATGGCAAGTAGTAGTTATCGTCTGTCAAGACTACTGTCGCAAAATCAGAGAAGTCTAGGTGGCAGGTTAAATATGATCTGGATTTTAGGAATCCATGTTGGTTCGGACTTACAATGTTGCAGCTAAGCATATGCTTGAGCAGGTTATCTTTAACTAATCTCTCCATAATTCTAGATGCTATATGTGTGGTACTGATCGGCCTGTAGTTGCTAACTTCAGTTTTCGAGCCACACTTGTGTTTAGGCATAATAAATGTGGTTTTCTGTATATCCAGTTAAGTTTGAGTTTCTAAGGACATTGTGAAGATTTTAAGCAGTAGTAAGGGAATGTCAGGGCCACCATATTTATAAAAATAAGATGATATGCCGTCAGTGCCAAAACCTTTCGAGCTTTTGAGAGTCCTAATAGTTTGATTAATGTTAGCACAAGTGGATTCTACGGTACTGATTTGTTTTTGTGTGGGTAAGGATGGAAGTTGTGCCATATTAGTATTAGGGTGTGTACCAGGTAACGCGACTGTAGGCTTAAGGTAGTTAGCTGCAAATGTTGTTTTGTTGAGTAATTCACACGCGTCTGCAGAGCCATTGCTTAGCACACATTTGTGGATGGAAAGAAATACTATGGTTTGTGCGGTTGAGTCATATCCTCAGGATTTCTGTGAAAGTATACACGATAGCAGGGCTGGCTACTGAAGTTCGATTTTCATTCTTCATATGCTAATAGTGAGCTGATAAAATTGCGCTAGGAGCGTTAAGTTTTGACATTAACGGCCAAAGTCGTGGTGTTCGAAGTAACTTGTCTAGAGTCTTCTCAGTTTTTCACGATCCTATGGTTTTATAAACGGCTTTTTATGTTAGAAAAATTTAGGTGTTTGGAGTGGAATGGTAGCATATAAGAATGTGCTTGAGTTCTGGTAAAAGATGCTTACGGCTTTAGAGAGGTCATCAGTGATGTGGTATCTTCCCCATTTGGAGGATCTAAGCGCTGGTTTTACGAGAGCCCAGCCTACCTTACTATAGTTATTTATTGAGAATTAGAGGTATAAGCTGCATTGCTACTCAGTGTAAGTGGCTGTGCACACATCACTGTTTTGGGTTCGCTCTCTGGAAATCTTGGACCCACTAGGATTGAGAGGGGACTTACACTGTGGGAGAATATTAAGTCCATTAGGTTATCACCTCTCGTAGGGATAGTAACAGTTTGTTCCCAGCCGAAAATGTCCAGTGTTTAGTTGGGCCTTTTAATAAATCCCAGTTGATTTCGGGTAGGTTGAAGTCTCCACATGTGATCTTATGCTCGTGTGGAAGAGTGGATACTTGCTCCAGTGCATTTATAAGTTGAGTCTCATGATCACTAAAGGTGTCAGGTGCTCTGTAGATACATCCCATTAGTAGTGTAACACTTTTGAAGTGTGTGTTGACCTACATGGTGTCGTGCATGTCATTGAGTTCCCTATTTTCTAGCTGTAATACAGTAAGTGTGTTCAGGAAGTACATTAGGCAGCCTTCTCCCTTACTAGTGCTCCTGTTACACCGAAAGCGTGTGTACCCATCGATGTTTATCTCTTCGGCTGGTATTTTAGAGTGACACCAAAACTCAGTAATAATAATTACGGGAGGTTTATATGCCAGTATGTATGCCCTGAGCATCGGCAGCTTGTTTAAGATAGATCTAGCAGTAATAAGAATTAGGTAAAGTTGAGAGTTGAAATAATGTTTGACGCATTTAAGCTCGTTGTTCAGGCTTAGCTGTGGATGGACATCCACTGGTTCCGCGTGGCATGACGGCCCTGTCCTATAAGTAGTGTCAATATCATGTCAATCTATGTCTATCAAGCTATTATCTGCTTCGTTTGGAGAATAATGAGTTGAAGTATTGGACTGGCCATAGAATAAGTTAGCTAAAATCTTAGATAGGCTGGAGACATGGGTAGGAGATTTTATTTGGCCTGTATCTGCACGAGCATTATGTGTGGTAGATCATTGCGTGTTCACTAGACTATGCATCCTTTCTTTCTAAGAGAGAGCCGATACTAGTGGCACGGCTTGAGAGGAGTAGACATCCCCACTATTTATTTGGTCAAAGCTGACAGGGATGTGGCGCATAAAAATTATTCGTATATAGTGATGAACAGAATATATTCTACTACTAAAAATCCACACACATTGAATGTGAACAAAGATGGGGAAAATTGTATGCATTACTGCATACTGGTTTAAACAAAAGCACATATGAGCCAATATTTGATACAAATACACGTCAACTTTGATATGACCGTTAATACACTTGGTAGTTGCGTTAACGAATTTCCTATCTAGTCGATTAACGAGCATATTGTTCTGACCAATATTAGCAACAACAACTCGATAAGACGCCACCGAAAATGCGACGCAAGAAGACCAGAGTAGAAGGCAGACCGTTGATGTGGAGAGGTTTTACTGTCGCGGATCAACAGTGAAAGTGATTGACAGCGCTTGCGTATATATACTTTAAAATGACCGTGACAGACACTAATGACATTGATTGATTAAAATAGTCAGCAACCAAAAGTTTTCAAATTTCACAATTTGGTGAGGGAAGGTTAGGTTATATTCCAATAGTTGAGGTGAGAGTTATTCAAATAGAAATGTGAAATTGACAGGTTTATGTGTAGTTCCTTATATAGTTATTTGGTGATAATCTTTTTATTTCAGCATATTTTGAGGTCTTGGTGTGATTTTTCAGCTGAAATTTGAATACTCTGACTAGTGGCATTTAATATTGTTTTGTTTATGTGTCTGTTCTTTTTGCGTGTATTTGCCTAAATTATTTTACGTGGAGAGCCTGTCCTTATTTCTGTTATTAGTGTATTTGTTAGTATAAATTTTTGTTTTATTTCCCTTCCAGAGTAGAATCTCCTTAGATGTTTGCAAATATAGTGTCTTTTTGTTACGAGTGATACGTTTCGGCCCGACTGTATGCCGAATTCCTTTTCATCTCTTGCATCATCTTTGAAAGTTTATTGTCGTCTTTCGAAGGGGGGCAATTTTTTGCTGTAGGGCTATCTAGATGCATGTTTAGATCCACGTTAGTGCTTGGTGGGGATATATTAGGACTGGGATTATAATCTGATAGACCCTTGGTCTGTGTTTTGTGCTGTGGAGCAAATTCTGTAAGGTTTGAGAAGGATAAGACAACGAATTCTACCGTGTTGATTGTGGGTTCATCTAGGTTAGTGACTTGCACTATCTCATTCTTCTTATCATCGGGCCTAGTGAGGTGATTGTAAGCTCGCCTTTCAAGTACCTTCTCACCTACTGCAACTTTGACTTGTTTGTAGCTCGTATTCTCTAATAGGATACGTTGTGAATGGATGAATTTCTTAGCCCCTGTCCATGTTTCAAATAGAAGGCGTATCGGGCAGCAGTGGTGGCGCTTACTCATTTTCAGTCTGTGTTACTTTGTTTCAGTGTGAATGTTTTCGCCGCCTCAGGTCAGATGCCTTGAACTTACTTTAGCCCCCCATAATCTGTTACGTTGTAGATTATCACACTTAGTTTTGCATTGAGTCTTTTGATGACTTCCGTTGCGATGAAGCTTGCCAGGTTGTTTACCTTGGTTACTGTTTCTGCGTCAGGTTTTCCAAAGTTTACGGTTCTAGTTGGAATGCTCAGTGGTGTAAGTTCGCGGACCTGAGACATTTTGTCACTAATCTGTGCTGACAGTTCAGGTATACGGGACATATTTTCTGAACATCCTGCATTCATAGCCTTACCATACTTAACTTCCAGTATCTTAGTCTTCGCGTCTTCTGTAGAGAGCTTTAATCGCTCTATTTCTGAGGTAAGCTTTGAAGCTGGACTCAGTCTCTGAATTTTTTTGACACATGCATAAAGGATAGTGAAAGGATTCATGTCAGAATCAGGTGTTCAGTTTGTAGAAGCGGACATACTGCTAGTTGTCAGCATATTTTTACTGTCATTTCCAGCCGCGCTGGACGGTCGTGATAAGGCAGGTTGACGCTTGTTGCGCAGACGTGTACTATCAGTCATCAGATTATTAGGTGACCAAGCTCATAGCCCTTTCATATGGTTAACCATAACTATTAAGTGAAAGGGTTGATAGTTACAGGTGCGGAACTAGAAAAACACTTGTGCAAGGTTCACAACAAAGATTGCATGCGACGAGTCAAGCTAAAATGTAACGCAGACGTTAAACGTACCGCACAGCCTTTCAAATGACTAGTTTGGGTTCGGGTTTAAAAATGAATAAACAAATTCCACATATGACGTTTCGCCACCAATCCCTCTAAGGTCGTTATTCAGTCACAAAACTGGCTGACTACTAAATATGGCCTTCCATAGCTAGGTAACCAGGTTGCTCCAAACAATGTGGGAAGAATAGTGATTTTATATAGTTAAGTGAGCACTTAAGTGGATGTGGTATTCGGAAATTATAGCAATGAACATTCTCTGTACAATGCAGTTTCGTTTTCTTGTATTTCCACAAACAGAAACGAAACAGATCGTTCATTATGAGATGTCTGAGGCTAGAATGGATTCAAGAGTTATTTTACCACACGTAAGTCCGAAATATGTCCAGTTGGGATGTTACTGGCTGATATCTACCTAACTTATTTAAATTGTACCTTTGAATGTTTGTCATGTTAAATGACCCGCTGCTGCTAACTGGAAATATCGATTTATTTTTAAGACAGCTTCTGGACAACGAAATGGTGTGTAAAACCAGGCAGTTTGGTCAAGGATCTTGATTTACTTTCAGGCTTATAACGATGTCTGTTGTTTCTTATCATATATCCTGTTATTTTCTCCAGGAGATATTCCACTACCCCCTCTTTTACAGATTTCTGCCAGGCCGCCATCTTATTTTAACATCACTGTGTTCAAATGGGATATCGAAGGGCACGGTTGAATGTGAGACATGATGACGATATCCTTAGTTGTTCTGTTCACAGAGATGTAAATCTATGGCAAGGTCAATGGTTCAGAAGCCGGAGGATTTCGACAGCTACATAAGAAAAACCATTGGTAACTGCAAGTGCTTATGCTCCAAATTCCGAAATACATGTTTCGCTTAGACTACAAGCAAATCAAAACAACATATTTATTTTCCAGAAAACGAGATGTGTTTCGGGGTCAGAAATCGTAAACGGTGATGACTGCCTATACAGATACGGTTTATGAATAGAATGACGTATGGCGTGGATTCTTTATCAGGTTCCTTCATACTAAATGAAAGTTAGAGCTAACGATAGCTGCATAAGTAAGATCTTTCCTACGGGGCCATAGTAATGAACTTCCCACTGACGGTCTGTGCTAGTGTGATGTGTACAAGGGCTTATTAAATTTTCGCTTTTTGGTTTCCATGTTTGTTCAGTGAATATTACACCCGGAAGAGAAAACAAGAATCCTAAGAACCCTGTCGGTATCAATGACAAAAAGTGACAGTGGCTGAACTGGGACATATATACACAACGCAAGAAAAAGTGATAAGGAAGAAACGTCAGAAAAACCACTAATTTCTTCGAGCAGTTGACACAATGCAGGTGAAGCCATAAGACTCCCATTTAATTTATGATGAGGAATACAGAGATCAAAGTAAACTGCATGTATAAAAGGATGCTACAAGCACGATAGACTACTTTTTAAAGTGAGGCACGTTCTCCTTATTCTGCAGGATAAATACGAAGGTGCTTTAGGAATCTCACGGTTCGCCTGGAACGAGTTTTCCCTGTATCTGGCTAGAGGCTTCCAATCTTTGTGGTACTGACTACCATTTAGAGGACTAGAAAGCTTTATATCTGCTAAGCATCATTCTGAACGACTGGTTCGGAGCTCATGGAATCGCCCTCTTAGTGTGACGGTTATAGGTGCTCGACACTAAGTCTTCGTGACCTTTTTGCCTAGGTATATTTTTCGGTACGTATAATGAAACTAAATGGTCTGTCATACGGGGTCTCCAGTGGGCGAACAAATACGTGTGAACACGAAGTTGTTTCACATACAAGATTAGTAGTACACTCAACATTACCATTCGATGATTTCCAAATACTTAAGAGGAAAAAGGGTGGTGGCTCAGTCCAGTGTAGTGTGTTTGTGCCTGATAATCCAGCCTTCAGTTTCGGTGGGAACGTTCCACCACACAATTTGCTTGAAGATGGCAGGCTGTTGTTTGAAACGCATGCGGCCTAAGAGTTTGGTTTAAGCCAAAAATTAGGCTGCTATCAGATTGCCGTATTCGATCGGTAGTTATGAAGGACAGGCATGCAATCCGTCTTTCCGTTAAAAACGTGAGACTGTTTCAGCAGATACGTTACTGAGGGCTACCACTTCGTACAATCAAGCGTAACGCAGGTCAACATGAGAATATATCCCTGGGATTCTGGTAGGGGTTCGTTCAGATCTATATGGATGTGACAAAAGTGAGCATCCGGATAGGGAAACTGCGACGGGTGTATCCGACTACTCCGCACTTTTGGCAAGCTATGGAATTACGAGCCCGGTGTCCTATTTCCTTGTTTATACCAAACCAACCAGAGTGATTAACGATAAGCATCATGGTAGTTTTGGGCTTCTGGACAAGACAAGCTGTTTGACGCATTGGGGGCGTTACGTCTACAAGTTATAGACACAATGCGACAAGTGGTGTTTGTGGAAATGTTACAAAGAATAGCACCCTTACATATACTTTACGGTTTCTTTTGTAATTCCAGAGTAGCTGTCGACAACTCTGGGTGAAGTTAACTATCTTCTTTCCGAATACGACCCAATTTTACAAGGTCTGTGTTGTCCATTTGGATGATGGATTAGATGCGCTACAAGGTATCTGAGAATGTTGTCAGTCCCAGAGACGTGGCAAATGTCTGAGGCAAACTGTAAAATGTAAGCTTGCTGGCGTTATTCCCTTTGTGGATTTCTATCTGATGTTGAGTTAAGAGTGGTTGGCGGCCTGTGAAAATAGTGAATTTACTGCCCACCCAATATGACGAAAGTGACGTACAGGACAATGCACAGGAAAAATTTCTCTGCTAAAAGCACTTTGTTCCCGTTGCCTGTAGCCGTCTCGTGGAAAAGGTAGATGGCTGACACTGATTTTTGACCCGTTGTTGTGGAACTACACCGATTGTTGTGTCGCATACACCAACTCATTTATACTTAGAGGTGATGTTTGATCCTGGTACGTTATAAAGGTGACATTTGCCATGGCCTTTTTAGACTTGAACTAAAGCGGACTCGTCGAGATCCAAGGACTTCATTTCCCTCAAAACTGGTATTTCAGCAGGTGGATAAATGTCGAATATTCACGAAAGAACTGACGATGATAACTTACTAGGCCATTATATCCTCAGTCTTCTAGAGCTTTTACCTCCGGAAAGTTTATAATCCCCTGTAATTTAATAGTACTACTGTCCAGTGATTCTAATTCTACTTAACGTCATAACTATGTTACTTTTAATATTGCACATTTAAACATTAAAGTTTTGGATTTATCAAGCATTCTACTCTTACCTGAATGGGATACAAACATCGGCCCCAGTTCCTAACTCAGGTTAAAATAGATGTTTCGAATCTGAAGGGAGGTAAAGCAATGGGATCAGATGGAGCGATTCCAGAGGTGTTTAAGGATGGTGGAGACAATTTTCTGTCTGGGTTAAAAAAGGAATTAGGCAGTGTCTGGAAATCACAGATAGTCCCATCGGGCTGGCGTAAGTCATCTGTTATTCGGTATACAAGAAGGGAGACAAGTCTTCCTGTGATAATCACAGAAGGATTAGCTTGACCAATATGATATCTGAAGTTCTAGGTTCAATAATCATGAGTAGACTAAGTGGTGTTCGGGAGGATCAAACACGATAGAAGCAGGCGGGCTCTAGACCAGGAAGAGGATGTACTGATTAGATTTTAGAAACTAAGGGCGTTGACGTTCACGGATAGTACGACGTATACTAACGCAAGATCTTATACCCACAACTTCTATAGCATTCGTTCCGCCTAGACAAACCAACGTAGCACAACGGCGTATCAAATGGCGTGGATGCTTGACTGGAAGCCTTCAGATAAACAAATCGACTAAAACACTGAGGGTCAGCATCCAGTATTCAGTGATGAATGCTGTGGCTAATAATTGTGGGGAATTACCTACTGCTACAATATCTTCACCCTTCAACAGGTTCTGGAACGTAGGTATACTAACCGGAGTCCAACAATCCTCTTACTTATTGATATGTGAAGGCGTCGACCTAGAGGTATATGGGCTATGAAGGAAATGCCGAGAAAATACATCACACTAATCAAGGCACTCTACTCGAAATCATGCAGTCAGCCAGGTGGGAGCCTACGGAGAGTTATCATCTGAAGTTGTTACAACTCACCAATCGCTCCATTTCTGTTTAATTTCATCATAGGTGTACTAATGGACTTCATCCTAACTGGCTTCAGAGACTCAGGGACTGGTTTATCACCAGAGAATAATCTCGTTGACTCAGAATATGGAGATGATATAGCTCTTCTAGGTGGAGACGCTGATGGAATGCAGAGTCATCTGAACACCTCGAGCAGCAATCTTCGAATGTTTGGCATGCGATTCGCTCCCGTCGAGTTTAAGATGGGGCTCGCTACAGGACTGGACTACATTCACTCCTATCTTAAAGATAGGCAGTGAAGTGGTGGGGCGTGTTGACCACTTCCCTTATTTGGGAAGTTGCATCAGCCAACGCTAGCGGGTTCATTGCTGACGAAATTTCAGTATGGATACAGAAGGCTCGTTTGGCATGCATTGACTCATGCCATCTCTCGCATAGATGTGACATCAGGCTATCAGCCAAAGGGCGTGTGTACTGCTCAGCATTTGGATCAGTTCTGCTTCACGGCTGTAAGACATGGTCATTGACATCGTGAGATATGAAAAGGTTATCTTTTCAAAGGTACTGCCTTAAACGAAGGCACTGAAACATTGCCGCTATCCTCGGAATATTGCTAGCCCACCTGGTGAATAACGGAACCACCTCTATCATGAAATCTGCTGACAAGTTCAAAGTTGGTCTTATATACAACTGGAAATGTCACAATTATGGTGTACTTACCGGTGAATTTGAAGTTTTATGGACTTTCAAACACTCTATGAATCATTTAATTACAATTACTGTTCATTCCGCATCTCTTATATTTCACGTCAGCACCTATACGAAAATGCTACTTACCTTCCACAATTAACGTAATCGTTTATAATTCCCGCGTGAAATTGACATACCGTATTTTTTTTCAATTACAGTTTTGATTTGATGCTATATCTCATGAATTATTCAGTTGAAAGCATATCTCGAAAATTACCTATTGCCTTATTTGTACATTTCTTTTTAAATATTTCTCTCAAATTTACCAGTATTCAATCTATTTCTAGATTAACAAATCATATATATTCTATGAGTTCTAATTAGTGTACATTTGTTCATGCCTGTAAAAATGGCTGGTTTCTGTTCCAGAAATAAAATTATTATTATTATTATCTATCTTTGGTCATCTACGTCCGCGTTCTGTTTGGCGTGCTAGGTGGTTTGATAGGGTCAGAAATGTTGAGGTCAGGCTTTGGTTGAGTGTTAGGTAAGGAAAGTGCACAAGTCGACGAGGTTGCGAAGCTACATCTATTGAGATGGCTGGGACACATGTTACTGATGCCTAGCTATCGCCCTCCAGAACGGGCAGTGTTACCTGACATAGGAGCAGGTTGGAAAGGAGCTGGAGGTGGTCAAACCAAAACATAGTATCAGTCAATGAAATCTATAACAGTTAATTTAAGCCATGTAGGGAAAGTAGACTTCTTGACTGGTTGGGGTCCTCTTGATGGTAAGAACCTGTAGTGTACATTGTACCTTTGAACTTTTGTTTGAATGAACTCAGCCTGACCTTTAACCCCTACTTCCACTTTGTATTCGTGAACCTCCTGTACGCTTTCGGTTTCGCTCTCTCGCTGTGCTTTCACCTAGCACACTCTCTGAGCTTACCGCCGTCTCACCTGCAGATAAGTGTGTACCTCTTATTTCTTATCAAATTCTATATCTGTTTTGTGTAAATACAATTCTGTTCCAGTCACACTTGCCATCTCAGGTCTTTTAACCTTGATTCCGTTCGTTAGTACTTGCACGTTAGGCAGAGTACGATTAAGGCCATAAGCGGTGAAGAAGTTTTGTAAGAGTGGTTATTGTTAGGTCGAAGTTAATCCAAGCCTAACTCTTACAAACCAATGACTGGAGACATTTTGCGATATGGCTTCAAATCTTTGTCGGTGCCGCAGATGCATTCACTCCTTGTGATTTGTCATAACCAATAAAACTCTATTGTTCTTCTATATTACTGTTCTTTTCCCTTCCCTTTTCTGGGCTGACAACGAGGCGGCCGTTTAACTACGCCTATACGAAGTCAATGTGTGGACTTTGCTTTTGCAGAGATTTTGAATGTAGTATGTATACATAGATATAAATATATACATGGTCCGCAAGAATATTGTATAAAGGAGGGATGGACTCAGTGGTGAAGAGAGAAAATGAGCTATCTTTGTGAGACCACATAAAAAACATGAGAGGAGGACGAAGGGAGCACAATACTCAGGACATGTGCGATCGGTGATTTTGACATGAGGTAGATGTATTCTGTTATATCTGTACGTAAAATTGCTAATAAACAATTGCGCGGCAAAGTTCAACAATAGAGTCCCAAGGAACGAACGCACAAGTGACCTTGAACCGACCAATCATAAATAGGATGATTTTTGCATAAAATTCTACGTATTTTTACATAAATAAGCATGAAAATAAATCAAACAGGGTACTTTTCTCTATTATGAGATAAAAAATGTTCCAATTATTAAGCGGAGTTACAGTTTTTAAATTAAAGCAATTTCTATACATATATTCATCCAAATGACTGAAAATAACTTCCTTTTGTGATCCGTTGATAGCTCGGATTCTATTTTTCAGTCTTCCCCAGAAACCTTCGATGGAATTATTAGGAGTAATGGTCACAGGGTCGACGAAATCATTCGAATGGTTCACTCTACATCACAGCTGTGATGTAGATTCTGATTCAGTTGTATATATCCCAATTACGATAATTGGCTATATCCCGCCCATTCATCTGTGTGAATGGTGGTGCCTGGTAAGACGAGACGCTGAATAATAGGGAGGAGTGTATCAGCACTTCTATCTAGAATCAGCTCCATAAATCCTTTGCGAATCTAGGTGTCATAAATTCCTAAAACCCAAACGTTATTCGCTCTGGCACCCAGTAATTGGACAGAAACAAGATATTCATCACAGACAGTTTAAACTTTTCAAAGAAAGTTCCTAGAAGACAATTAATTCAGTGTCACTTACCGGTACGCACAATTATTCGCGCTAGAGTAATGGTGAGCTTCCTCAACCAATGACTAGCATGCGTTCAGGGTCATTGGAACATTCACAAGGTCATTGGAACATTTACACTCCTGGGACGCTATTGTTGAACTTCGCCAATTGCGCTACCAGTACCATTGTTTTCTGCCATTACAAACGGAGTGCTGGAATGTTGGTGCTGTATTACGAAGGCTGATTGGCATGTGTATGAATTCTAACAGTCCAAAAGGTGTAATGATAATTGTTTTCGGAATGTTTCCAGATGCCATCGGAATTTCATTACAGGTTTTAATTAAATGAATATTTCAAAAAGTAGTCACCTTCAATCCGTGTATAATTATTTTTCTATATAATTTTGTATCCTGATGATACCTTGGCTGTTCAGCGTCATCTGGTTTGTCGTTCACGTGGTCGGTTTACTTTAGTCCAGCTGCGTTTTGTGACGCTGTAGGCAGATAAATACGCTAACCACAATTCCTTTTAATAAAATCCCGCCTAGATTACTAGGTCACTAGTATTCTAGCCGGTCCCAAGCCCGGATAGAGAGGGAGGGTTGGGGCGTGGTGCTAGCAACTCCACCCCCAAAACTTAACCAGATTGCTACGAAAACTTCAACGCACAAATATATTACAAATTCTAAAAACACAAACAATGACCTTATTTTTCGCTGGAATCGGGGAAGTGAAATGACGCAGGCTGGTAAAAGCCTTCGGGAAGCCAGTCAGCCGATGTGCCTTCTTTCGATGAAAGCGAAAATAAGGATGGGGACGTGGAATATTCGTACAATGTACGAAACTGGAAAGGCTGATCAGGTAGCCACAGAAATGAGGAGATATAAAATAGAAGTGTTGGGAATCTGCGAGAGCGGATGGAACGGATGTGGAAGGAGCCAACTACCAACTGGAGAGACTATAATCTACTCCGGTCACCCAGAGGACGATCACGAGCACACCGAGGGAGTAGCCATCATGATGTCACCAGCAGCAGCTAAAGCTCTCATGCAGTGGGAACCAATCTCCTCCAGGATAATGACAGCCAGGTTCAACTCAAAAGGAAGGAAGGTTACAATCATTCAATGCTATGCGCCTACAAACGTCTCAGAACAGGAGAAGAAGGAGGCCTTCTACAGACAACTACAAGCAGTAATGGACAACGTCCCAAATGGCGATATCAGAATCCTGATGGGTGATATGAATGTGAAACTGGGAGGAGACAATACAGGAAAAGAACTCACCATGGGTCGTGAGGCCCTCGGTGAAATGAACGACAATGGTGAACTCTTCTCAGACTTCTGCGCCTTCAATGATTTGGTGATTGGTGGCAGTGTGTTCAAACACAAGGATATACACAAGGCGACATGGATTTCACCAGATGGACACACCAAAAACCAGATAGACTTCATTTCAATCTCAAGGAAGTGGAGACGGAGCCTACTAGACACAAGATCGAGGAGAGAAGCAGATGTGGGTTCAGACCACTATCTAGTACAAGCGACTTTCAGGGTGAAACTAAAAGCCTCGAGGATAGCTGGGGATAGGCCACAATGCAAGTTCAACACTCAAAAACTGAAGGACACAAGCACAAAGGACACTTTCACTGCAACTGCCAGAGCAAAGCAGGAAACACTACGTGACACCACTGAGGAATCATCCGTGGAAGACCATTGGAACTCTCTGAAGGTGATTCTTAACGAAACGTGTTCAACGGTTTTAGGAAGAAAGAAGAAACAATACAAGGAATGGCTCTCAGCGGACACTTAGAAGCTAATAGAGTAGAGGAGAATGGTGAAAGAGAAAACGATTCAATGCAAAGATGGGCAAGAGAAAGAGACGCTGAGCTCAACTTCCACTGGACAAAGACAAAGAAGTGAAGAAGAGTGCCAGGAAGGACAAAAGACAATTCTACGACAACTTGGCCACTGAAGCTGAGAAGGCAGCAGGCAAAAGGGACCTGAGGACACTATATCAGATAACCAAGTCTCTATCCGGGAAGAGATCAACACAATTGAGATCTATGAAAGACAGCCAAGGGAACCTAATTACCAAGGAAGAAAGACAGATTAAACAATGAGCGGACCACTTCAAAGGACCCTTGAACAGACCACAACCTGCAACCCGTCCAGAAATACCAACAACAGCGCGTACACAGCTGCAAGTTGACACCGATCCTCCAACGAAAGCTGAAGTCTTGAATGCAATCAAGCTTCTGTAAGCTGGAAAAGCAGCTGGACCAGATGGAATACCGCCTGAAGCACTGAAAGCGGACCCAGAGACGACAGCAGATATGCTGACTCCATTATTGCAAAAGGTCTGGAATGAAAGGAAAGGTTACCTCGTGAAACTACCAAAGAAGGGCGACTTAGGACTCTGCAAGAACTGGCGAGGAATCATGCTTCTGTCGACGCCAAGTAAAATTCTGAGTCGCATCATCCTGGAGAGAATAAAGGACGCACTGGATACAGAATTCCTATCAGAACAAGCTGGATTCAGGAAAGGCAAATCATGCTCTGACCAAATTGCAACTCTACGCATCATCATCACAGAACAAGGCATGGAATGGCAATCAAACCTCTACCTCAACTTTATAGACTTTGAGAAGGCCTTCGACAGCGTTGACCGTGAAGTAATTTGGAAACTACTCGAGTACTACGGCGTACCCAAGTATTCATCAACCTTATTCAACAGCTGTACGACAACGGCACATGTCAAGTGATCCACAACGGAAAACTCAGCGAGGCTTTTGGAGTAAACACAGGAGTCAGACAAGGGTGCTTATTATCACCAATGATATTCCTAATTGTGGTGGACTGGGCTGGATTATGCGTCAGACAGTGGGAAACGAGAAGACAGGGATATCCTGGACCGACGTGAAGAACCTAGAAGACCTGGATTTCGCGCGTGGATGATTTACGTTTGATGTCACACAAAATCGACGACTTACAAGCGAAAACCGACAAACTGGTTGAAGAAGCAGCAAAGACAGGACTCCAGGTGAACATAGACAAGACGGAGGTTATGAAAATAACCAACCAACAACAACAGCAGCAACATCCAACGCCAATCACCATCAACGGGAGGGATTTGAAAGAGGTTACTTCATTCACTTATCTAGGGAGCATTGTCTCAACTACAGGAGGAACGGACGAGGATGTCAAATCGAGAATCGGGAAGGCGAGAAACACATTCATCAACCTGAAACCAATCTGGAAATCTTCGTCACTCACCATCAACAACAAAATTCGGATTTTCAATACAAACGTCAAGTTAGTCAGTTCTTCTATTCGGATCAGAAACTTGGCGGGTCACGAAGAATATTTCCAACAGGTTGCAGACCTTAATCAACAACTGTCTTTGTTCTATACTGAAGATCAGATGGCCGGAAAGAACACCAACAAGAAACTATGGGAACAAACAAAGCAAGAACCAATCGCTCAACAAATATGCAGGAGAAAATGGAGATGGATTGGACAATCGCTGAGGAGGCCGCTGGGTGACATCGCGCTTCAGGCCGTCGAGTGGAACCCGAAAGGGAAGCGGCGAGTGGGACATCAGTGCTAGGGTGACATGGAGGAGATTGTGTGAAGAAGAGTTGAAACAGTATGGACTAATATGGATGCAAGTGAAGAGTACAGCAGAAGACAGAATCAAGTGGAGGCGTGCAGTTGAAGCCCTATGTTCCACTAGGAACCCAAGGGAACAATAATAATAATGATAATAATAATAATCAATAATTGACAGAAATGGGTAGGAAAATGTGTCTAATATTTGTTCCTGAATAAGAATGACAGCTTTCAAACCCGCTTAATTAAGCCGTAATGTTGCTGACGAAGTATACTTGGAAAGATCTAGCCTTACCAGAATTGAAACATTTAGTCACTACATCATTTTCGTGTGAATATAGACACCTATTAAAATATTTTGGTGTTCCTTCATAGCGGTCATATTTATTTTTACTAGAAAAGATTAATTAATCATGCTGAAAAGCTTTCTAGTTTTAGTTTCTTGATTTATTCATTCAGCATAGCTAGATATAAGATCATTTAGATGGATAAAGAGTGTTTATCCTAAGAACAGAAGCAATAAATTAACTTAATAAATGTGCTCAAATTTTTTAGTCTGTAATAATTTCGCACCAGGCTGTCATCCACTCTGTAGGAGCTCACTTCATTATGGTTGTCTAAACTGAATGAATTATCTCTTCGTTTATAACCTGAGAAGAAGACGACTGGAATTTAATGGGAATAAAATGTCAAACAGGTGTCTTTAACCGCTGTCAATCATTAATGTGACATTTATGGAAGAGAATGATCAGTATTTGTAGTCTATTAACATGACACATTTAATTACATATAAAACGATTATTTACGGTCCTTATGAGTTAGCAAGATTGATATATCGTAAAACAAAGTGTTGTATATTGGAAGCAACAAAATATCCTTTCACTAAGACAATTTACTTGGATTATTTAGTTATTTATAATGTTATGCTTTATTTCACTCGTATAACTGAAAGCCGATACCAAACCATTTGAGGTAAACTGTGAAAACTTTGATAATTGTTTGAATGGGAAAATGCAGTTTAATTTGACAGTAATTAGTCTGTATTACGTAATGATGTAATGTTGCTTACATTGGATATCTGCTTAACACATTTCAATGAGATATATACAGCTTTACTATTAACCCTATGATAAAGACACAAAAATATCAGTTTTCTCAACTACATTCATTGAATATTTTAATTGTTTATGAATAGAGAACAAAACCATCTTTATATCCTGACTGACATTTTGCACTGAACAAAATTCCATCTCTTTATGGGAAGTATCCCTTCTGACAAAGCCCTAATTAACATTCCTGTTAACATTTTAGTGAGAGATGAAGCAATTTTACTTAGAACATTCAGATTATAGACTACAACGTTTCTCAATCATTTAGTAAGTTTACATACTATTGAAGCAATTCATTAACAGAACTGTTAACATGTTAATTTCTTCTGACTTTATTTGTGAAGATGTTTGTAAATGACTTGTGAAGTCTAATTCTAATTTTTCGATAGATTCTTCAGTCATGGGAAAAGCATTCACTCAATCATGCTATATTATACCTTAGATTTTAAAAATTAAATCCAAAAGGCTATTCACGGAATAAAAGCAAGAAAAGAAGAACAAGCACACTGACACGAAATTATACATTTCATTAAAATATCAATTGTTTATTCAAATAAAACATTTGCCAGAGTCTCTGATCACGCACTTGTACACGTATTCATTTACAATTTACCACTAATACTATCATCATTATTCTCTTGGCTCCAAGTGTTTTTATATCTCTGTTATTTTAATCTAAATACAAAACAACGATCTGTGCAGTAACATCATCTCAACTAGTTACCTCCGTCTTACTGACCTAATGGTTTGAAAATGAAGTTAAATGATGAATTCACTAAACAGGTCTTAGTTTCTATTCAGCAACTATATGGAAAAGTGCGTTGCTATCTGGCTTTAACTAGACTAGATGCTCAATTATGTTTTTTTTCTTTTTAACTTGTCGTAACTGTTTAACATGAATTTCATATTATTTCACCGATTACTATCTCCTTTCTAAGCGTAGATACCAGCTAATATGAAACATCTGTTGGCTACACAATCACAATAGTAAAAAGGAAGATGAACGATGCAAACGTCTGCTTTATGAAATAAATACTATAGCTGATCTTATGTAATGAATTATCAAATGTGAGAATTATTTTCCATTGCTTTTGAGCATAAATGTGTGCGCTAGTATGTTCTAGTGAGATGAATTTGTCATAGAAAGTTTGATGTGTTAAATTTACACGTGCTGTTTAACTATTCACCCTATGAATCCTTTGGAAAGTCAGGTATAGTCTAGGTAACTTGAAACAAATTTCAGTTAACTCGATAATTACCACGTTTTTGGTGTCAGATGGCTGGAGGCAATCTGTAGATAGATCGGTTTCCATGACAAAACTTTAGTTTTTCAGAAAGCACAAAAGTAGTTTTAAAAACAATTGAAATATAATAAATGTATAAGAGTTCACGATATTTCTTTTGTTTGTTTGAAACCACTTCTCTGAGTATGAAAACACTAATACTGTCAAGCAGCTACATTCCGTTGATAGCAGTTCGAGGATCTAAAACAAATACATCTGGTGATCATGACAGTGCACTGAACACATTAACTGAATTATGCCTGATATGAAAAGACCTTTTGATACTTTTTCAATTGTTGAACCCAATTTGTGTCATCAGAAAGTCTTTCAGATTTTATTGCTAACCAGTAGTATAACAAAAACAACAACAATAATTAAATATATAAAAATTCCCCCTGTTTAAATGACAAAATGGGTAATTATTAGTAAACCTGTCTAAAACCGTATACAAGCATTATATGACATACTAGTAGGCATTCACAAGATTGCAGTCAAAGCGTTTAACTATAAAATCCAATGATGAAAATTCAAATTGACTTCTAGGGAGAAGTACAATATCACTGTGGATATTTCAGTATTATTAATAAAAATGGAGAGGATAAAGTTACGAAGGATAATTAGAAAGAAGCATTAAAATGAAAGACAGAGAAATTTGAACGAGATCTTCTCGTAACCTAGTGGTTCTGGTCCCCATTTTTGTCATTCTTGAGTACACACATCGATGAGAAGCATATTCTGCGATGAAACAACTGCCCAGTGCTTCTGGGTTTCAAAGAATTTTCTGAATAATTTCTTCAGAAGACAAAATCTGCCTTGAAAATATTTAAAGCCTGATAAATATATATAGTTAGACAGAAATTCATCTAGTATGAAAGGTAGTGAAATATATCCAGTGACCTCAGTCTGTTTTTATACCTCTTCAATTCAGACACCGATAATATGACCTGGAGAGTTGGTGCTCCTGAAAATCACGAATCTACGATGGAATCAAGAACCAAATTTACTGTGGTTTATTCTGTGCTGTACTGTAATCACATTGTAACCAAGGCATTAGTAATAACAACCTTAAACTGTGGTGTTTTCGTAGGACAACTACCTCATCAAATGCAAGAAGACACAATGACCAGCAAGCAGTTTATGAAATGTGTAGTCGAAAATGAGAGATCTGTCCAAACCGAGCTAGTAAGTCAACTGATTTAAGACATTAATACACCATCAAGACAACGAGATAAAGAAAAACATTCAAAATGTAGGTCATAAATACACAGGAGTGGGAAGACAGAAGTTAAGATGACTCACATAGAAATACGAGAAAATAGTTAATAAAGTGCATTTCAGTGAAAAGACAGTAAGAATCGACTGAAAATTTAAGGTATTTTTCTTGACTTTTTAAATCCATTATAATTAATTTTTCCAGATTCCAATTCACTCATAATTCGACTTGTCAGACGTTATGGTGTAATGCATAACAAGTAAGTGTGGCTAGAGATTGGTATACTAAAAGTGTAAACAAGTGAATATTCACAACCTCACAAAAAACACTTTAAGCTTGATGTTATATTATTTATCGAGATATTATCTTATTCCTTCGCGTTCCCAGTGAAACAAAGGGATTCAAGCTAGAGCTTTGAAGTTTCGGTAACAGTGGTTTTATTTTTACGGGATGGGATTGCTAGTCTCACGCTCAACCTGCCCTCTTTGCCTAGGTTATTACTAGCTAGGCGAGGTTTGGGAGTGCGTCGGCCCGGAATCGAACCCCGAACCACGTGCGTGGCCGGCGAGCATTCTAACTCTGAGCCACTGACGCACTATTGATGTTGCATAATGTATCAAATACCTACTGGGTTATTGCAGTACAGTTTGATTTTAGTTTGTTAGACAGATTCGTTGAAATGTTCTAACATCAATATAAGGCATTGCATTTGTATTAAAATCAACAAACGTGTTCACAGAACAACAGATGAGATTAGGTCAATTCCCAGAAAATCAGGTATTGCTTTAGAAAATTATCTTTTACTGCTTTCTGGCTATTTCTGGTAACTAATCGATTTATCTGTTGATGAAAACGGAAATTACCACTTCAGAAAAGCAAACATATAAAGTCATAATTATCACCAGCATTACTGAATGGAAATATTTTGCTAGAGAATATTTTACATCCTTAAGAAGCATAATAAACAACATGGAAAGAAAAATTTTTTAATGTAAAGTGTTTGGAGTGTCTAGTGAAGTGGAATTCGGATTTCAGTAATGACGAAATGAAAACTGTGATTCCAAAAAATAAACATTTCAGTTCAGTGAAGACAAATTTTAAAAAAACTTGTAAGAGAAGTAAAGAGTTAAAGAAATTGTCAAGAGTCTGAAAACGTTCAACTGAAGTATCATTGACCATTGGGTGACTTTAAACTACTGCAGCCCAAAACGAAACTACCCAGTAATGGCCTCTAGCGACCAATCAGATGCGTCAGAAATAGAAGTGCGTAATTTGAAATAAACGTCTATATACAAGTAATGCAATGTTAAACAAATGATTCTTGTATATGTCCTAGGATCTTCCACCCCCCCCTTATTTCTCACAGGCCAGTCCACATAGTCAGGGGTTAAATTAATTTCTGTACACATGAATTCGTCAAGGTCACCAATCTGTTCATCAACTATAGGTAGTTTCATTTTGAGCTGCTATCGTTTAGAGTCACATGACCACTGAACTAATCACCAATTTTGATTTATATGATTATATCACACTGATATGCGTCAACAAAGTTCACTAACTTACTAAAACTAAAATTTGTAAGAGTATTACGCTTAATTTTAGTTCAATGGATAACTTGTAGATGAAACTTAAACAGAATTAAAAAGGAATATAATTTATGCTAGGTAGAAGTTCCTTCGACTAAATTTAGTGGGTTGATGAGTTAACCAATTTGGAGATTCAGTCAACTGGACTAATGTGAAAGTGTTTAAACTTATGATTAACATATACTCAGTTAAGAAACATTTATAATTGGACGGCTTTGGTATCAGATCTTAGTAAAAAAACAACACCTTAAAAGTGACAACAGACGACCAAATATGAAACGAGTTTAAAATAATCATGTAAATGTATCAATATTCATTTATTAAATCGGCCAGTGTGCAGTATCATGGATTCGCAGCATTCAACCAACTTAACACATAGTTTATGCAGCTAGATTATGCGTTATAATTACTAGCATTATATCATGTATTCACTTAGGCATGTTTAATTCTGAATTACTTACTATGAACATTCATTGGGAGGTGGGGGTGTTAGTGTGTTGAATGGGGTAAAATATATGACTCTTTCTGAGATAATAAAGAATAATTTTGGTTTAAAAAACTTTCGGCAGTAGCAGTTAAAGTTCTCATTGCCATCTGCATAGTAGAATAAAAAAGTTTGAAAATTAGACATTTTTGTACATGTCTCAGACATTTGTCTGGATGATTTAACCATTTACTACTTTGTTTTCTGCATTTGCACTGTTGAAATCCGTGTGCTGACTTTAAATTACTCACCAAATCAGTGATGCTACGAATACTTTTCCTGTTTTGCGGGTTAATGAAATAGAAATAATAAGGGTTCTCTAACTGATACCAATCAATCCGTGTGCAAACTTGAAACAAATCAAATCCCTAAAAACGAAATCTTAAAAGTGATAAGACTAATATTTATTAAATGACATGTATCAATATCTCGGAAGTTAAACTGGATGAACAACTTATGCTGTTTCTCTTTAGCTATTCCACCAATATTTCTCTAAGCACAGTGATTTTCATTGTTTACAAGATGGGTTTCAAAGTCTTGATGTCAGAAAATTCATTTGCAAAGACCTAAAAATAAGTTCTAAGAGGAGAAAATAAAATCACTTAATTCGATCGGAATAACTGTTTTTGAGAAATGAAACAATTTTATTTCCTTTCTTCATTATTCAGTAAGTTTCTCACAAACCCACTGAAAGTTTTTGCTGTTTCTCATAATGTGCCGTCTTCTGAAGTGAATTATGAAGTAGTTTTTGCAACAAACGCTGACTACAACCAGCCATGTAGAACAACCAAGATAAGCATAGATTTTCTATTATCATGTTGTAGACAGATCAGAGAGATCAAAACCCTACAACGTAACTGATTTATATCTTTTATGAGACTTATTCTGTCTCATGGTAAAACTAAAAGTGCAAAGCTGGTCAATGTCACATAGATATCGGGATAACCAACCGGATCACTATGATGCCGAGAGTTATCAAGAGTACATAAATTATTATACAGCTTCATGTTTGCTTTATGTAACTGTCCGTAAAGAAACCAACAATAGTAGCCCTTACATATAACACAATCAAGGTTTCAGAGGAGGAATATTACATTTCTGTAAATTTAGGATGATCGAGTCGGTATAAAAGTACCATTTCCAGAGTAGATTAACTCAGTCAGTTAAAATAAAGTTTTAACACCTTCCTGTTAAACAGTTAATTATTGAACAAGCAGGTTTGGATTTACCTTATTAAATAAATCAGAGGTATTATTATCTGATTTATTTCATTTCAAAAATGCATTTTATTTATTTTAATCTTTGCAACCATTTCTCTATATTTCTACTGTGGACAAGTGATATCACACTGCAACCAGGTATGACAGAATTCTAAAGATTTTCTCTTATTTTTATGCAGTTGAACTATCAGCTGACTGTAGACAGCAAAGTCTGTTTTTCAAATTATGATTTGATATGCATCACTGAGCATGACTCCACTGTGAAATCGATATTTATTAATTTTGTTTTTCACTAAGCTTTTTCTCAGTTGTACAGCCGAGTACATTTGTATACATATATATATATATATGTATTAAGATACTTTACTAGCGAAACTAATTCATGACATAAGGATCAATGAAAGTGACTGAGAAGTAAACAATATTTTGATGTGGCAATAGTGCATTAAAAAAATGATAGTAGTAGCTTTATTCTGAACAGTGTTTATATGATGTACAGAACTTCCAGCGGAGTCTATTACATGGTATTTTCTCTCCGTCCAGCATCTTCAAATAAAACACTAAGTGACTAACAGTAGGTCGTGTGACACAGTTCTGTCTGACCTGAAGCTCAAATCAATCCACTATAATATTGCTTCTTTGCCCCCTTTGAGTAATCACGACATTTTGCTGAATGCTAACTATAAAAAGTTCAGGAGTACATTCTGTGAATCAAGGATACCACTCAGAAACGGTTGTCTCGTGTATAGGGATAAACTGCCATCGAGGATAATGCTTTATCTCATGCTTAGTAGAAACTTAGGAATCAGCACTTTGTAAATGTGGTGACTCCAAACTACAACAGTCAAAAAGAATCTACCTCAAAAAGACCTAGGAAAAACTCCATCTACCAATCAGATGCGCCCGAAGTAGAAGAGCGTGAATTAGAAAAATGTTTGTAAACAAATAATGTAATTATAAAAAGAAGTGAACTGAAACAACGGCCGTGCGAAAGTTCCAAGAAAAACTGCTCAGATGTAATACTTAGTGAAGTGGATCTACAGGTTTTATCGCTTGGCCCCAAATTTTGTGACAGCCATGTAAAAATCAACAAAATGGATGCACAAATTCAGTTCGATAGTCTCTACACCCAAACGGAAGGCCTAACACCCTCATCAACTGAAGATGTTGAAAGATTTAAGTCAACGCTGGTCGACTGCTGCTATTATTACATGAATAGTAAACGCAATTCAGATAGTATCTTAACCAAAAAACATAGAGAAGCCCTGGATACTCTCCGCAAAAATGACAACATAATAATAACAAGACCGGATAAGGGCTCAGGAGTGGTTATCTTGAACAAAGCGGATTACTTTGAGAAGATGAATACTATTCTTAATGATAATTCAAAATTCCAAAAAATCTCCTCTTCTCTGGATCCGGTTGAAAAGATAGAGATGCAGTTGGCGGAAACACTGAAAAGACTGAAACAACAAGGCTTCATCTCACAGAGTCAGTACACGTCACTTAAACCCACCGGAACGTTCACACCAAGACTATATGGCTCGCCTAAAGTGCACACAAATGGTGTACCGCTACGACCAGTATTAGATATGCTAAATTCACCATACCATCCGGTAGCCAAATGGTTAGTTGAACTCTTACAACCCCTTCATACTGAGTTGGTGAAACATAGTGTAAAGGATACATTTGGATTCATTGAAAGGATAAGAGATTTAAATGTTGATAATAAATTTATGATATCATTTGACGTATCTTCTTTATTCACCAATGTACCTCTCATGAAAACAGTGGACTTTATATGTGAAGAACTCAAAAGACGAAACATCGAGATTGGCATTCCTATAGCTTTCATGAAGGAGCTTCTCTTGAAATGTACAATGAATGTCCACTTTTTATTTAATAAGGAACTGTATAGACAAATCGACGGTGTGGCAATGGGGTCGCCACTAGGACCCATTCTAGCCGACATTTTCCTGGCGAAACTAGAAAATGGGCCTTTGAAAGATGTTATTAATGAACTCGAATTTTATTGTCGATACATGGATGATACTTTTTTGATTATGAAGAACGAAAATGAGGCAAAGGACATCCTGGATAAATTTAATGAGGTACATCCTGCAAGAAATTTTACTATTGAGAAAGAAAAAGACTCTAGTATTTCATTTCTAGACGTCCTTCTGACCAGAAAAGAGGATGGCACAATAAGAAGAAATGTGTATAGAAAACCTACATCAACGGGCCAGTACACACATTTTCTCAGCTTTGTGCCCTTGAAATACAAACGCAATCTAATAAAGTGTTTGGTCCACAGAGCAAGAGAGATTTGTTCGGATGAATGTCTTGACGAGGAGCTTAACAATATTAAACGTTTGCTAAGTGAGAATGGTTATCCTGAAAAGTTTATTGATAAGAATATGAATCTAAAACCAAAACAATCCAAGGTACCAACAGTTCCAAAGAAATCCTTGTTCTTACAGATGCAGTTCCTAGGAGACAACACAAGTGAAATACTAACACATCGCCTCAGAAATGCGGTAAAAAGAGCATTCCCTGCTGCCCAATTGCGCTGTATCTTCAAAACCACTCCTCTTCTGCGTTCGGGAATAAAAGACAAACTGCCTAATTTCGCCTCTTCCATGTGTATATACCAATTTAACTGCTCCTGTGGAGCCAGTTACATAGGCCGTACAATTAGGCGTGTTTCTCGTCGAATTTCCGAACATCACCCTGCCTGGTTAAGCAAAGGTCAAACAAAATCTATTCGCAGTGCTATTCTGGCGCATCTTGTGGAGACAGAACACAAGATTGACGTTAATCATGCTTTCAGGGTCATTTACCGCATCCCTACGAATCTCAATTTCACTTTAAGAGTTCGACTTCTAAATATTGCTGAGGCTGTGGGGATCCATATTAATAAGCCTAATTTATGCACTCAAAAGAAGTTGGTTCAGTCATTATCATTACCTTGGCCATCCAGGTTTGAATAATCCAGAATTTTTGTGAAATTTCCCTAATTTTAGTTGATATTCTATTCGCTGTTATATCTTTATTATTATTATAATTTAAGCATCTTTAATGAACTGCAATAGCATTGATCATACTTTACAAATCGATATTATTTAAAAAACGCTAATATTGTTATTGACTACTATTTAAAAATATTCTGTGTGTAAAAACATATATATAATTGTAGAGCCTGGAAGAGGAATTTATCGAAAAGAATATTCTTTGCTCGATTATTTTGTTTTTATAAACTGCTCATTATTCAAAGCAATACTTATGGTTAGACTAAACCAAATTCTATTCATTAATACGTCAAGCAAAATATCAATCATGATATATTTCAAATGAGAATACAACTTGTGCACTGTGGTAGAGTATAAATCCATTGTAGATAAAAATTATTTTGATCAAGTCTCACAGTGTTAAAGAGTAATATTTACTGATGACGTTTCAAGCACAATTTATTGCTGCTCATAATCATATCAAGGCACTACTCACACAACTTTCTAACTTCGTTTATATACTTCCATTTTTCTCCATCGCTTGACTCGATTGGTAGTAGTATTTTCCATATTTCCGGTATGAGTGATGAGTCATTCCTATCGCACGTGTTGGGTGTAGACTCGATTCAGTAATCAACCTCTCTCTCCACCTACCTAGATTACTTCTTAGAATTGTAACCCTCTCCCACCCTATTGTGTGGTTGTGCGTTAATGCATGCATGCAGTGCAATTGCTGAGCTTTTTTTCTAAATTACTTATCTTCATGGGGTCAACCATTCTAACCTTAGCTAAATTCTTATGTCCCAATAATCAGGCTACCCCTGATCTACTATTTTAATCCATGTAGTTGACTTAACTCACAGTCATTACAAGGTATTTTGTCAATTATATTATTTTGTCTAATTGGGTCAACCGACAGTGTCCTTTAACCTACAGAGCTTGTCCTGCCTGAGTGAGTCAGTTTGCTGGTGTAAATGCCAATATAATTCCTGAGTGTGGGAGTTGTATGAGAAGTGCCTTGATATGATTATGAGCAGCAATAAATTGTGCTTGAAACGTTATCAGTAAATATTACTCTTTAACACTGTGAGACTTGATCGAAATAAATTTTACCCACAATAGAAGTATACTCTACCAGAGTGCACAAGTTCTATTCTTATATCAATGATACATATGGTCTTCCTACAAGCAAGCTTATCAACAAACTCACACGACCTTGTCAAACAGAAGAAAGATTCACAAACCATCGGATTTTCAACAGTTGATGTTTAAAAATCATATAATTCCTAAATATTTACGGCTTCATACTCCAATTACTTCAAGAAAAATAACATCAGCAGCCGAATATGTCAGTAGATTATGTTTAAGAGAAGAACTATATCAAATTATTGGGAAACTAAAGAATATACGAAGTGAAATTAAAAAACTCAAACAGAAACTCAAATGTATGGTCAGTGACAAAGATTATGTAATTGTTGTTGAAACATCCAAAAAAAGCTAGAGAGATAGAATTAAGAAAATCAAAACCACACAAATTAAAAAATTCAACAAACTAATAGAATTGAAGAACACAATGAATGAAGAATTTGACAACAACGTTTCGTCCTTTATTGACAGAACGAAACAGGTGATCAACCTCTCATCAAGGTAACTAAGCTCTAGTGAGATAAAAGTACTCGAGAAAAGACTAAATTTCAACGTAACATAGAAGTAGTATTGAGTTCGATAGATAAGACGACAGCTGAAGAGGCTAGGGCACAATGTGCGTTAACCCTGAAAAATCAAAAGAAAGCAAAATCAAACTTAACAAAATTGGAAAGACTAGCTCTAACTAGTCTAAAACAGGATAATAATATCGTCATCACAAAACCTGACAAAGGAAACTCTACGTTAGTTTTACATAAATCTGACTATATCAAGAAAGTCACTGAACATATTGAGACGGGTCCATATTAAGAAATTACGAAGCCTGCAAATAGAAAAGTGAATAACATTAAGAAATCTACAGCGGATTTAATACGCAGAACGAAGCCGTCGCTGGGTGAGGCTAAAAGGTTTAACTTAATCTCTTAAACCAAATAATGCTAGTAGAATATATGGTACTATTAAAAAACATAAGCCAGGTTACCCCATACGATCAATAGTAGATTTCGGGAATACCCCTACCCATGAATTATCAAAACACTTAGCTCTAATATTATGTCCCGTTAGAAACCGTTCAAACTCTAGGCTAACTAATTCACATGAGATGAGATGTGCGTCGGTGGCACAGTGGTTAGGACTCTCGCCGACCATGCACATGGTCCGGGGTTCGATCCGCTGCCGACGCACACCCGATATCTATGGTCGGCCTGCGAAATTTGGGCCACCGATATCCATGCTGAAAATGTCATACTTGTACTGAAAATACGGTGTGGCATCAAGCTGTAATCAAAATAAATAGATAAATAAAATAAAGAAAATAAAATAAATAAATAAACTAAATGACATTCAAATAGAGAATAATGAAACAGTGGTTAGTTTTGAGATAACTAGTCTTTATACTAATATATTAATCAATATGGCCTTAGAAGCAGTTAAAAGAGAACTAACTGCAGATCCTGAACTCACTCATAGGACGAAGCTGTCCATTGAGAAAGTTATTTTAGGAATTCAGTTATGCCTCACATCTACTATCTTTAAATTCCAAGGTAAAATATACAGACAAACAGAAGGTGTAGCAATGGGATGGATTACCAATATCCTCTATCGTAGCAGATATCTTTACGGACAGACGGGGAAATATTGCTCTCAATACATTTAATCCTACTCCAAAAATATGATGGAGATATATGGATGACACTTCCACTCACAGTGTTGAAAACAGAACATATCTCTAGCTTCTTGACATATAAAACTCACTAGTAAAGGGAATACAATTCATATTTGAATCAGAAAACGAACAAGAAGAATTAGTTATGTTAGATTGTAAAATAAAACGAATAGAAGAAGGTAAACTGCACACTAACCAACACATTCTAATAGATATTTAGACTTTGATTCATCTCATTCGTTATCTGTCTGTGAAGGCAGGCTTAGTCAAGTGTCTGTCTAACAAACCGAGCAGTAGCACTAAGTAGTACAAAAAAAGACAAAATTAATGAAATAAAACAGACAGAAGAAGCGTTGGTGTCAAATAACCAACTATCCTATAAAATTCATTAGGAAGATCAGTAAAGGTCAAAAGCAAAATGAAAATAATAGTGGGGAAACTAATAATGATAACATAAATAAGAGAGAATATAAGGCACCTACTGTTATACCACATAATGAGGGGGCATCTGAGGCCCTACGTAGGATTCTTAATAAAGCAGCGATTCGAGTGGCATTTACACCAGCAAACTGACTCACTCAGGCAGGACAAGCTCTGTAGGTTAAAGGACACTGTCGGTTGACCCAATTAGACAAAACATCTTGTAATGACTGTGAGTCAGCTAAGGTTAGAATGGTTGACCCCACGAAGATAAGTAATTTAGAAAAAAGCTCAGCAATTGCACTGCATGCATGCATTAACGCACAACCACACAATAGGGTGGGAGAGGGTTACAATTCTAAGAAGTAATCTAGGTAGGTGGAGAGAGAGGTTGATTACTGAATCGAGTCTACACCCAACACGTGCGATAGGAATGACTCATCACTCATACCGGAAATATGGAAAATACTACTACCAATCGAGTCAAGCGATGGAGAAAAATGGAAGTATATAAACGAAGTTAGAAAGTTGTGTGAGTAGTGCCTTGATATGATTATGAGCAGCAATAAATTGTGCTTGAAACGTCATCAGTAAATATTACTCTTTAACACTGTGAGACTTGATCGAAATAATTTTTCTCGGCATGGATTCGTGCAGCTTGTCTCACTTACCTTTTTGATCCTCTTTTTTTAGGTGACTGTAGAGACTTTCAATGGGCTTTATATCTCCCTTCCTGAGTTGTATCAAAATCATCCGTATTATTTGCTACTTTCTGTATATTGTCCATCAATTACTTTTGGTTGCCTGGGGCTTTTCGTTCCAATTAGACTGTTTTCTAAGCAGTACTTTAGCACTGGTTTTGGATGTATTTTGCACGTTATAAGTGTACAGCATCCACAATTCCGTCTTTGCACTCTAGATGTACTTAATATGTATGGGTACTCATTTGACTGGTTGCTCATTGTCATTAATCTGTTCCCTAGACAGTTCCGTTTCGCGCTGCTGTAATTTAGAGTCATCGTTAATGTTTTAGATGCTCGAGAGAGTAAACAGCACTTTTAGATGTCATTTTTCACTAGATTTAAACAAGCTGTCTAAGAAAATCAATATGCAATATATTGATGGAGGTTTTGGGTAGCCCAAGTTTTAGGGCAGGCCGCTTCAGTTACCATAGACAACATGTTGCTACTGTTTGTGCAGTCTATAGAATAAAAACAAGGACACTAAACAGGAAAGACAGGTGAGGAGTTATTTTTTAGTAATATAAAATATGTATCTAGTGGAAATTCACCCATGTAATTGTCTTAATTCCCTTTAAAAGTTACCAGTTTCTTTTTTGTTCAGTTTCCTTTTTTGCTCTCCTTTGGTCTATTAACAGAAGGCGAATTACAAATGAAGCGGAACAAAACTGTTCTTATTTCGTTAACTTTGTTTTCTTATCTGATATCAGTTTGAAATGAAATCTGTGGTTGAATCGTTGATTCGCTTTGCTGCATAATCTTATTATATATCTACGAAATACTAATGTTTACAGTGTAAAACCCATTTTCTTTTTTGCCACAAGTGATGTAAACTAGTTTAAATGAAATGTACTCCTTAGGTAATAAAATGATTTATCCTTTCTGTTACATTATGATGAACATGCCTGAATGAATCTCAGTGTGTGTATGTGTGTGTGTGTGTGCGTATGTGTAAAACTGTTAAGGCGACGTTAGTAAAAATTACCATAAAATACTTCACGAACATGATTACAGTGTTAAAGATCAAACACTATTCACTTCAAGGAAAATGGTACAAACGAATTTTGTTCCCAAAACTCATTGTTAACCAGCTTAAATGTCAGTCCGGAAAAATTGAAGCATTTGGTTAGAGACTTTTAATTTTTACTGTCAATATTATTCTTAATTGAATTCAGCGGAATGGAAATTAGTGGAATAAATTCTATTGGCCTAAATATTGGCCTAAAATTGTAATTCTTATACTGTTTAAGTAAATAAACCTTTTAACGCATCATCTCACTAAGGTATACATATGTTTCTTAGAGTCACACACAAAACTGATTGGTAGTGATCTGGTTTTCAACTTTTTTCCCAATTAAGTACAAAGATAGCTTGATTAAAACTTAGGATACCAAAAATCGGAGTCATGTCTCTGGGTCTAAAAGTGTACTCCTGAACATTTTACAGTTGGCTTTTAACTCAATATTCTGGATTTCTCTAGAGAGAGAAAGGATAAATATCATAATGGATTCATTTGAGCTTTGACGTCGGACAGCATTGTGCCACAGGATCTACTGTCTATTAATACTTTATCTGAAGATCATGTACGAAGAGAAAATATCATGCAATAAACCCCGGTGAAAATGTTGTTCATTATACAAACACTATGCAGAATAAATTTAATACTACTGATATTATTATTATTAATGTGTTATTCCATCTGACTTAACACAACGGCTAACTTGAAATGATGAAGAAGATTTGTAGCTCAGGTGGATGATGCTGAATAATTTATGATCTCTGAGGAGCTAGGTCATTTAATTGAGAAGCTTTCGTCGTTCACCTTCTAGACAACAATATCTTCAGCGCAGGTTTGAGTATAAAATATCCTTATTTATATTCTCCATGAATGATGTAAATGTATCTTCTGACAATCATTATCCGCACTGGTTGTTAATCTACGTCTCTAATGATCATTTTTATTGACTTGGAATTAGAACTTTCGTGTCGTGTGATTCACCTTTCATTAACTAGTGGTAAATTTGGTCTGTAATAATGTGTTTGTTAATTGCTGGCTGATTCATGCGAATACCAGGATTCTAGAAATTCCTTGCCGGTATTTTCGGTGTTTCCTTTATTTAAAATTTCTACATTATCCCAAACAAATTCGTATCCGCAATTATCTACATGCATCGGCATGACAGAGTATATATCGTGCGTTTTCACAGCTGATTTAACCTCGCCTAGATTACTAGGTCACTAGTATTCTAGCCGGTCCCAAGCCCGGATAGAGAGGGAGGGTTGGGGCGTGGTGCTAGCAACTCCACCCCCAAAACTTAACCAGATTGCTACGAAAACTTCAACGCACAAATATATTACAAATTCTAAAAACACAAACAATGACCTTATTTTTCGCTGGAATCGGGGAAGTGAAATGACGCAGGCTGGTAAAAGCCTTCGGGAAGCCAGTCAGCCGATGTGCCTTCTTTCGATGAAAGCGAAAATAAGGATGGGGACGTGGAATATTCGTACAATGTACGAAACTGGAAAGGCTGATCAGGTAGCCACAGAAATGAGGAGATATAAAATAGAAGTGTTGGGAATCTGCGAGAGCGGATGGAACGGATGTGGAAGGAGCCAACTACCAACTGGAGAGACTATAATCTACTCCGGTCACCCAGAGGACGATCACGAGCACACCGAGGGAGTAGCCATCATGATGTCACCAGCAGCAGCTAAAGCTCTCATGCAGTGGGAACCAATCTCCTCCAGGATAATGACAGCCAATTTCAACTCAAAAGGAAGGAAGGTTACAATCATTCAATGCTATGCGCCTACAAACGTCTCAGAACAGGAGAAGAAGGAGGCCTTCTACAGACAACTACAAGCAGTAATGGACAACGTCCCAAATGGCGATATCAGAATCCTGATGGGTGATATGAATGTGAAACTGGGAGGAGACAATACAGGAAAAGAACTCACCATGGGTCGTGAGGCCCTCGGTGAAATGAACGACAATGGTGAACTCTTCTCAGACTTCTGCGCCTTCAATGATTTGGTGATTGGTGGCAGTGTGTTCAAACACAAGGATATACACAAGGCGACATGGATTTCACCAGATGGACACACCAAAAACCAGATAGACTTCATTTCAATCTCAAGGAAGTGGAGACGGAGCCTCCTAGACACAAGATCGAGGAGAGAAGCAGATGTGGGTTCAGACCACTATCTAGTACAAGCGACTTTCAGGGTGAAACTAAAAGCCTCGAGGATAGCTGGGGATAGGCCACAATGCAAGTTCAACACTCAAAAACTGAAGGACACAAGCACAAAGGACACTTTCACTGCAACTGCCAGAGCAAAGCAGGAAACACTACGTGACACCACTGAGGAATCATCCGTGGAAGACCATTGGAACTCTCTGAAGGTGATTCTTAACGAAACGTGTTCAACGGTTTTAGGAAGAAAGAAGAAACAATACAAGGAATGGCTCTCAGCGGACACTTAGAAGCTAATAGAGTAGAGGAGAATGGTGAAAGAGAAAACGATTCAATGCAAAGATGGGCAAGAGAAAGAGACGCTGAGCTCAACTTCCACTGGACAAAGACAAAGAAGTGAAGAAGAGTGCCAGGAAGGACAAAAGACAATTCTACGACAACTTGGCCACTGAAGCTGAGAAGGCAGCAGGCAAAAGGGACCTGAGGACACTATATCAGATAACCAAGTCTCTATCCGGGAAGAGATCAACACAATTGAGATCTATGAAAGACAGCCAAGGGAACCTAATTACCAAGGAAGAAAGACAGATTAAACAATGAGCGGACCACTTCAAAGGACCCTTGAACAGACCACAACCTGCAACCCGTCCAGAAATACCAACAACAGCGCGTACACAGCTGCAAGTTGACACCGATCCTCCAACGAAAGCTGAAGTCTTGAATGCAATCAAGCTTCTGTAAGCTGGAAAAGCAGCTGGACCAGATGGAATACCGCCTGAAGCACTGAAAGCGGACCCAGAGACGACAGCAGATATGCTGACTCCATTATTGCAAAAGGTCTGGAATGAAAGGAAAGGTTACCTCGTGAAACTACCAAAGAAGGGCGACTTAGGACTCTGCAAGAACTGGCGAGGAATCATGCTCCTGTCGACGCCAAGTAAAATTCTGAGTCGCATCATCCTGGAGAGAATAAAGGACGCACTGGATACAGAATTCCTATCAGAACAAGCTGGATTCAGGAAAGGCAAATCATGCTCTGACCAAATTGCAACTCTACGCATCATCATCACAGAACAAAGCATGGAATGGCAATCAAACCTCTACCTCAACTTTATAGACTTTGAGAAGGCCTTCGACAGCGTTGACCGTGAAGTAATTTGGAAACTACTCGAGTACTACGGCGTACCCAAGTATTCATCAACCTTATTCAACAGCTGTACGACAACGGCACATGTCAAGTGATCCACAACGGAAAACTCAGCGAGGCTTTTGGAGTAAACACAGGAGTCAGACAAGGGTGCTTATTATTATCACCAATGGTATTCCTAATTGTGGTGGACTGGATTATGCGTCAGACAGTGGGAAACGAGAAGACAGGGATATCCTGGACCGACGTGAAGAACCTAGAAGACCTGGATTTCGCGCGTGGATGATTTACGTTTGATGTCACACAAAATCGACGACTTACAAGCGAAAACCGACAAACTGGTTGAAGAAGCAGCAAAGACAGGACTCCAGGTGAACATAGACAAGACGGAGGTTATGAAAATAACCAACCAACAACAACAGCAGCAACATCCAACGCCAATCCCCATCAACGGGAGGGATTTGAAAGAGGTTACTTCATTCACTTATCTAGGGAGCATTGTCTCGACTACAGGAGGAACGGACGAGGATGTCAAATCGAGAATCGGGAAGGCGAGAAACACATTCATCAACCTGAAACCAATCTGGAAATCTTCGTCACTCAGCAACACTCAACAACAAAATTCGGATTTTCAATACAAACGTCAAGTTAGTCAGTTCTTCTATTCGGATCAGAAACTTGGCGGGTCACGAAGAATATTTCCAACAGGTTGCAGACCTTAATCAACAACTGTCTTCGTTCTATACTGAAGATCAGATGGCCGGAAAGATCACCAACAAGAAACTATGGGAACAAACAAAGCAAGAACCAATCGCTCAACAAATATGCAGGAGAAAATGGAGATGGATTGGACAATCGCTGAGGAGGCCGCTGGGTGACATCGCGCTTCAGGCCGTCGAGTGGAACCCGAAAGGGAAGCGGCGAGTGGGACATCAGTGCTAGGGTGACATGGAGGAGATTGTGTGAAGAAGAGTTGAAACAGTATGGACTAATATGGATGCAAGTGAAGAGTACAGCAGAAGACAGAATCAAGTGGAGGCGTGCAGTTGAAGCCCTATGTTCCACTAGGAACCCAAGGGAACAATAATAATAATAATAGTAATAATATTTTCACAGCTGATTTAGGTTCTTGGATTTGGATTAGTAGGGGACGCGCACTATGACCACCGATGTTATGTTTATTTAGGTTCATACAAGGAATTTGTTTAGTAAATGGCATTAATTTTATCCTTATATTCTGTCGGATCTTTTCGTTTGCACAATATAAAATGAAGTGATTGTGAACAAGCAATTAACAAACACATTATTACAGACCAAATTTACCACTAGTTAATGAAAGGTGAATCACACGACACGAAAGTTCTAATTCCAAGTCAATAAAAATGATCATTAGAGACGTAGATTAACAACCAGTGCGGATAATGATTGTCAGAAGATACATTTACATCATTCATGGAGAATATAAATAAGGATATTTTATACTCAAACCTGCGCTGAAGATATTGTTGTCTAGAAGGTGAACGACGAAAGCTTCTCAATTAAATGACCTAGCTCCTCAACGACTGTGCTTCGGTGGCACAGTTGTTGGGACTCTCGCCGACCTTGCACATGGTCCGGGGTTCGATCCTCTGCCGGCGCACACCCACTATCTATGGTCGGCCTGTCAAATTTGGGCTACCGATATTCATGCTGAAAATGCCATACCTGTACTGAAAATACGGTGTGGCATCAAGCTGTAATAAAAAAAAATAAAATAAAATAACTGCAATTAAAACAGGTGCTTTTCTCTTTCCTCCTGACTAATTTGACTCCCATTTCGATACTTCGAAATTTTCACTTAGTGATGTAGAGGAATACATGACAAAATTTCATGGTCTATATAAATTTCAACACTAACAGGTTTTATACTGTTTGCCTAACAGCAGCTTAGATGTTTTTTATTTAAATGCTTCCAGATATGTCAGGTGTGTTATCTAATGGAAGACCTCTAATTCGATAGACTATAACGACTGTATATTATATTGCTTGGAGTCGTTATATCCCAATAATTGTCCAATCCTAGCAAACATACTTTACAATGACAAGTACTTCATTGGTATTAAAATCGTTATACAACAGGATATACTATCATTCACTAAATAACCATTCTATCATTTTAACTGATTAAAAATGCCCATTAAATGTTTTTCAAAAGAATGGTTACAGAACAAAGAATATTCTTTTCACTGAATTCATCGTCAGATTCCACAGTTATATATACATTATAGTGAATGAATTAGTGTTATTAACAACATTAATAATAACATTAATGATAATAATAATACCAACCGATTACAGTTTGTTAGCATCAAAGTAACACTACACGCTGAATATCAGATATATAAATTAGGAAAGATAATAATACAAACTCGTGAATCTGTAGGCTGCACAGAAGGCCAGGGCAGTAGTAGCGGCTGAACCTGTTTCTTCTGCACACACAGAACCAGTTGTCCCAGGCGAATCACGATAGCCTCCGCTATTCGGAGTATGTGGTACCTGAATGATTTCAACAATTTATTTGGTACCCGATAGATGACAGAGAAGGACTCTTCAATGCTGGCTTTATGGCTGGTTTGAACCAGGTGTTCTAATATTAAGCTACTGATGCTTTTAACTACACCTTTACTTAGCCACAGAGATAGATGCTCCCGAGCGAGCAAGATGAATCAAGTTCCTATAGCAACGGCCAATATAACTCACCCCACCAAAAGCGCAGTTGAATTGGTAAATACAATTAGAAGCTGCTAGTCTAGGTACTTCATCTTTCAATCGAGGAATCACCATCGGTAATTTAGAATATAAGACTTGTACTTTGCCAGCATTAGAAGTACTTTGGACTGATTTTCTTAACTTCTTCGTAATTATTTCACTAGTTATGTTGCCCTTGAATTGCAGTTGTATGTATAAAGGCTTCTTGTTTACGGGTAGTAAATAGTCCGTTCAAACTTCCCTAGTCACACGTTTCCTGATGAATATGTCTGGGTAGTGATTTTCGATCAAGGTATCATATAAAATCCTTAGTTCATCTTCAGCTGCCTTTTATAAGCACATAGCTCTAGCCCTGTAGCTGAGGGTCCTTATTAAATTCCTTTCGTACTGGATAGGAACGAAGCTATGAAAATGTGCATATTGTCCTATCCATGTGCTTTACCTATGAAAATTTCTCTTTATACCACCATCTGGTTTTCTTGTAAGGAGGACATCCAGGAAGGCAATTCTATTTTGGGACTCCTCTTCACATGTGAATTCCATAGCAGAATGTACTTCATTGAATTGAGTTATTACTGTGTTCCTGTTCGAATCATTATCACAAAGAATAAAGGTATCATCCATATATCGGCAATAAAATGAGAATTTTCTGATAAGGTTGTTGAAAGGTCCATTTTCCAGTTTACTTAGAAAGAAATCTGCCAAAATGGGAACCAATGGGGAGCCCTTTGCCACTCTGTCTACTTGTTTGTAAAGTGTGCCATGAAATTTGAAACTTACGTTCATGGTACACCTTAATAACAATTTTTTTAGGATTTCTGTCGGTATGCCAATATTTATCAACTCAATCATTTTCCAATATTAAGGCAAGTTAAATTATTCCATATTAGTTAGTTTATTAGATATATCACACAGTGAAACAGTATTATTTACTGGATGACGTTTCGAACAAAATTTATTGTTCATAATCACATCAATTGTAATCACACGACTTTGAGACTTGAGTTTTATAGTTTTCTTTGTTTCTCAAAGAAAATCTTCTAGATAGCGTTTACATTTCCCTCCGAAGGATACTCAGTTTCTTTCTAACTGTCAAGATTTTTAATTCCAGATTCTGTCTTGAATACATTATTTATTTACTCATTGAAAGTATCACATCTTAAATATATAACTTACTTCAAATTGTTATTGATCTGTTTGTAATTCAGGTTCATCAGATTGACAAGTCCCGAATTAGATGAAGCGCATATCCTGGATTCCTTTACTACCTACCATTACACAAGCGTATTAGAAACCAAATGGTTGGGTTTTTTTTAGTAGTTCATTGAGTCGCCAAGTACAGCACAACCAAAGTAATTAAATATTTAGAATTTGGATATTTGTCTATACAGCTAAGTTCTATCTTCAAGAAGGTTTAATATAGGAGAAAAAGAGAACGTCTCCTGCACAACAGACTGTAATATCAACTAGTTCAATAAGAGCAATGAATTTGAAACCATGCATCTTCAGAATCAAGATTTACATGTCATTTGCTTGTTTGCTGTGGAATAGTATAACTTGTACTTGAGTGATTATAAACAAAAGAATTACCTTTTTAAATTTTCTTTTCTTCAGCTTATTATTATTCTCACTTTCATTTTATTTAAGAAAGTTTAGTTTAAACAGTTTTGGCTAGACTCAAGCAACGCTACTCAATTTCCACCGATGAGTTCATTTGCTTGACAAAACAAAATATATAAATAATTTTAAAATACATTCAAGTATAAATGATCATAAAATACCTGGACACTTCTTTAAAAAATAACCATTAACCGTTAACTATTCATAACCTTAAACACACTCATCAGTCATTCCAGTGTTCCCAAGTTATTGAATTACTTATTCAAGCATGAATTTCCTAATTACTTTAACATTATAAACACTTCGTTGTCTTGAAAAAAAAATCGATAAAGAAAGAAAGAGAGACAAAATCTGTGAGAAAATCCGAGTTTTCCATTCTAATCACTATAGTTTTATTGTCCCACATGTTTCAGATAACTAAAAGCTTATCTGATAATCGTCAACTGGATTCGGAAAAACACTTGAAACCTTAACATCACCTGAAAAGCACTGAGAACAGGAAAGCTGAATACATATTTTTAGTTTCAGATTTCTAAAGACATTCTGGACTATGTTTTAAAGAAATACAAAAGTTTCAGCACATACAGAAAGTACATAACTACCCATCACCTGGCTACATGTCAGCTGATCAGCCACATAAATTCACTTAACAACTGAGTTTGGTTCAATTTCGGTGGACTGGTAATCTCTTTCTCTCTCTCTCTATATATATATATTATTATTGTTCCCTTGGGTTCCTAGTGGAACATAGGGCTTCAACTGCACGTCTCCACTTGCTTCTGTCTTCTGCTGTACTTTTCACTTGCGTCCATGTTATTCCATACTGTTTCATCTCCTCCTCACACGATCTCCTCCATGTCACCCTAGCACTGATGTCCCACTCGCCGCTTCCCTTTCGGGTTCCACTCGACGGCCTGACGCGCGATGTCACCCAACGGCCTCCTCAGCGGTTGTCCAATCCATCTCCACTTTCTCCTGCATATTTGTTGAGCGATTGGTTCCTGTTTCGTTTGTTCCCATAGCTTCTTGTTTGTGATTCTTTCCGGCCATCTGATCTTCAGTATGGAGCGAAGACAGTTGTTGATAAAGGTCTGCAACCTGTTGGAAATATTCTTCGTGACCCGCCAAGTTTCTGATCCGAATAGAAGAACTGACTAACTTGACGTTTGTATTGAAAATCCGAATTTTGTTGTTGAGTGTTGCTGAGTGACGAAGATTTCCAGATTGGTTTCAGGTTGATGAATGTGTTTCTCGCCTTCCTGATTCTCGATTTGACATCCTCGTCCGTTCCTCCTGTAGTCGAGACAATGCTCCCTAGATAAGTGAATGAAGTAACCTCTTTCAAATCCCTCCCGTTGATGGGGATTGGCGTTGGATGTTGCTGCTGTTGTTGTTGTTGGTTGGTTATTTTCATGACCTCCGTCTTGTCTATGTTCACCTCTCTCTCTCTCTCTATATATATATATATATATATATATATATATACAATAGCTTTCATTGGAACGAATGCTACAGAAAATCTATATGTGTGAAAAGGACAATTATCTATGACAGATCTCATAATCCTTTTTTAATGTAAAAGTTCAAAATTGCGGTATAAAATGTTATAATCATTCTATTTAACAGGTTCTCATCAGCTACTGCAATGGTTATCAAAAGTGACAGTTACATACTTCAATGTCTGAATGATGGTAGAGAAAATATTATAAAATCAACGCATCTAAAATATAAGCATTCCAATTCTGAGTTTAAGTTACCATCAATACAAAGATGCTTTCGTGTAGCATCATTGCTGTCTTCTCCCCTCCCAATTCCTTTTCTATTTTAAAAGCATATAAATTGATGGTAACTTAAACTAAGGAGGAGGCCGTTGGGTGACATCGCGCTTCAGGCCGTCGAGTGGAACCCGAAAGGGAAGCGGCGAGTGGGACATCAGTGCTAGGGTGACATGGAGGAGATTGTGTGAAGAAGAGTTGAAACAGTATGGACTAATATGGATGCAAGTGAAGAGTACAGCAGAAGACAGAATCAAGTGGAGGCGTGCAGTTGAAGCCCTATGTTCCACTAGGAACCCAAGGGAATAATAATAATATATAAACTAAGAACTGCAATACTTATATTTAAGATTGTATTTCTTTAAAACAGAGTCCAGAATGTCTTTAGAAATCTGAAACTAAGAATATGTATTCAGCTTTCCTGTTCTCAGTGCTTTTCAGGTGATGTTAAGGTTTCAAGTGTTTTTCCGAATCCAGTTGACGATTATCAGATAAGCTTTTAGTTATCTGAAACATGTGAGACAATAAAACTTTAGTGATTTGAAAGGTTAACTTAGACTTCCCTCCTCAGAGATCCCTTTTACAGGCGATGATAATAGGTTTATTCTGAAGATTCTTACATACAGCACGGAACTTTCGACTTGCTTTTTTATAGTGGTTATACTGTATCCTCAAGTTGAACAGTAGTCTATATTGTAACATTGTATGGAATTTCGTCCTCTCCCTTCAAATTTTACGAAGTGATGTACTGAAAGTCACTCTATAGAAGAAATTTGAGTAGAGATTGTTCTTCAGAGGCGTAGAATGGTGGTGAAATAAAGTAAAACTAACTAAAGGTGACGCATTTTGCTCTATGAAAAATTACCAAATAATTAAATAGGTGTCTTGGAGTTTCATATATTGTCACATCATGAATTAAAATTTGGCCTAGTTTAAGAATATTGTTTCCAACACATTCTTATTTAGTTCTTTCAATGTTTAAAAATAACAATAACATTTTTTTGTCCAGGAACGTTTGACCGGAAGAAGTACATCTAGACGTGTTTTTTTTTAAAATGGAATACTGGCCTGATTGATATTATCAACAGATCTCTAACTACATGTAGAATACGGTGATAGACTCTACGCGATGTATTAGGTATGTATTGTGCAACAATAGAGTGTATTGGATATCTTATATCTAGTAAGTGTGACTAAATTTAGCACTGTGAATTTGGATGGCAAAATTTAACTGTTGCAAAGGCAGAAGATGAGAAACTTGGTAAAGGAAACTTCCACAACAATTTGGTATCTCTACATAGCCAAATTATGTACACCTTATCTTCAAGGCACCATTTGCACAGATCTGCCGTGTTGTACTACTTCTGGCTTTCCTTAATAATGTGTTTCTTTGTATTCCTTTCACGTCTCCCATGTACCTTCACAACGTTGTATCATTTTCTTTCTCTAAAATCGAATCTATCTACTATTTTGTTTTTGTGTTGCTATTTTGCTATTTTGTGTTTTTATGCTGACGAACATCTATTGATATATACTACTGTTAAATCGTATCAGTAGCAAAAGCTACACCGTCACATACCTAGATGTTATTCTAATTGTAGCGAATTTTATCATATAACTGTAAGAGGCTGAAGAGAGCTGATTGAAAATAATATTTTTCGTTTCAGACCAAACATACTTCTATATACATATCCTGTTATTGTTTCGATTTACATACTTATTCATGAAACTGTCAACATATCACTTCTTAGTGGGTCATCTCACTTCAAGTTTGAAATTCATTTTAAAGCAAAATATTAAAGTTTTTCTTTACTCAAATGTTGATGATATACTAGACCTTAAGTTTGGTTTGTCAAGGCAAAAGAATCTCAGGATATTCGGCAACATTCAAGAAAGTGTGTTACTTTATCGAAATTTCGCACTTGTTGGTACTAATCGACAAAGCGTATATTTGAAGTCAACTGGTTGATGGAAACTAGCAGTGGAATTCAGGATAACACGCATTTTGTCCTATTCGGGACCTCAGATAACATGACCAGACATACATCGTCAAAGCATCTGCAAAAGAAGCCGAGATGTCAACTTGAGACCGAACACTTCAGTCCAATTAATTGACAGGAAAATCTAAACTGAATTAAAAAAGCGTATATAACTTTTTGAGAAAACAATATTCCCTCACCCTCCACTTAGTACTCAATTCACAGACGCTGTCTCTAAGCTTTTATTCTTACTACCTATAACTTACCACGTAAAATACTTCCTGCTGATGAGTCTCAACAAACTCAACATTCCGACGGTTTAACTTCTGATGATTCATCCCAAGCAAGTTATATAGAAATGTGAGGCACTATATTGCACAACATCAAGGACTAGAAAATAAGTTAGTTATTGTCTGGTGGTCAATCGAAATGAATATTGCAGCCCAGTTTTCGTTAGGAACCGGTGTCAGTTACAAAACTATATCGGGGCGTTAGGCAGCTGTCTAGTCTTACTCTAACACTCTTTTTTTTATTCCTTTACGTTCGAAGTGGAACATGGGGTTTCGAGCTACAGACTTGAAGTTCGGCATCAGTAATGATTATTTCTACAGCATGGGGTTGCTAGCCTCATGCCCAATCTTCTTTCTTTACCAGTCTTATTACTGGCTTTCCGAGGTAAGGGAGTGTGTCGGCCGGGGATCGAACGCCGAATGGCGAACATTCTGCCTCTGCGCCACCGACGCATTCTGTTCAGTGTTATTTAGTGCTTCCCGATTTGGGTTAGTTATCTAACCAGTGTGAGTTGGTGAAATGATCACAAATCCAACATCTGCAACAAATACTTAGTACAACAGACGCATAATCTGTTGTTTAGTTCCTGAAATAAAAAATAAAAATCCTGAAAAATTCCGTCAAATGGCATGTTCTGCTTTCACATTAGCAAGAATGTATTGAAGTTCAGACAGTAGATTCTAATCTGCTTGATACAAAAATAGTAAGTGGGAACAAAGACCTGTTGGGGAAACTTGATGAATAGTAAACCAATTATTATTTCTTAAAACAAGCAATAAAGGTTAATAAAGCAGGATTTAATGAATTCATCAAATTTCGGTAGAACTCGTCAGCTGAATACTCTACATACACGGATATATGCTTTTGAAGTTACTCGCATGATGGAGCATTTGCCAAAATGGTTGAAAACAGCTGAGTTCAAAGTGCCAAAGTCCTCAATAACAAAGCATCTTGTGGATTACGGGCATGATATCGACGCAGTCAAGTCATTCACCATTGTCAGCAGACAAAGAAACAAGAAGATGCTTGCAATTGCAGAGGCTTGTGCAATTCGAGTTTACAAACCAGGTCTCTGTGTACAAAAGGAGATGGTCGTGACTCTGAATCTACCATGGTAATACGTTTTACTTATAATTCTACCTCTTATTATTATTTTATTATTACTATTATTATTCTCATTATTATTATTCTTGATTCATTTAAAACTATCCTTTATCAGTAGCATTATCTTAACCCACTTCAACACTATCATTATTATTGTTATATTATATTATTGTTATTATAACTATTACTATTGACATCCCTCTGGTTGCAATTCTTGTTAAATTCTCTAATGTCTAATTGTTTATCTAAGTGATGTAATTGAAGCGTAATGCAATTTATCTTAATTTTGATCTCCCATACTCTCTCTCCCCTTATCTAATTGCACATGACCTGGAAAAACATTCGCACCTGTCTTTCTGCATGACTAATTCAATGTAGTTTATTTACTTATCAGTCATATATCTCCCAATGTAATTTCAAAAGCATATATCCGTGTATGTAGAGTATTCAGTTGACGAGTTCTACCGAAATTTGATGAATTCATTAAATCCTGCTTTATTAACCTTTATTGCTTGTTTTAAATTCGTATCGGGAAATAAATGTTTCCTATTATTTCTTAGGAAATCCGTAATTTCAGCTCCCTCGTGCTCAAGACTTTTCCGAAATGAGTTTGATTGTATTAACAGACTATTTATGACGAGGATAACTTAATGTTTTAGATAGGGTTAGTGGAGAGGAACTCTGACAATAAAATAACCATGACCATGGATTGCAAATACACTGAGGAGGTTACTGAGTGACATTACGCCCCAGGTTCAAGAGTTGCCTCTGAATGGGAAAAAACTATGTGGACGGACCTCCGAGGGTGATATGAAGGAGACCGTGTGATGAGGAAATGAAAGCTTACAGACGGCCACGGGGCCAGCTAAAAAAAGAATTCATAGAGCAAACTGAAATGAAGATATGCTCATGAATCCTTATGTTCTACTTGGAACCCAAAGGTGCATTTAAGTATTACATAGGAGTATTTATATTTCCCAAAACTGTTTTGCTTAAATTATAGATGAGGAATATATTGCCAGTGACCTTAGTATGCATTGCTGGCAATAACCCAAATTAAATGCTAAATTTCTATTTGACATAAGATGCTTCTACTACAGTCAGCTGCATAGATTACAGAACCACATGTTAAGTAAGAGATAAACTGTCTACTCTTATAGCAGTGGCGACATTGCATTTTTGGACTGCACTAATTAAATTAAAACAGAAGCATGTCTGTGGGGTATAGATTCTTCAAAAGAAAATGTGTAGTAAATCATCCTCATTCGCAAAATGGCCCTAATGCACTTTCAACGCACGCAAACACAGAGCATTAGCGACGGAATATTTCCATGAAGAAATTGTACACTTCTCTATGATTTATCATATACATATATATATTTGGGACCGGAAACTCATTCATTCATACACCAATCTCATTCAACTGTTAGCTATATGACAATGCCAGGTGTCAGGTGATCCACAACGGAAAACTCAAAGAGGGGTTCGCAGTGAACAAAGGAGTAAGACAAATCTGGTTACCTGACCATTATCACCGATGACATTCTTAATTGTGGTGGATTGGATTATGTAACACATTGTACGTGGGGAGAGACTTCACAGAAATAGGTTTAACTGACCGGTAAGAAGACTCCAGAAGGTTTGAATTTTGCGCGTGAATGATTTATGTTTAACGTCACACAAACTCAAAGACTTGAAGGCAGGCGGACAGGCGAAAAGCAACAAACTGACTGAAGAGGATGGTTGCGAAGACAGGACTCCAGGCTAACATAGACAAGAAGGAGGTGATGAAGATAAAAAACCAACAGCACCAATCATCATCAACAGAAGACATTGGACAGAGGCTACTTTCTCCACTTATCTAGCTGGGAAGTACTTTTTCAAGCGCAGGCGATAGAGTGGATGAAGACATCAAAGCCAGTCAGACAGCCACAATCGGAAAGGCAAGACACACCTTCATCAACCTGAAACCAGTTTGAAAATCTTCTGCTTCACTAAGCCAGCATAAACAACAAAATTCGGATTCTGTTCAACACAAATGTGAAGTCAGTCAGTTCTTCTATGCGGGTCAGAAAATTGGTCAGCGTGTCACGAAAACGATTTCCAGCAAGCCACTGAAGACTTTCATCAACAGATGTCTTCAATGTCGTTCACTTCGCTGGCTGGCCCCATACTGAAGAGCTAAGAGCCGGCCGATCGGCCGTCCAGAAACAATCAGCAACAAGAAACTTTTCAGTGGATTAAACCAACAGGCGAGAGGCGAATGCTCAACAAACATGTAGGAGGAAATGGAGATGGGTCGGTTGAGCATTCTTTGAGGGGGCCGTGGAATGACATCGCGAGCAATGCAGGCCATCCATTGCTCGAGTGGAATTCCAATGGATTGGGAAGCGACGAGTGGGTGATAGGTGCGAGGATGACACGGAGGAGATCGTGAGTCGAGGAGGTGGAGGAGGAGACGAGAGCTTATGGTCAATCGTGGGGTCAGCCAGTTGAAGAGGACAGCAGAGAATAGAAGAAAGTGGAGGTGTGTCGTTGAAGCTCTATGCTCCACTGGGAACCCAAAGGAATTATATATATATATATTCAAGAAGTATTAGCATACACAAAATTTGTATGTTATTACTGTTTTAAATCAATGTTTCATTTTTTTTCACTACTGCTCGACGCTAATGAATGATCCTCCTTTTACGCTTAAGGGTTGTTTAGTTTATTCTACTCATTCACTAATTTGAGTAGGCAAAGTTCATTTCAATCGATTTTCATTCATAGTTTACTCAAGTATGACGATGTATGAATTCCAGTAAATCGTATCTTTCTATGTTCTGTTCTATGTTTGGTCAATAAGAAACCTTAATATCTTATAAAACTCCAATATGCTGTTTATTTCATTTTGTTTTGTATGTTGCACGCTACTCAACTCACTGCATCATGCATCACCAAAATGATTAGAACTATCCCACAGGGGAGCTATAAATAAATTATTCTTATTTAGTTATATTTCTGTTGTCTGATTTTTATTTTTGTTTTTTTGTTTCACCAAGTTCGAATTTATTTACATAGTTTTTGCTTAAAAGTCTAAGTCTGTTTTTCCTTAATAATTGTATATTTGCGTTTGAACCTTTCTTAAGTTCCATTCAGCATAAATTAACTTTCCCCTCTCTGTGCACTGTCAAATTATGATAAAGCGAAGCGGCAGCCTCCGAAATTCGATGAAATGATCATACAGATTTCTAAATTTTTGACATACGATACAGTACGGTATCCTATGTCAGCTACCCTGACATTCAGCCTATATAAAAGATTTGTGGATGACACTGTTACCATATGTGATGATAAGTATGATTTGAAAATACCATTAAGGTATTAAATGTTGACTACGGATGGTAACCACTTTATCTTGGAAAAAGAAATCAATTGCGAAATCTCGTTCCTTGATACGGTACTCACAAGGAGAGTTAATAGGTCTTTAAAATGACCGTCAAATTATGCTGATCAGTTCCAGTGAATGAATAAACCTGTATTTTTGATGACTTCTCATTCTTGTTTATCTCTATTGATATCCTCTCCTAGCTGATGGGAATGTGAATGTCAAGACAATTCAGCAAGTTGAATTAGATGGTATTTATTTGTTAGGATTCAGGAAGTATCCTTGACTCCTAACAAATATTTGGATAAAACAGAACAAATAGGATTTATTTCAAACTGTAAGTCAATATGTTTACTTCATAAGATAACTAATTTACAGATTCTATAGATAAATTTCTCAACAGATGAAATCATCTGTTCTATCTTAATTTGTATATTTTATAAATCACATTCGCTAAAGAACTCTGTCAGTGCTAATTTATTTTAATCCGACTTATTAAGAGTTTGTCCAACCAGTTACTCAGAATCTGGGTGGTTTGAAATGATTCGACTCCCTGAGCTGAGTCAGACCGGGTACGTCGATGATGCCTTCAGCTTTAAACGAGCGAAACGATGAATGTGGTGTTTAAACCACTTACACTGCGCTAGCAAACACTACTGATTGATGTGAACAGTGTTCAACTATTTCTGTCAATCAATCAGTAGCATATTGCATAATGAATGTAAACTGTTTTTTTTGTTATTGACTTTGCCTTTTTTATTGTTTTAGTTTCTTGATATCATGTGTATTCATGCTGCTTATTATTACTTCCTTGTTTCCTTGTCTGTACTTAATGTACATACAGTTATCATGCGAACACTACTTGCATTCACAATTCTCTCAATGCTCTACTCACTAGGATTATAATGTAATTCTTCTTCATAAAGTTAGCCCAATTCTTGTTTTTACTTCTAATAACACATTGAGGATTTAGTCACCGATATATCTTCCCAAAAATATATAATGATTTTTCTTTACGTAATTGCGACCTCCGTCGTATAGCTGGGGCGAATGATGTCACTAAAAGGAATGACTTCATTGTACTGTCATTTTTTAATCTAATATGCGATATAGGCTGCTGAATAAAGAATTAGACGCTATAACTCTGTTCATCATATCCTGAAAAAGAATTATTTCATTTTACATAGCATACTTTTGAAGAGTTGTTTTTGTGTAACTGTTACGTCAATTTGCAATATCATCATTTACTTTGTACACTACTTCTTGTGTTCTTTAGGGCTTTTAACATCTTAAAAATTTTGTATTCCTGGTTAATCTATTTCTGCTTTTCTTTACGAATTATTAGTTCTCTCACCTTTGCCATTTATCTATTATTTTTAGTTTATCTACCTGTCTAGACAGCATACATCATAATGAATGAGATTATGAGCTTTTTATTTGATTATGCCATAATATATATATGCATATATATATATATATATATATATATATATATGAGCTGAGGATAAAAATAAGTGAATGACTAGTAAAGTAGATATAGTAAGTATTTTGTTTCCGATAGGCGTGTCAACATGAAACAAACAGACAAGATCTGGTAATCTTTTTAGTCTCTGAATATATGAATATTTTATCATTTAATACTTCGGTTAAATATCTTGTTTAATAACGTCTTTCGTAGTGATTAACGAGCTGTCATCTAAGTAATACATTACGTCGTGTTGGATGATATATTCAGTTTACTGTCTAGTAAGTAAGATAATAAAACATAAATCATTAATTTTTAATTATTGTAAATTAAATATGGCTTCTAATCTGGTTGTCTTTTAAAAAAAATATTAGCTTTGTCGGAAACTTTGAGTTCTTCATATATATATAAAATATATATATATATGCGATATATATATATATATATACATATATATAGATATCGCAGGTTATCATCATGATGAACAGAATACGGTTAAAAAACCTGTAGACACTTTTATGAATATAATCAAGGAATCTACTAATGCTCTAGTACGCCGTATGAAGCCATCTTTTGGTGAGACAAAATGGTTTGTTCCTAAGCCTAAAACTAATAACCCTATTAGAGTGTATGGGACTTTCGAAATTCATAAAGGAGGATACTCTATCAGGCCAATAGTTGACTTTAGGAACACCCCGTCGAATGAGTTATCTAAGTATTTAGCATCCGTGTTGTGCCCCCTTAGAGACGGATACAATTCTAGGCTCACTAATTCCTATGTAATGAAACAGAAACTAAAGGAAATTCAGGTAGAATAGGATGCGGAAATGATTATTTTTGACACAACCAGTCTACGTATCAATATTCCAATTATTACAGCTCTGAAGGCAGTGAGGAATGAACTGAACATTGATCCCGAACTCAAAAGTGAGGGTAAGCTCTTGGTTGATGAAATAGTATTAGACGTTCAGTTATGTTTGAACTCAACTCTATTCAAATTTCAAAATAAACTATATAAGCAAACGAATGGGGTGGTAGTGGGATCACCAATATCTTCAGTAGTAGCAGATATATTTATGGGTAGTTGGGTTCAATCCTGCGCTCCTAGGTATTGGTGGAGATTTGTGGATGATGCATTCACTGTGTTAAAATCTGAACATATCCCTCATTTTTTCACACATATAAACTCAATATTAGGTGGAATCATATTCACTTCTGAGTTAGAAAATGAACAAGGTGAGTTGTCCATGATAGACTAGAAAATAAAACGAAAGCAAGATGATGAGTTAAATGGTAGGAAACTTACACAATCTAATACAAAATAATCAGACTTCAATTCATCCCATCCACAATCGGTAAAGATAGGTTTAGCTAAATGTAAATATTAATCGGGCCTCCAGCCTAATTAAAGGGCCAGAAGATTTAAATAACGAAATCAAACAAATAAAGGAAATATTACTGGTGAATAACTATCCACCAGAATTTTTTCAAAAAATATATGTAGAAGCATAGAAAAACCAAGATTAGTAATAAAAATGACGAAAATAATATAGAATTCAAAGCCTCTGTAGCACTATCCTACAAAAAAGGAACGACAGAGGCCATAAGTAAGATCCTCAATGCGGCTGGAATTAGTCAGAGTGGCATTTAAATGAACCAACCAACTCTCCCAGAAGTAAACTTTGTTTGTCGGTTTAAGGACCCAATAGATCGAATTAAGAAAAACCAATATAATTTACCAAATACCATGCAATTAATGCCTGTGAGTTCAAACACATAGGTCATCAAACTAGTAGATCAGCATGAAACAGATTATTGAAACAAAAATTAAGCTAGAACTAGAATGATTGACCCTGCTAAGTTAAGTAACCTGGAAAAAACAGAGCTAAGTCATTGCACTGCATTCAACCTGCATGAATGGGACAGATCAGAGTATCAAGAAGTAATATAGATAGATGGAGAAAGAGAGAAACAGAGACAGCTTAATCACTGAAGCTTTGTTTATCGATTCAAAACCACACGCATGCAATCAATTGGAATGGCCTAACGCCTATACCCCGGAGATATGGAAAGTGACAATAAACAACCAAGGGAAGTTGAAGAGAGAGAAAAGGGAAAATATCTATCAGACAAATTGTGAAACCATGTGATTAAAAGTGATATGTTTATGACTGGTAATAATTCATTCTCGAATGCTTGTTATCCAGTTGTCAATACTGCATCATCATCACTGTATGATATTTAAAATGGACTTTTCTAATATGGAATTACATTCTACTACAGTATCCAAGTTTTGCACTTACACTAAGAATATGGTTAGGATGTTGTAATCCATGATGCTTACATTGATAAGTGACCGATTTTTTTAAAGTTTGCATAAATTGCAAATAAGACTTCCCGAACAATTTGATTAAGAGTGTTATCACTTTCAAAACAGTTAAAGTACAATGTTGTTCAAAGTGAAATTTAATCTCAATGAAAATTCAGAGCATATATTGGTTGAGATCATTCGTTTTCTTCATAATGACGATGTTAGAAGTGTATTAAGAGTGTGGCATTATTAGTCTGTAGACTAGCATGTAGATTATTAATTTTGAGTCAAAAGTAATTCTGCCATTTCGAACCGGTTATGTGAATCCTAATTTCAGTGCTTAGCAACTCCATTGAAAGTTTGCATAAATATAACCGATTATTTCTACGTGTACTCAGTGGAAGTCTCTTCGCCTATGAGGATGTATAAAGCTCAGTATTTCAGGTTTGATCACGGATTGGTATCAGTTAGAGAACCATTGAAAACCATGGGGAAGTGGACAGTTGTTTCGCCCTAGCTTGGAATACTTCACTAATATGCACTCATGATCCCATCAGGGATTGAATCTGAGATCCGTAGTTTACTAAGGGCAAGGTTGTTGATCGTTAAACTACTTGAGCTGGAATTCAGTGTCCCATGAATTCTTACTTCTGTCAATTCTCAAGAGAGTCTCAAAGTAGGATGAAACAACTGTCCACTACTCCCTCGTTTCAAGTGTTTCTTTAACTGGTATCAATTCGTGATCAACCTTGAAACCAATCAAATTCCTACAAGCTAACTCTTGAAGACTGTGATGCACGTATGAGCGAAATTCCATCATCCTAAAACTTAGTCTGTGTATGCTTGGGCATATTTCCAAAATCCACAAATTGTTTGATTTTAAATTTTATTGGTGTCTTGAATTCACTCATTTCACTGAAGATTTTTTAAACTTTTAAGGAATTGGCAATCCCCTTTTCACTTCATCAATTTATTATAAAAAAATGAAAATACTGTAAAAGATTCAATAATGCATACTAATAAACAGCTTATGATTCTTTAGCAAATCCTTCAGAAGAATATTTATTTCAAAAAACTATATTTTCTCCTCACCAGAATAGTGAGTTCTAATAATTAGAGACTAATCATATTTTTCAGAAAGAAAAGTAAATACCCCTAAGCTTTGTTCAGGAAATTAACGACTCCATACAGTATTTTCTCTTTATGAACTCGACAGGAACAGGAACAACGTACTGTAGTTGATATGGTCTCCTTGTATCCAGCCTCCTGGTGTCAGCTGCGTATAACCTAAAAAGAATTTTAATGCAGTGAAATTTGATTGGTGGTGACGAGCAGGGGAATCCAAGATGAGTGTTTCGTCTTAATCAGACGGTCGTAAGCTGGATGCGCCTGCATCCCAAGTGAGTGACGCTTTTCCCACCAAAATTTTAACACAGTATCCATCGTTCTAAGCGTCAAGGTGTTATTCACTTGGTCAATATATCACCAGTACCACCTCCTATGCTGTGAGTATTGGTTGTTATTTGTTAATCTGTCTATCGTTAATTAGCTTGGAGAGAGAAACCAGCAGTATTACATAAATATTTACACGGAGATTTCAGTGGATAGAATTACAGGTTGTACTTGGGTTGTGTACTCAGAAAGAAATTGTTGTTATGTTTTTCCTTCTATGGTTAAAAGTTTCATTGTTTAATTTTTGCTACTTTCATGATATATAAGATCTTGATGATCACTCTATACAATTCAATTTTTTATTTTCATTCGTATTCCTGATCTTACTCAATTGAATCAATTCCACTCACCTTAGTTTCACAACTCTGAATCACTCAAGTTACTTAACTCTGAAGTTATTTTAAACTTCAAGGTAATGTTCAAATTCCCTTCGTAGTCCTGAAATATGTATATAATTTTCCCTAGAAAACTCGAAATCTGAAAATAACAACAGCGTTTCTGAAAAATCAAATGAAGGGTAAAAAGCTTCAGGTGGTTTAATGCTACAGACAATCTCGACTAACTATAACAACTGAGTCAGCTATCACTACTTCACCTCACGAGAAAATATCTGTGCATATGATGATATGCATAAATGTGTAATATTCACCAGTCAGTCCTAGTCAAATACTCCAAGGAATGTGTTAGGTAATGACGAGAAATTACCCCCCACCTGACTCCTCATGATTTATGTCGAAATGTGAATTTCATTTAGTCTAAAAATACACTTCACCAGTCAAAATGAATAAACTGGAAGAATTCGATGGACACCGTCGTATGTATGCAAGCGTGTGTGTGTGTGTGTGTATGCATGTATGTATGTGTATACCTGAGTGAATAGATAAAAGCATATGATCTCAGGAAATAAAAATTGTGAAATTGGATAAATTTCAGACTGATTAAAATTCATTTCAGTTTCCAATTTTTGAACAGCATTGGATTTGGATGAAATGAATGTCTAGTGTTTTTTGTCTACACGTGTTCATTCTCCTAATGTGGGTATGCAGCTAAACCCATGTTGATACGTTGATAATTTCATACATTTATTCCCCTTAATGAATTTGTACAGAGCAACAACTACAGTTTTAGCTGAATTAAATGGTTCCATCTTTTATTTCGTCGCCTTCCAGTCAGCTGATAATTGTTAAGTAAGGAATGAATACACAAAATCAGGATGGTAGACGATTAAATAGTACTAGTAGCTGAGAAAAGGTAGACAAAGGAAGTGTAACCCTAATTATTCCAGTGTGGTAACAGCTGTCTGCAAGACAAAATTGTTAACTACCATTTACATCAACGTTTCCATCCTGAATCGGGGTCATGAGAAAAAACTAGAACAAAGCCTTACCTTGAGGAACTTAATAACCAATAAAAGCAAACTTAACGTGTGCAAATACGATTCGCAAATATGTCGATAATTTTGTAAGCAACGTTCACAAGCAGTACAGAATAATCTTCAAGAAGAAAAATCAATCAGATGACGTTGCTTCTCTGCTAAAATAATGAATAGTAATAATGTACATAATAATCTATAAATATCTTTTGGTTTTCTCAATCAATGATCTTTTGCCTGACCCTTGTCTTCTGTCGTTACACCAGCACTTTAGTACGTTTAAAAATAAATCAGAATTTTTGTGCAAAACAATAATCTAATTTGTGGTGGTTGGATCGGCTTTCCATCTTCTTGACAGCTGCTTAGACCTAGAAGACACAACTACTTGAACAAAAGTGCGAAAGAATATACTGGGAAACATTTCGAATAGCAAATACACTGTTGTGAGCAGTTAATCACAGTAGAAAAAGATGGTGTCAAGTGATATTGAAATGGAGTGTAAGAAAAGGTAGACAGTATATCCAGATTCAAGATCATGATGGGTTCCCGCGTCGACCAGTTACACGTTATTGTGAATTGGTTTCCCACTGAAATTTACAGGGTTTTTGTTGTTTTGCATATTTTAACGTGTCAAGGTCAATTTCTGTCACTGGATGCTACTGTAAACTTATTTTTAGTCTGAAGTTCACAGTTATTAAGTTGATGGTTAACAGTTATAGTGAACCTGCAATCATTGAAGAGCTACTTCGCGTGTACTAGTCTATGATGGTAAACTGCTCATAACAAAAATGAAATTTAATTACAGTCTAGTTGACCGTTTAAGCGTTGGTACAGAATAAGTGATGAATCCTATTAGTTACGGTTACTCAGGATATGCTAGGAATGAGTAACCTTCAGCTGATAAAACGTAGTGAATAAGACACATATCGCTATAACTTCCAAATCACTTCCAAGATACTTTCATCATGTAACAATTAACCTAAGTCTGTTTCAAACTTTCACTTTTAGGCATGCCAATGGAAAAAAGATGCAACAACAATTTAAGTTATATGTCCTTCCTCTTCCAAATCCATCAGTCACCACGATCTGATATGAAGGGGATCTTTACTAATATCGAAGAAGAAATTACACCTTCCTATACTGCCAAATACCCCCATCTTATTCGCTTTATAAACACAATCAATTTAGACTACTTCTAGAAACTTTTGAGGGAGGTCGATCATATCATTACGAGCGAAAATGATTTTTGAGACAAAACCTGGATTGTCATGCAAAACACTAACTTGACCTGTTTGTCTCGCTTGATAAAGCAGGTCTTCAAAACTATCAGTTTCTCTTCTACTGCCACATTTATTTTGATAAGACTTTTAAATTGAATTTTTAAAATTCTATTTCTTCACATTCCTAGTGGAACATAGGACTTCAAGCAGGAGATAAGAGGTTCCGAAAGCAGTGGTTTTATTTTTATGGAGTGAGGTTGTTAGCCTAACGCCTAACCTTCCCTCTTTACCGGCCTTGTTACTGGATTAGCGAGATAAAGGAGTGAGTCGGCCAGAGATCGAACGCCGGACCACATGCGTGGTTGGCAGGCGTTCTACCTCTAAACCACCGACGAATAATTTTGATAAGACTTATGTTTACTAATCCTAGCGCGTATATTCTTAATATCATCGTTCAGGATAACTTTGCCGAATCTCTCATGTTCTGAATCCATTATCTCATAGACATCAGTGTTCCTTTCAATAAATGTTTGCACTTCGTTTCCTCTGATGAGAGCTGACGTCTGGATACATTAGTAGACATGGAACTTTCCACGCATGGATGGTTATGCACAGTTTTGTATTTTGTTATGTTGTGTCCTTCAGCTGTATGCCATACTATAAATCTCGACTCACATGAAATACTTTTGAACCTAAAATATTTGAAAATTTGCATACACAGCCAAATTACACCTTGTTCTTCAAGCCAGCACCTCTAGCAGTACGATGGCCTGCAAAAGTGTATTTATAGTGCACGAGCCCATATATGTCACAGGGCCTCATCTTTTATACGACTTGAAGCATCTCGGTAGGATGTGGTTGATTCCTTCCAAAAACATAATGAACAAGCTAGTTATTACCTTGATTAATTCATCACAAGCTGGCTTAAATTCCACCCACGTGAAACGTATACAAGAAAGCATTTTTCTTTGGAATATAACGCCTTACATCAGACAAAATGGATGACACATTTCGTCAAGTACACGAGAGCAGTAGGAGAATTTTATAACATCATTTAATGGCTTTATCAATGCTCAACGAAGACAAGAAAATGATGTTGAGCAGATGAATAATCATACTATGTACTTCAGTGCTTATATACCACTGTCGTGACCTAGTTAACTGTAGTTGAATTCTATTCACCTAGTAAATATTCTTATACGTTGCAATGCCTTTTTTAAGCCACAAATGCATCCAAATAGTATCTGACTCTCGTACTACACTCACAAACAAAAAAATTCACGTGTCATCATAGTATGGTAGGTCTTCAATTCATCTACCACTCTGCCTGTAGCTTTCTATGTTAAAATAAAGAATTTCTAATACATACATTTTGGACCAATAGGAGGCCACCTAACCCTAACATATCCAATATCCTGAATATCCTGAAAATGGCATATGATGGAATAACTCATGCCTTATCGATGACTAATATCAACTGCTGGAATGCTTTTTTGTCAACTATTATCAGCTTTACAATCAACATTCAAGATCAAGGTTGATAGAGTCTTAGTATCATAAATCTTAGCCATTAATTACCTAATTCAAATTATGTGGTATATTGGAGGTCGTCAGAATATGTAATCAAAATTCCAACAATGTTTGCATACTACGAATATCCCTTGCTTGATTAAGTGCATTTAGATTACTTTTAACATTTGTTATACCGTATAACTTTATGTCACCGTTCTCAAAATACATTTGCCCTCTACTGCAGGCTACATCTAGAGCACATTACCACTTATCATGTGTATTTACTGATACAAGTTATTGTGAAATTTTTTCACCAAAATCAAACTATGAAAAAATAAATATGATGTTACTGGGTGGATATTGACTAGCAGTGTGATCCGTAATGCTCATTTCGGCCTATTCGGGACTCATCAGCTAGTTGTACCAGCAGTCCCCAGTGAGTAGTAGTGTTCCCACTAAGATTCGAACCCCACATCTATGGTTTCCTTTAAACAAAAAATACACACACTGGGAATACTTCATGGAATATTCACAGATGTGGATGAACATTTACACATAAAGTACAGCCAATAATGCATACTTAAGCTTTCTGGCTAAAAAATACAAACATTGTAGGTCTGTTCGTTACACAATACACAGTAAACTTGGCCCATAGGGTTTTATTTTTGTAACATGTTTTAAACACTTATTCTCCCTTTGATGTATACAGACAGAGAATATGGAAAAAAAAGTAAATAAAATATAACCCAGATTGCAAACTGTAATCATATCAAAGAGATCAATCGGTTGATGATGATTAGTAGTGGAATTTAGGATGCGCATTTTTTCTATTTGGGACTCGTCAATGGATGTACCTGCATTCCCCAGTGAGTCAGTGGTGGTGTTCCCACCAGACCACTTGGGCCACGAGAACCGCATCTTGTGCAACGGGTCTTATTAATTGCTCAATTCAGTTTACATTTTCCCATCGATTGAATGAACCAAAGTGCTTGGTCTCAGGTTGACATGTCTGTTGGCTTCTTGTGCAGATGCTTCAACAATGTCCGGTCATGTAACTTGAAGTCGATTCGTGGAGTCAGTGATGAACACAGGTACATCTATTTGACGAGTCCCAAACAGGACTAAATGCGCATTATCCTGGACTCCACTGCCAGTCACGATACACCAACTGACTTCAAGTTACATAATCAGACACTGTCGAAGCATCTGCACAAGGAGCCGACATGTCAACCTGAGACCGAGCACTTTGGTCCAATTAGTCTACGGGAAAATCTAAATTGAATTAGATAAATAAAAGAGATATTCTAAAATTTTAAGACAAGAGATTTCTTGTTTCTTAGATAACTTATTTTGTTGCTAAACACTGAAAGTGTTAAAAATAAGAGCACAGTGTAATAACACAGCTTGACTATTCTGCTGGTTTCATATCTCACATTACTTATGTTAAAGTGAACTTAACTCTTTCAGTAAAAGTAACCCTATATTAATTAATTCGTTTCTTTGTTTGCTTATTATACTTTTACTTTGAACACAATATTTACATATTTTTCTTTAATCACTTTGTGACCCATAATCATTTCAACCAATATCATTTCATTTCTGTATTTACACTTGTTATTATTCCCATACTGGATAAGTAGAAATATAGTTAATTTTAGTGTGGATTTCGAAACGAACCGATATAACACCTAGGAGAATCACTGAAGACCAAACAGTACTAGAGATATTTTTAGGACTTCTTGGTAGTGCAAATTAATGACTCCGTCAGAAATTGAACCCAGGATATTCAGGTTACGAACTGAGCACATTGACTGTTCAGTCATAGGGTGATAATCCAGTCCTTTAGGAATTCCGGTTTATGTTATTTGTTGAAAAAGCGATTAATATACTGAGGTTGTAATGAGAAACAGTGAAAAGTGGGGTCTATAGTTATTCACCGATGACACTGGCTAAAGGCAGCACTATATTATGAACCGACAGAATCCGACTCAATGGCTTTATGATAAGCTAGCTAGTCTTGTAACCGAAAAATTCCCTGATTTTCGGTAATTGTTTAACTGATTACAGTTCATAATGAAAAGTATGTTGACATTTATTCTTATCAGTTGTGATCCATAAATAACTACATTTGTACAAACGTAAAAAAGAGGATTTTCCTAGCTAAAATCGCTAAATGAAAACTTTCCAATAGTTGTTTTTTCTATTTTGAACAAAGCAAGAACTACAGTTTAAGCAGAATAAAATGGTACCATCTTTTATTTTGTTGCCTTCTCGTCAGCTGCTTACAGGCCAAAGACATTATTAAATGTATCTACAAAAACAATTTCAACATACTTGCACAGAGTTCATTTTAAACAAAAATTAATCGATCAGTATACTCATACACTAATAATAAATATATATATGCAATATTAAACACTATTCGGAACAATAATGATCATACACAACGAAAACTTTTCAGCATCTCGCATTCGGATGAAAAATATCCAGTTACCAGGGCAAAGAAAGACTGATAACCGCTTCTTTCTGAACGCGCAAATCAGGTTTCGGGCGCTTGATGGAAATGGCTTCAGGAAACTTGAGGAGAATTGGGCTCTTTTGCTTATTCATAATTTTGAACAACTTTTGGATGTCCACCTCATGACCCGTGTTGAGGAGATGCCTGGCGACGGCACTGTTTAAAGCATTTGTTCCCTTTAGACGTAAGTTTTTTGGTACATGTTCGGAAAATCGTAGATGTACCCTTCTTTCTGTTCTTCCAATGTAACTGCTTCCGCAGATACATGTAAATTTGTATATACAATTGGAGTTAACATGAGAAGGATATCTATCGATTCTTGATTCCACCAGAGAGCAAGTTGTTCGATAGACGGGGATGAGCTTAGCTGCAGGATAGGCTATGGCTAGTGATGTGCTCAGCCTTCTGCTGATCATCGCTGCAATGTTTCCACCCTTATAATCAAGCTGAATGTATATTGGCTTTTTTCTTACTGTGATTTGTTTTGCATTTGTGACTTCAGATCATTCATACTTGTTGATGGACCTTTGAGAGTAACCATTGCTCTTCAACATCTTTTCAAGAAACACAAATTCTTCCTCTAATTTCTCTATAGAGCATATTCTCCTCACGCTATAGTACAGAGTCTTGACTAGTCCGCGTTTAAAGCTATTTGGACAAAAACTATTAAAATGTAAGTATTGTCCTTTCCAAGTAGGCTTTCGATAAATTGACTTTTGAAGACTACCGTCTTCTAGGCGTTCTATGGCAAGGTCGAGGAAGTGGAAATAGGCACCCAACAGTAAAAATTAGTTAGTTGTCCGTTCCATGTACATTTCCGGTGGATAGATCTTTTGAGAGGTCCGTCATTACGTCTGCTGAGGCACACATTCAGAAAGGGAATACTTAACTAATTTTTACAGTTAGGTGCCTATTTCCAGGAAAAGAAAATTAATTCATTCGCTCTGCTCTAGGTTAAGGAAAATTTGTAGTTGTGATTCCGTTGACTCGGAACTTGACTTCTTAAAAGCCACGCTTGCAGGAAACGGTTACCCTAACCGATTTATTGACAGCAACATGAAAGATAAGCAGTCTAAACTGGTCACCGACACAGTTCCAAAGAAAACCTTATTCATGAACTTGGAATTCAAAGGTGATCAAGATTCGGATATGCTCAAAAATCGTCTCTCTAAATAAGTCAGTAAGACGTTCTTTGCAGCAAAATAACACATGACGTTCACTAGCCGCAAGTTGTTCTCTACCTCTGTAAAAGATAAGCTCCCCCGTCTGGCCAACTCCATGTGCATCTATCAGTTCACCTGCTCTTGTGGAGCAAGGTACATTGTTCGTAGTCAGAGGACGCTTTCCACACGGATACGAGAACATATTCCAGCATGGTTTTACAAGGGAGAAAGGAAGTGTGTGCGAAGCTCTATTTTGATCGACTTTTGTCACTCTGTCAACCCTGACCATGATTTTAAGATCATCTACAGAATCCATGCTAACTTGCCCGCCTCGTTGTCTTCGTTACAGATTTCTAAAGACAGCGGAGGCCTTGGCAACTCATGACTTTAAGCCAGACCGTTGTGTACAGAAGCTGTATGTACAATCCCTACTTTTGCTTTGGCCGTAGAGGGATAGACATTTATTTATTTTGTTTATTTAGTTATTCTATGTACCTTTCCCTTATTACTAAGATTATTACTATTATTATTACTATTCTCACTCTGAACTGTTCGCGCTTGTCCCACTTGTCATTCTAAATCCAAAATTATCAATTTTTTTGTTTTTACAATATTGAATTCTATCGTATCAAATTTCACACCATGTTATGTAACATTTTATATTCGCCTACTAATCCTATAATTGTGCACCCTTTTCCAACATCTATACACCTTAGGTGTTATTCTATATACGACATTAATTATTTTGCCACTTGACATTAAACTATGATTACAATCACAAATATTTTAATTGCACTTCATACTATTATTATTATTTCATGTATTCACACCTGAAAAAACCATATATTTACGATTGTACAGCTTGATAATAAACTTTTTGAAAAGAGTCTTTTGGCTGAATATTGTGTTCTTAGTGCTACAATGGGAATTATTAAATTATGGAAAACACATCAAGCAGTGTATCTTTCTCTGACATGATTCAAATACTTACAATTATAATGTTTAGTATCAATTTAATTAACCAGTTTCAATACATGTGTTCACTAAGTGACTGAAGATGAGCTTTTTTGTGACCCATTTATCGCTTTAATCGTGTTTTGCAGTCTTCCCCAAAAGTCATCGGTTGAATTACTGTGGTTTCCAGGAAGAGGATAGAAGATTACTTTCCAGGAATTGTGGATAATCAAACAAATCAAAACAAATAACACCAGCTCTAAATCTGTCCTTAATCATAACCCTAACCCTAATTATAACCGTTATCCTAACCGTAATCCTAATCCTAACAAGCTACTAACACATTGTCTAAACAGTACTTAAAAATTTGATCTGAGTGAAATTCGCTCCTTAGTTGGTGAATAGCCTTTATTTTTGAGCTATAATAATGACAAGTGTCGTTAGCCAATGACTAGCATGAGTTCAAAGTCACTGGAGCGTTCGCACACCTGGGACTATGGTTTAACTTCATCCATTGAGCTTTACATAGCAACAGGAAATTCTTTTCAGTGTTACCTGAAAGATAAATACATATCTATCCATGATACGATAAAATGACATCATAATGATTATGACGGATACAACTTGCAACATGCTATTTCATCTTTGTGTAAACTTAATTCTAATGTAGCCATATTTCCCATTTTACATAAGTTTTTTGATATAACACACAGTGATTCAGTGATAATAACTGAAGGACGTTTCCGTCAGAATTTATTGCTCATAGTCATACCAGTGAATCCACACAACTTGGTAACTAGCTTTAAATAGCCTCACTCTTATCTGTCTTCTCTTGTAATTTTCAATCTAGACAGCACATATTTGTTGCTGATTCGATAAAACAGATCCGGTGATTAATCAATCTCGGCTGTAATATTTTTACTCTATCCTAATCTACTTTTTGATTATATGTGACTGAATGCATTGCTATAGTCGAGATTTTTCCAGATTCCTCTAGCTCTAGGTAAATTCGTATGTTTTAATGATCTGAGTGATTCCCATCTATTAGTCTGACCGATTTAATTGACCTCACAGTCATTACATGGTATTTGTCAAGTTATATAATTTTTTCCTAACTAGATCTATCGGGTCCTTAAGCTGACAAAGTTCGGTATTTAAACTGACCAACTCATTCTCAAACAAACGTAGTAATTCATTAAAAAATGGAATTTAACGATATGTTTAAGCTTATACGTACGCAACCGTATTCACACACAGGCATGTAAATAGCTCATCTTATTAAAAGTATTTGTTCATATAATACTGAGAACGATTTTTCACATATTTAGATGCCCTTAGATTGAGAAAAGCAATAAGTGTGTAGGCGTTTTCCTGTGATAGAATAGACACTTTACCCAACAAAGAACATAATTTACATTTTAGTGGTACTCAATACACCAATTGTTTTGTGATTAGTTAAACATGCTGTAAATGACATCAAACGAGATTATAACTAAATAAGTTGAGATAAAAAAATGAAGGTAAGCGAGTGATCAACGTTTTTCTGTTTTGACCGACTAGATTAACTTGAGTGAGATAGTTGAGTCAAGTCAAATTTAGGATACATCTGACTTATAAATGAAAGCTAAAGTTTAGCTTTTCAGTCTAAAATGCATTAGATTGGTCAGTAGAATTCCACTGCCTTAAACATCCAATAGGATTAATGCACATTTATCTTATTGTTATTTAAAGATAATCTGAGTTGAGTAAAACATTCTACTTTATCTATCTGTTGATAAGAAATGAGTAAACACCAGAGATTTTGTTAAATTACCGGTAAAATAAAACAAAACAAGTCAGCATTGCATTCACACACACACACACAAAAAGAAACTCTACGATGCATCAGTCATCTTCAAATTCTATTGATGTTAGTGACACTTCTGAACTAAGTAGTAACAAATCTGACATCAATAACAACAATATCAATATGAATATACCAACTAATGGGAAAGAGAAACTATTGACTGAACAGTTAAGTGGTTATGAAACGAAAGTGAATTCTGCTATCCCAATTAATTTCAAAAGATCAAATATTTCAGTGAAAACAATATCAAATCAACGTACCACATCAGTATCATTTTCTGACTGTACACCGATAGTCTCAGCAAACACCTCATCTTATGCATCTTTTGAAAACTTGTCAGCCAACAATTCATTAACACCTTCAGCATCGACTGTAACTGAGAATGTGATATCGACCACAGTTAGTACCGCAAAGCCAGAAACAATGAACAATAAAGACGATGGCAAAATGAGAAAAAATCTTCCATCCTCTCGTTTATTTAATGGTAAAAAGAAATTACAACGCCAATGGGCTACATGTAGTTCACTGTATAGTACAAATAATGTTAATACTACTAATAGTATTCAGTATACTACTAAAAGTAACGGATTATACGAAACTCCGTCATCATTTACGTCAAGCCGGAGATGTGGAACAACAGAGAGAAAGATTAAATCTTGTTGGTTCTTTTTAAGGCGCCAGTCTTCAGACCGTGCAATTGACTGCACAGAATATGGAACCAACTGGTAAGTAGATTCATTTCAATTACTTTTATATTGGAGATTTTGATGCCTTCTTATTTAACTAGTTTGAATCTAAACTAACGTTGAACAATAAGCCAGTTTTCTGTTTGCAAAATTTAAATTGGATGTTCGGTCACACTGTTTGAATTTTTTTCATTTCTTTTCATTCCGAGTGGAACAGTTTGGAATTTACAGTAGCAATTATAGCGTCATTTTCACAGGGGTGGCTATCATCACGCCCATCCTTTTCTCTTACTACCTGCTAGACGTGATTGAAGATTGCGTCCACCGGTAATAGAAACTGGACCTTCCGAGTAGCTGACGAGTATTTTGCTGCTGAACTACAGATGCACCATTGTCGGATTGCTCAATGCCAATGAAATTAAGAGCATGTCAAATGCAGACATGGCTACCAGTATTAATAAGTCGTGCGTTTTTCAGTCATTTATACAAGTTATAAGGAGTTTCACTGTACTAAGAGCACTCATCATCTGTTTTGTCCTACTGTCGAAATTGACGGTAATGTGCACCCATGGCTGCAGTAGGTATCAAACCCAGGATCTTGAGGATTCACGCCGAGGACATTTTCTTCTCGGTTGCCAGTTAGGAATCCAAAGATCAGTGTCCCTTAGTTTTCAGTGATTCTCTAAATGATTTCATTTCGCCACTGAGATTAATCAAATGCCTTCGAACCGAAAATTTGCGTTTCACCGTTCTTCTACTGCTTTAAATTGTCTCATATTCATTACTTGATAAATTGATAAAAAAGAACATTTTCCAATGTGGTTCAAATTATTACAATAGTAAGGTAGAAGAATAGTAAGAGTAAAAAGGTGTTGTTAGTATATTAGATGTGTAACTGCCAGTCATACATAAAAAACACGCAGATTAATAAAGGGAAGACATCAAGAATAAGTTGTATTCTTTCGATAATCAAGACTCATGGTTTTGCTAAATTAAATCTACTTCTAATTTTTTATCACTCACATTTATACTTCTCTCAAAGTCGAAAGGAAGAAAATCAAAATATAAACGACTATTTGGTACTTTGTGATGTTTACCTATATCTAAAATACAATGAATTCATTAAAATACCCTGAAACCTTCGAAATGAATTTTATCAGTCAAAGTATTATAGAAAACTGATAAGCACTATGTTATTATATCTTTCCAATTTAAGGTTACATAACAGTGTATGCTAACAATTGTTAATAGGATAAGAACTAGGATTGTTCAATTTCAATGAGAGCTCGCACATTGTTGAGTAAGCCAACATTTATCTTTTCGTGGCAAAGTTCCCCTGAAAAATCCTTTCGAATCGCAAAGGTACCTGTAGGTGCTTTTCTGTTGGTATGACGGAGAACAAAGAACTTTATGATACAGAATTGTTTACCGGTCAAATTTGCATAACATTTAATGCCTAACATAGTAGGCAACCTTACGTCGAAACTCCCATCTGCCTAAAGTATCTGTGTTATACTTATTCTTGCATACCTCCACTACTTCAGTATCTTATTCACATGCTTTCTATATTGGCTCAAAACTTTTTTCATTCCTTTTTTTACAACTTTATACGTCGTTTCTTTGTACGGGATGTTTTCAACTCAGTGCGTCGGTAGCACAGTGGTTAGGACTCCCGCCGACCATGCACATGGTCCGGGGTTCGATTACCTGCCGGCGCACACCCGATATCTATGGTCGGCCTGTAAAATTTGGGCTACAGATATCCATGCTGAAAATTCCATACTTCTACCAAAAGTACTGTGTGGAATCAAGCTGTAAACAAAAAAATAAAAATAAAAAAATACTACTTACTAATGGCTATTATGAGAATATATCTTACTGGGATGTGCATTTTATTTTGGAGTGTCTAAAGTTTCAAGATGAACATTTTTGAAATTTACATGTAGATTCAACTGATTTCTTACATGTCGTACCAGCGTATATTTGTGAGAATGAAATACTAACATGCATATGTTCATTTATATATTTATGTATAATTCATCACAATTATTATCGAAATTAACCAAAATTAATTGAATAAATCATCATTATCAAATAAATAATCTACTTAACATTAATAAAAGTGGAATAAAGCGGAGCAGAATGTACATTCGTGACATGACAAGTCAAATTAACCCTCAGTGAAGTATGTGTATCTCATATTTAAAATATCCTTGTTAAATACCTTTAAGCACTTCTTGAAATACTGATTAATGAACATAGAATATTCTTTTCGATAAATTCATCATCATATTCTACACTTATATGACCATTATAATTAAAGAAGTATTGTCATTAACAACATCAATGCTTTTTAAAATCATATTAAGTCAGTAGTATCGATAGATTGCATTTCAAAAGCATCATTAAGAGAGAGATAATATGCATTAATATAACATAAAGGAAACATCAGATAAATAAAGGAAAGTAACACAGAATTTATGGATTTGTAGGCTTGGTAACGATAATGGCTGGACCTGTTTCTTTTGCATTTGGGGCTTCAGTCGATTTAGGTGAACTGCAATGGCCTCTGCTATTTCGAGTGTTTGGTATCTGAGGTTCTTTGGTAACTTATTCGATACACGGTAGATGGTAGAGGAAGATTCTTCAATGTTAGCTGTGTGGTCTGTTTGCAAGAGGTAGTCAAATATAGTACTGTTAACGGTTTTAACAACACTTTTATTTAACTATACTGGTAGGTGTTCCCGAGCACGAAAAATTAAGTTCCTAGAGCAACGGCCAATATAACTGGCTCCATAGGAGCAGTTGAATTGATGGATACAATTAGAGGTGACTAGCCTGGGTATATCATCTTTCAGTTTTGGAATTACAAGCAGTTGTGTGGAAAATACAAGCTGCAGTTTTCTGGTATAAAACGTTTTTTTGATCGATTTCCTCAAGTGGTTAGTTATTATTTCACTTGGTATACCCCCTTGAATTATACTCGTATATATAGAACCTACCTGATAGTAGAAACAAGAGAATTCTTTCTACTTTCTTGACCATGTGTTTAGTGATGAACTATTCAGAGTAGCTGTTTTCAATTAACGTGTCGCATACAACCTCAAGTTTATCTTATAATTAGGTGTATCTAAAACTTCCTACAGATATTTGACCATTTCATGCTAAAGCTAACCATGATGTTACACGTTTAAATCCTTGTTTTCAGAATGCTTCGAATGTAAGCAAACAAACTGGAAAATAAGGTTTTTAAAGGTGAAAAGTAATTCTGACACTTGACGAGTGTTTTTCATTACAAAAATTCGACTACAGTTAACTGTAGAGACTAAGTGACTAGGCAGAGAAAATTCTTCTCAAAACCTCCTTATATATATGCATATATATATATCTCCTCTTCATATGACGTCCCCCATGTCATCCTGTGACTAACGTCCAACTCGCTGATTCCCGTTCGTGTTCCACTCGAACGATGGCCTGACGTGTGATGTCACTCACTTGATAGTTTTCTCAGAGTATGGCCAGTCCACCTCCATTTATTCCTGCATATTTGTTGCACGGTTGTTTCCTGCTGGGTTGGTTCGCTCCTAGAGATCCCTGTTGCTGATCTTTTCTGGCTGGCCATCTGATCTTGAGTATTGAGCGCAGACAGCTGTTGATGAGAGTCTATAGTTTGTTTGAAACGCCCTTCGTGACGCGCCAAGTGTCTGATCCGTATAGTACCATTGACTTCCCATTGGGGTTGAAAACACGGACCTTATTTTTCATGCTGAGTGCTGTTGACCTCCACACAGATTTGAGAGAAATGAAAGCTTGCCTTGCTTTCCCAATTTTCGCTTAGATGTTTTATCAGTTCCTCCTGTAGTTGAAACGATACCTTCCAGGTAGTTAAGTAGGTAAAAGAGGTTGCTTCTTTCAGATTTCTCCCACTTATGCTGATTGTTTTCTGGTGTTGTTGTTACTGTTGCTGTTGGCCAGGAATCTTCCTCACCTCTGTTTTCTCTACGTTCATCTGAAGTCCTATCTGTGGTGCTTCTTCTGCCAACTCGTTGCTTTTCACATGCATATCTTATAATTTGTGGGAAATCAAACATATATCATCGACGAAATCTAGCATTGCTGTACAACTGTTGAATGAGGTGCATAATTATTGGTGGCAACAGTAGTAGCGAAGTAGTTTTCAAATCACCTCTCGATCGACGCTGTCAAAAGCCTTTTCAAAATCAATGAAGTTGAGATAGAGAGGTGACTGTCATTTCAAGCTTTGTTCAATGATGACCCTTTATGTGGCGATCTGATCAATGCATGACTTGTTTCTCCTGAATCCAGCCTGTTCCAGTCAAAGTTTTTCATCTTGGGCGTGTTTGATTCTCTGCAGGATGATGCGGCTTAGTATTTTGCTTCGGGTGGACAGGAACATAATGCCGCGCCAGTTCTTGCATTGACTTAAGTCTCCTTTCTTTGGAAGTTTGAGTAAGTAGCCTTTCTTCCACTCCGCAGGTACCTTGTCTTCTTTCCCCACCCTCTTTAGCAGTGGTGTCATCAAGTCAGCTGATGTCACTGAGTCGATTTTCAGTGCTTCTGCTGGGATTCCGTCTGGTCCTGCTGCTTTCCCAGTTTTCACCATCTTCTTCTTTCGTCGGAGGGCTGATATCCTTTGGTAGTTCTGCTTCTGCTGTTGGTATTATTGGGCACTTTGTAGGTGGCCGTCGTTTAAGAAGTCTTTTGATGTGTACAGGCCAGTGTTTCCTGTGCTCCACCTCGTTGTTGATTGACTTTCCATATCATCCTTCACTGGCTTAATTTGTGTTGATCTCTTCCGTGATAGGAACCTAGTTGCTTGGTAAAGTGTTGAGAGGTCTCCTTTGCCTACAGCTTGTTCTGCTTCAATTGCCATAGCTTGATAATATCGTTTTTTGTCTTCCCTGGCACTTTTCTTTACTCTTTCGTTCAGTGTATTGTAGCTTGCATTCAATTCCTGTTTTTTTGCTCGTCAATGCTCCGGATAATCTTTTGTTTCATCATCCTTCTCTCTTCTATTAGTCTCTAAGTGTCCGTAGTGATCTACTGTTTGTCCTGTCTCTTCTTCCTACCTAGAACTTCCATGCAGGTTTGACTTCACACCGCTTTCAGACTGTTCCAGCGCTCTTCAGGGCTGATCTCTTCGCTAGTGTTGATTCGTGTGTCCGCCTTTTTCCTTATTATTGCAGTGAAGATATCCTTTTTATCCTGATCCTTCAGTTTTTCAGTATTGAACTTGGCTTTTGGTCTGTCTGCAGCTTCTGTTTCCTTGAAAGTCTTCAATTTGATTTGGAGTGTTCCCTGTACGACGTCAGCTCTTCTTCTTACTTTTGTGTTCAGTAAGCTGTGCCTCAACTTTCTTGAGTAGTATTGAGATGAAGTCAATTTGGTCTTTGGTTCACCCGTCTAGTGACACCCATGTAGCCTTGTGGATATCCTTGTGCTCGTATACAATGACAACAATAATAAGTTCACTGAAAGCACGGAAGTCACCGAAGAGCTGACCGTTTTTCATTCATCTCTTCAAGTGCTTTCCTACCCATAATGAGTTCTCTTCCTGTGTTGTCTGATACCAGTTCGGCCCTAATGTCCCTCATTAGGATTTTAATGTCACCGACCGGATTATTGTCAATTGTTACCTGTAGTTTCCTGTAGAACTCTTCTTTCTTCTCTAAGTCTGCGTCGTTTGTGGGTGCGTAACATCGTGTAGTTGTCACTCTCCTTCGTTTTGAGTTGAGTCTGGCGGTCATTATCCTGGATAAAATAGCCTCCCATTGTATGAGCGTCTCCGTTGCCATTCGTGACATCGTGATAGTCACACCCTCAGTGTGCTCGTGGTTGTCTTCTGGGGGACCGGTGTAGATTACTGACTATCCCGTAGACAATCTTGTTGGTCCACTCCTATTCCATCTGCTTTCACATATTCCAGCATTTGAATACCATATAACTTCATCTCATTTGCAATCTGGGCAGCTTTGCTAGTCTCATACATTGTGTGAAAGTTCCATATCCCTAAACAGTCTTTTTCTTTCGTCTCAAGGAGACTCATTCTACTGAGGTTTCTGTAGTAGTTTTGTTTACAAGGTGGGGTTGCTAGCCTAACGCCAGAGGAAGAAGCCGTTACATAGAAATGTAAGTTACAGAGGAGCGACTTTTTGGGTTGCTCCCTTTAGAATCGGGAACATAAGAAGTAAAGCAATTTGAACAACAATAGCAGGAAAAGCAGCAACAACAACACCAACAAAAACCATCACAAAAATTATCGCTGTTAAATACAGTTACCAAAAATAGCACGTGAACCATAGACTAAGTGACTTGGGCATGTAAATCCAATAATACATAAAAATATTAGTATTAGTTGGTGTTTAACAGTCAGAAAAAAATAGTTAAATATAGGTAGTAATAGTCAACAAGATTATATCCACAAGATCAGTGTTCGAAAGTGAACTAGTTACAAAAACAATTCTACCACATCCTGGCCAGAACCACCAGAGAAATGAGAGTTTTATGTAACTAAGCAAGTGTAACACACAGATCAAAAAGCGCGTCAAGGTCGATAATAATAAGAGAACTAATCAAAGTAATTAAAGATAGTTGAAACTATAGTAATTGCTTGTAAAAGGCTTGGAAAGAAGGGGAAATTGTAATATTTCTACAATCAAGTAATGACGACTGATGTAGGAAAATCGGTTGTACGAACTTCTGTGAGCACATAATTTAGGCTTCTTCAGGCGATTTCCGTCGGCTTCAGCTATTTATAGAAAACAGACTCGTAATTCCCTTTTTTTCTGCTCTATTACTCTATTTATTAAAAATGGCAAAACAGTGGATTTTCGAGGGCTTCAATGTTTTTACTTTTTGTAATTATCATAGTATTGACAATTATTTTATTAACATCATGGTTTTGCAAAGGGCAGACAAAACAATTCGTAGCTCCATTTTGTCACATTTAGTTGATCCTGGTCATGTAGTGGGGGAAACGAGAGCTTTCAGGGGGATTCATCGCATCCCACCGAATCTTGACAATAGACTTCGTATTCGTCTACTGCACACAGCTGAGACGATAAGCACTCGAACTAATAAGCCTAAACTATGCATTCACAAGTAGTTCGTATAGCCATTATCCCTCCTTTATTGGCCTATGAAAACCTAAACAGCTGATGACATCACCACCATCCCTCACTTATATTTTCAAGCCCTCTCTTATCATCCCTCAATGTTATCACATCTTCATTAAAGCGTACTTCATTTATTTGCCTTACAACCTAGAATTATTTAATTGGACTAGTTGTTCTTCTTAGCTTTTATCGACTACTACGTCCGCCTGAACGTTTCTTTGTTTCATCATTCTGTTTTTCATTACAGGTTGCCTCACTTTTTCATCCTTGTTATTCAAAGAATCATTATTATTCCTGGCATCATTACTGCTATTACAATATTGTTTGCTTAAATGTGTTGTTATAAAAGTTAGAGGTCGTGTTATTCATCGAACTGATAATCAAATGGTTTGTTGTAAAACTAGTCATACTGAAATATGCTCCCAGTTAGCTTTTGTTTCTGAGTTTCCGCCACTTGGTTAAAGACAGCTAGACAAATGGAACTAGTGTTAGTGAGCTCTTAGTAATAGTACTTTTATCTAAACCACATTTCTTAGAAGAACTAGTTAACCTGTGATACAGATGCTTGTATGATTTTCCATTGTCTCCCGTTCATTATACAATTTTCAATGTATTATTTAAGTTGGTGAATTGCAGAAACGTAGACAGTTTTACAGAAATTTGTATGTTGGGAATATCTGTCTTTTCGATAAGGTTTCCAACTATCAAATCAAGACAGAGTTGTTTTTATATTAAATGCAACTCTCTTAACTCTGTATCAATCAAGTAATATTCAGAGGGGCTTTGTTTCCCTGGATTTTTTCAACTGAATAATTAATTTTGACAAAAATATTTTGTTTTGTTTTCAAATACTAGACCAAACTTTCTAGAGACACTTTAATTTTTATAGTTTCTTCATAAGGATTTGTCGGCAAAAACACTTAGTACTTATCGATAAGGAAGTGATTATACCAGACAAAATTCGTAAACATTCAGTCGAAATAATAGAGAAATTTGAAGGTTGACTTCCAAACTTTTGAATTTGTTTATCTGAGTGATCAAATTTATGCGAATATAACAAAATACAACCACTTGTGTGGATTTTGTGATCAAACTTCATTTTAAAGATAAACAAAATAAAGTGTGACAGTAGGTTGTCACCTTGTGCACGCGTATTCCTGTGTATATTCGAGTGTATAACATCAAAAGAGCATAGTGTATGACACGGGAACAGAATGGTGACACCATCAATAAATGGGAAAAGACCTTCACGACCAAATATCAAGCTGACCGAATGTAGAATAAGACTATTTCTGTTTACACACTGAATTACGTACAGGTCTATAGTATTTTAAATTTATTTAAATTTTCAGAGAAGCACATTTCAATGAGATGGTCAGACTTCATAATATTGCCAATAAGTGGACAACCGCCCAGTTCACAACAGTCAGTCAGCAAAAGCTACCGTTATTCGTGATGTGTTATTTTTTTTATTTCTTTAAGTTCTCAGCGGAACATAGGGCTTCAAGCTAGAGGCTTGAAGTTTCTGTAGTAGTGTTTATTTTTACAGGATGGGGTTGCTAGCCTCATGCCTAACCTTTCCTCTTTACCAGCTTTATTTATGGCTTAGCGAGGTAAAGGAGTGCATCGGCCGGGGATTGAACCCCGGATCGAGTGCATGGTCGGCGAGCGTCCTAACAGCTGTGCCACCGACGCTGTGCTATATTTGTTGTTAAAACATAACCAGTAAATACGACAAGCTTTGCTTTTCCCTGTACCTTTAAAATCAATCAAAATCATTTTTTGATCAGTACTACCAAACACAGCGATGCTATCAACCATTTGAAATTGACTATTACACTAATTTAGATTCATTCATTCTGTGGCGTGTGTCACTGATAAGATTTATCAGTAGTATATGAAGAGATGTTTACTGGCATAAAAACATCGAATAGCAGGGAGGTTGATTCGATGTCAGAGAAAGCAAATGATACAGGTTGTGGAGATACATGGGAGATGTGAAAGGAACACAAAGAAACACAATATGAAGGGAGGGCAGGAGTGCGTTGAAGATAAGGTGTACATAATTTGTCTATATAGAGATACCAAATCGCCTTTACCAAGTCTCTCATCTTCAAAGCAATTAGTTCCCTTTATGAATTTCGACAACACAATAAGAAGACATAGTTTATCTGAAACATGTTATGTATTTGCGCGACACATTTCGGAGATCGGATTACCAAGGCAGGTTTAAAGTAATAACAAATAACTTTTCGACACAAAAGACAGGTTTAAGTCTTTTTATGGCTAAGGCTTCATAGGGAATAAAAAGACAGTTGCAGTGAAGAAAATTTTCTTTTTGATGAAGTCATCATCTAGGCTGTACATTCGTGCATTTATATCAAATGGATGGGAAAGTTACAGAGTAATTTCCGGTTAGGGGTCAAATTAATAAAAATTACAATTAGGAATTAGAATGCCATAATAAACAGGGGGACGGATAAAACTCAAACAAAGCAGCTTAATAACTAAGACGATTGACATTGTTCAATTGGGGGGGGGGGTAGAAATAACAAAATAGACAGGATGTTTGGATAAAAAACTAATGTGATGAATAATTGTTTATGCAATCAGGGATTAAATATGTAGAAATAGTAAAATGACAAAATAAACAGGAAGTGTGGATATGAAAATATGGTTGTGTAGACAGGGATTAAGAAAAACTTTAAATAACATGAATAAACAGGAAGTTTAGATAAGAAAGGCGATGGGATGGTCATTATTAAAAAATTTACCTGTTTATGATAGCCATGGCAGGGACAGGGGTTGGACGTATTTCTTTTGGATACAAAGAGTGAGTTTGAGTTTTTGGATAGCTAACGCCTCAGCTATGCCCAGATGTCTTGATTTCACTGCCTTTGATAGGTTTGATTGAATCTTGTAAATCACTTTGAGGGATTTTTCGAAAGGCGCTGAATGTCCTGAGTTGACCAGATGTTCTGTTACTGAACTGTATACACGTTTTTGGTCTCCTTTTACTAGCCAGGCTGGGTAGTGTTCACGAGCGCGTTTTCCAAGTCAGTGCATGGTACGGCCGATGTATTCAACTCCACAAGAGCAAGTAAACTGGTATATGCACGTTGAGGTGACTTAATGTGACAGCTTGTCTTTCGCGTTTTGATTGAACAGTTTCTTGCAGGCAAAGGTCAGTCGTAGGCTCGCGGCGAAGTATGTTTTCCTCAGCGATTTTGGAGAGGCGTTTGCGAAGGATTTCCGCTTCGATATCACCTTTGAATTCTAGATTAAGCAGAAGTCTTTTCTTTGGAACGGATTGGACTTGTTTGGAAGTCTTCTTAGATTTGAGATTCTTGTCTATGAACCTGGGCGGGAAACCGTTTCACATCTAGGTTTTTCGGAGATTACGCAGTTCTTCTTCAATCACTTCCTCGCTGCATATCTTCCTAATCCTCGAGGGAAGAACGTATATCAGGTTCCTCTTTCTGCTTAGCGGCACGAAGCTTTGAAAGTTGATGAGTTGTTCATTCCATGTAGGCTTTTTGTATACTGACCTTTTCAAAGAGTTGTTGTCGTTTCTTGTCAGATGGACGTCCAGGAAGTGGAACATTCCGTCGGATTCAGTCTCAAGTGTAAAGTCGATGTTTGGGTGGGCGTTGTTGAAGATTTGAAGTAAGTTTTCAAAGTTCAGCTTCTCAGCACAAATGATGAAAGTATCATCAATGTATCTCTTGTAGAGATGAAGGTCGTCGATAGTTGATGATAAGGGGTTGTTTTTACGAGGCTGGCTAAGGCTTCAACGAATTTAATATGCTTCGCTGTAGATGATGTTGGACATCTATTTCCGGCGTCAGTTGTGTCTGGCGACTGTATTTGTTGTTGCAGCCACCTTGGAATGTGTTCTGTAGCCCAAACCTGCAGAGACCAATGGGTCCTCCCTATGTACGTATCTCCACACGTACATGTAAATTGATAAACACAGTGGGATGTGACACTATCGTTCGGATAATGTGAAGGTTAACAGGACAGCATAGTTCTCGTTTTCCCTATGAAGATAAGTTTAGCTGAATAATAAGTTCTATTAATTGTGGCCTTGAGTCTTTGTTTAGTGACCAGACTTTGTTGATCACCCCTGAACGGCGAGGATATGTAAACATCCTATTTGGGAGCTGATTGGAGTGGTAGAGCTCTATGGTTGACATTTCCGTAACGCCTAATAAATCTCAGCGTGTAATTGTTGTCTTTCTTCTTCAGTTGTCTCAGCAGTACATATGCGGTGAATGCGCTTGAACAAATACTTAACCAACGCCCTTTTATACTGTAGTGGACAGAAAGTATGATAATTTAGATACTGTCCCGTCCATGTGGACTTTCTGTCGATAATTGTTTTACTGACCCATGTTCTCAGCGGGTTATGAGTATATCTAAAAATGGCAGGCAACTATTATTCTCTTTAACGTATGTTAGCGATATACTCTTTTGTACTCTGTTGATTTGGTTCAGGATTTCTATGTCGTCTGTCAGTTTATTACAAATGGCTATTATGTTATCTACATATCTCTTATAAAAATAAACTTTTCCAATTTCTTCCTCCACCAGGTTCTCAACATGCGATATATATATATGGGTTAGGGTTAGGGAAGGACCTAGGGGACTTCCCATAGCAACACCATCGATCTGGCGGTAATGCTCACCCTCGTATGTAAACTTAACATAGAAGCAGTAACTCTTTCAAATAAAATATGGATACTGGTAATAGGAAATCGTTGTCAGAGATGTAATCATATAAAATGTCAACCGTATGTAAAAGAGGTACATTTATAAATAAAGAATTAACATCTAGGGAAACCATGGTTTTGTCTTTATATCAACGTTATCAAGACATTCAATTAACTCAAACGTATCTTTCAGTGCAAACTTACAGAAGCTTCTTCTAACAAACTCTAATATTTCCACTAGCCACTGTGCAAGCTTGTGGGTTGGAGATCTGCACATTGACATTATGGGACGTAGAGGAATGTTAGGTGTATGTGTTTTGGGTAGACCATATATATGTGGTAATTGGAACTGCGTGGACTTCAGTTAATTGAATTTCTTTCTCTTAATCGCATTCATCTTTAAGAGTTTTATTAGATTATTTGTCACCATATTTTGTACATCCTTTACATCTTACAGATCGGAGTCTCTCGTAAATTTATCATTGTTTCCAAGAATGCATAACATTTTACTTTTATATTCAATTCTGTCCATTATAACTACACCAGACCCTTTATCTGGTCTGAGGATAACGATGTCAGTATTATGTTTGAGAGTTCCTTTAGCACTTTAAAACGCTCAGATGTTAGGATACTTTTCTGAATTGTACGACTATTGCAAAATTGGTGATTATGAAGTAAATTGGTCCTTGGTTCTAAATTGGATTACCAAGGCAGGTTACCGTTGCAATTCTGGCTAGCTTAACAGCTGAACTTGGTAGCTGAAGGTTCCGATTAGTACAGCCTGCGGTTGACTGCAAAGAAACGAATGTATTCATATGTAACCATGATCTGCTAATTTACCTATAACCGCTCAGTGTAATTTAAAAATGACATGTTCTATTTAGATATCACTTGACTGACTGCATTAAGTCTAGAACTGTAATGTGTAGGAACTGTGTTGACTGACTACTAGTGAAAAAAACAGTAAATGGATTAAAGAGGCTGTTCACCTCTTTATGCAGTCTCTAATAACTTCCTTATAAGTCTCAGTTGTTTTTATTTATAAATTATATCTAAATTGTTGTGTTTGAGATATATTTTGCCCCATTATTCATTGTTATGATAAACAAAGAATCGATTTTTATTTTATTTTTCTATAACATCTCTTCTAAACACCACCCTTATATGTATACACGTTCATAGGCAACAGAAGACTGTTATTACTATTTGTGTGGTCAAAGGAGATTGAATAAACAGCATATGCATATATTTATATAATCTCACGTATTCAAGGTTACTTTTCAAAGTATTATATACATAATTGCTAGCCATCTGTTCGGTTTAGTTAAATTGTAGGTCACTTATGATAAAAATAAGATGTCAACCTCATTTAAATCCGAAAGAAAATATATTTAAAAATACATATTCTTTCCTAGCGATAATGAGAATTGAAGTGAAACGCTTGAGTAGATTTTAAAAAACAACAAATAAACACCAATTTCAATATAAATTGTTGTGCTTGCAACAATGCTGTTTCATAGTCAGGAAGTTCAGGAATGCTAGTTGTTTTTAGAGTTTAGGAAATGAGACTTCATTTAGTTATATTTATAAACCATAGAGATTGAGATGAAATTTTATATCAGTTTTAATTGGGAGACCAAATGTAATGAGGTTAAAATATGTGATCAGGTCGTGAATATGAAAAAGAAATTTAAATCGACATATATTTCTGAAGCAGCTGTTGTTATTTCAGTGGTTCACAGGTTGCATGATCACTGGCAAATCACGAGGCTCACGTAGGATTTAATTCCATATTTTTCCAATTTTAGGATACCGACACAATCTAATACAAAATAATCAGAACTTAATTCATCCCATCCACAATCGGTAAAGATAGGTTTAGCAAAATGTCTGCAAAATTTGGGATACCGATATCACATGCTGAAAATTCCATACCTGTACCAAGAAATACGATGTGGAATCAAGCTGTAATCAAAAAATTAAATAAATAAAAAGTAATCGGGCCTCCAGCCTAATTAAAGGGCCAGAAGATTTAAATAACGAAATCAAACAAATAAAGGAAATATTACTGGTGAATAACTATCCACCAGAATTTTTTCAAAAAATATATGTAGAAGCATAGAAAAACCAAGATTAGTAATAAAAATGACGAAAATAATATAGAATTCAAAGCCTCTGTAGCACTATCCTACAAAAAAGGAACGACAGAGGCCATAAGTAAGATCCTCAATGCGGCTGGAATTAGTCAGAGTGGCATTTAAATGAACCAACCAACTCTCCCAGAAGTAAACTTTGTTTGTCGGTTTAAGGACCCAATAGATCGAATTAAGAAAAACCAATATAATTTACCAAATACCATGCAATTAATGCCTGTGAGTTCAAACACATAGGTCATCAAACTAGTAGATCAGCATGAAACAGATTATTGAAACAAAAATTAAGCTAGAACTAGAATGATTGACCCTGCTAAGTTAAGTAACCTGGAAAAAACAGAGCTAAGTCATTGCACTGCATTCAACCTGCATGAATGGGACAGATCAGAGTATCAAGAAGTAATATAGATAGATGGAGAAAGAGAGAAACAGAGACAGCTTAATCACTGAAGCTTTGTTTATCGATTCAAAACCACACGCATGCAATCAATTGGAATGGCCTAACGCCTATACCCCGGAGATATGGAAAGTGACAATAAACAACCAAGGGAAGTTGAAGAGAGAGAAAAGGGAAAATATCTATCAGACAAATTGTGAAACCATGTGATTAAAAGTGATATGTTTATGACTGGTAATAATTCATTCTCGAATGCTTGTTATCCAGTTGTCAATACTGCATCATCATCACTGTATGATATTTAAAATGGACTTTTCTAATATGGAATTACATTCTACTACAGTATCCAAGTTTTACACTTACACTAAGAATATGGTTAGGATGTTGTAATCCATGATGCTTACATTGATAAGTGACCGATTTTTTTAAAGTTTGCATAAATTGCAAATAAGACTTCCCGAACAATTTGATTAAGAGTGTTATCACTTTCAAAACAGTTAAAGTACAATGTTGTTCAAAGTGAAATTTAATCTCAATGAAAATTCAGAGCATATATTGGTTGAGATCATTCGTTTTCTTCATAATGACGATGTTAGAAGTGTATTAAGAGTGTGGCATTATTAGTCTGTAGACTAGCATGTAGATTATTAATTTTGAGTCAAAAGTAATTCTGCCATTTCGAACCGGTTATGTGAATCCTAATTTCAGTGCTTAGCAACTCCATTGAAAGTTTGCATAAATATAACCGATTATTTCTACGTGTACTCAGTGGAAGTCTCTTCGCCTATGAGGATGTATAAAGCTCAGTATTTCAGGTTTGATCACGGATTGGTATCAGTTAGAGAACCATTGAAAACCATGGGGAAGTGGACAGTTGTTTCGCCCTAGCTTGGAATACTTCACTAATATGCACTCATGATCCCATCAGGGATTGAATCTGAGATCCGTAGTTTACTAAGGGCAAGGTTGTTGATCGTTAAACTACTTGAGCTGGAATTCAGTGTCCCATGAATTCTTACTTCTGTCAATTCTCAAGAGAGTCTCAAAGTAGGATGAAACAACTGTCCACTACTCCCTCGTTTCAAGTGTTTCTTTAACTGGTATCAATTCGTGATCAACCTTGAAACCAATCAAATTCCTACAAGCTAACTCTTGAAGACTGTGATGCACGTATGAGCGAAATTCCATCATCCTAAAACTTAGTCTGTGTATGCTTGGGCATATTTCCAAAATCCACAAATTGTTTGATTTTAAATTTTATTGGTGTCTTGAATTCACTCATTTCACTGAAGATTTTTTAAACTTTTAAGGAATTGGCAATCCCCTTTTCACTTCATCAATTTATTATAAAAAAATGAAAATACTGTAAAAGATTCAATAATGCATACTAATAAACAGCTTATGATTCTTTAGCAAATCCTTCAGAAGAATATTTATTTCAAAAAACTATATTTTCTCCTCACCAGAATAGTGAGTTCTAATAATTAGAGACTAATCATATTTTTCAGAAAGAAAAGTAAATACCCCTAAGCTTTGTTCAGGAAATTAACGACTCCATACAGTATTTTCTCTTTATGAACTCGACAGGAACAGGAACAACGTACTGTAGTTGATATGGTCTCCTTGTATCCAGCCTCCTGGTGTCAGCTGCGTATAACCTAAAAAGAATTTTAATGCAGTGAAATTTGATTGGTGGTGACGAGCAGGGGAATCCAAGATGAGTGTTTCGTCTTAATCAGACGGTCGTAAGCTGGATGCGCCTGCATCCCAAGTGAGTGACGCTTTTCCCACCAAAATTTTAACACAGTATCCATCGTTCTAAGCGTCAAGGTGTTATTCACTTGGTCAATATATCACCAGTACCACCTCCTATGCTGTGAGTATTGGTTGTTATTTGTTAATCTGTCTATCGTTAATTAGCTTGGAGAGAGAAACCAGCAGTATTACATAAATATTTACACGGAGATTTCAGTGGATAGAATTACAGGTTGTACTTGGGTTGTGTACTCAGAAAGAAATTGTTGTTATGTTTTTCCTTCTATGGTTAAAAGTTTCATTGTTTAATTTTTGCTACTTTCATGATATATAAGATCTTGATGATCACTCTATACAATTCAATTTTTTATTTTCATTCGTATTCCTGATCTTACTCAATTGAATCAATTCCACTCACCTTAGTTTCACAACTCTGAATCACTCAAGTTACTTAACTCTGAAGTTATTTTAAACTTCAAGGTAATGTTCAAATTCCCTTCGTAGTCCTGAAATATGTATATAATTTTCCCTAGAAAACTCGAAATCTGAAAATAACAACAGCGTTTCTGAAAAATCAAATGAAGGGTAAAAAGCTTCAGGTGGTTTAATGCTACAGACAATCTCGACTAACTATAACAACTGAGTCAGCTATCACTACTTCACCTCACGAGAAAATATCTGTGCATATGATGATATGCATAAATGTGTAATATTCACCAGTCAGTCCTAGTCAAATACTCCAAGGAATGTGTTAGGTAATGACGAGAAATTACCCCCCACCTGACTCCTCATGATTTATGTCGAAATGTGAATTTCATTTAGTCTAAAAATACACTTCACCAGTCAAAATGAATAAACTGGAAGAATTCGATGGACACCGTCGTATGTATGCAAGCGTGTGTGTGTGTGTGTGTATGCATGTATGTATGTGTATACCTGAGTGAATAGATAAAAGCATATGATCTCAGGAAATAAAATTGTGAAATTGGATAAATTTCAGACTGATTAAAATTCATTTCAGTTTCCAATTTTTGAACAGCATTGGATTTGGATGAAATGAATGTCTAGTGTTTTTTGTCTACACGTGTTCATTCTCCTAATGTGGGTATGCAGCTAAACCCATGTTGATACGTTGATAATTGTTAAGTAGAAAATGAATACACAAAATCGATGGTACGTAAATTCTTCACTGTTAATTGAAAAGATTTAGTTATCTTAATAGGGTAGATTTAGGTTTAATGACTTAATAACGTCACAGTCATTTTAAAAAAGTGTTCGGCTCAAAAAGTTTGAATCATTTTTGTTGATTCAAGGAGAAACTGATTTTCTCGTTATTTAAATTTTCCGTTTTCAAATTGTTTGATTTCTATAAACTGATTACAATATTTCTCAGTGAATATAGCATCTGGAGTTCAAGTGAAGCAGTTTTCCTTAATATTCATTATTTGTAATTTCGTATTAGAAAAGTCCATTTTAAATATCATACAGTGATGATGATGCAGTATTGACAACTGGATAACAAGCATTCGAGAATGAATTATTACCAGTCATAAACATATCACTTTTAATCACATGGTTTCACAATTTGTCTGATAGATATTTTCCCTTTTCTCTCTCTTCAACTTCCCTTGGTTGTTTATTGTCACTTTCCATATCTCCGGGGTATAGGCGTTAGGCCATTCCAATTGATTGCATGCGTGTGGTTTTGAATCGATAAACAAAGCTTCAGTGATTAACCTCTGTCTATTTAATTCATGAAAAATTCTCATTCGAACATTCATAGGGAGGAAACCAGTAGTTCAGTGAAGAGTCTCTTTTCGGGGAATTCATTTTCATAGCTGTACAATCGCAAATATATATGGTTATTTTGTATGTGCGTTTAAATTAAATTTTTCAAACGAAAATACAATTAGTAGGTTTTTGGTGGAGTTACGTAATACAAAATGCGTTCAGATGAAATGGACGTTGACATAAGAGGGTAATAACAAAGGTGATGAGTAGTCACAAACGAGTGTGAAAGAAGAGTTACGTAGTAACACGAGTAGTTCGATGAAAGAGTTGTTCTCAGAGTGTACATGGAAACAAATAAAATACGGAATTATGTAGGAGTTTTAAGTCGTTAGAAGAAAACAAGCAAACAAGCAAAATTCAGGGTAAATCTACAGAGTTGTTACCATGACAGTAGAAGTGGCTCAATAATTTTCTTTTGAATGCACAGTTCTGGTTCTTCTAACTGAATGGACAAGGCTTCTGCAATGCAAAGAAGACAGAAATGTATTGTCTTTGGCAGGTTGTTCTTCGCATTGTAGATTACTTTGAAAAAGGCATTTGTTGAAATGGCTAGACCACTGGTGATGAGATGTTCCATTGTCGCACTCCTTATACGGCCACTACTTCCTTTCAGCAGCCACACCGGATAGTGCTCTTTGACTCTTTCTGACAGGATGCGCGTCGAACGACCGATGTACCTGGCTCCATAGCAACAAGTGAACTGAAATATACACATAAGATTAATCAGGTGCGAGATCTTGCCCTTAGGGCTTCTGCAGATCAATGGGCGACTGGAGAACACTGCTCTCGGTGTTACCGCGAAGAAAGTTCTTCTTAAAGAAGTGAAAATTCTCTTCTTAAGGACATTACTGAGCAGGTCACCTTTTGATTCGAGGTTCATATAAAGTATCTTTTTTGGCATGGATGCCGTCTCTTGCTTTTGGATTTTCTGTTTGATAATTTTGTCTATGAATCTTGGTGGATATCCGTTTTGTATGAAGATTTCTTTCAAGAAGTGTAGTTCTTCTTGCAGGGTATCAGAGCTTCAGATGCGTTGGACGCGAGTAGCAAGAGATCTAATTATATTTCTGTATCGACTGATCAGTACCCAGCTGTAGAAGCTTGTCAGATGACCGTCCCATGTGGCCTTCCTATGGATGCATTCATTCATATTTTATTTGTTTCATCGAACTACTCGTGTTACTACGTAACTCTTCTTTCACACTCGTTTGTGACTACTCATCACCTTTGTTATTACCCTCTTATGTCAACGTCCATTTCATCTGAACGCATTTTGTATTACGTAACTCCACCAAAAACCTACTAATTGTATTTTCGTTTGAAAAATTTAATTTAAACGCACATACAAAATAACCATATATATTTGCGATTGTACAGCTATGAAAATGAATTCCCCGAAAAGAGACTCTTCACTGAACTACTGGTTTTCTCTCTATTGACCTCTCTCTTTTTCTCCATCTAGCTATATTATTTTTAATACTCTCACCCTCCAACTCAATTGCCAAAAAGTCAACGTGTTTGCTTCGAAACATGGAAGTCCTGTATCCATACCCCTGAATTTGTCATTTGTCTGCAGTTTGCTTAGTTTTCCAGGGACTCTCTAAGTGACGTGTGGGACTCTTCATTAGTGTGGTTTTGCGTAATTTTTTGTAGTCCGAGAGTGTTGCTGGAGAGGGTATTCTTCATCTACTTGTTCGTTTACTACTGTTCTTAAATATAGATTCTAGAATTGTAGGGATATCTGGAAATGATGAAAGCAAAATGTTTGAGATACAGTTGTATTCGTTTTGTTTTTATTTTTAAGCACCAATCACTACAGACGTATTTCATGATGTCATTCACACAGTCATCACATAATGCTGGATTTCTGGTTCATACAACAAGTACAGAAAAATGGTCGATAATTTAGGCCTAATACTGCATATTTTGTAGTGGAAATTTATTATTTTTGATTTTGTAAATTATTTTATAGTGCCAACATTTAACGATCGTGTAAATACACATAAATCAGCTTTTAATTGTTTCATTTGCGTTCACTGTTTCCTCAGTGATATCATGCTTGTCGTACGAAGCAGTCTTTGAGTATTAAAGAGGTTGAGTGTTTCACTTGTGACGCATTGCATTTAGGTGAGTGTTATTAAACTCTGGAAATTATGGGTAGCGTGACACGCACTAGTATGCATATGACTTAAACGTTTGAAACAAATTTTTGCTGAAGTATTAGGCAAATGTGAAATTATGGTAGATAGTTAGTATACCACGAAGGATACCTTCTATTTGCATCTCATAAGAATTATCTGTTTAGTTTGTTTGATTAGTATAAAAATCACTGAACTATGTATAATTAAGAAAACAGTCCAAAAAATATGATTTTGTCTTACTGTTACTCCTTTTTTAAGAGTAATTAATTATGTATGAAGTTATGATTTATACACATATACACATATATCACCTGTGTATCATTATTGCTCTAGTAGACCGGTGAAAAATTTAAGCGGATTAATCTTGTTCTCTATAGAAAGATTTTACATGATCCCCAATGGAATAATTCACCTTACTATTGCTCAATTTTATAATGGCTATAAATTAGAGATGTTTTTATTGTCATTCCTAAATTGACAATAAATTAATTTGGAAAACAGAAAGATTGAGCGAAGAAATATTTACTTTTCAATTAGATCTTCATCTCTGGCTCTACTCTAATATACATAGCATTTTTATTACAATACACAACAATTTACCAAACAAGTGGTGATATGTTTGTTAACAATAATTAAACAGTGTCAAAATGTCAATGGGTTGATAATTAACGAAGAAAATCAATACACATCTAAAAGGTAAAAATGGATAGAATAAATTAATTTTACAAGGATAACACGTAATTAAAGATGAAGTGGTCAAAATAAAAATAAAATAATTTGGACAATTATAATTTAATAGGGGGAGGGGGGCGACGTAGTCCTGTCTTGTAACGATGGCCACGGTAAGGAAAGTGGCTGTACATATTTCTTCTGTACACATAGGCTTGGTTTCTTCTGGTGGATTCCAATTGCCTCAGCTGTCTGTAGAAGACGAACTCGTAGAGCAAAGTTAGGATTAGTCGGAATGCGATAAATAATTTTAAATGCACTATTCACATCAACCTTGTGCTCATTATCAACAAGGTGTGCTAAAATAGAACTACGAATAGATTTTGTTTGTCCCTTGCTTAACCACGCTGGATGATGTTCAGAAATACGACAATGAAACTGCCTAATTGTACGCCCAATGTAGCTGGCTCCGCAGCTGCAGTAAAACTGGTAGACACACATAGAAGAGGCAAAATTAGGTAGTTTATCCTTATTTCTCGAACATAGAATAGGGTGGTTTTGAAGAGACAACGTACTTCTGTTGCATAATAAGCTCTTTTAACTGCATTCTTCAAGCGTACAATTAATTTATTCTATCCATTTTTACCTTTTAGATGTGTATTGATTTTCTTCGTTAATTATCAACCCATTGACATTTTGACACTGTTTAATTATTGTTAACAAACATATCACCACTTGTTTGGTAAATTGTTGTGTATTGTAATAAAAATGCTATGTATATTAGAGTAGAGCCAGAGATGAAGATCTAATTGAAAAGTAAATATTTCTTCGCTCAATCTTTCTGTTTTCCAAATGTCTAAATGGGGATATTTTCTATATTGAAATAAATTAATTGTAGGAACTGAATTTTTGTCAGTCTTCTACTCCATATCCACTGGAAATGCTTTCAAACTGTGCAGAAGAAACACATACACATGACTTCACCGTTCGGAGAAGACGCAGCAACTGAACTGCTGGCATCGAAACTTCAAAAAATAATAGCTAAAGTATTCTTTGCCGCAACATTGTGTTTAAAATTCGCCACTCGTTGTGTAATTCCAACGCAAGTGAAGGATAAGCTACCGAGTCTGGCTACTCCAATGTGCATTTATAAATTTAACTGTTCATGTGGAGGCAGTCGCATAGTTAGGACAACTCAGCAAGCCCATCGTCGTCTTTTGGAGCGTTGTCCAACGTGGTTAGGTAGAGAAGTCGTAAAGTCAGTCACAAGTTCCATTCTGGCACACCTAGTTGATACAGAGCACAAGACTGACAAAGTTTCAGCCTTTACAATTCTATACAGCTTGCCACCTCAATTCCCTAGGTTGGTATGTCTTAGGTTACTAAGCATAGCTGAGGCAGTTGCAATAAATTAATTGTTGAAGTTTAGACAAATTCTTAATTAGGACGAACTAATAAGGAAGTTTTATTGATAAATATTAACTAAAAATATCGTTTTTATAATTTCAAGAAATAGTGATTTAGTATATATATCAATGTACGACTGAACAGCTTGATAAATTCTTTGAAAAGAGTCTCTTCGCTGAATATTACATGCCTAATATATGGAAACAGTTAATCACTTGGATAAATTTCAATAAGGTATTCACAATATAAATGTTGCGATTCCTGTGTTTATCCGAAAGGGTTCATCAAGGTACCTAGATATATTAATTAATTTTACAGTATCATATTCGTTTTTTATTTTTGCTTTGATTGCTTTGGCTCTCAGAATTAAATAGGTAGGATTTTCAGTTTCTAATGTCAAGATGTATCCCAGTAAACAAAACCTTGCCATCATAATTCACTTTTAGAGTGCAAAAAATTCTAGACTTATTAAGGAAACCGCCAACCAATGATATATATATATATATACTCAACACTTGCAATAGGAATGACTCATCAGTCATACCGGAAATATGGAAAATACTACTACCAATCGAGTCAAGCGATGAAAAATAATGGAATTATATAAACGAAGTTAGAAAGTTGTGTGAGTAGTGCCTTGATATGATTATGAACAGCAATAAATTGTGCTCGAAATGTGGTTATTAGTAAATATTACTGTTTAACACTGTGAGACTTTATCGAAATAAATTTTACCCACAATGGATTTATACCCTACCACAGTGCACAAGTTCTATTCTTATATTAAGACTTTTCTGTTGCAGTGATTTAGAGGAGGCCAAAGTTAAAAAATTAAGGTTTATCAGATAAGTATATGGTAAAATATGAAAGTGAATCAATGACATTTATGTGTTAAATATCTCACAATCTTGAAATGTATTTTCCTTATGGGCTTTAAAAGTAGATCAATATATATATATATATATATATATACAAATAATCGAGCAAAGAATATCCTTTTCGATAAATTCCTCTTCCAGGCTCTACAATTATATATATGTTTATATACACAGAATATTTTAAATTAGTAGTTAATAACAATATTAGCGTTTTTTAAAATAATATCGATTTGTAAAGTATGATCAATGCTATTGCAGTTCATTAAAGATGCTTAAATTATAATAATAAAGATATAACAGCGAATAGAATATCAACTAAAATTAGGGAAATTTCACAAAAATTCTGGATTATTCAAACCTGGATGGCCAAGGTAATGATAATGACTGAACCAACTTCTTTTGGGTGCATAAATTAGGCTTATTAATATGAATCCCCACAGCCTCAGCAATATTTAGAAGTCGAACTCTTAAAGTGAAATTGAGATTCGTAGGGATGCGGTAAATGACCCTGAAAGCATGATTAACGTCAATCTTGTGTTCTGTCTCCACAAGATGCGCCAGAATAGCGCTGCGAATAGATTTTGTTTGACCTTTGCTTAACCAGGCAGGGTGATGTGACTGATAGAATTCAGTCTGCACCGAAGAAAGGACTAGACACGTCGTACTAGTTACTAGTGTCCAATCAAAATACTGTGAGACTACCAAAATAAACTTTGCCCATATTGGAAAAGTCCTAATAATCCATATTTAGTTAGTGATTTTTATTGGATGGTATACATGGATTACTGAATATAAACAAATTGATGAAATCTAGTTATTACCGTTTTATTGGCCAATGAACGGAAAGCCTTTCTGTTTCCCAACATTTTACTAGCATAAATGAGAGGTCAGATGACGGCAGAAACTAAGTGATTACATTTCAGTTTTCTTAGTCTTCATTGAGAATAGGGAGGAAGTTCAAACCTACCTTAGAAATAATGAGCTACCAGTTACCAATTTATTATCTCTTTCTTTACCTTGACCATCAAGACATGAATTTACAAACTGGACTACTTTGACTCCCTCGTCCTAAACCTTTGAAAATTATGAAAATATTATCTCTTTGGTAAGGCAAACTGCATCAGAGAACAAAATGGGTAAAAATGCACAGAATAGATATATATTTTTTAAACTTTAGATCATCTAGAATCAGAAAGCCCATTAGTGTGAGTAGCGTCACATTAGTTGTTCAGTAGTAAAAGTAGCAACACTACTAGTCAACTAGTAGTGTACTACATAGTTTTTCTGTCAAAACATTTTTCGACTCATTTGTTGATGCTTTGTAAGTTTGCAGTCTGAACTTTTTCGACTCTAAAGCAAATCATACGTGAGTTCTCACAGAATCGTAGACCCCTTCATCTGTCGAAACAAACAAATCAAATTAGTGGTCAGAACAATACTTACTGTTACATTCCTCATAACCTACAGAAAACACAGTCATTGTCACTTTTATTAGGTTGTCTGTGGGTGTACGATCTGTACATTTTTAGGAACAGTATTTGTAAATGGTAAAAGGCAATTTTTTGCTACTCAGGACAGTTTCATCACTTCATAAAATATCGAAAAACTAGATAAACGAGAGTAATTTGCAAATGCATTTGAGGATAAAAGCATTGACAGTTTGAAATATTTATGGAATTGTAGTGAGAAAACAAGACAGATACAGATGGAAGAAACATGATAAATATCAAACATTTTATCCAGTCTGCTCTTTACAAATAATATCTATTCTATATCAAGAATGATTAGTGTTGTCATTGTCTGTCTGTCATTCGATTTTCCCAAAAATTTTGTTCCATTTCTCGCGTTTCTACTATTGTCGTTTAGCAGGTTACTTGAATTATCACTACTTACGCTGAAAATATAATACCACAGACTATGTACATCTGTTTTTGTAAGTAGCACATAACTAAGTAATACATTACTATAATTCGCCTAGTAATTTTGGTGTTTCCGGGTGTTGATAGAGAAGACTGAAATGTCCTATCTCTGTTAATATATATATATATATATATATATATATACAATGTGCTATTCATTTATTAGATAAATTAACTCCCGGGTTAGTTTGCCAGATTGGTAAAACAATGTTACCTTAGAATTATTCGGTAATCATTCCTTTGTTTACATAATAGCTACTCGTTGTTTTTGTTTTCCTGTGGATAACCCACTATTTTGACGTAAGTGTCTAATTACATGATTCAAATTAAAAATCCACTCAATAAGGCAGTTAGGCATATTTCATTTCCTGGGATACTGAAATCAAATAATCGAATGAATTGATGCGAAAAGTACGAGAATCGGAAGTATACGATGAAGTAGGTGAAATAGTTAGAACAATTTACGAAAATATTCCATTATTCCTTCAAAATATGATCCAATGAAGCAGAAAGAAAAATAATAAAGTCTAAATCTGCGGTAATGTCAGTATAAAGAAAGATTTTAAGAGGTTATATAGTTAATAGTTTCATTCATGGGTTTATCATTTTTCATTTTGAATGCATATGCATGAAAGCCCAGGAAATATGTCATCAGGCTATTACAGATTATCGACATGCATTTTCTTACTCGTTTAAATATTTGTTGTTGTACTAATCTGCACATATTGCGATAAGGTTGAACAAAAGGACTATTTGATATTTAGGTGGCTTTAAATTGACTAGCACGCGCTTCTGGTTAGTATTGGTAGCTACTCAGGACAATAAGGAGTATGTTTCGTGTGTTATTATTATTACTTATCATTCCCTTGGGTTCAAAGTGGGACACAGAGCATCAATAGCCCATCTCTATTTCATGCTATTCTCTTCAGTCCTATTTAGCTGGTTCCCTGATCGCCCACTAGCTCTCATCTCCCTATCACACAATACCCTAAATGTTATAGTCGGGTGGCCAACATATAGCGTATAATACTTCTTTATCATTTGTGTACCACTCTGTGATTAACAGGTGACACCTAAGTGTCCATTACACTTTCTATACAAGGGTTGACACACTTAATGCTACTTCAAGTAAACAGTGTGAATCACTGAGACCAACTCTAATTCTCATCCATTTTATGCATTCACGAATTAGCCGAACGGAATGTGATGTTTTGATTTATGCACAGGCATATATTTGACTGACTTCTTTCCCTTATTATCACTTCAGTCAAAGTTTATATAAACTGTTTTGATTTCGACTCTTGTTTCGATCTACAGTGTTGTTAAATTGAATCACCTTAATAAAGCACCTTATTGATATGGGAAAATCTGAACAGTCACGTTTATGAGACGTTTTTCATTAACATGTCTTCAGTGTATCTGCACCCACTAGAAATGAAATGTCTGTGCGATTAATCCTTTTTTTGCATTAGATGCTGTTGCAGTTATACTTTATGAGAATTTAATCCTTTAAAACCGAACAGTCACCCTGTTATCAACAGTGTGAGACATTTTATATCTGTTCAGATGAAACAAATTTAGCATTACTGATACCATCTATTATCTTACACCTAAACCAAGATGAGAGGCAATATAGCATTCTGATAAATATTTATATGATTAAAGATGCCCATTCAAAGTTTCAAAAGATTGATTATTGAACAAAGAATACTATTTTCAATAACTTCATCATCAATTTCTACAGTTATATATCCATCCTTAATAATGAAAGAATAATTGTTACTGACATCATTAGTGGTTCTTAAAAATCAAGGATGAAACTTGGGTACTGTGGTAGAGTGTAATTCTATTATGGATAGAATTTTATTTTGATAAAGTCATACAGTGTTATATATTTAATGATGACGTTTCGAGCACAATTTATTGCTCATAATATGGAGCTACTGCTGCTTCTAACTACACTTTTATATAACCACACTGGTAGACGTTTCCGAGCACGAAACACACTGACACATACAACGCATGTAAAATTTTACCCTAAACATCTTTTACTCTGCCCCCGTCCCTGACATGATCATCCATCCATCTGAAGCTAATAATAAATATGAATAGAATTTAATATGACGAACATGACTCATAAGAATTCACTACTACAGTGCTTTCGTTGTCATTCCTAGTCATTCATTTTGTAATATTGGTGTTCAGTTTACTTACAATAACACGTACAATTATACACATTCCCACATACACACACAGATTTTGAACTATGATCTACTAACAATCTAAGTGCAAATAACTATCGGAATTCTGATCCAAATGATTCAACGTTACTCTTTAAAATAAATCCACTAATGTTGTCAATGTCAATCATGGATATCTTACTGTAGAACTTGATGATGAAGTTATCGAAAAGAATATTCTTTGTTCAGCGATGAATATATATATATATATATAATGATTTCTTAGGTGAAACCGTATGCAGAATATTTCCACAATTTTGTCTAGAGAACTAAAGTTTTATGGGACTATCTTCCCACACTGTTTCAAAGGTATGATCTTTTAATCGACCAACCATTGTCAACTCATTGAATATCTTAATCATATTTTCCAAGAATGTAGAATACTTCCAACACAAAGCACAGGTAATAAAGATAACACAGTCGTTTATTTAAAGCCAGAATTGAATAACTAACAAAATGAATGAGAAAAAGAGTCCCCTACACCCCTCCCCTTGAAACTGATTATTAAACAAAGGCAATTTAATGCCGATTGTAACTATACAAGATAGTTTATGGATCAATTCTTTTCAGTCATATAAATCAACAAGAATCCATACTGAATTTATTTAGATATAAACTTCATGAAACGGTGAACTGGACAAAAACACCATTTTACAACGGATCCTTTTTTACATTTGGTATCCTCAATGTTTCCCCCGTCTGAAAATGAAACATTTTTCAAGCAAGTACCAGTGGTCAAAATTCGTATTCACAGAATGTATGTTCGTCTTTATTCATAAATTTGATCCAAAGTATATCTAGTTGGATCAAAAATACTCATAAGTAAGACTGCTATTGAGTACCTGTTGATTTTATCTAGCAGTAGTTCATCCTACTTGATTTTTGGTTATTTTATCAAATTTAATTAACTTAAATTGGTGCATAATTCGGTTACATTTGGATAATATCACTTACTTCAATGAAGTTCAACTGCTATGCACTGACTGACTAACTAGTTTCAACGTAGAACTTAGCATAGATATACACCAGTTCGAGTCGCCACACTCCATGTAGCACACAAAGCAAGAGAAGAAACTAAAAAGAGATTATAAACAGAAATATGAGGCAAAAAGAGTAGTAATAAGAAAGAAAAACAGAATTCTATTGGTTATTATAGGTCAAAGTTGGATTCATCTGCGCCAATGAGAATGCTTTTGAGACATATCACCGATTTTCTCCAGCCATTGGTTTTTACCATCCCAAGGACCCCACCCAGGAATTCTACACCTTCCTACGTGGCTTAAACTAACTGTCGTGGAATTCATTGACTGATGAAGCCATGTTTTAGTTTCGCCATTAGAAATCTAGTTAACTTAAAAATGCTTTAAGAGAATCCCTTCGATATAGCTTGGAACACAGTTTCGAAGTGCTGATATATTATTTGCTAATTTTCACTGCTCATATAGACATTTAGTAAAAAGTTTCTTATATCATCCAGTTGGAAGGAGTGAGGACATGATAGGTTAGTAGTTCGATGCCTAGTAAGTGTGATTAGATAAGATATATAAGTCTGCAGGAGGATGTGTACATTCTCATTTTCCTCAAAGACTACACAAAGTTATCCATAAACGTTTCATGCTTATACAGGATCACACATCAAAGTTTATAGTTGATAATACTGACTTTCTAAATGTTGCATGTATATACATAAACTTTTCAGATTACTTTTTTTGCATATTATTGTCACTTACCAGCAGAACGCAGAATAAGGTTTTTCAGTTCAGTATTACCCAGACTCTATACTGAATAATCGTTTGTATATTTGATGGACCGTACACAGACCAATGTCAAACCATTAGATTTTGTCAAAGTCATCCATTAATCCTGAAAGCTATGAATATGTGACTAACTAAGCCAATTAATGAGATACGACAACGGGTGTATATAGTGACAATTTCTTTTCGATCACTGGTAATCCGTACTCAACCGTCATCAATCATATAGATATTTATTAACAAGAGTTGATTTGTAATGACTTGATTTGTTTATCGAGTTTGACCACTGACTGATATCAATTAGAGAACCATTGAAAACCAGCACTGGAATAGTGAACAACTGTTTCGTCAGCCTAGTTTAAGACTCATCTGCAGTATGCACCCAGTGCGAGGGGTCGAACCCAGGACCTTCCGATTACAAGGCAATCTCATAAACCCTTCAGCCACTGGGACCTGATTCAATGACAGGCCCATGAATTCTAACTCCTACCAATTCGTGATTTATTACCAAGTTAAAGCCAGTCTATTACAAAACTGACAGTTATGGAGTTTCATAGTTAATTATATCCAACTGTCATTCAACTTCTATGTTAGACGACTTCGGTGAATTTGATACTACTATTTTTTTCTTTTGTCAATAGATTTCGAAATTTAATTGCCAAGATGCGATATATAATCCACATTTACTGTTTTCCACAACTTATCAGAGTTATCATGTTGCAACCAGTTATGAAAGTCATATTTTCTTTGACAGACTGACTTAGTTCAAAGTCTAGAAACCTTATTGATTTATTTTCCTCTACATTTTACAGTGAGATAAATTGATACGTTGGTGAAGAAACACTTGATTCAAAATTTAACACTATAATAACAATTATTGAGGGAATAATTAGTTCATAAATAAATTAATTTAATAGTACATACAACGCATGTATATATGTCACATTAGGATATAAATATTTGTGATATTTAAGCTTAATCTATGTTGCCCTCACTTTGTGTTTCCTTATTGTGACCTAATTTCAGTCGTATACTATTTGTGTTAAAGACTGAAAAATGAGGGTAGAACGGATAATTACAACGTATCGACATCAATGAATTTAGATTTAAAAGATTGATTAATGAACAAATAATATTCTTTTCAATAACTCCTTCGTTCCCAGGTTCTACATTTATGTGGCAGTAATAATTATAGAGATATCGTTATTAACAACATCAATGATTTAAATTGCAGGTTAGACCACAGACTGATATCAGTTAGAGAACCACACTGGAATGCTGGACAGCCATTTCATCAGCCTAGTTTGAGACTCATCGGTAGTGTGCACCCAGTTCTCTGGTTCTGGTTGTCTAACTGAAATCAATCCGTGGTCTAACCTGAAACAAATACAATCCCTACAAACTAATTCTTGAAGATTTCAATTACGTCAAATGAATATGGTAGTATGGACAGATTACTTTTCAAAAGCAGACTAGCTACAATAATTGTCTGTAAAGCTGCATATATTTGTCACACTCAATAACCAATCAAGAAGAAAACTGACAAAACAAATTGTTCCTTTGTATAATGGAAAACTCCTGCCATTTTCAAATTTAAATGTATTTTATAAGCAGCACTGTTGTTTTTGTTGATATTTACTGAATGTTATCTTTCCCATTTTTGTTTTGTTTTTCATTTTATTTACTTAATTTAAAATTTTGGTTGATGGTAACTTGCAGTGGAATCCAGGATGAACATTTCTTTCTAATTTAGGCTCGTCTTCTGAATGTACCTGTATCTCCAGTGAGTAATGGTGTTCTTATTGAGACTGAAACTCTGCAACGACAATAACATCACGTTAATCCTCAGACATCGTCCGTACTATGAGCCAACACATCGGTAGTGACTGAACATTTACATTCAACGTAATTAATGAACGGGAAATGCAAATTAACTTAAAACAATTGAAACAGTAAAAATAATGGTTTTTGGTCAAAAGCACATGGAAGAATGTTTGTTTTAGCTCCATTAGCGTCACTGTCACAGTCAAGCCGGATAGGTTTATGGTGCAGATTACAATGTTGCTATTTTAATACCTCAATGATGACATCTCCTACTGCATCACTTGGTTGTGTGGGTTCAATTCTCAGAGGGAATACCATTTCTAACAACGTTTCAAATACACCCTGATGACAAGTTCTGATAAACATAAAACCTAGTTCCAGAACCTCCCACCTCTAAGGCATGAAGCTATTGAGTATTTATGCATAGAAGTGTATCGTATGTATTAAAATGACTATTTTGTTTTGTATTTCACATGAAAACATTTGTAACTACATCACCCCTTCATAAACACATGCGTAAATATTAGTATTTAGGATGATAATTTACTTCATCACTTCATCATTCAGCATACTACTGTAACAAAAAGAGATATTGTAGATAAAGCTGAATGAAAATATAATTTCCCAAGAGAAAGTTATTTTACCACATACAGTGCACAAAGGCATTAGTGACATTCGTAAAATAAAAAAAGATATTGTACTGTTTTTTCATTTGACTTAAAAAGGGAATTCTGTAAGTAGACCTACTTATTAAAGTTGAAATGAATACTTATCTATTAGCTGAAATTTACTTTGACAATAGCAACTGCAACGAATCTGTATTCAAAACTTTATGCAATTCTTTCAATTGAGTTTATTTTTATTATTTCTTGGATTCTTTTCAACTGTTTAGAGTCGAAATAATACCAAAATATATAAATTATGAAATCGGGTCTGAATATATATTTTTAAACACAGTGACAAGCTACTAATAGGAAATAAAAGCAGTATAATCGCGGAATTACAGGAGTAGGTAAAGTATTGAGTTTTAAAATGACTGACCAAACACACAACAAGTAGACGAATGGTCTTAGACAAAGGCAAAAAGCAGAGAATTAAATCTGAATAGATTTCAGGTCTAACTAGAAAAGTATGCTAACGTATTTCTAAGCTATAAATATACACGATTATTAAATTAAACTGGTACAATTTAATCTAATCTAAGATAACTCATGTGATGCTCAAATTGCAACTCTATGCAACACCATCACGCAACAAAACAGAGAATGACAGTCAAACATCTCTCTAAACCAGTTTCATCCACTTTGAAAAGGCCCTCGACAGACAGCGTTGACAGCAAAGTAATTTGGAAACTACTTCAACACTATGACTTGCAGTGCCCAAATCTTTATCAACCTCATTCAACGGCTGGCTATATGACAATGTCACGTGTCAGATGATCCACAACCGATAACTCAGAGAGGCGTTCGAAGTGAGTACAGGAGTAAGACAATTCCGGCTGCCTGACTATTATCACTGATGATATTCCTAACTGTGCTGGACTGGATTATGCACCAGACTGTGCACAGGGAGTGAGAAGACACGAATACGTTGGGCCGACAAGAAGACTCTAGGAGATCTGGATTTCGTGGATGATTTGCATCTAGTATCACACTAACTCGGAGACCTACATACGAGAAGCAACAAACTGGCAAGAGAAGCAGGCAGCGAAGACAGGACTTCAAGTAAACATACAGAAGATGGGGATGATGAGAATAACCAGCCAGCCAACAAAATCAACAGGAAGCACCATCAATCACTATCAATGGAAGAAATCTGAAAGAGATCGCTTCCTCCACTTATCTGACCAGGCAGCATCGTTTCAAATACAGGCCAGAGGATCGGATGAAGATGTCAAAGTCAGCCAGCCAGAATCGGAAAGGCAAGACAGACCTTCATCACTGTGAAGTCAGTTTGGAAATCTTCTGCACTCCACCACAGCATAAACAACGAAATTCGGACTTTGAACACCGACGTTAAGTGAGTCAGTCAGTCCTTATGTATGCATTAGATACTTGACGTTCGCGTTGCAAAATGCACACTCGACAGCCAGCTGCAGACTTTTATCAGCAGCTGCCCACTTCACTGGCTGACCCCATAGTGAAGAGCAAATAGCCGGCCAGCCGGTAAGAAGCAGTCAGCAACAAGAAACTCTGGCTGGCAACAAACCAATAGGCGAGAGGCGAATGCTCAACAAACATGTAGGAGGAAATGGAGATGGGTCGGTTGAGCATTCTTTGAGGGGGCCGTGGAATGACATCGCGAGCAATGCAGGCCATCCATTGCTCGAGTGGAATTCCAATGGATTGGGAAGCGACGAGTGGGTGATAGGTGCGAGGATGACACGGAGGAGATCGTGAGTCGAGGAGGTGGAGGAGGAGACGAGAGCTTATGGTCAATCGTGGGGTCAGCCAGTTGAAGAGGACAGCAGAGAATAGAAGAAAGTGGAGGTGTGTTGTTGAAGCTCTATGCTCCACTCGGAACCCATGGGAAAGTATTAATTATAATAATAATAATAATGACTGAATCACGAATCAACTTTAAAAGGTTGATGAGCAAATAAGACACAAATGTTAATTTGCTTGAATCATGCTTAGGGAAACAATGCGTCATTAAAAGCATTTCGACATAGTTTAAGTTCGATTTTATAAAATTTTCACTCGACAAATTTAAAATGCTAGGAAAATTTAGTACAGCATTCTTCATAAAGTTTTGATAAATATCAAAATCAAATGGATTTGAAGAAGTAATCCTGTAACGACCGAATGCAAAATTCAGGCAACAGATCCTTTATAATGAAAATCAACACAATTAATGGATTTTCGTGTACATTATTATAGATTATTGTTAGCAGAAAACACAGTCTTCCGATTGGTTTTTTTTCTCACTGACAGTTAATCTGTCTTCTCTTTGTGGCTGTTTCTTGAATGTCAGATCATCTATATGCTAACTGTATCCACCTACGCAAAGTCTGCTGTGGTTGGTTGTTGAATCAGTCTTTGTTCATATTTTCTCACGACCAATATTGAGGACGTAAACATTGACGTAAATTACTATCTACCGATTTGGCTAGCAGCCCGCTGTCACCACAATTCAAATTCTGTATTCCAATAAAGCTACAATACGTTAATAAAGAAATATATTGAATTAGTTGTGTTCTCTGAGGTGCTGTTGATTCAGTTACGAAGCTTTCGTCGTCCACCACCTAGACAACAATATCTTCAGCGCAGGTTTGAGTATAAAATATCCTTATTTATATTCTCCATGAATGATGTAAATGTATCTTCTGACAATCATTATCCGCACTGGTTGTTAATCTACGTCTCTAATGATCATTTTTATTGACTTGGAATTAGAACTTTCGTGTCGTGTGATTCACCTTTCATTAACTAGTGGTAAATTTGGTCTGTAATAATGTGTTTGTTAATTGCTTGTTCACAATCACTTCATTTTATATTGTGCAAACGAAAAGATCCGACAGAATATAAGGATAAAATTAATGCCATTTACTAAACAAATTCATTGTATGAACCTAAATAAACATAACATCGGTGGTCATAGTGCGCGTCCCCTACTAATCCAAATCCAAGAACTTAAATCAGCTGTGAAAACGCACGATATATACTCTGTCATACCGATGCATCTAGATAATTGCGGATACGAATTTGTTTGGGATAATGTAGAAATTTTAAATAAAGGAAACACCGAAAATACCGGCAAGGAATTTCTAGAATCCTGGTATTTGCATGAATCAGCCAGCAATTAACAAACACATTATTACAGACCAAATTTACCACTAGTTAATGAAAGGTGAATCACACGACACGAAAGTTCTAATTCCAAGTCAATAAAAATGATCATTAGAGACGTAGATTAACAACCAGTGCGGATAATGATTGTCAGAAGATACATTTACATCATTCATGGAGAATATAAATAAGGATATTTTATACTCAAACCTGCGCTGAAGATATTGTTGTCTAGGTGGTGGACGACGAAAGCTTCGTAACTGAATCAACAGCACCTCAGAGAACACAACTTATTCAATACTTATGCGTAATAATACATTTCCTAAATATTGACGTTAGTACTATTTTATGTTCTTCCAACTTTTGGATAACATGTGTCACCTCTTATTTAACAGATCAATTTTTTAATGGCTGCGTTGATACATCTCATTAGTTGTGTGAAACAATAGGTATGGATATCTGGTGAAGCATTTTATTCGATACAAGCTATGGCTGTACTCATTCAATAAATCATCGATTTAAAGATGAAATCTTAGGAATAGCGACTTTTGGAAGTGAAAATAAAATTTTTTACCTAATATACATAATTATTTTGTTAGTGTCTGAATGCAGATGCAATTTCCATTTGTCTCTATCCCCCAGAGAGATAGTATCAAAGGACAAAACACTTTTTATTCTATATATTCTATAACGACTATCCAACAAACATTTTTTTCAAAGAATTATTTGGTAGGGATTCTATTTGTTTCAGCTTAGAAAACGGATTAATATCAGTTAGAGAAACAATGAAAACCAATTCTAGACTACTGGACAGCTCTTTTATCCTAGTTTGGGACTCATCGGCAGTATGCAGCCACTGCTAGGCGTCGAACCCAGGACCTTCCGGTTACAAGACAATCTTGTATACCGTTCAGCCACTGGGACCCAACTCCTTAGTGGCCTGTCCATGAATTCTAACTTCTACCAATTGGTGATTTTAGCGCGGCCACCAACCAATGTCATTGTCGGGAAATCCATCTCCACTCCCGAATTGACAGACCTCACTGGTCTTGTATAAAATTTGTTTGTTCTGTGAGCTTGTGAGATATTTTGTTATATGTCTTCTGACCTCAGCTTCTGTTTGCTTGCCTCTTGCTTCTCTCTACCTTATTTGGTTATATCAATGACTCAGACAGCTGGCAAAGTATTATTGTTATAGTCTCAATTTATTCTCCTGGAGAATACCATGTATTTCATATTCAAGTAGGATTTCTTGCATAGGAAAACTATTAGATTACTGTAGATAATACTTAGATACTGAATAACCATTTCGTCTTAGCATCTAGTTTTGTTCAGCACTGTCCGCTTAGAAATAGTGGAGACGATTTGTAACTCGAGTAGGTATTTTTGGCTTGGCGTGTTCTGTAAGCTGGATAGTTTAATATGAAGTTAACACTGAAGGTGTTATTCAGAAGGACGCTGAAATACTCACAATTAAACCATTCAGCCTAGAGTTCATAGCACCAAAAATTATGCCCACTGACTTTACTGGTGACGACAGGCTCTTACTTCTCAGGCTTCAAACAGAACATATTACCGTACAGCCATCTGGCTGGAATAAAATAGTTCACAGTTTCTAATTTCCACCCAGTAATGATGAACTCAGTCTTTAATTATAAAAGCATTACATATACGATATTTGAGTAGCAAGGTAATTCATTTTAACGAATAGATTTGACATGAACCCTATAAATTTCTACCAAGAAGTAATGACGTATTCGTTTAAGATACCGAAGATACACATAAATTATTAACACTAGATATCGAAGTTTCAGTGGCTGATACACAGTAGTCACATAAGTGTGATACAATCACACTCATAATCTTTACACACAATGCTTTACAACTGGTGACATCTTCCTATTCGAGAGTCACAATGTGAGTAGGTATGTCTTTCTTCTGATCCGTGAGGATTTTTTCACATGCCCATTGGTTTACCATTCTTATTTAAAAATATTAAATATTCCCATAGTAAAATATAGAACAACACATTTAAGCAAACAATATGCCTCATCAGGTTTAACTCTAATATATATATATATATATATATATATATAAGTAAAACCAGTTTTTGTTCAGCGAAGAAATTTCTTTTCAACGACTTCATTTTCAAGCTGTACAGTCGTATTTATATTACAGAAAAGGTCATTAAGTGGCACTAAATAATTGCTCAGTCAATATACATATATGTGATAAGAATAACGATAATTAAAATGTTATAAGGGGTAGAGTTGAAGTGGATAAATTACAAAATTATTAAAGATTGTTTTATAAGTGAATTGAAATCAAAAATGTTTTAAAAATGTCAAGTGTTGTCTAAAAAATTTAAAAAATTAGGTGTACGATTACGATAAAAATGAAGATGTGAAGTGAAGGGGAAAGAATTCAAGTGGTAAAATAAAATAAAGTAAAAACTAGAAAGAACATTACTATGACCAAGGTAAAGAAAGGGGTTTGACAAAACGTTTTTGAACACATAATTTAGGTTTCTGTTCATGTATAGCTAAAGCTTCGGCTATGCATAAGTGAAGAAAACATAAACAACGAACATTGTTCAGCATAAAATATCACTGCAATGTTGCATAAAACTACCAAATTCATGTTAGCAAGTTGTCAGACAATAGGCGGATACACTTTCTAGTCTAAAATAATATTAAATATTTATGCATATGAATATGAATGATAATAATACTCTTTTCAAATAACTCAAAAATTCTCCTCTTTTTCTCTCTGTTTGAATTGATTTTACCGTCCTTTTTCGTATAAATTCATTTCTCTGACAATGTTTTATTTGAGTAACTGCATGTATTTTCTCAGGAAAAGGAAAGAAAACCAAATTATATATATATATATAGTAGTTTGCGATCACATTAATATTTCTGTACCGAAAAATATTATTAATTGAAAATGAAAGTACAACTGAAACAAACTCTTGGGTTTTCTACATTTCTTTTTCATTGTTGATGAAATTAAAAGATTGTAAAGGTGAAATTCTAGTCACCTTACTTATAAATGAATGTTATACTCCAATCGTGTGTTATATAACCGGTCATGTCAAATAGTGAAGATGCAGGACATTTACCATAAACATAAAATGTGTCAAACAATGTTTGGTCTCGGTGTGTACATTGCCTATGTTGCATTCTGTAGAACTGAACAGAAAGCGAAAGGATCATTTCGGTGATATGGTTTCCTTAGTGAAAAATGACTGCCTTTTGAAGCCAAAAGGAATGCTGATTGTTGTAACGATTTCTAGTAGCTGACATGTAGGAGATGCCAACTGACTGTCTAGTTGTTTTTCCCTTCGTATAAGTGGGGATTATTTATAAATTGGCTGAAATGAAAATTAGTGATAAGGTCAACAATTCATTTCACTAATTTGTGATACATAATGCAGGTTTTCTGTTTTTATGGAAACTGGTTACTTATAGTTAGTAACAGTATAAATCATAAAGACAATTTGTTCGCCTTATTTAGAAATCTTCCAAGGAATTTACCTGAACCCCTGAAAAGCTTACTGTTTCACTTAGCATTAGAGACAAGAGAAAGAAGTAGACTAATGTTTGTAAGTCTATAATCACATTCTGATCCCATTTCATGCAATTTTTAAAAATATATTTTGATGGTTGTTTCATGACTATATGATTGGACAAGGATTTTAAAGACAAGATGTATCCTTTCTATATATATATACCCTTGTTATTTTAATTTTGGTTGATTTCACTGAAGTATTTTGGATCAGTGTGCCGAATAAAACGTTGGAATTACTTGTTTCAACTTCTCTGAGATTTCACAAATATAAATTTTACTTATGTCTACTTCTCATTTGGCACTGGATTATTTTGGGAATATTCAATAAAATCTTGATCCTAGTTCATGAGATCAAGAAATAATCTTTTGAAATATCATAGAGTTGTGCGTAAGGATTCTGAGTGACAATATCGGTTAGGAAAGTTTTATTTCACTAACGTGATTTCATCTTTTTCACTGTCAATGTGTAATAATTAAATAGTCCGTCTCCATTGGTACTTGGGCTCATTATCACGAGATCTGTGTTATGTACTTCCCAATTATATATTTAACAGAGATGGGACATTTCAGTCTTCTCTATCAACACCCGGAAACACCAAAATTACTAGGCGAATTATAGTAATGTATTACTTAGTTATGTGCTACTTACAAAAACAGATGTACATAGTCTGTGGTATTATATTTTCAGCGTAAGTAGTGATAATTCAAGTAACCTGCTAAACGACAGTAGTAGAAACGCGAGAAATGGAACAAAATTTTTGGGAAAATCGAATGACAGACAGACAATGACAAAACTAATCATTCTTGATATAGAATAGATATTATTTGTAAAGAGCAGACTGGATAAAATGTTTGATATTTATCATGTTTCTTCCATCTGCATCTGTCTTGTTTTCTCACTACAATTCCATAAATATTTCAAACTGTCAATGCTTTTATCCTCAAATGCATTTGCAAATTACTCTCGTTTATCTAGTTTTTCGATATTTTATGAAGTGATGAAACTGTCCTGAGTAGTACAGTCTGTTACACACATTTTAAGACTAATGGCCTAACGGAAAAACAGTACACCTCAGGTTATTTAGCTAACAAGATAAACAAAGCTATTTCTATTCCTTATTATATCCAACCAATTGCTGCATTGCCTTATTATCCAGAGAAACAGTCTCAAGAAATTTTCTGACACCTGGAAAGTTTCAAGTCTCTGGAAGTTGTACACTAAACTGTCATTTTATCCAGAACTGTATTCATCCAAACTTGTGTATTTTCGGTTTTTTGGTTTTTTTTCGCCCAAGTTGACTAATCTAAGACGACGCAGCTGCTCAGTACTCCCTGCAGGTTTTGCAATGGTTCTCCAACCGATGTCGCTTCATGATGAAATTCTGAAAGCAGTCAAATACCTGCAAATCAAGAAGTTCACTAAGTTGAAAAAATATAGAATAAGTATTTCTGCTTCTCTTTTGGCAACACAATGTTACATTTTTTTCATGCTGCTACATGAAATATCTTGGTACTATAGCGTTAGACTTATTACTCAGCATTTACCTTTATGTACATATCCAATAACAAACTTTGATGATATTAGATCATTGGAGGCGATCGGCAGGAAGCCTTCCTCCACCTAGGTTTCGTGCTACTTGACACTCACCAGTCAGCAAGGCGCATCTGAAATCTTGAGGGAACTCATGTCCCTTCTGAGATTCGAACCCACCTCACTCAGTGCTGCATTCAGAGACGTTACCACTGAGCAGCTATTCGGGCTAGCGATTAAACTCTTGTACGACTGTACTGGATACTTTGATTGGATACTAGTTGGTAACTACTGTAATGTGTCTAGTCCTATCTTTGGTGCAGAGTGAATTGTATCACTCGAGTTTGCAGTGTGGCTAGCATTCTAGGTGCGAATCTAATTCAATTCTCAGAAAGCAAATGAATTCCTTCAAGATTGCAGATACGCCTTGCTGACTGTTGAGTACAAACTAGCACGAAACCTAGGTCGAGCAAGGCTTCCTGTCGACTGCCTCCAACCATCTAATGTTATCAAATCAATGTGCACCTTGATGACGAGCTACGTAGAATGGTGGCCACATTGCAAACCTGACTGATAGAATTCAATCTTCACCAAACAAAGGACCAGACATTTCACACTAGTTACTAGTGTCCAATCAATAACAAACCATTGAGGCTATTTATAGAATGACTGAATTTAAAAATTATTATTTATGACACTCATGAAATACTAAAATCATACCAACGCATCGATATTCACATAATAATATTATAGACTTGTTCAAAAACGGGAGTGACATTACGCCTTAACTGAATAATTGATGTCAGTCAAATGAATTATTAGTTTTAATTAGCTTTTTTTCAACATTCGTCGCATATTTTTTCAAAATGGTTAAAATAAGTCAAACGTTTAGCTGCTGAGTATAATTTTGACTTCCAAAACAGACTCAACAGTGAATTGACACCAATTTGATGAGAAATAAATGTTGATCATCGGAGAACTATTTTTACCTACTTTAGGACATAATGTTGTGTAGGAACAGATTTCGTGCTGCTATCACTCGTGACTACCAATTTCCTGCACTTGTTTAATTTATGCTAGTTTTTTAGTGATATTTGCTTTAAATTCAGTCATGTAAAAATAAATATCTTTCCACTAGAAGGTAAAATAGCTTAAAATATGTTTGTTTTGTCATCTTTCGATGGGGAACTAGAAGAAAACATAGAGTGAATCTCAGGTAAAGACATCTATAGGGATGTTTTCCATGTAATCAATGTTTGTAATCAGTTTGGTGCATTTTCTATAAACAGCCTTTGGTCGAATATCTTGTGAAAAAGCGTATTTAATGCATTCTGGTAGTTAATGAATAAAACAGTACTTCGAAACAATCTCCATTTTATTCCTGATAAAATGGCCTCACTTTTTCATCCTTGTAATTGATACAATCATTTTGATTATTATTGTCATTACTACTATTACTATGATCATTATGACTGATGGCACAATTTATATGTACAATCTTATTATCCTATAGACAAATCACTGTGATTAGTTTGTATTTGAATACGGTTATTGGTGTTATGGCTCAAAATCGTTGTCAATGGTTGACGCAGATGCATCCACTCCTTGTGACTTATAATGCCTAATCAAACTATATTGTTTTTCGATATTGCTATTCTTTTTGCCTAATATCTCTGTTTACTGTCTCTATTTTGCGTTTGTTTTTACTTTCTTCCCTTGCTTTGTGTGCTACAAGGAGGGAGTGTGGTGACTCGAACTGCTGCACATCGGTGCAAAGTTCTATGTTGAAACCAGTCAGTCAAGTCGTCTACCTATGCTAATCTGGTGTGTGTACATCACACTGTTGATGTTCGTCCGTTGAATCCTGTGCTTTGTTTACTTCTTTTCCAGTGCCCGTCTTGAAAAGAAAACAAGGATGCTGAAAACCTTGTAGAGGAAAATATATCAAAAATAATGTTTGAATAATGGTATGCATCTACCATACGGAAAATAATGCGAAAAATAGAACGTCAAAAAACTATTTTTTGTTGCAGTGGATATTACATGTACAGTCATAAAAAAAATACATTTAACTTATGATATGGGATGCAATAAAAAACTATATATATGCGTAGAAAAATGTCACATTACCGTGAAAAATTAATTTGTTAAGAAAAAAATTGGGTGGGTGACGTTGGTCTTATTATGTGAGATTAGTATGAAGGTGTTCAAGAAATCCCACTGTTCGTTCAGAAAGTTTTCTTTTGAGTCCCGACAGAAGGTTCAGTCGCCATTTCTATGCTGGTTGTCTCTTTGACAACTAACGGATATTCAGTCAGCTCTGTATTATTCGCAACGCTTATTTCGAGGCTCATGTGACAGCCTTCTAAGCAGGCCAGCTTTATATGGTCGATACTAACACAGCCTTCTCAGCCTATGTCGTCACAGACAAAGAATATGTCCTCACACTTAGTGACTTTTTATGGTCCATCGTATAGGGGTCCCATTGAGGGGGCGCGCAGAGTCATGACGAACAATTACATGTGAGGAAGTTTTGAGACATGGGTGAACAAAGACGTCTATGGACTGCAGTCGAAGAGGAGCAGGTTTTACCATACGAATTGCGTTTGTAAGGCTGATGAAGTACGAGGCATGATCTAAAGCCGGTTGTCAGCTAGAGGGCAAAACAAGCTCACCTGCAAGTCGTAGACTTTTTCCATTTACTAGCTCAGCAGTAGTACACCGAGCGTCAGTTTTCAAGGCATTTTGTATTCTTAGGAGAACCAACGGTAGTGATTCAGTTCAATGCACAATGCCAAAATTACAGGGTTTTCGGTAACATTTAGCTTCCTAGTCATAACTAACGTGATACCAACACTAGCAAGGGGTTTTTATGTGGACTTGGTTTGGATTTCGACCGATCAAGTAAGTTTCTACGTTTACGGGAATTCTACCGACGGTAGGGGGAAATACGAAGGCTATCTGACCTAAGTAGTCTCTTAACAGGGTTACATAACTGTGTCATTTCAGTGTCCCTACTAGAAGAAAGTTTATTGATCGAGCGTATTTCAGTGATTGGCTGCTGTGATATTTCCAGAATTCTATCAACCGAAGTGGCTAATTCATCAGTAACAATACCTTGAATGTCACAACCACAATCTGTACTGTCCGTGGAAACTTAAACAGGAACAACTCTCTAAAGAGTCTCTCATCGAAATGACGTTGTCCAAAGACCGAATGACCGCCTAACTCGATATTGTGAAAAAGTTCATCAAGACCCTGCCGATCTGAAAGATAATTTCTCCTAGGGAAGGCAGCTTTAAGCATCCCAAAAAGGTTCCTTACCTTTGAGCTGGACATTTGCACAGTATGCCGTACAATAGACCGTGCTGAACATTCGTCTACTTTTTTGATTCTTTCTCGATAAAATTCAGTTAGGATATTGCTGCTGTGTATTAATCTAACGTAAAAATATACTGGAGGTATGATTAGTAGCAAGTATAGTTTTGTAAGAACATTCAATAGGTTTCACTGGTAGATAACTGGATACAGCAACCTCCATCCACACATTAACAAAATCCACAAAAATGTGATAGGCATTCTCATCATACAAACACATTCTGTTTTATAATTCAGATGCTTATTAAATCCAACAATCTGCACGTGGTTTATCATCTTTGCCAATTCTCCAACTTGAAAGTCTCATGCTGAAGAACTATGATAAAGTTAATTTAATAAGTTGAAATTTTGCGAATTGTGTTTTAATACTACTTAAATACAGTGAACGACATTAAATAACAACATGTCGGTGAAAGTAGTATCCATGTTTTACTCATTCATTGTGAATACAATAATTTTTGTTTGTAGTTTTGTAATGTCCTGATTTTGAAGCAAATTGTATGAATGAACGGCTAAAGCCATACGACCCTCTTTTGACCTACTATCCTAGAATGTCTTTTAACTTATTTGGGCTGATAGTAACTAGCAGTGGGATCCAGAATGCCCATTTCACCTATTTTGGGATCCGTCTGCTCGATGTTGTTGCACTCTCACTGAATGGTGGTGTTCCCACGATTGGTAGGTGGGTTTGTGCTTCAGTGGGAACACCATCACTCACTAGGGCTGTAAAGGAACATCCAGCGGACAACTCTTAAAGAGGCTGAAATGCATATGCTGTATTCCACTGGTAGACACCAGCAACCATAAAAACTTCACGTTTATCCTTAGATATCATCTAAATGTTCGTACTAGGAGCCAGCATTTCAATTTGGTCCGATATAATCAGTTGACAGAAATGGAAACTAACCTAAAAAATAATGTTCGCGTAATCGAACAAAATAATTACAATAACCTTATTGTAAATTTAAATAGGTGCTAACGAGACCTTTTTATGCCGTTTTTAGCTTTTTATGTTTCTGACTCTTTCGGAAAGCTGGACTATTATTAGATGTTAAGAATAAACTTATCTGTGGATTTAGTGGTGTTAAGGATTATTTAGAATGCATTCACCAATCCTCTCACCGTGTTGAATATTTTGAGACAGTAGAAAATCTCTCCAAACAGTCCTCTTGTTTTCCCTTAGTGATGGCTTTGTTATGGTACTGAATGCCGACGAACTGATTAAATATTAGAATAAGTTTACTAGTCTGCAGATGGCTGTTTTAATTATTTCTGGGTTGAATTAATGTTCACTGTAAATTCTGTTGCCGATGTTAAAATGTTTTCCTAGTCAAATTTCAATTTCTTGAGTGACGAATTTTGTGTAAACCTGAGAAAAAAGATGACTTAATAGAAAAAGAAAACTCGGAAAAGAAAGGCAGGCTGTGGTTAGCAATTTAGAGATAGTTCACTTTAGCAAAATTCTCATAGTTCTTTTTCTACATATTTCCTTTTTAACAAGTCTTGAGCACTAAAGTTTAAATACAATTTATGCCAGTTTTTCCTTTGTAGATCTCTGGTGGATAACCCAGACAGAATTGAGATTAAGTAGAGATTAGAAAAATCTAACTGAACATATCCGATTAGACTATACTCATTTTTAATACACTTAAAAGTATATCCAGTTAGTTCTACTACACATAGATAAGAAAATCTAGGATGATTATAGACACCATTCTAGTAACTGTAACAGCTACCAGTCAGTCACAAGCTTATATTTTGCCTCAATGACTGGGAGAGAAAACGTTTACAGCCGTGTAAATAAAGATATTTGTTTACTGTAAGTCTGTTAACGTCAATAGAATTTCTGCTGTCTATACCGGTTATAGGTGATCGTATGACCTTTATAGACATTTCAAAATCAATATCATTTTTGAAAAGTTTTTAAATATACTTATTCATCAGATAAGCTACATAAGAACAAAATGGCCATTGTATATGTATATATATATATACTTGAGTAATTGGAGGCACTTTAGAGGTTATGTAATGGGTAACTATTGCAGGTGAAGCAGAAATTTGGGTCGTAGCAGGATCTGAACTTAAGCATAGCGGATTACCAACTCACTGCTTTAGCAGCTTGACTATGAGTCCCAGTTGTTATTAAAATCACTATTTGACCGAATTCCTCACAAACTAAAGTGTTCTCAGTATTTTTTATTTTTTATATTTATTTTTTAAAATTTTATTCCTTTACGTTCCCAGTGGAACATAGGGCTTCAAGCTAGAGGCTTGAAGTTTCTGTAGCAGTAGTGTTTTATTTTTACGGGATGGGGCTGTTAGCCTCATGTTCAGTCTTCCCTCTCTGTGAGTCTTATTGCTGACTTGGAGAGCTAAAGAAGTGAGACGGCCGGGGATCGAACCCCGAACCACATGCGTGGTCGGCGAGCATTGTACCGCTGTGCCACCGACTCACGCTTCTCGGTATATATATATATATATAATTTAGATGATTTGTATGGATTTATGACTTTTCTATCAATAAAGTCTTTCTCTTGCACCTTCCAGTTGTTGAGGTCACCAAAAGGAAACCCTTAGCCTGGATTCCGTGCTTATCGACAAAGCCTTTATTCATCGTTGATGGAAGTGACATCCTTCATGAAGACAAGTTATTTGGATACATAGATATAACATGGATAAGTTTTGACTTTTGAACTACATTAGTTGTGTTATTAGGCATAAGTACTCGAGATTTTATTTTAATTGGAATGTAACAAAAAATTACAATATTTCCGTTATTTTTCTTTCTTCTAATCTCATTGCATAAATCTCAAGTCTGTCAGTGCATTCACCTTCACCTAATGAGGAAGTTGAGAGGTCTTCATACAATTCATATAATTCACTGGAGGTGTATTATTTTATAAGAACAGTTACCTAACTGATAACCAATCAAGGTCCGTTTGGTGAATATTTATATGTGATGGGCGAAATAATTTTATCGTAGGAAGAAAATATGTGCATTTCACTGAATATTTATCAGGCTCATTCAACAGCTGGCTATATGACAATGTCACGTGTCAGATGATCCACAACCGATAACTCAGAGAGGCGTTCGAAGTGAGTACAGGAGTAAGACAATTCCGGCTGCCTGACTATTATCACTGATGATATTCCTAACTGTGCTGGACTGGATTATGCACCAGACTGTGCACAGGGAGTGAGAAGACACGAATACGTTGGGCCGACAAGAAGACTCTAGGAGATCTGGATTTCGTGGATGATTTGCATCTAGTATCACACTAACTCGGAGACCTACATACGAGAAGCAACAAACTGGCAAGAGAAGCAGGCAGCGAAGACAGGACTTCAAGTAAACATACAGAAGATGGGGATGATGAGAATAACCAGCCAGCCAACAAAATCAACAGGAAGCACCATCAATCACTATCAATGGAAGAAATCTGAAAGAGACCGCTTCCTCCACTTATCTGACCAGGCAGCATCGTTTCAAATACAGGCCAGAGGATCGGATGAAGATGTCAAAGTCAGCCAGCCAGAATCGGAAAGGCAAGACAGACCTTCATCACTGTGAAGTCAGTTTGGAAATCTTCTGCACTCCACCACAGCATAAACAACGAAATTCGGACTTTGAACACCGACGTTAAGTGAGTCAGTCAGTCCTTATGTATGCATTAGATACTTGACGTTCGCGTTGCAAAATGCACACTCGACAGCCAGCTGCAGACTTTTATCAGCAGCTGCCCACTTCACTGGCTGACCCCATAGTGAAGAGCAAATAGCCGGCCAGCCGGTAAGAAGCAGTCAGCAACAAGAAACTCTGGCTGGCAACAAACCAATAGGCGAGAGGCGAATGCTCAACAAACATGTAGGAGGAAATGGAGATGGGTCGGTTGAGCATTCTTTGAGGGGGCCGTGGAATGACATCGCGAGCAATGCAGGCCATCCATTGCTCGAGTGGAATTCCAATGGATTGGGAAGCGACGAGTGGGTGATAGGTGCGAGGATGACACGGAGGAGATCGTGAGTCGAGGAGGTGGAGGAGGAGACGAGAGCTTATGGTCAATCGTGGGGTCAGCCAGTTGAAGAGGACAGCAGAGAATAGAAGAAAGTGGAGGTGTGTTGTTGAAGCTCTATGCTCCACTCGGAACCCATGGGAAAGTATTAATTATAATAATAATAATAATGACTGAATCACGAATCAACTTTAAAAGGTTGATGAGCAAATAAGACACAAATGTTAATTTGCTTGAATCATGCTTAGGGAAACAATGCGTCATTAAAAGCATTTCGACATAGTTTAAGTTCGATTTTATAAAATTTTCACTCGACAAATTTAAAATGCTAGGAAAATTTAGTACAGCATTCTTCATAAAGTTTTGATAAATATCAAAATCAAATGGATTTGAAGAAGTAATCCTGTAACGACCGAATGCAAGATTCAGGCAACAGATCCTTTATAATGAAAATCAACATATATTTATGGATTTTCGTGTACATTATTATAGATTATTGTTAGCAGAAAAACACAGTCTTCCGATTGGTTTTTTTTCTCACTGACAGTTAATCTGTCTTCTCTTTGTGGCTGTTTCTTGAATGTCAGATCATCTATATGCTAACTGTATCCGCCTACGCAAAGTCTGCTGTGGTTGGTTGTTGAATCAGTCTTTGTTCATATTTTCTCACGACCAATATTGAGGACGTAAACATTGACGTAAATTACTATCTACCGATTTGGCTAGCAGCCCGCTGTCACCACAATTCAAATTCTGTGTTCCAATAAAGCTACAATACGTTAATAAAGAAATATATTGAATTAGTTGTGTTCTCTGAGGTGCTGTTGATTCAGTTACGAAGCTTTCGTCGTTCACCTTCTAGACAACAATATCTTCAGCGCAGGTTTGAGTATAAAATATCCTTATTTATATTCTCCATGAATGATGTAAATGTATCTTCTGACAATCATTATCCGCACTGGTTGTTAATCTACGTCTCTAATGATCATTTTTATTGACTTGGAATTAGAACTTTCGTGTCGTGTGATTCACCTTTCATTAACTAGTGGTAAATTTGGTCTGTAATAATGTGTTTGTTAATTGCTTGTTCACAATCACTTCATTTTATATTGTGCAAACGAAAAGATCCGACAGAATATAAGGATAAAATTAATGCCATTTACTAAACAAATTGATTGTATGAACCTAAATAAACATAACATCGGTGGTCATAGTGCGCGTCCCCTACTAATCCAAATCCAAGAACTTAAATCAGCTGTGAAAACGCACGATATATACTCTGTCATACCGATGCATGTAGATAATTGCGGATACGAATTTGTTTGGGATAATGTAGAAATTTTAAATAAAGGAAACACCGAAAATACCGGCAAGGAATTTCTAGAATCCTGGTATTCGCATGAATCAGCCAGCAATTAACAAACACATTATTACAGACCAAATTTACCACTAGTTAATGAAAGGTGAATCACACGACACGAAAGTTCTAATTCCAAGTCAATAAAAATGATCATTAGAGACGTAGATTAACAACCAGTGCGGATAATGATTGTCAGAAGATACATTTACATCATTCATGGAGAATATAAATAAGGATATTTTATACTCAAACCTGCGCTGAAGATATTGTTGTCTAGAAGGTGAACGACGAAAGCTTCGTAACTGAATCAACAGCACCTCAGAGAACACAACTTATTCAATACTTATGCGTAATAATACATTTCCTAAATATTGACGGTAGTACTATTTTATGTTCTTCCAGCTTTTGGATAACATGTGTCACCTCTTATTTAACAGATCAATTTTTTAATGGCTGCGTTGATACATCTCATTAGTTGTGTGAAACAATAGGTATGGATATCTGGTGAAGCATTTTATTCGATACAAGCTATGGCTGTACTCATTCAATAAACCATCGATTTAAAGATGAAATCTTAGGAATAGCGACTTTTGGAAGTGAAAATAAAATTTTTTATCTAATATACATAATTATTTTGTTAGTGTCTGAATGCAGATGCAATTTCCATTTGTCTCTATCCCCCAGAGAGATAGTATCAAAGGACAAAACACTTTTTATTCTATATATTCTATAACGACTATCCAACAAACATTTTTTTCAAAGAATTATTTGGTAGGGATTCTATTTGTTTCAGCTTAGAAAACGGATTAATATCAGTTAGAGAAACAATGAAAACCAACTCTAGGCTACTGGACAGCTCTTTTATCCTAGTTTGGGACTCATCGGCAGTATGCAGCCACTGCTAGGCGTCGAACCCAGGACCTTCCGGTTACAAGACAATCTTGTATACCGTTCAGCCACTGGGACCCAACTCCTTAGTGGCCTGTCCATGAATTCTAACTTCTACCAATTGGTGATTTTAGCGCGGCCACCAACCAATGTCATTGTCGGGAAATCCATCTCCACTCCCGAATTGACAGACCTCACTGGTCTTGTATAAAATTTGTTTGTTCTGTGAGCTTGTGAGATATTTTGTTATATGTCTTCTGACCTCAGCTTCTGTTTGCTTGCCTCTTGCTTCTCTCTACCTTATTTGGTTATATCAATGACTCAGACAGCTGGCAAAGTATTATTGTTATAGCCTCAATTTATTCTCCTGGAGAATACCATGTATTTCATATTCAAGTAGGATTTCTTGCATAGGAAAACTATTAGATGACTGTAGATAGTACTTAGATACTGAATAACCATTTCGTCTTAGCATCTAGTTTTGTTCAGCACTGTCCGCTTAGAAATAGTGGAGACGATTTGTAACTCGAGTAGGTATTTTTGGCTTGGCGTGTTCTGTAAGCTGGATAGTTTAATATGAAGTTAACACTGAAGGTGTTATTCAGAAGGACGCTGAAATACTCACAATTAAACCATTCAGCCTAGAGTTCATAGCACCAAAAATTATGCCCACTGACTTTACTGGTGACGACAGGCTCTTACTTCTCAGGCTTCAAACAGAACATATTACCGTACAGCCATCTGGCTGGAATAAAATAGTTCATAGTTTCTAATTTCCACCCAGTAATGATGAACTCAGTCTTTAATTATAAAAGCATTACATATACGATATTTGAGTAGCAAGGTAATTCATTTTAACGAATAGATTTGACATGAACCCTATAAATTTCTACCAAGAAGTAATGACGTATTCGTTTAAGATACCGAAGATACACATAAATTATTAACACTAGATATCGAAGTTTCAGTGGCTGATACACAGTAGTCACATAAGTGTGATACAATCACACTTATAATCTTTACACACAATGCTTTACAACTGGTGACATCTTCCTATTCGAGAGTCACAATGTGAGTAGGTATGTCTTTCTTCTGATCCGTGAGGATTTTTTCACATGCCCATTGGTTTACCATTCTTATTTAAAAATATTAAATATTCCCATAGTAAAATATAGAACAACACATTTAAGCAAACAATATGCCTCATCAGGTTTAACTCTAATATATATATATATATATATATATATATATATAAGTAAAACCAGTTTTTGTTCAGCGAAGAAATTTCTTTTCAACGACTTCATTTTCAAGCTGTACAGTCGTATTTATATTACAGAAAAGGTCATTAAGTGGCACTAAATAATTGCTCAGTCAATATACATATATGTGATAAGAATAACGATAATTAAAATGTTATAAGGGGTAGAGTTGAAGTGGATAAATTACAAAATTATTAAAGATTGTTTTATAAGTGAATTGAAATCAAAAATGTTTTAAAAATGTCAAGTGTTGTCTAAAAAATTTAAAAAATTAGGTGTACGATTACGATAAAAATGAAGATGTGAAGTGAAGGGGAAAGAATTCAAGTGGTAAAATAAAATAAAGTAAAAACTAGAAAGAACATTACTATGACCAAGGTAAAGAAAGGGGTTTGACAAAACGTTTTTGAACACATAATTTAGGTTTCTGTTCATGTATAGCTAAAGCTTCGGCTATGCATAAGTGAAGAAAACGTAAACTTTTGGATCGATTCGATTTTGCCATGTAGATAACTTTGAAAGATGAATCACGTGGGGCTAAATGACCTGACTCTAACAGGTGATCACAGATAGACGACTTTGCAGTTCTACGTTCGCCTTTCATTAACCAGACTGGATAGTGTTCAGCTACACGTTTTCGGAGATTACGCTTACAACGTCCAATATAAACAGCTCCACAAGAGCAGGTAAAAGAGTAAATACACATGGATGTGGACAAAAGCGGTAATCTATCCTTGACGCATTGTCTAATCATATTTCGGCTGGTAAAAACTAGTTGTAAGTCAGCTGCAGGAAAAGTACGTTTAATACATTTCGATAAACGATTTTTAATCAATTCCGAAATGGTGTCACCTTTGAATGCCAGACTCATAAACAGTTTCTTCTTTGGCACTGTAATTTGTCTGGGGGCGTGTTCTTTCTTGATATTACGTTCGATAAACCTTGTAGGATAACCATTATTAAGGAGATTTGATCGAAGCTTATCTAGTTCACTATCGATTGTCTCTGCAGAGCAGATTTTACGAATTCTAGAGCATAAGGAATGAATAAGATTTCTCTTTCTCCCTAACGGTACCCAACTGTTGAAGTTAGTGTACTGCCGAAAGCCAACATTCACTGGGCAGTACACCAACTTCAACAGTTGGGTACCGTTAGGGAGAAAGAGAAATCTTATTCATTCCTTATGCTCATCAAGCTGTAACCAAAATATAAAAAAATAAAAGTAAATAAAAGAAATTTATGTATTGTAATGGAATTTAATTCCACATATCAGATAAATTTACTTAATGTATCACTGTTTAATTAACTAGATAACTCTTCGAGCACATAATCATATAAAAAAGTCTGACTTAAGGGGTTCAACGATGTTCAACTTCCACAGTAGTCATGATAAAATATATAGATCAGTTTATCCGATGCTAACAAAAGTATTTATGAATAGTTGAGAATGTAAGACTCATACTACATTTAATCCCAATACTAAGCTATGTTGCTGACTTACTCATAATTCCTTAAAATATATAAAAAAGAGTTAGATGGAATGCAGTTCACTTTGAAGTTAGAAGGTGAATACCTTGAATTAGCTTCGCTAAACTAAATAACTGGACAAAAGCAAGATATGGGTTTGGATATTAGCACCTATAAGAAACTTATGCAGCCTGAATGGTTTTTAATATTTGAATCATCCCTGTGAATATTCAAAGCAGGCGCCTCACCAATTAGTCAGGAAATCTAAATGATAAGCTAAATAACTTTATACTAGAATTCACCTGGAAACTAGTAAAGACCGATGGAAAATTAACGTTTGTAGTGTGAATAGTAATGAAACTATGATGATAAAATAAGTAGTTTTAAACTTCACCATTAATACCCTATAAAACCGGACGTCTGAAATTCTACTTATGACACGTAATATGCCTAAGACTCACTCGCAGACAACGAACCAAGTGAACTAATGAAACTAATAATTTGATTCACCAAATGGAACATATCGTCTAAGAGGTCGAGTACATGGGTGATACTGGTAGCTATCACAACAAAAGAATTTGGTTATATCTAGAATGACAAACCGCACTCGTCTAGATAAAGGATATAGAAAAATGCTCAGAAACTGCTGTGCATACACTTGTATAAAATCACACAACAGGATCGAACAGGACAAAAACATTTAAAAAAATAATATATTTAGATGGAGAGAGAGGTTAACTGCTGACTACTTGTTCATGGAATCATTACCTAAGAAACATGGTGGAAAGGATTTAACGTACACCCTTAATACATGAAAATTTGTATTCAGAACAGAAGAAAAAAGAGCTAAATCAGGCAAACCGGGAAGTTGAGAGCATATAAATATGTTCACGAGCAGTGAATTGTACTTGAAGTGTCAACCAGTTAATAATGCAGTATCACTGTGTGCAGTATAACACAAAATAACCTCAAATGAAATTAAAGCCAAATATACACTAATACATTTTTAATCGTTATTTGAAAACCTACCTTCTGTATCAACGGAAATACGTACAGCCTGCGATATCCACCGGGATATTTTGAGATTAAAACACTCAAACTTCACTAAATATAGAAGCCAACTCTTGGTGGTTAAGTCTATCATCACTAATATAAGCTACCTAGTTATAAACAATCCTTATGCATTATGAAACGACTATACAGTTTATTGATTCGAATGTAACTCATCAACACAGTAGGAAATTAATCATAATAAATACTAAACTATTATGTACAGAAAGAAAATCATAACTTGTTTATTTGAAGAAATCACATGAAAAATTTGATTAAAAATGAATGCCTTAGAGCTACATATTCGATGACATAGAAAATTAAAATTTTTAAAAGTTAAATTTTGTTAAACATTATTATATTCCAGTGTTTCTCAGGAATATTGTACCTCAGCACGCTTTTTTAAAACCATACTATTACTACTTGGAAAATTCGTCCTACTGACAAAAATATGTAAGTAGCATATAAAGCGACTAGATCATTAGGCAGAGAGTAGGGGTCGAGAAGACAGTCACACGTTGTACGGAAAAGAAAATTGTAGGAAGTTTGAAATTCTCAGATTATTTATACCTAATGTCAATTAAATTCGAACATCTAAATGCGAAAACTGGTAGGTTTGCAGAAGAAGGAGCGAAGACAGGAGTTCACGTGAACATGGGAAACACAGAGAAGTGACGAAGATATCTAACCAACAACAATAACATCAAAAGCAATTTGAAGGAGTTCACTTCTTTCACTCCTCTAGGTTACAGGGTTTCGACTACAAGTGTCATGGATGAGGATTTTAAAGACAGGAACGGAAATGCAAGACAAACTTTCATTGATCTGAAGTCATTGCAAATATCTCATGCAGTCAATATGAAGAACAAGATTCAAATTTTCAAAATTATTGTCAAGTTATCGTTTCTGTATGCTTCAGAGACGTGGCGTGTCACAAAATGCATTCCCAGTAGGCTACTCCAGACTTTTGTCAAAACATAGCCAAAGTGGAGTAGCAAGAAGGAACTCGGTCAACAGACCAATCAAGAACCTGTCGCATAAATTATGATGCATCGAAAACACTTTGAGAAGATTGTTGAGCGACATCACGTGAAAGTACCTCGATTGGAACCATAGTAGAGAACCACTAGTTAGGTGCTTATGTGTAATCATTGTGCCAGGTAAAGATGACTGCAGAGAACAGGATAGTATGCCAATGAAATCCTATGCTCCACCCGAAACCCAAGGGAATGAGAATAATACATAACTTGACCTCTTCGATAAAACAATGAAAATTATATGCAAATGGAAGTTGTTGAGGAAAAAACACAAAAAGACGCTTACATTCGTAATTAGTGCACAACAGGCGTCAGAGGGAAATATTCCTAATACAGAATGGCTGATATTATTTTTTTTTACAAATATAGATTTCATGGTTTTGTGACTGTTTGTTGCTATTTGTCACAAAAAACATTTGGTTATTCACATAATTCTCACTCGCATTACTGACTTTAGCATATTGTTAGTTAAAATGATTAACTTTCTAATAATGCCTGAATTGTTAAATCAATCGCCCGTTTAAAAATTTGTTGATCTTTAGTTGAAAAGGAAAGCTATAAAACTAAAAATCCCCCTATTATTAACAAGTTAATTTAATTACACTAAGTGAATGAATTACTAGTGTTTTGAAGAATATTTAAAATACAGGGTGTGAGTATTCTGATATTCTCTGTTACTATTTCCGCTTTGTATTTATTTAGCATAATCTTCACTCTCAGTCTATTGACTTTTATGCAGTGTTCTACTTCACGGAAACAGGAAACCTCGTATATTTTCATTTATAAGCAAACGTTTACTGAACCGAAAGACAGGCTAGTGCTTGATTAGTTCTTTAATGTTTTTTGAATGCTTTGTTATTGTAAATAGAGTGTTTTTGAAGCAGTGATCATTATTATGCCTTTTGCTGTCTTCCTCTTAGTCTGTTTTGCTGATACATCGTGGACAACCTCGAATTAAACTGACTTTTGTTTTCAATTTACAAGCTATGTCGACTATCTTCTGTTTTGTGAGCCTAGGCATACTTGACTTTCAGATTTTATACTTGAATCAGTTTTGGTTGCCTCACGAGCGTAAATTTATTAACGGCTGTTTAAAAACAAGTTTAGAAAGAAAATCACTTGGAAATGCTCGCGATGTTTAACTCAGCAAAGTAAACTAAGGAGACATAGAAGATGAGAAATGCTCAGCACAAAACTTTAGATCGATAAAAGAATACGACTAATAAAACAGAAATGTGATATTTTGTTCAAAAGAGAACCCTGAGAAGTAATGATACAAACTCCAAGAAATTCACTTCATACTGACTTAACACGTGACGGAACATCTGGTCTTATGTCAACAAAATTCAAAATAGAAAACAAAATTATCAAAACAACTTTTACCTTAAAGAGGACGAAACCGTGCTGCTGGATTGAAATAATGAAATTCGTCGATTCAGAACGATGATTCTATTTAAATCTGTATATAAAGTCACCTAGTGTCTGCAAATATCAGCAGCGATAGTTTTTCGAATAAGAACGTCCGAATTAGGAATCTAGAAGAAAAACGATGAAATCCAAGAATTCACGATCGTTTCTTACATTAGAACCAATATAACGTGTGTTTAAATCAACTAACGGCTTACGACACGTTTCTAGCTTACTCACAAATGTAATAGCATTGATCATACTATAAAAATCGATATTATTTTTTTTTAAAACGCTAATATTGTTATTAACTACTAATTTAAAATATTCTGTGTATATAAACATATATGTAATTGTAGAGCCTGGAAGAGGAATTTATCGAAAAGAATAATCTTTGCTCGATTATTTTATGTTTTATAAAATTGAGTTTACTGAAATTTGAACACATTCATCGCAGTATTTTTGAGTAGTCTGACAACATTTTCTATACGGTCAGTCTGCATGTCATTCTAACTCACTTTCTCTTAAATTGCTTACAAAGTATTTTACAGCATTATTATTATTCCTTTGGGTTTTGAGTGGAGCACAGAGCTTCAACAACACACCTCCACTTTCTTCTATTCTCTGCTGTCCTCTTCAACTGGCTGACCCCACGATTGACCATAAGCTCTCGTCTCCTCCTCCACCTCCTCGACTCACGATCTCCTCCGTGTCATCCTCGCACCTATCACCCACTCGTCGCTTCCCAATCCATTGGAATTCCACTCGAGCAATGGATGGCCTGCATTGCTCGCGATGTCATTCCACGGCCCCCTCAAAGAATGCTCAACCGACCCATCTCCATTTCCTCCTACATGTTTGTTGAGCATTCGCCTCTCGCCTATTGGTTTGTTGCCAGCCAGAGTTTCTTGTTGCTGACTGCTTCTTACCGGCTGGCCGGCTATTTGCTCTTCACTATGGGGTCAGCCAGTGAAGTGGGCAGCTGCTGATAAAAGTCTGCAGCTGGCTGTCGAGTGTGCATTTTGCAACGCGAACGTCAAGTATCTAATGCATACATAAGGACTGACTGACTCACTTAACGTCGGTGTTCAAAGTCCGAATTTCGTTGTTTATGCTGTGGTGGAGTGCAGAAGATTTCCAAACTGACTTCACAGTGATGAAGGTCTGTCTTGCCTTTCCGATTCTGGCTGGCTGACTTTGACATCTTCATCCGATCCTCTGGCCTGTATTTGAAACGATGCTGCCTGGTCAGATAAGTGGAGGAAGCGATCTCTTTCAGATTTCTTCCATTGATAGTGATTGATGGTGCTTCCTGTTGATTTTGTTGGCTGGCTGGTTATTCTCATCATCCCCATCTTCTGTATGTTTACTTGAAGTCCTGTCTTCGCTGCCTGCTTCTCTTGCCAGTTTGTTGCTTCTCGTATGTAGGTCTCCGAGTTAGTGTGATACTAGATGCAAATCATCCACGAAATCCAGATCTCCTAGAGTCTTCTTGTCGGCCCAACGTATTCGTGTCTTCTCACTCCCTGTGCACAGTCTGGTGCATAATCCAGTCCAGCACAGTTAGGAATATCATCAGTGATAATAGTCAGGCAGCCGGAATTGTCTTACTCCTGTACTCACTTCGAACGCCTCTCTGAGTTATCGGTTGTGGATCATCTGACACGTGACATTGTCATATAGCCAGCCGTTGAATGAGGTTGATAAAGATTTGGGCACTGCAAGTCATAGTGTTGAAGTAGTTTCCAAATTACTTTGCTGTCAACGCTGTCTGTCGAGGGCCTTTTCAAAGTGGATGAAACTGGTTTAGAGAGATGTTTGACTGTCATTCTCTGTTTTGTTGCGTGATGGTGTTGCATAGAGTTGCAATTTGAGCATCACATGAGTTATCTTAGATTAGATTAAATTGTACCAGTTTAATTTAATGATCGTGTATATTTATAGCTTAGAAATATTATCCTTCTTATAATCTACCTTGACCAAATTTACACAACTTCTTACATATTCCCTGCTTTCTTGACATAATGCTGATTGAACTTTAATAGGACAACACTAACTTTTATGATGTTCATAATCTAGTGGAATACAATTCATCCTGAACTCTAATCACAATCATTGTTTATTAATAACCTCAATTTTGACCCCAATATTTATTCATTTTGAATGAAACCCTCAAAACACTTTCTTTCGACAGTCAGATGTCATGCGTTGAACTAAATTCTTAGGGCATTGTGATTTCTACATTAACCCCAAAAATAAATTTTTCGACTAGCACTAAACTCAATGATTCGATGTTGCAAAAATATGGACATATAATTTTATGACTTGAAGAGGGAAACAGTTTACTTTGTTCAATAATCTAAGGTTAAACTGTTTCGGGAATCGTTAAACAGCTGAATAAATAAACAATATTTGCTCACACTGACTGATTTTTCTTGAAGATAAATCTTTACAGATAAGCAAATAGCATGGAAACAAACGAAAAATTATTCATATATGTAAGTAACAATATGACAACAAAATAAGAATAATAAATGGAGATAACCTTATACTTGATATTAATCTCTTTGATTTCTTCTGCGAATTCAAGTACATCTTTGACGCTATACTTCACTAACTGCTCATGCAAAAGTTTGAGAATATCTACTACGATATCTTTATTCACAAATATACCTCCAGTATAAAAACGGTTAACTACATATGTAAACAAGTGCACAACAATTCGATAAATATTGGCATACCGACAGAAATCCTAAAAGAATTGTTATTAAGGTGTACCATGAATGTAAGTTTCAAATTTCATGGCACACTTTACAAACAAGTAGACAGAGTGGCAAAGGGCTCCCCATTGGTTCCCATTTTGGCAGATTTCTTTCTAAGTAAACTGGAAAATGGACCTTTCAACAACCTTATCAGAAAATTCTCATTTTATTGCCGATATATGGATGATACCTTTATTCTTTGTGATAATGATTCGAACAGGAACACAGTAATAACTCAATTCAATGAAGTACATTCTGCTATGGAATTCACATGTGAAGAGGAGTCCCGAAATAGAATTGCCTTCCTGGATGTCCTCCTTACAAGAAAACCAGATGGTGGTATAAAGAGAAATTTTCATAGGTAAAGCACATGGATAGGACAATATGCACATTTTCATAGCTTCGTTCCTATCCAGTACGAAAGGAATTTAATAAGGACCCTCAGCTACAGGGCTAGAGCTATGTGCTTATAAAAGGCAGCTGAAGATGAACTAAGGATTTTATATGATACCTTGATCGAAAATCACTACCCAGACATATTCATCAGGAAACGTGTGACTAGGGAAGTTTGAACGGACTACTTACTACCCGTAAACAAGAAGCCTTTATACATACAACTGCAATTCAAGGGCAACATAACTAGTGAAATAATTACGAAGAAGTTAAGAAAATCAGTCCAAAGTACTTCTAATGCTGGCAAAGTACAAGTCTTATATTCTAAATTACCGATGGTGATTCCTCGATTGAAAGATGAAGTACCTAGACTAGCAGCTTCTAATTGTATTTACCAATTCAACTGCGCTTTTGGTGGGGTGAGTTATATTGGCCGTTGCTATAGGAACTTGATTCATCTTGCTCGCTCGGGAGCATCTATCTCTGTGGCTAAGTAAAGGTGTAGTTTAAAGCATCAGTAGCTTAATATTAGAACACCTGGTTCAAACCAGCCATAAAGCCAGCATTGAAGAGTATTTCTCTGTCATCTATCAGGTACCAAACAACTTGCCAGAATCATCCAAACAGCAGAAGCTATCGCAGTTCGCCTGAAACAACAGGTGCTCTGTGTGCATAAGAAACAGGTCCAGCCACTACTACTGCCCTGACCTGCTGTGGAGTTTTCAAATACATAGATACCTTATTACATCGTCCCTTTTGTCATGACCCTACATCCTGTACATAGAAATTCCCTTACCCCTTGCCATTAAACTTGCATTAACTAAACTTTTGTATTCGTATTTATACATAGTCCATCGGTGGCATAGCGGTTAGAACGCTCGCCGACCATGCACATGGTCCGGGGTTCGATCCCCAGCCGACGCACTCCTCTACCTCACTAAGCCAGAAATCAATGCTGGTCAAGAGGAAAGGTTGGGCATGAGGCTAGCAACCCCATCCTGTAAAATAAACACTGCTACAGGAACTTCAAGCCTCTAGCTTGAAGCCCTATGTTCCACTGGGGAACGTGAAGGAAAAAAAACAATTAGTCCCTCTGATAAATTTGAATAAGGCATTTAGAAGACAAATTTCGCGAGATGATATCATTTCATAGTGTCTTCACAACCGCTTACTACTAACATGGTTCACAATAATAATAAAGTAAAATGCATGATAATTACTCAGTCATATTGAACAAAAGTACATACTAACAACCAACCATATTCATATAGGTCAAGTAGTCCACGGTCGGCCAAGATTGAAGTCTGTTGTTTTTTGTACACATAATTTAGGATGTTTGTGATTAATCCAAAGTGCTTCCATCACCTTCAATAACCAACCTTGAATTAGAGTTATGTGAAATAATTGTGAAACAGTCATGAATACTGATTTTGTGACCTGACATTAATAAGTGTTTTGCAATGGATGATGCTGGATTTCTATACAGATTAATTGCACTGGATTTTCGATGTGTTTTAATAACCATTTTGGAACATTATCGAATTTGAAAACTTCCTACTACAAACAAAAGACTTGATCGCATTGTCGGACGATGAACTCGTAAGGTTCTTAAAACTACACTGGTCTACAGTCATCAGCATTATTTATTCCAGCAAAGGCCTGTTGATTAAACAAAATCGAGGAGTCCTGAGAGAATTTAGGAACAACGAAAGCATTATAATAATTAGGCCTGATAAAGGGATCTGGGTAGTACTGATGAATAAGTGTCAGTTTGTTGAGAAAACCAATTTGCTTCTAACCGATTAAAAGAAATTCCTGAAGATTGACAACTCAACAAATCTAAATGGAAAGGCTGAAAAGCAGCTAATAAACACGTTTAAGGAGCTGAGGAAAAGTGGAGTAATCTCAGAGGCAGACTACAACCGTTGAAACATACTGGAAGTAATACTTCACGATCGTTTGGTTTGCCTGAAGTACATAAACCAGGAATTCCTCTTCGCCTAGTCCTAGACATGTCTAATTCCACTTACCATGGTGTGGCAAAGTAGCTAGTTGAACTCCTCCAACAATTACACAAGTGGCAAAAACGTCTTCAAACTAATTTCTAACTTACATGATGGTAGTGTAAATGGGAAGCAAATGCTATTCTTGGATGTTGCATTACTTTTCACCAATGTACTATTTAATTGTACTGCGGAATCCATATGCTAATAAACACCAGAAAAGTTGTTCGACATCGGAATTCCAATTATCAGTCTCAAACAGCTGCTTCTAAGATGCACTATGAATGTACACTTCATATTCAATAAACTTTATAGAATTGCCATGGGTTCTCCATTGGGTCTAATTTCGTCAGATTTCTTTCCTGATCAGCTTGAAAATGGTTCATTGAAACAAGCAGTAGATAAAATGGATTCTTATTTTCGTTATGTTGATGATACGTTTATTACTCTTGATGAGAACAAGAGGGAAATGTTAATAAAATTTAATGATGCACATCAGTCGTTGATGTTCACTTGTAGAGGAGAACATGATGGTAGATTACACTTCCTTGATGTAGAAGACAGGATGGTTCACCCAACAGAGACGTCTGTAAGAAACCTACGTCTTTGGAACAGTATACACATTTCTTCAGTTTCTTACCGATCGGATACAAAATCAGTTTGATCAAATGTCTCATCAATAGGGCAAAAATGATCTCTACCAATGACTGTCTGGAAAATGAATTAGGATATATCAAAAATACTCTGGTCCAAATGGGTTATCCAAGTAGATTTGTTAGGAGATATATTGTTATAATTGAAATGAACTGAATAAATCCGTTGCTACTTTGTTATGTCTGCGCCTGTTAATTACTATAACGGTTATGAACTCGACTGGTACGCTAATACATCTATTTGTCCGTTGTACCATTCGATTCAAAAGACAAAGGCTAGCCTGTGACTGTAAGGTATTGTATTATACCTCTATTAGGAAACAAAACATCATATTTATATATATAATTTATCACAATACAGGCGGCTCACAACCGTGAGAATGTACTGTTCTTATTGGCTGGGAATGTTTATTCTGATTGGTTGGTGATCCGACAGAGACCAAGGTGAGACAAAAGACAATGAACTGATCATACACTAAATCCACAATATGCCTGAGAAATGGTAGATCCACATAGTAACTCCATGACAAGATAAATCACATGATTTGTGAGAAAAGGATAATATACTATTTATGCTGGGTCCTATCACACATAAATACCGTATATAATTAAGAGAAGCCTACAACGGGCAAAAAGATGAACCATAAGATTAATGTTAACACAGCCTTTAAGGTCATCTGTAAAAATGGTCAAGGGCGCTTGATGAAATACGCTGAGGCTATTGCTATTCATAAACTTAAGCCCCTCCCTCTGTGCATTCAAAAACAGTTTATTATTACTCTTATCCTACCTTAGTAATCCTTACTTGATTGGATTACCAAACGTTGTGTTAATCATTCTTAAATCCTTTTTCTGTTTGTTGTCATTTTGTTTAATTTAATTGCCCTTAACTTTTTTCATATATATCGACTTGACAAGTAAATGTGTGATCAGACTGTTCAAAATGTATAGCGCAAATACATCACATTTTTTTCAGATAATCTCTATCTTCTAATGACACTATCCAAATTAATAAAAGGGACTAATTGTTTCAAAAAGAAACAATTATTCCTGAGACTGCAATTCAATGGGGATGTGGCTAGTGAGGTCCAACGTCTAAAATTATCTAGAGCCATAAAACGGACTTATGCTGCCACCACCTTTGGTTTGTCATTTTCTGGCGGACAAATTATGATTACTCAAGAGAATGATAGGCTGCTTCTATGTGCATTTATAAATTTAGTTGTTCCTGTGAAGAAAGCTATATAGGATGAACAAATAGTCAGCTCAACAAACGCATTATTGAGAATCTTGTTTCATAGTTCCGGAAAGGCTAAATAAAATTTATAAGAAGTTGTGTTTTGTCTTATTCGACTGATAGTGGTCACCAAGTGGGTAGAAGAAGTGCCTTCAATGTGCCATCTATCACATTCCATCAGACGGAATTCGAACCCACCCTTTACACATTGTCGAAGCTATGGGAATTTGGGAGAACAATCCTAGTCTTTGCATACAAAAGATTTTTGTCCTACCTTTGCCTCTCCCATGACCTAGGTGAATGCTAATTGTAACCCACCCACCCTTTCTTATTCTCCAGTTCTTTCGTACTTTTATGATATTTATTTAATCTCCTATTATCTGTTCACCTCACCCTTAGTTTTAAATAGCTTTCATGACCTAATTTATTTATTGGATTGTCTATATATACACATACATACACACTACCTTCGTTATTCTTCTTATCGCCACCTGCATAAACCATCTTATCATCATTTTGTTGTCATTATAACCATCGTTATTATTGACGTTCAGCACATTTAACACGTTATTATTATTAATTGCCCCACAAACTCATCGTCATTGGTTGAATTTTCTGCATATAAATCTATGTAAATTACAGTAAAGCCTGAAGAAGATTTAATTGAAAACAATAGTGTTCGTTTACATGTCATGTTTTAATTTTAACAGTGGGCGTATTTAAAAACTTGATTATATTGTGTCAAAATGTTCGGTCTCTGCTGACATGACAGCTGCTAGCATGGACTCTTTGACGATGTTTGAGGATTGCTCTGATGTTATTGGGTGCATGGTTATTAGATACGTAATCTCGTCCTGTTTGTGAGTCATCAGCAGGATGTACCTGAAATGATAGTGTTCCCACTGAGTTTCATCACACACTGGCCAGTTACGAATAAGATGAAATGAGCATCTCCTATAATCTAATCCTAGACACCATCTACCAAATTACATTATGGCAATCCTCGAACATAATCAAAGCTCTAACATTTGCAGCTGACCTGTCAACAGATACCGAATATTTTGGTCCAATATAATCAAACAACAGAAAATACAAAATCAACTTAAAGATTTGATTTGATTTATACCAAAAAAATTGAAAAATAAAATAATTAATAGAATAATTTCATGCTGATGGAGATTTTCATCAAAATTTCATCTTATCTAGTGAAATATTTCCTCTAGGACAAAAGTAATTAAATAGTATAATAAAAAGAGGGGAAAGTAATTTATTTTTGAAAAATAATATGGTGAAATACGCAGATAGGCAAAGAAGGTGGTGTGCTATACAAGTGATTGATATTAGTAGATTATACTGGTCATTCCACAGTGATTAAAATATTGCATAACCACAGACGTTATCACCGATGATACTTTTAATTGTGGTGGACTGGATTACGCAGTACATTGTACGTGTGAAGAGAGAAGACAGGAATAGGTTTAACTGGCCGGTAAGAAGACTCCAAAAGATCTGAGTTTCGCGCTTGTATGATTTATCTTTACTGTTACACAAACTCGAAGACTTGCAGGTAGGTGGGCAGGTGAAAAGCAAAAAACTGGCTGAAGAGGCTGGTGGCGAAGACAGGATTCCTGGCGGATATAAAAAAGACGGAGATGATGAAGATAACCAAACGAAAGAAATAACAACCAGCACCAATCACCATCAATGGAAGAGATTTGATAGGGGTCACTTCCTTCAGTTATCTAGGCAACCAGTATCGTTTCAACTACAGGCCAGTGGATTGAATGAAGATATCAAAGCCAGACAGCCACAATAGGAAAGGCAAGATACGCCTTCATCACAGTGAAATCAGTTTGGAAATCTTCTGCACTCCACCACAGCATAAACAACAAGATTCGGATTCTGTTCAACTCAGATGTGAAGTCAGTCAGTTCTTCTATACGGGTCAGCGTGTCACGAAAACGATTTCCAACAGCCAGCTGCAGACTTTTATCAGCAGCTGCCCACTTCACTGGCTGACCCCATAGTGAAGAGCAAATAGCCGGCCAGCCGGTAAGAAGCAGTCAGCAACAAGAAACTCTGGCTGGCAACAAACCAATAGGCGAGAGGCGAATGCTCAACAAACATGTAGGAGGAAATGGAGATGGGTCGGTTGAGCATTCTTTGAGGGGGCCGTGGAATGACATCGCGAGCAATGCAGGCCATCCATTGCTCGAGTGGAATTCCAATGGATTGGGAAGCGACGAGTGGGTGATAGGTGCGAGGATGACACGGAGGAGATCGTGAGTCGAGGAGGTGGAGGAGGAGACGAGAGCTTATGGTCAATCGTGGGGTCAGCCAGTTGAAGAGGACAGCAGAGAATAGAAGAAAGTGGAGGTGTGTTGTTGAAGCTCTGTGCTCCACTCAAAACCCAAAGGAATAATAATAATGCAGAGTTTAATAGGGTAGAAAGACTCCACAAGGCACTTTCGCATATATGTCAAAACGACTGAAAATGCACATCTCAAGATATATTAATCATTTTCCCTCACGAGGATTGGATTGTCCAGTATACATTCATTGAATTGTTTCTTTCACTCATGATTTATGATGAAAACACACTAGTAAAGACGCATGATCTGGAAATGACCTTACTATTCAGTCTAATATAATCAGACATGACCAGCAGTAAGTACCAGGGTATTGACTATTTATAATAATATAATGGAGGGAGTATTTATAATTCAAATGTCATTGAAATACCGCTGAAGAAGAAACGCGAGGAGATCAGAACTTTAGTGGGGAGTAAAGGAAAAATATCTATTTTCCCTAACAAACATTCCGAAGAAAGGAAAGATCTACTGGACAGGCTCTGTAGAGACTGTTGAGTGATATCGCATTTCAAGCCATCGAGTAGGAGATGAATAGGAAAAGATAAGTTAGGAGTTGGTTGGAAGGATATATAGCTGAGAACTTTTGAGGGTATGAAGGAAAACTAATGGCCAGACCTTTAGCCTGGTGAAATGGAGATGTGCTCCTTCTGCCTTATGTTTGATGGAAAAATGGAGTATTCTGCAATAATTTCATCAGAGGTGACTGATATCATCTGTGTACGTGTCTGAATCTTATCAATCTGGATTTGCAGTCCTACTGAATATTATCTCAATATTTTATGAGCATGAAGTGAAATGTGACACAGTAACACATTGTACCTTTAAATCGTTTTCATCAGCAAAAATATCAGCAGGGAAATTACTCAAAGTCACAGTGACCGGAAAGCTTATTCCGCAAAAAACTTACTCCTGATATAGAATCTTCAACTAAATATCCATAGAGAGTATGTCGTGTCACACGACGTCACTATATGTGATACAAGCGTCAGTACTTTAGAGCATTTTCCCTTCATTTTCTTCCTGGAGTGCACAGCGGTACGTTAGAAGCCAATAAAATCTTGAGTGAGTTCATGTTGTCGTCCAGGGACATAACTAGAAGATAAAAAACAACAAGAAACGGTGGAAAGTGGATGCATTATACGTGATGGAAGTTAAGGCAGCTCAGTGGTCTTTATAGGCCTCCGCCAAATAATTATCTAGCTGAAGTCAGTGTGTTACGAATTTTAATAGAAAAACTGTCTAAAGAGTGTTTGCCTCTTCATATTTAGTCCATTAAAAAACAAAAAATCTAACTGAAAAAGCAACTCTTCCCATTAAAAACACACCAATTTATCAAATAATTAGTTGTTGTTTTTTGATTTTGTATAAATAATTTCTATGACAGTAGTAGCATCATTATATCATACAGTGGAATAACTAACTAACAAAATTTAATGTGTATAAATTTATTCAAATATCAAACTTTAATGTAGAAATAATTATTATTTGCACGTGTGTTGAAAAGTAGATTGACGTGAAAACCTTGTCAGATGTAGTAAAGCTATCTAAAATGTAAAGTGTATCATTATTAGAAAAATAAAAATGTCAAAATGTTGCCTTTCAAAGTCTTCTTCTCCTTTTGAAAGTCAGCACAACTTAATCGGTTATTAGAAAATAATTTTATTCACTATATTGATCTTCTAATATCTCTTTAGAAAGAAACAAACAAACACTTCAAGCTGCTTACCGAACAAATTCAACAGAATTATAGAAAGAATAATTCCTGTGAATATTGGCGTTTAACTGAATAGGACAAATTATTGATACAACTAAATTGGTTAATTGGTAACATTAACATGAATTTCATACATCCTGCTTTCTTGATTAGTTTCAGTAAAGCAAGAACGAGAATATTTGTAAGATGTATTATCATTTCTATTGACATCTTGGGTTCTGAATAGAACGTAGGGCTTCAGTAGCATATATTTATTTTATTTTGTTCTCTGTAGACCCTTTTAGCTGACTCCACAGCTGACCCATAATCTTACATCGTTTCCTCAAACGATCCCCTACATGTTATCCTTAGACACCCAACTTGTTATTTCCCAGTCAGGCTCCAGTGGAGAGAGAAATAGCCTGATGCGTAATGTCACTCAACAGTATCGTGTGTTCAAGCCATCTCCATTTCCCTCTGCATATTTACTGGTCGATAGATTCTTGGTTCGTTTGTTGTTAGAGTCCTTTGTTGCTTATCTTTTCTGGCCATCTGGACGAAGACGGATGTTGATAAAAGTCTGCAATCTGATGGAAATGCATAGCACACAGTGAAACGGGAACCTAGTTTACCTTGTGTTTATCAGTGTCGTTATCCTATTGAGACAAATACCCTTTTTATATGCAGTTTACCTGTAAGCACTAAAAATTATCATAATTACATACAGTATAAGCAAATGAAAGTTTCAGCCCTACAACTATGCATTAGATAAGAATTAAAGATACACTTGAAATCTGAATAAATAATATACCAAACTATAAAAATAAAACTTGGGCACTGTGGTACAGTATAATTCTATTATGGATAAAATTTATTTTGATAAAGTCATACAGTGTTATATAGTGTTAGAAATCTTTATGGACAGCCAGGGAAATATTGCTCTCAATACATTTAATCCTACTCCAAAAATATGATGGAGATATATGGATGACACTTCCACTCACAGTGTTGAAAACAGAACATATCTCTAGCTTCTTGACATATAAAACTCACTAGTAAAGGGAATACAATTCATATTTGAATCAGAAAACGAACAAGAAGAATTAGTTATGTTAGATTGTAAAATAAAACGAATAGAAGAAGGTAAACTGCACACTAACCAACACATTCTAATAGATATTTAGACTTTAATTCATCTCATTCGTTATCTGTCTGTGAAGGCAGGCTTAGTCAAGTGTCTGTCTAACAAACCGAGCAGTAGCACTAAGTAGTACAAAAAAAGACAAAATTAATGAAATAAAACAGACAGAAGAAGCGTTGGTGTCAAATAACTAACTATCCTATAAAATTCATTAGGAAGATCAGTAAAGGTCAAAAGCAAAATAAAAATAATAATGGGGAAACTAATAATGATAACATAAATAAGAGAGAATATAAGGCACCTACTGTTATACCACATAATGAGGGGGCATCTGAGGCCCTACGTAGGATTCTTAATAAAGCAGCGATTCGAGTGGCATTTACACCAGCAAACTGACTCACTCAGGCAGGACAAGCTCTGTAGGTTAAAGGACACTGTCGGTTGACCCAATTAGACAAAATATCTTGTAATGACTGTGAGTCAGCTAAGGTTAGAATGGTTGACCCCATGAAGATAAGTAATTTAGAAAAAAAGCTCAGCAATTGCACTGCATGCATGCATTAACGCACAACCACACAATAGGGTGGGAGAGGGTTACAATTCTAAGAAGTAATCTAGGTAGGTGGAGAGAGAGGTTGATTACTGAATCTTACATGAGTTGATTTGTTTTTCAAGTTTGACCACGGGCTGATATCAGCTAGAGGACCATTGAAAACCAGCACTGGAGTACTGCACAGCTGTTTCATCCTAGTGGGTGCGTACTGAATGTTTGTTCACAGAATCTACACCCAAGACACGCAGTAGGAATGACTTACTACTCATACCACAAATATGGAAAATATTACTGCCAATCAGATCAAGAGATGAGAAATAGTGGAATCATGTAAACGAAGTTGCAAAGTTGTATGAGTAACTTGATATGATTATGAGCAGTAATAAATTCTGCTTGAAACGTGGTTATCAGTATATATTACTGTACAACACTGAGACTTGATCAAAATAAATTTTATCCATAATTAGACAGCATATCCATTTAGTAGTTGATGAGTTGTTGTTGAATCTAGACTTATAATGGAGTTGTAAGTTGTACTCAAGCATAAATAACTCACGAAAGAGAGACGAAAATCACTCAACGTCAGAATGGCTTTTTAACATTGAAGTAAATTCTTTTCACTGACCAGTCTGAGAACAGATAGGTGACCTATATTTAGATGACCTATATATCTTTGAGGGTCATGCCAGTAATTAAACTTTCTACTTTTATGGACCTTTTCATTGGGGTTAATAGTGAGATGCAAATGATGGGATTTTACTTTGAACCGTTTAATAAATCAGTAAAATGTTATCATCACAACTTCGTCTTCCTTCCTTGGAATCACTAGCACAAATTTCAACTGCTGAGTAGTCATTATATTTTTTCAAAAATATATATATACCTTCCTTTTTATTTAGCATACAGGTTAAATGAAATGCAATGCTTTAATTTCCCGATATTTCTTAATTTTAAGAAGTAAATCTACCTATTCTGACGTATTACAGTGAAACACTTTTTTCAACAATGTGTAATTTCTCTGTTTTAGTATGTAATGTTATTTAATATGTTATCTTCATTAACGGAAAATTTGACTAATAAAATTTTGGAGAATGAAAAATAATTCCGTTTGAACATAAAAAATAACCATTAAATGAATTGTGTTGCCAGTAGTGTGTATCGATTTTCTCAACTTGTAGTGTGAAAGCATCCGGTAAACTTCCAGGCATACAGAGGATGAAAAAAGTCATTTGTTTACTTGATACTAAAATGTGGTGGTTCAAATCGATTAGAGAGATCATAACCACATAATTTAGCAAATACAAGACAGCAAATAGATTCTTGAATGGGATTACTCCCCGGAAATATCATCAAATGTAATGGTTTAATATATCTGAAGTGTCTTACTGGTACTTTGATTAATCTTGTATTCAAAACTGTCGATAACAAAATGTTACTGGCAACCTGTCTTATTAGTTCAAGTTACAAGTATTGTAGTAACGATAGTGATAAGGTGATACCACACGTACCTAATGAGAAAAGAAATAATAGACATTTTGAATGAAACATCCTTAGTCCGGTGAACGATGCCTCGGAAAAGGAATTCAATCATAGTAGAATAAGACTTGTTCAAGTTCATGATGTATGGGTCACTGTGTACAAAACTAGCTATACTCATATATTCAGGTGTTCTCTCTCATAATAAAAAAAATTTACATAAGTCCTGCATAATGCGTTTTACTGAACAGTTCATATGAATAAATTACATCTCGTCCCCAAGTGGTTTTTAAGTTGAGTGTCATCTGCATTTGCAAATACTAATTAATTTTCTACTGATATACAACTATGGTATGTGTCAACTGCTTATTTCAGAGTGTTGCTTGTTATATTGTTTTTTCTTAAAAGGTTTGCAATTCTTTTTACTTGGTACGAAATATAATACGTCGAACATTAGCTTTAATTTCTTTGCATTTATCTGTGGAGTTCGCGCTTCGAACAACGCACTTACAACTCCATTAAAAGTCATTGATTAGTACCATCAACCCCGACAACAGACATAAGCTCATAGTGGACAAGGTTCCAGTAGTCGTCATTTGAATTTTAATAGAGATGTAACCTAGTCTATATGGAGCTCTGAATGACGAATTTCAACGAATATGCAACGCTTTTTTTATGCATGTAACGCTTTTTACAGTATCACTGGAAGTTCACTTAACAGTATTAGTAATTGGTTTAAATAACTCAATAATAACAGTATCTATCTTCACTGTTTCATAGCTTATAAATACTGCACACAAGTCTTCTCACCATCGTCGTCTCTTTTTTGGTTTTATTCTTTGACTTTCAAATATTATGGGCAAGTGAATGATTCAAATAATCAAAAATGTAACATGAAACGGTGGAGTAGAATTCAACTCATGAAATACCCAGTAACAAGAATATAGAGAGGAGCCTAACCTTCTCTTTGTTATCAAATATTAACCCCACTGACTTGTATAAAAAATATTTTTTGAATGTGTAATTAATCTAAATTACACAACTAATGTAACTGATAGAGATTCTTCGTGCTGTGAATTATGACTTCCACAGAAATTGTGTAACGCCTATTTGATTCATGTAATACAAGGTTTCGAAATAAGAATTTACTGGTATTAGCGTAGCTAAGACCTCACCCTTTAAACACTACAAACTTCATGTGTTCAATGAATTATTTGCTTTGAGATATTATTATTACTATTCCTTTGAGTTCCGAGTGAAATATAAGGCTTTAACAATACATCTCCACTTTTTACTATGCTCAGCTGTCCTCTTCAGATGGCTGACCCCACGACTGACCATAAACTGTCGTCTCCTCCTCCTCGACTCACAATCTCCTCCAAGTGACGACCCATTCGTTGCTTCCCACTCCATTGGGATTCCACTCGAGCAGTGGATGGCCTGCATTGCTCCCGATGTTGTTCCACGACGTCCATTTCCTCCTACATATTTTCTGAGAAGTTGGATCTTGGTTGGTTTGATGCCAGCCAAAGTTTCTTGTTGCTAATTGTTTCTGACCAGCCGGTCATCCATTTGATCTTCAGTATGGAGTCAGCCATCGAAGTGGGCATCTGTTGATAATAGTCTGCTGTGTCTTGTTAGATATCCTATTCGTGACAAGCAGTGTAAGTTTCTGACTCGTATAGAAGAACTGACTGACTGACTTCTCATTTGAGTTGAACAGAATCCGAATCTTGTTCTTTCGAATTTGTGATATAAGACAATGTTAATTATAGTATTTATTGCAACACTACCACTAATTTTTAAGAATAAATGTTATGCTACTTATTAATTAAAAAAGTAGCATACTCTATTTGTGGAATGCAGTATTGCTAAGTTTGCATGCTACATTTTCCATTTCCGAAAACTATATTTCATTTATTTTATTCATATTTCACTTTACTAATAATAATTTTATCCTATTATTGCGCTTAGGATACTGTTTTAATATTCACTTTCTCTTTAATTTTAAGCGTTTAATTCCATATTAATTTGTATCACACAGTGAAACAGTATTATTTAAGCGTTATTATTTCAAGCGTTTGACTTTATTCACTACATTTCCGCCTTTTTCATTTGAACAGACTGCCTTTGATAACTCCAATATTTTTTTATTTGAACCAAAATCCATTTGAGTTTCAATTTTGTTAACAAGAAAAGCGTTCAATGCTTTGAAATATTGCGCTGCTTAATCAATTAGTCGCACGAACTGTTGAAAATAAGAAAATGTGGATATTGATTGTTTAGAGTCTTTAGGACTGTTGAATGGTAACTGCTGACCACATATAAAACAACTCATTAGTTTGACATGATAATCAATCTTAAAATTTGAAGATCTTTGGAATGGTTTCGCCCACTGTTTTCCTTATCCAAAATCTATTATTATCGGAGTCATTGTCGATTGCGGTATCCTAACTACGTGATGAATTCTACTTAAAAATGACTTATAGTGTACCAGCGTAATAATAACAACTTGATTCCCCTGAGGTCACTATTTTCACTTTTTTAACATCTGAGGCTTTGTTCAGTCAGAAACAGATTCGTTGCTTATAAGAAAGCTTGGTAAATGCTTAATTAATTATACACCTTCAGGTCTCAATAAATCTCTTGCCATGATTTATGACTGAAGTGAAATGAAATGTATTTTTTAAATAATGTTTGACATTCATCTAATGACAACTTGATCAAGTCTAAATTCGAGATATCAAAGACGTCATCTAGTCAAAATTATTGAAGTGTGGGATTTCTACCAACAGAAAAATGTAAATTATCAATGAAGATAAAATTCTCCACTCACAATTTAGTGCTTTATAATCACGGTAAATACACTTCCTGCTGAATGTTGGAAGGAGTAGGTACAGGAGAGTTTATCTCCACTCATGAGAATGGTGAAGTGCAGAAGTCTGCAGAACTATTATCAGAGTTGAATCTTTTGAAACAAAATGCTACACAATCATATTTATATCCAGCAAAATAGTCTGAAATATTTTCAGTTGTTAGGAACATCTCAAACCATATACCATTCAGTAGGTAATGGTGATAGTCAGCAGGGGAATCCAGGATACGCACTTCGCTCCTTTCAGAATACTATCATCAAGTAGCATAAGACTAGTCGAATACGTTTGAATGGAAACAGTTTGAATGATAACAATAATAATAATCAAATAAAATGTGTTGACCTTGAGATAAAGTATGTTGGGTAATGTAATCCATAAGTTTAAGTCAGAAAACGGAAACACAAAAATATCACTACTTATATACTGACATAACCTAGTAAAAATTATAATTGAGGAAAAGACCTCAGTGTTCCTTAAGTGAAATTAATCTGAATATTTCGAAACTCTTTCACTACTATACTCAGTTCAGCTATAAGACACTTAATTTATTTACTTGTCAAGTTCCTGTATCAACTTCACTGTTCCAAATCACTTTTTATGATAAACTAAAAATAAAAATACTTCATATTGTTTATAAATGTCCAAACCAAGTTCACTTTTAACGGTTTAAAAAAATTTGGGCATTGGGTATATGATATTCATTATAATAAAGGTTTTGTATTTCCCAATGAATGAAAAACAAAACGATATTGCTGCTTTTACTGACGTTTCGCTATTTAATGCTAATAGCTTTATCAAAGTATTATTAAACCGGAATTTACAAAATCTCAGCATATATATAACAAACAGTTAGAGGGTGAGAAAATAGACATAGGTCAAGTTAAAGGGACGTATTGAAAGTAAAAATAGCAATGAAGATAACTAAACCAAATAACAAAGTATGTCTGTTATGATATCAAAATAAAGTTTACTAACTTGATCATCGTTCGTCTGTCTGGGGGCATTTTTAGTTGTCAAGTTTGTGAATTGGTAAAGATAACAAAACCACCATGTGTAGATTGTTGGATTTGATAAGTGTATAAGATAATAAGAGCAGCGTGTGTTTACATAATGAAAGTGCTTATCACATTCGTGTTGGTTTTGTCACTATTGTCATATTGTCATATTGTTTAACTCTCAATTATGGCATCATATAATCAATGCACATACCACTTATAATTGTAACATATAGCCTACTTAATAAAACTGTTGCTTCGATTTCAGGTCACATAAATCCAGAGTTGATAACAGACGAAAATTATTCCGGAAGCTTGGATACAAATCAGCAAATGAGGTCAGTTTCATATAAAAATTTTAAGATTTCAGCTACTTTTAATCCTCTTCAGTAGTCACAGTTGTAAGTAAGATTTTTAAGTTTTGGTTTTTTCTAAGTTGATCTTTTTTAAGTTTTCTGGGATGAGGAATAAGTAAATATAAAACATATCACACTTCCTCTCATAGACACCTCCATTATCTTGTATGCTGACAGTATTTATCAATTTCACTGATTTCTCATAGAGAAACCATCTAACGAGTAGCTTTACTCACCATGGGATAAAGTTGACGGTTTTCGATCCCATTATCAAGATGCATAATTCACACGGTATATTTCAATTTTTCATATAGTTTTCACTGTTAGGATTCCGTGTGGAACATAATGCTTCAAGCTTTCAAGTTTCTGTAGAGTTATTGTTGTCTTTTACGAGGTGAGGTTTCTAGCCCCAAGCTTACTACCAGCTGGGAAAGTAATCAAGATTTAAAGGTGAGTCGGCTGGAAATCAAACTTGAGTCTCCCACATGGCTCGAAGGCATTCCATTATTTGATCACAGCATAAAGTGGCACCAAAGCTAGGAGACAACAACCTTTGAAAATCAATAAAGTATAGGAAAAACGTGTGTGAATTTGAATTCATTTTAAATACTCTAGTCACTTTAATATAAGAGAAGTATTTTTTTTAGCAAGCATGCAGAAAGTGGTCGTATAGAAAGTTTGGTAAATGAGAGAAATTAACTCGTTATTCTAGCAGATAATCTGTAGTAATAAAATACAGGCAGTAATCTTTTATCAATGCTTTTAGTTGCTAAAATTCATCGATTAGTATTTAAAGACTATCAAGTAAGTTGCATTACTCAATCTGTCATTGAAAATACTGGGTTTCATACAAGAATTCCCTTCTATAAATTTGAACAGAGAAAGAACAAACATTGGTGTGGAATAACATGGATCCGTTTTATTTCGTCGGTTCTCATCATGTGCACACAACCTATAGTCTTTAATAAATAAAAGTCAGCGTAAATTGTAACATGGTTTGCCATCAACAAGCATATTATGGGAGAGTCATGGTGAGGTAAAACATCAGGATAACAAGGTAGCTGAAGAGTAATTATATATTTATATACCTTGTTAGAAAGAGTTTTCTAGAAAATTATTCGGCAGATTTGTTGTTAGGGTGGTAACGAAAAATTAGTAAAAATTACATAGTTAGATAAGAAAAGATCATAATTTGGTGTGCAAGAGGTCAGATGGAAAGGTGATGATGTAATATGGTGACTAGAACTTATAAGATCAAGAGAAATTATCTCTTATGGGAGTCAAACAGCGAAAACGAGGCGACGGGGGTGTTGAAAAGATAAGTTAATGAAGTTAGAAGACCAAGATTAATTAAGGGATGAGTCACTAGGGTAATTGGAGTCCAACAACAAATTCCTTTCGGACACATAGATCAGGTTTCAGCCGTTTTATTGCGATGGCCTCAGCAAACCGAAGAAGACCTGTGCAATTTTGTCTGTTAATTATTTCAAATGATGCCAGCTCATCTACTTGGTATCCAATGTCTGTCAGTTGGTTGGTAACTGAAGAGCTTAAGCTACTTGACCCATTTAACCGGAAGCTTCCTGGTACATGTTCTAAGGACCTGTCTTAGGCCCTTCTTTCTGATGTTCCGATTTAACTGCTCCCTCATATACATGTGAATTGGTATATAAAATTGGAGGTAACATATGAAGGGTACTTGTCGATCTTCGACTGCACCAACAAGTAAGATGTTCTGAGCAGCGAGATTAGTTTTGCTGGGCAGGGTTGCGCTTAATCTTTTATTTATGGTCCTCATAGTATCATCGCCTAAGAAGTCGAGTTGGATGAAAACTAACTTCTTGCTGACCGTAATTTCATCAGGTTTCTTACGTTTACGCTGACATTCATTAATTCAAGATTGTTGGTTGTATGCAGCTGATGAGAACCAACGAAATAAAATGGATCCATGTTACTCTGTAAAAATGTCTGTTCTTTCTCTGCACAAAAATACTGGGCGATTGATTTTTGTGATATTCATGCACTTGACATGTATGCAGACAAGTTTTCGATAAATATCTAGTTTTTGAGCGTTGTCAGCTTCGTTCATCACTACCACGCCTGAACCTTCATCTGGTCTCAGTAAGATGATATCTTCATTGCTTATTATTGTTCCCTTGGGTTCCCAGTGGAACATAGGGCTTCAACTGCACGCCTCCACTTGATTCTGTCTTCTGATGTACTCTTCACTTGCATCCATATTAGTCCATACTGTTCCAACTCTTCTTCACACGATCTCCTCCATGTCACCCTAGCACTGACGTCCCACTCGCCGCTTCCCTTTCGGGTTCCACTCGACGGCCTGACGTGCGATGTCACCCAGCGGCCTCCTCAGCGATTGTCCAATCCATCTCCACTTTCTCCTGCATATTTGTTGAGCGATTGGTTCTTGCTTTGTTTGTTCCCATAGTTTCTTGTTGGTGTTCTTTCCGGCCATCTGATCTTCAGTATAGAACAAAGACAGTTGTTGATTAAGGTCTGCAACCTGTTGGAAATATTCTTTGTGACCCGCCAAGTTTCTGATCCGTATAGAAGAACTGACTAACTTGACGTTTGTATTGAAAATCCGAATTTTGTTGTTGAGTGTTGTTGAGTGACGAAGATTTCCAGATTGGTTTCAGGTTGATGAAAGTGTTTCTCGCCTTCCCGTCTGACTGTCAGCAGCTGACATCAAATTTAAAAGTAAATAAATTCAATTTTTTTTATTGTACCTACTGTCTTAGTTTTATTCTTCTTAGTGAAGTGAGACAAACTTACAGATGGAAGTAAAGTGCAGTGCTACCTTCTAAATTCCTAAGTGTGACAAGTGCCATCAATCGATGAAACAACAATGTTCAAGTTTTCAGGGCACGCATCACAGTTTCCTGACCTTAAAATAATTAAATGAAGTGAGAATTTACGTACAGTAACTTACCTTGTCAGTGTATTTATCTTCATGTAATTTTATGCAAAGAAAGAAGGGCATGCAATATTCTCGTCATATCAAATCTCCAGTTTTATTATTGTTACCAGACTTAATGAGTATTCAAGTATTGGTCTGTAGGGATTTGATTGATATATTACAGGATTTCATCATGAACTAACATCAGTTAGAAAACCACTGGAAATCCTTCAGGAAGTACTGGACAGCGGTTTCGTCGGCCTAGTTTGGGACTCTTCATTAGTACCTACCCACTGGGGTTCTAACCGAAAACCTTCTGGTCGTGACCAGTAGGTAACAGCAGGTCAGGCGTGAGCACAAATACTGGCCGATGACACTCGCTAGTGTTCGCCATATCATGAATTAGCAGAAGTTCGAATTCACGGACCATTGGATAGGGTTCCAGTGGCTTAATGGTATACGAGCTTGCCTTCTAACCGGAAGGTCCTGGATTAGAACTCTGGTGGTGGGTACGTACTGATGAACAGTCCCAAACTAGGACGAAACTGCTGGCCATCCAATACTCCCTGCAGGTTTTCCAATGGTTCTCTTACCGATTTTTATTCATGATGATTATTCATGCATGCTCAGGGAACATAGATTATTATTTAAGTGAATTATGTGAAGTGGACAGTACCTATTGTCCTTGGAATTATTATAGAACGCCGAAGATATTTTCACTGATATAATTACTCTTAGACTCGTAAATGATAATGAGTGGAGCTTTTCGCATTAGTCAGAACATCATATTTATCCTGGCACCACAACGAGTTAATCAGCATATTATTCAAGTGAATTAAATGTTATTTTACGCGTAAACATAATGATGATTTGCATTCAATAGGTGTGTGTGGTGTCAAGCAAAATAACCATTTAATGATTACGTCTACCATGATGGATTTCATCACAGTTCAAAGACTATGACGCTTTTGATAAGCAGTCTGAATCTTTAAAATTATCAAAATACCTGTCTGTGAATGGTCCCAACGACCAAGTGTTGAACGTTTCTATCAACATTCATTCTATTCAGTAATTATTTCGCTAGCAAGGGATGAACCCATTTTATTGATTTAAAATTAGTTTATAGCTCATGCAATTCTTGTGAAATGAAGTGTACACTAACACTACTACAATCTATTAAAAAAGTAGTAGGATTGCGTGTGTCACTGATAAAATTAATCGGTAGTATATGAAGTGACATTCATTGGCATAAAAATTTCAAACAGTGGACAGATAGATTTGACGTCAAGGAGAGGGAATGAACCAGCATTGCGGCAGAAAACTGGAGATGCAAAAAGAAGACAAAGAAACACAATACATGGAGCAGAAGTAACACAACATGAAAGATCTGTGCAAATGACGATTTTCATTTAATTTTCCTATATAGAGATATCAAATTGCAAATGAATATTCCGTTACCAAGTTACTTGTCTTCCACCGTTACAGTAGCAATCAATGGTAATTTAGTTTGTAGAGAAGGAAATAAACTGCATTCAGATGTACATGAATTAAAATTCAATCTCTTTCTAGAAGAGGAACAGGAAAACAGAAACTTAAGTAAAGGCACCATAAGTACAACTACATTAATAATACTTTAAATGTAATGACACTTCAAACTGCACAAAATATTTAAGTTAACAAAATGAACTACTGCCTGATAATTAAGCAAGTGACAGAGCTCCATTGAATTTGTTGGAAGTTGTTAAGCTGAACAGGCCATCACTCACGTCAAATACTGATCTCTCTTAATTGCATTTCAATCTTCATACTGTTTTAATGGCACAGTTTTATCTTGTATACAACTTTAATAATGGAATTCGACAGTACCACATACAACTGAGTATCGACGAATCCATTCATATTCTGTTTAATAATAGAACAAACTAATACAGAGAGCAACATTGACATGTTCTGTAGTCTACAAAATCAAAGATAATTAAAACGACCCAGAATGCAAATCACAAAAACGATTAAACATTAAGTGACCTGTGACAATAACAGTGAGATAAAATTTATTTAATCAAATAATTGCTTGTTATTTACATATTTATTCAGTTCAAAGTATCAAAGACTTAGATAAAGTTCAGAAAAACCATTCAAACAGTATATTTATTGTTGTTGTTTCCCTTAATTCCTAGAGGAACATGGGGCTTCAGCCGCAAGTGTCCATTGCGTTCGGTTCTCTGCCGACATTTTCACCTGACTCCATGTGTGCCCACATGCTTTCATCTCCTCTTCAGATGACCTCCTCCATGTCACCCTTGCACTGACGACCGACTCGCCGCTTCCCATTTGGCTTCCACTCGAGAGTCTGGTTTGTGATGTCACTTGGTGGTTTGCAATCTGGGCAGCTTTCCCAGTCTCATACATAGTGCGGACGTTCCATGTCCCCACACAGATTTTTTCTTTTGTTGCAAGGAGACTTATCATACTGCAGTTTCTGTAGCAGTTTTGTTTACTGGGTGGGGTTGCTAGCCTCACACCCAAGAAACAGTATATTTAGCGAACTGAATGTTTGAAAGCAACAACTGTTTAGTAGCAGAAGACATAAGTCTGCTGGGGTAGAACAGGAAGGTTTCGAAGTAGACGCTAACGTTAATGCTGAAGTACAGAAAACCAAAAATGTATTCCTGCAATGAGTAAGAAAGATTTAAATTATAGGTAACATGAGAGAAAGAATTAATAGCTGAAAACTTTGCCAGTAATCTATATGTCTTCTTCTCTCTGGCATTTTCATTATGAAGAAGCCACCTTTCGTAACAATACACATGCATCACATTTTTGCTATTTTAAAGTTTCATTCAACTGTCCAATTGAAATGCATACTTGAAAAGGATATTCTCTGGTTGAATAATTGAGTTAGAAACAAAATATTAATTATGTTTTGTAAACATTTCATCAGATAAGAGAGTTGTTTTTCAATCAAAACAGTATTATTTTGATTGTCTTTGCCTTAACTCTATGTATAAAATTCTTTTTTCATCACTGCCTGTTTGTGACATTCAATGGAATGAAAATAATTCCTTAGAGGTAGGAAACTGCTTTTTCTCCCAGAAGCTTGATATATATTCGAATATGCAGATTTCGCATTTTCTCCAGATATCAGATTCATTCCATCAACAGATTTTATATGTTATGGAGAAAGATGGGAATTTAATAGGGATAAATATGAGGTCAGTAAATGAAAACAGAGTAGATAAACAGGTTATTAAGTGTTTACAGGAAAATTACCAAATAAGCATATATAAATGAGCAATCTGACAACTAAAGCTTATGTAAAGTGTAATGGAAATGCAGGGTATTTAAACTTCAAACCTCGTTTAGTAATCATAGATTTATAAACATTCTGTTATATAGTACAGATTAATTACTCATACACATACCAGTGACTGAAGCAGGTAGCATACTTTACCAACACATGCCATTAATGTTCTCAAACGTTTACAAACTGACAGAATTATGAAAGACTCATCACTATGGATACCATTAAATGACGCAGTGTGGATAAATTTTTTGGATAGATATGGAACCCATCTGTTTCATATGTTTTCGTCAGATACATGTAAGAAAACAAACGTAAACAGAGAAGAAAATTATCTTCTCGAAGATTCATTTTCAAAAGCTGCTGTACAATCATAATTATATTTAACAACGAATTCCTAAGACAACTAATCAGATACTGGTAAAATTTGTCTTCGAAAACGCATTACGTAACCTGGATGGGGTGACTAATTAGAAATTAGAAGAAAGGGCATAAGTTGGAGTGACAGTGTGAGAAGATGGTTAGTCAGTATGGTTTTGTGGAGTGGACAAGAACTAGTGGAAAGACAATGAAGTGTTTTTATAGAATCCGTATGAAAACGCAATGTTATTAATAAACAGTAATAGAGTGATAATAAAATATGGATGATGAGAATAATAATAATATTAGTACACTTACATAGTAAAAAGAAGCAAAATTATAGTGAGAACGTTTCTCTGCCCACTGTAGGGCGAGTGAATGTGAATAGTGCTTTTGAATGCAGAGGTCCGGTTTCATATCCCGAATAGCCAGTGATTCAGCTATGTACAAATGGCGTTTTCGAAGCCCTTTCGTAAGACACTGAGGGACACTGTGTGGCACTTGGAAGCATTCAAGCGGAGATGCTTGATGTCCAGAGTTGAAAAGGTATATATATATATATATGTATATCCTTGTAAGTTTACGAAGCTAACTGTGAAGACTGTTAACATGGATAAATAAGCCAATTTATTTCTTGGTAAACCTAAGGAAATCATAGAGAGTCAAACGAATTGATACGTTGAAACCTATTCCAATACACTTGAGTAAAAGCAAACATGTGATTAGAAAAGCGTAGAAATACTTCAGTTCTCTAGCTTAGGTTCTACATTAGAACATCTAGAATCGTGTTACTCTCACAAAGTGGCTAATGCCATGTGTGTGGACGTGTGTCCAAAAATTTTGATTGCAGGAGTTGAACCAGATATGTGCGATTGTGGTGAAATTCTTGCACATATCATTTTTTAGTCTTGTGACTTTTCTTTATGTAGACCGCAGTGATCAGTTCAAAATATATGCTTCATGGATGGATGCCTTGGTAGACCACAGTTATCAACTTCGAGTTATTATTTTTAGTTACAGCTAGCAGTGGAATCCAAGACCCACTACCCATCCTTTTCGGGTTTCATCAGCTGGTTGTACCTGCTTTCCAGTACTGGTATTTCCCCTGAGAGTGTGACACACCTCTGGCTGCACCCAACTCAAAAGTTCACATTTTTTAAATATTTATTATTTTATTCCTTAACGTTCTCATCGAAACATAGGGGTTCAAGCTAGAGCTTTAAAGTTTCGTTAGCAGTGATTTGCATTTTTACGGAGTGGGGTTGCTAGCCTCATGCACAACCTTTTGCGTTTACCAGATTGGCAAGGTTTAGAAGTGCGTTGGCCGAGGATCGAACACTAGACGCGTGGCTGGCTGGCGAGCATCCTACAGCTGAACCACCGACGCACATGTTGCATTATTTTCGGTTGGAAAATCAACTCGCCAAAACCAAATCATTTTCATCAACGAATTGAGTGGCATCTATGTTGACTTTAAATGTTCATTCACCTTCAGTGTACTTCACAACTTTACGAAGTAGATTTCGATGAAGTCATTTAGTTCGGTGTAGAGATACCTTACGTAAATTAATAAGAGCTCAGATATACACGATGTTAAGTCAAGTTAATTTACAGAGAAAAAACTCTACAATTGTAGCTAATTTTTCTGCACATTATCATCATAGTTGCTTTCAATGGGATTTGTCTTACTCAGCAGGAATGAGATTCATTCTCACCACTTTTATGTCATATTTATTTGCTGAAATCTATTCACATGAATGTCATGTTATTGGTGTTTTTCACATACACATTAATTTGTATGTTTCGTCAGAGTCTTTGTATTATATTATATGTGAAGACTGTATATTGCTGTGAAATCAGACCATATACGTATAACCTATATGTCTTATTTAAATAAAGATAGCCATTTAATACAAAATTCTAAAATGCATGTCTCTCATGGTATTATGTGTCCACAATATTAGATTTGTCTATTTCATCCTCTCCAATTCAATGTATATTTGATCAAGTTGTATATATTATGTACGCTTGAGTCTACGCCCACCTAAACCGCTTCTCTCAACCCCAAAAGTATACGCATGCCCATCTCTTTCTTCTTTCCTATCCTACAGTGAGTTTCTATACGCAAATGCATCTATACATCTATGCCTGTGTGTGTATATATATGTATATAGGATACAAGTTTTCTCCCTATTTTTGTAACCCATAGACTAATAGAGTATGGCAACAAAAGCAAACTTATCGATTAGGAAAAAAGAAGTATAGAACCATGGGAAAAATGTCAGGTACAATGAATTTTCAATAGAATCATAAATAAAATAACTTTTTCTCAAGTCTACTTTATGAACACAATTCTTGATGAAGGGAATAACCTGGTCTGCTGCATACTAGTTTATCTAAAACAATAATAATGTCAACATTATTGTGATTCATACCACCATTCAGTAAATACTCTGCTACTGATTCTACTGATTAACGTTCAAATCATAATTATAAACTGACTGGGTAACTGAACAGTGAAACAAGTTATTTTGGTTAGATTATAATTCCATTGGTCGATTTCATTTTGGTTGAGTAGTTACATCTATCAAGTCAGTTGCAAATCCATTTTGTATTTACAATTAATAATTATATATATATATACTGTTAGAGTAATTAGTAGATTAGTTTTCAGTGTTTATTCGAAATTCACTATTACTGTTAATAGTAAAATCAATAGTAATAATAGTAGTATAATAAGTATTCTCATTACATTTCAATACTCAGATGTACTTATCAGAAAATACTTCAACACTGAGTGAATCCAATGGATTTATTAATAATGCTGGAAGATTTCGTTCTGAAATTGGTGTAATCCCATGTAAAAAGGTAAAAGAAACGTCACCTGGACATCCTAACTGTGTATCATTTGACTCATCCTTAAAAACAAAAGATTCACCATCTTCATTATCAGAAAATCGTCTGTCAATGTTAAATTTTGAAGATAAAGTCAGTGACGATCTGATTAATGAAGACGTAGAGGGGAATAAGGATTATGAACGCATATTTGCTTCAGAAAAAGTACAAACTACGGACAGTGAAGCCAGTCTGCGCACAAATAAATTCAGCAGTAATCTAGCACTTGATAGTTTCAGGAATACATTAACACCAACAGTAGCATCGCAACAGTCAGAAAAACGTCAACTACAACAATCCTCCTATGATACTGGTTTAAACCAATTATGCTGTCCTACAACTCAAACATCTATATCTATACAACAGTCTCAGTCATTTGGAACAGGAACAGCTACTGTAACTAGTTATGATGATAACGATGAATACTTTTCATTCGAACATGATACAAGTGCATTTTATAACAGTAGCACTGGGAGTAATTTCAAGTCGACAAGTACACCATTGCATTTGGAAAATCCTGAACGAGAGACACGATGGTATTTCAAGTATTTTCTTGGCAAATGTAAGTCATTATTTCTTGTTCTATTGTGTCAATTCTGCTAATCGAACTGTAATCCAATGATATTGCTATTATTACTGACTCGATGTTATTTAAACAACATTAATGTTGTTAATAACACTTATTTATTCACAATGATGTGTGCATATATAACTATAGAACCTGATAATGAAGTTATCGAAAAGAATATTCTTTGTTCAGTAACCATCATTTTGGAAAAAATTTAATGGGCATTTTTAATCAGTTTCAGTATTATTAGAAAATGCTTAGGACAAACGGTTGAGATACTCCGCACATGTATTTTTTAATTTCTTCACGTTCCTAGTGGAACATATGTCTTCATGCTAGTGCTCTGAAGTTTCGTTAGCAGTATTTTCTATTTTTATGGGATAGGGTTGCTAGCCCAACCTTCCTTCTTTACCAGTCTTATCACCAGCTTAGCGAGGTAAAGGAGTGCATCAGCCGGGGATTATTCAGTATATGGTGAAAGTGATTAAGAAGATCCATTTTGAAAAGCTACTGGGACTGATGTTGAAAATGAATGCTTTGATGGGTGGCAAACATTTGGGTTTGCAGAGGGAAATGAACATGTAACTTGTTTCTAAACTTTGGTCACTCATTTATTATTATTATTATTTTCGTATTACCGTGAAGTATGTGACTGTTGATAAAGGACACTTAAGGAGATGTAGATTCCATGGCTGGTTTCCTCAAGATGCTATAGCCTGTGAGTGACACAGTTCGAAATAATTCTCAGTAGGATTAACCATTTATGACCTCATAGACTCATTAAATCCTCATAATTCTTGTACGCATTTTTGTTCATTATGGTTTCTTTGCAGTTTGTTTTACTATATTTATGTGTGCTTTTATGAAGTGTGATAAATTGAATTACTTCCCTTCTACGCTAAGCTCTACGTTGAAGATTCACGTCATTTTAACGATGAATCAAGGCTGTATGAAGACTTTGTCATCATTCGATTCTAATATTTCATCGTTATAATAATCATCCAGTGGTTGGTACACATATATTTTCCTCAAATGAAAAAAGATATAAACATATGCTTCTGTTTAAAGTGAATCGAAACTCGTAACAAGAATATCCAGTTTTCGAGGAGAGCATTTTATCAGTCAGCTATGGCTTTGAGTTGCAAAGGCCAAAAAGTGAAGCTTCTGTGAATTCGCAATGTAACACCACCACCACCCAAGAACTTTAGGGATTATCTATCAACATATTCAACTAAACAGACCCACCTATTAATTTTTATTAGATCTGAAATCAATCATTCTCGAATGTAGTCAGTATTGAGCAGTATATTAGGTTTTAGATGTCAAATTTATGAGGATTGTATTAATTCAAATGTAGATCTTATTCTGAACCAAAATCATCAACATGTACTACTAAATAGAATCAGATCAGGACGGAAAAACTATCCAATGCTCGCTGAGTTTTGTTATTTCTCTAACATATTTAAGTTTGGGACTAAATCTTTAGTGAAACGTTAAATTTTTATGTCAGATTGTTAACTTACGGGGAAAATATCTGTGATAACTGCTTATCTGTAAATTTGATTTTAAGCGATTTCTAAAATGAACGAACAAGACAATAAAATGTTTTAGTTGGTTATTAATAAACTGCAATTCAACCTGTAGGTTAGAAGAAATTCATTAAGTCATATAAGAGAAAAAGCTTTTAGCTATGTATATATATATATGACTTAATGAGTTTATTGATAACCAACTAAAACATTTTATTGTCTTGTTCGTTCATTTTAGAAATCGCTTAAAATCAAATTTACAGATAAGCAGTTATCACAGATATTTTCCCCGTAAGTTAACAATCTGACATAAAAATTTAACGTTTCACTAAAGATTTAGTCCCAAACTTAAATATGTTAGAGAAATAACAAAACTCAGCGAGCATTGGATAGTTTTTCCGTCCTGATCTGATTATATATATATAGTTTTTAAGGAATTACATCCGGTGAGGGAATTAGATCAAACGTGTGAATACATGAAATAATAATAATAGTATGAAGTGCAATTAAAATACTTGTGATTGTAATCATAGTTTAATGTCAAGTGGCAAAATAATCAATGTCGTATATAGAATAACACATAAGGTGTATAGATGTTGGAAAAGGGTGCACAATTATAGGATTAGTAGGCGAATATAAAATGTTACATAACATGGTGTGAAATTTGATACGATAGAATTCAATATTGTAAAAACAAAAAAATTGATAATTTTGGATTTAGAATGACAAGTGGGACAAGCGCGAACAGTTCAGAGTGAGAATAGTAATAATAATAGTAATAATCTTAGTAATAAGGGAAAGGTACATAGAATAACTAAATAAACAAAATAAATAAATGTCTATCCCTCTACGGCCAAAGCAAAAGTAGGGATTGTACATACAGCTTCTGTACACAACGGTCTGGCTTAAAGTCATGAGTTGCCAAGGCCTCCGCTGTCTTTAGAAATCTGTAACGAAGACAACGAGGCGGGCAAGTTAGCATGGATTCTGTAGATGATCTTAAAATTATTGTCAGACTTGGCAGATTGACAGGAGTCGGTCACTTCCTTTCTCCCTTGTAAAACCATGCTGGAACATGTTATCGTATCCTTGCTCCACAACAGCAGGTGAACTGATAGATGCACATGGAGGCCGCCAGACCCAATCGCCTAACAAAATCAAATTGTAAGTGACTTGGAAGACATGTAATAAACATGTAATAGTGAATAGTGAAAGTCAACTGAATTGATAAGAATAATAATAGTGATAACGATAAAACCTGGAAAATAATGATTAAAATTTAAATCACTGCAAAGATTTTCTTCTTCTTCACTGAAGACCATGATCAAAATCAGGTCAGAAGAAATAATTATTTTACTATAAATTAAACCTGAAACAATAATAGAGAATAACGTTTTTCGAAAGTTAAGAAAGATGAGATTTCCTTTTTTCCCCTCTTTTTCTGAAAATTCAAATTCAAATACTGTTCAGAAAAGGTTATACCCTGTTACTATATATAAAGTCTAAATCGTTTACCTTAAATCGCCCTTAATATGGAAAGTTAACATACTGATCACCATTAATCATAATTACCACTATGTATTTCAACATAAAGAGATGTTATTTGGTGGATAGAACTGAATACATAGATTTCCGGACTGTTTGCTACCTAGCAATATTATTAATAATTGATTTATTCTCGGTATAAAATGTTTTCACAACACACAGAATTCGCAGAGTAATTTATTGCATAATATTTTCTCTTCATCCAAAATCTCCAAGTAAAATATTAATCAATAGTATATTGCGTGAATCAATGCTATTCTATCTGAAGCATCAATCCAGTCCTTCGCCTCTGAAAAATGCATAGAATCACTTACATTTATTCGCCTTTGTGAATTTTGAATAAGGCAAGAGTAACAACTTGTGCAGGAATGGACATGGTGTCTACTAAAACAGGGGTAATTGAACTGCCCATAGCAACACCATCATTTTGCAGTAAGGAGTGTTTGAACTGTACATCTATAGCTCACATTAGTAGTAGGTGTTTGAATTCCAACACTTGGAGTGGGAGGTTACAACGTTTACAAATAATATCGACAGTTTCATTGATTGCGATCCTTGTGAACAAGCAGCTAATATCAAACGATGTCATGAACTTATTTGAAACGTTCAAATAGTTCAGGATGTCGGCGAAATGAAATGAATCTTTCATGGTTCACATAGCTAGCGGTTAAAAATAGGTTCCAGCTTCTCTACAAGCCAACGAGCAACTTTGTGCTGAAACGAGTTGATTATAGAAAGTGGAGGTCTCAGAAGGACATGTCCTTTGTGTGTTTTTGCATGACATACACGTAAGACAAGCGGCACCCTTGGAGCTTTAAATTATTGTAAGCATTTCTGTCAATTAATTTCTTCTTCAGGAGATCTCTGAATACATTTGTGATACGTATTCCAAGCTGTTGTTCATATTTTTTTAAATGTCTTACAATAGATTAAAAGCCAACTGAAAATGTGTGCAATTATATTTTGAGACCTATGTACACAATTGGATCGTTAAAATAATAAGAAATATTGAGAATTCCATGCATTATATTCGACAGAAATTTAGGTAGCACAGTGATTTAAGCAGTTCGCCAGAAAACACAAATTACTTGAAAATTTGTCGTCGTGAAATTACATGTGTTAGGTGAAATCCGTCTAAATATAAAACTACAGTGATTTCAATCAGATTCGCAGAAATGATTTACCTTATCATTTCTGTAGATGTGATGGAGATTTGTACTTCATTTGGACGATATTGGTATGGTTGTGTTCTGTGAGCTAGAGGATTGAGATGAAATAGCTACATCAATAAGTTTCCTTTAAATGATGACTTGTATGATATGATACGTAAACGTTTGTTTCAGAAAATCAATGAATCTCAGTATTATTTATCTATACTTTGATTGGACACTAGTTAATAACTAGTGTAATGTGTCTAGTCCTATCTTTGTTGCAGACTCAATTCTACCAGTCTAGTTTGCAATGTGGCCATCATTCTAGGTGTGGATCTAAATCGAATCTCAGAAAGGAGATGAGTTCCTTCAAGACTGCAGATACGCCTTGCTGACTGGTGAGTGCCAACTAGCACGAAACCTAGGTCCCGACTGCCTTCAACCATTTAATATTACTCAGCTCTTCTTTCAGTCTATTATGATAGGTTTGTGCAAACTCGCTAATGGATACACTATGGTGAAACTATTCTTCAGTTAGAATGCTGAAAAAGATGTGACATCAAAAAATCACTTCTACCAGTATTTATTAAGTTTTTGTTTTTGTTTCAGTCCATTTACTGTGTACAGATAAAGGCTTCCAATATTAATGTTATTAATGTCACTACCCGGCTTGCTAGTTTACACTTACCATCCCTCTATTAACGAAACCTATGATATGAGTTGAAAAATTATTTATAATCTGATAATAATAACATCTCTATTCTGGACAGTATTTACAAAATGTACAGAAATTTCAGCAGAGTTTATTGCTTGATATTTTCTTTTAGTATAATGTCTTCAAGTAAAATATTAACTGACAGTATATCCTGTGACACATTTCTCTCTGAGCTGAAGCACAAACCATTCCATTTTGATATATCCGTTTTGTCTCCTTCAAGAAATCCACAATGTCTAGTAGAAATCCAATTGTAAGATGTTCAGAAGTACATTCTGAGACCGAAGGACATAACTGAAGAACAGTTATCTCAAGTATTGGAACACGCTGCCATTCACAATCAGGCCTTTCCTGAAGTTTAGTAGGAACTTGAGAAACAAAAATTTGTAAACAATTTAAATACACATAAGAGTAGATAATACCAATAGAGGTCATATCTCAACCGATTATACCAATGGATGGAAGATTTTGGTAGTCCAAGTTTTAGGCAGTGTATAAAACAATATATACCAGCTAGTTCGTCCAACATGAAGCCTCACTGAAAAGTGAAATTCATTTGTGTCAAGTTTCCAATTTTGAAATTATTATTGAAAGACTGTTTGTTATAACTTGACAATAAAAAGCTCCACTTGAAGACCGATTCCTCTATTGAAACAAATTTTTATTTATTATTACTCAAGTTGAAAAATGCAAAAGTCATTTTGTACTGATTACTGAAGTAACTGATTTTAATTGGCAGTAATGTCCTGAAATGTTCATTTAATACTCTCAAACAGTTTGTTATCAAGCAATGAAATGTTTTTTAGGATTTACTCATGAACTGATATTGGTTAGAGGACCATTGGAGAACCACCAGGGAGTACTGGACAGCTGTTTCATCCTAGTTTGGGTCTCTTCACCCACTGAGGTTCGAACCCAGGATCCTCCGGTTACAAGGCTAGCGAGGTCGTAGACCACTAAGCCACTGCCTGTGATTAAACAGCTGTCCAGAACTTATAGGTTGTACAGTGGTCCTCTAACCGATGACAGTTTATGATGAAATCCTATAACCAATCAAATGCTTGCAAACCAACATTTGAATGCAAGTAGAAAACTGTTTTTGTGGCCATATGAGCTACTTATTGAATTTAGTGCTCGTAAACATTACTGCTAGTGTTTACTGACAAATTTTCAAAGCATATGACTTAACTTGTGTCTCTGGCAGAGCCGTAGAATGCCCGCCAACCATACATGTGGTTTGGAGTTCAATCCCCGGCAGATGCACTCCTTTACCTCACTAAACCAGTAATAAGACTGGTAAACAAGGAAGTTCGGGCATGAGGCTAGCAATTCCGTTCCGTAAAAATAAAAATACCACTTTTACAGAGACTTCATAGTTCTATCTTGAAACCCTATATCCCAATGGGAAAGTAAAGGAATAAAAGAAAGAAGAAGACCATCAATAACACAAGCAATTTCGCTCAACAAACTGTTCTTTTCGATAGATGTTTTTACAGATTTATAAAGCAAGAGCACTAGACAGAGTATGATGTATATGTGTATAATGTAGACGAATGTTTATTGTAATAAGTTATTACACTGAAACTTTTTTGGAAAATCAAAATGCGGTTTATTTTAGTAAGTCTTCATCTTCCAAATAATTAACAGACAAAGTACCTCAAGTCTTCTCAGGTTTGCTGAAGCTATAGCAATAAAACCATTGAAGCCTGACTTATGTGTCCAAAAAACATCCGTTGTTGGTGACTTTGGTGACTCACTTCTTAGTAACTCTTTGTTTTCTAGTTTTGTTAACTTATCTTTTCACTCCCCCCCTTTATTTTTCGCTTGACTTTCTTAAGAGATAATTTTTCTTGATCTTCTGAGTTCTGCTCACCGTATTACATCATCAACTTCTCGTCTGAATTCATGTGCACCGAAATTTCGATCTTCACTTATCTAATTCCGTAACTATTACTAATTTAAATTAAAACAATTAGTCCCTTTGATAAATTTGAATAAGGCATTAAGAAGACAAATTTCGCGAGATGATATCTTCATTTCGTAGTTTCTTTACAACCGCTTTACAACTAACATGGTTAACAATAATACAATAAAGATCATGACAATTACTCAGTTAAATAAAAACAAAAGTACATACTAATGACCAATCATATTTAAAAGGTCATGTAGTCCATGGTAGGCTAAGATTGAAGTCTATTGCTTTTGTTACCACTCCAACAACACAACTGTTAATTTTTTTTCAAGGAACTCCTCTCTAACAAGATATATACATATATGCATGTCGTAACACTTTAGACACCTTGTAAATCGCAACACTTTATTTCACTAAGACGCTCTGACAATATGCTTGATAATGGACAAAAGTTTGAAGAGAGAAAGAATGAACATGTTTGCAGGATAATACGAGCTCGTTTTATTTCGTGGATTCTCATCAATTGCATACATCTTTTTCATAATTACTTTGAGTTATAGATAGAAGGCATAAGGAACATAATTCCAGAATTTGATGTAGATAGACATGTTATTCGGTGTCAAAAACAACTAATTATATTTAGTGGAATTAGATAAGAGGGGTAAGAGTTCAGATTTCTATTGGAAAACAACACAGATTGGTTAGAGGCATATTACAGGGTCAGGGTCAGACAAAAGTTTGTTAAAATTGTACACTTTTTTATATTAGTAAAGAATTTAGGTTGTACGCAGCTGATGAGAACCGACGAAATAAAGTGGATCCAAATTATTCTGCGCCTATGTTTCTTCTTTCTTTGTTCAAGCTTATAGTTATCCCTAAAATTTATCATATGAAACCTTTTCTTATCTATTTACATATGGTGTATGGCAGCAGGAACTAATGATCACCCATCAGTTAATCAGTAAACTTGGCATCATGAAATGTTTTCTGTCACTTTACACTGTCACCATATTGATATTTTAAAACAATTAGTTCCTTTTATGAATTTAGATAAAGCAATAAGATGTAATTTGTCTGAATCGTGTAATGTATTTGCGCAACACATTTCGAACAATCTGATCACACACGGACTTGTCATAGGAATATATATGAAATTAATAAAGAGGTAAGAGATGAGAAAATAGACTTAGGTCAAGTTAAAAGGACATGTTCAAGGTCAAAATAACAATGAAGATCACTAAACCATGCAAAAAATGACTTCACATCCCACTGTATTTACCAATTTGAATATACGTGTGGACACATACATAGGGAGGACTCATCGATCTCTGCAAGTAAGGGCTTCAGAGCATATTCTTAAAGGCTCCAGAAACAAATGGAATCTTCAGAACCTATTAACGGTGAGAACAGAAGACCTAGGTCTTCTATTGCGAAACATATTATAGAGACAGGACATAAAATTGACGTTAACAGATCTTTTAAACCTACCTATAAAACGTGTTTGGGGCGTATCCTAAAGTTTGTGGAAGCCCTAGCAATTAGAAAGTTTAAGCCACCTTTATGCGTTCAAAAACAATTTGTCATCACATTAAACCTTCCTTGGTAAATTTTGTTTTGATACCATAGCAGATGTACTATTACCTCTGCTATTTGGTTTAGTGGTCTTCATTGTTATTTTGACCTTGAATATGTCCTTTTAACTTGACCCAAGTCTATTTTCTCACCTCTTACCACTTCATTAATTTCATATATATTCCTGACAAGTCCGTGTGTGATCAGATTGTCCGAAATGTGTTGCGCAAATCCATTACACGATTCAGACAAATTACGTCTTCTTATTGCTTTATCTATATTGATACTTAATAAAAATTGTCAGATACAGTTTTCCAAAATCTTCGCAATTGATTTTTAATGCATAGTTTCTGCTAATACTTTTGATTTTTTTTGGTTTTATTTTGGTTATAGCTTGAAACCACACAGTATTTTTGGTACAAGTATGGAATTTTCAGCATGTGATATCGGTAGCCTAAATTTAGAAGGCCGACCATAGATATCGGGTGTGCGTCGGCAGGGGATCGAACCTCGGACCATGTGCATGGTCGGCGAGGATCCTAACCACTGTGCCACCTGCTCACATGATGATGACAGATGCCTGTGCCAACTCAACAATAACACTTAGAGGATATTATCACAAGACCGTTTGTTTTGCATCTTCTTACAAAACTGACTTATATTCAATAATATCATGGCATCTGAGTGCTAATAAAGTATTTGTCATTGTTAAACTATGCGATATTGCTAAATGGTCAAAAGCAGCTTCTTAATTATTACGTATCTGATATATCTCCGTGGATTTTAGCACAATATGACTACATATAAACGGTTTCACTTTAAGAAAAAAATGAGTATAATGAAGTTCTCACTGGTTTATTGTTTCACCTATATGAGGGTTACTTTTGTATAGGAAATATTACTGTAGACTTTACGAAAACTGCAGCATAACGGTTCGGTAACAATTCTTATTAATTCTTTCTTCTTGACTTATATGCATAGATCATCAACTGTATTGTGGTTATCTTACCGAACGTGATCCATTTCTATTGGCTGTTGCTAAAGATGATATACAAACTTATGGGATTAGTCAGTATCGTGCAATTCTGTGGAGAAAAACGGTAAGTAATCCGAAGAGTTTTCGTGTCACAAACAGTATTTGGTGGAATATTTTACATGCCCAACAGGATTTCAATTTTTTTTAAATTTCAAAAGGCCTTCTCTAACCATTTTTAAAGAGCGGATATTAACGTTATGAGAAAACTAAGCTCCACGAGAATTTCAAATTACAAATATGTAGAGATTAAAGACTACTCTTTCTTCCAACTAAGTATGTGGATCGAAATGGAGACAAAATATCGATTTCGTTCAAGTCACTAGTCGAGCAATAAAAGCATCTCAAATATTATTACTGACATTTCTTCAGTTAGATTTCTCTTCTGACTATGTTTTTTTGAAACGCTGGCAACATTTTTCCAAACACTTAGCGAAGTAATGCATGAGTGATTATAAATCATACAGAGCAACTCGGAAACTGTCGTAGTGATTAAAAAGGAGGGAAGTTTGTCGTTTAGTCAGTAATGTAATCAGTCACCCTTTTCAGACTGTGTACTCAAAGGTGAAATGGTCAAAAGTCCTTAGTCGAATACCACATAGTGCCAGCTGTCAAACGTCACACGGTAGAGTGCAAAATGTTCAGTTTTCCACTGATGCACAGTCAAAAGCTTCATACGACATTATTAAAAAGGCGACGGTCTACTAAGGAAAAAAGCCGTAGTAGATTGGCGGAAATGACCACTATATTTTTGTGCAGTAAATTTCTATTATATTAATGTAAATGAAGAAACTTTTTCAAATACTAAGAACAAAAGAAACCAATTAAAGTCACGCGTGATTTATGTTTCTGATATTGATGGGGTTTTTGAGCTGTATATTTAAATTGGAAAACTTCTCATTGCCCATGTAGTCAACAGCTCCAACGCTAACTTCGAAATGAAGTGAGCATTTTCAAATGTAGAATAACCGGCGTTCCTGATGGATTTGACTGTGATTCATTGTCAACGAAGGCTTTTTTGTGCTTTGTGTTCACTTGTATAGTTTTCTTAAAATGTTTGACGTTTAGACAGCATCATTTGTTTTTCATTAATTGATAAATTTGATCGATATAAATATGAATCTCAGCTACGTGTTGATATGAGTAACAGGCTTCTAGGATTTATCCTGCTCTTAGGTATTTCCTCTGTTTACGATTCTTGTGTTTCCCCCACTTGATCCAATATCTTCATTTATCAACATTCAGTGAAACGCAGAAACACAGATCACGTCCTTCGACTGCTGGTTCATACCCATGGATATACAATGACGCGGATTTTCAATTTAGCCAACATACTGCTTTTCATCATCGATGTAATTTGTCCTTAAAATGATGTTGGTCTTAATTTGGTATCTACATTAAAACTTTGTAAACTAAGGGATCCGGTTTATATCTACCAGTACTTACCTACTGGGGTTAGAACTCCAATGCACTAAAATCGTGAAATGGTAGAAGTTAAAACTCATGGGCCATTGAGTTGAGTCGCATTGTGTGATGAGCATTAATACGCTTGGTAGTTTGCTTTAACCGATTTCCATCCTAGTCAGTTTGTGAGCCTACTGTTCTATTCACGATTGCCAACAACAACATAATACGATACCACCGAACCCGTGACACAAGAAGAAAAGAAGACAGACCGTTAATATAAAGAGCTTCTACTGTCTCGAATCAACAGAGGAGAAAGTTGATAGTAGTTGCATGTATATATGCTTTAAATGGCCTTCACAGACACTGATTACATTGATGGATTAAAACAGTCAACAACCAGAAAGGATTCCAAGGACATAGTTGTGGGGTGGGGGGAATACAAACAGCACTAAAGATAAGTGTAGTATTTCAGAAAAATTAGGTCTATATAACACAGTGACTCAATGGTCTACGTGCTTGCCCTGTAACTGGGAGGTCCCGCATTCGAATTCTGGAGGATGTGTACAACAAATTAGTCCCAAACTGGGACGAAACAGCTATCTTATACTCCCTGGTTTTCAGTGGCTCTCTACCTCATATCAATCTGTGGTCAAACTTGAAGTTTTCACAGTACAATGAAAAACTACCACTTCATTTCTCAGTTTGTCCACTAAACTGTCTCCTGTGATTTATCCCTTTATAGTAGGATTTGGTCAAAAGATTAGAAAATATTTATTTTCTGTCATCTCTGAGATGTCAGAATTATAAATTAATTTGAAGAAAACAAAAAATGTATTTTTCAGAAAACTAGAAAGATTCTGTGCAAATCTGTTAATATTACAGAGGTTTCTTTCCATTTCATTTTAAGATAATTTATGGGTTTATATTCCACACTATGTTTGCACGATTATTTTAAGCTTTTTCTGTTTCATAAAATGTCACTAATTTCCCTACTTATTCTGCTCAAAAAAACATACTTATCCTGACATCATTCTTTAAATGTATGTGTGAACGTATTTGTAGTTTCAAGTGTGAATTAAGTTAGATCTCATATCTTATAAAAGTGGTGAGTGTAAAAATGATGCAGATTTTCAATTTTTCAAAAATTCTTACTGACAAATTATGATTCATATTCATCATGTAAATTAAAAGGATAAAAAAGCAGTTAAATTTAACTTGAAATGTTGAACTAAATTGCTGTACTGAAGTAAGCACAAATGCTGATAAACATCACCGTTATAGATTGTGAAGGACGTCCGACGTTCTGAACGTTTTCAGTATAGATTTTATTGAATACCAAAATCAGTTAGAAAATCATTAAAAACTACGGAGTGATGGACAGCGGTTCCACCCTAATATGGACTCCACGGATAGTGCCAATGATCTTCAGTTCATGAGGTTTTATTGGGCGGAAATTCAATGACCCACGAATTCCTTATCTGTGTATTGTTATTTAACTTATACTGACAGTTAAATAGTTTTTTTTGTTTACATCGTGTAAAAGATGAGTAAAAACTTAGCAGATCAGATTGCCTAAGATGGTCTTGAACTAACAAATGGTGTTCACTGTAACAATCTCAGTTTCTAATTCTGATCCAACTTGTGTTATTTTTTGGAAATTCAGACATTATTGCACCAGAGTATTGAAGTCATATGAATCGACATTTCATTAAATTCTATTTCCAATGTGTTGACACTTATATCTAAGCAAAAAAAACCATTTTATTCTCTATACTTTCTTTCTTTCCTATAAACTATAAGAAAACAGGAATTATCAAATTCTTCAAGGTTATTCAATATCATTTTTATTTCATGTGATTTCCACATCACTGTTATTCAGTGGAAAACAAAAAAAACTAAGTGAGCAGTAACAACAACAACAACGAAAACAACAAGACTCTATATCTTACATTCACATGATATAATCAGAAATTATGAAAATAAATGTTGATTTATAAATAAATAAGCAAATAGATAAATAATACCGGTTAAGGACTTCAGAATACCCCATTCGAATTAACACAAAACTGTTTACTAACCGTCTACTTCATAAATAAAAATGAACTATGCGTTTCATCGTTGAAATAAATAGAAAATTTGAAAAGAAAAAAAAATGTTTTTTAGCTCTCACAATGATACCAGATAAATAAATCCTGAAAGTTTATCATGATTCCATTACATGTAAGAATCTAATTACTAGTTATAACATGAAAATATTATACATTTCTATGTCATCAGGAAATGTTATGCGAATATACACAAAAAATATTATCAGAATTTCAGTAAAACGCAAAATACAGTCTCCTTTAGTCGCACTTGTAGTTGTTTGGTTTCAGGACTTCATCATGAACTGACGTCGGCTAGAGAACTAATGAAAAACATTCAAGGAGTACTGGACAGCCAACTGTTTTGTCAGCCTAGTTTGGGACTCTTCGTCAGTATACACCCACCAACAGGGTTTGAACCCAAGATCTTTCGGTTACAATGCGAGCACTTAGACCATTAGGCTACTGGGACCCGACCCAATGATCCATGAATTCCAACTTCTGCCGATTCACGATATGGCGCGACGACTAGCGAGTGTCATTGGCGAGTATTTGTCCTCACACTCGACCTGCTTTCCCCGCAGGCCACGATGTGTACGTGTTTGATTTTTTTCGTAACTTCAAACATATAACTTCTTCACATTACAATTTTTAACCATTCACGTCCTTGTGAATCATGGGGCGTTTGATAGTGTTATTTAATACTACTATATCCCAGAGCGATACTCTGGTATGGTATACTTTTACAACCTGAAGCTATTTAAAGTGATATATGTAGTCATTTCGACCGCATAAACAATATCAACATTATGGCTTAAAACAGTCTTATGAGATATACTACTTACTTACAAGGTTAGTTGCTTTACTAGCTGTATCAATAAATATTACTTTTAATGTTTATTTACCTGGAAACTAAAGTCAGCTGATTTCTCTGTATACATTTATAAGCTTTCTATTGTTTAGTAAGCCTATTTGAAAATGTAACATGAAAATATTCTAAATTTTGTTGGATCACTTGGCATAAAATCCAAAATTTTCATAAAAACGTTGATTTATAGTGTAGCTGTATTCAGCTCATTCAAGCTTTTGTGAAGGCTTAATGGTGTTAATTGCCTGTGAAGCATATCTTCCAGATTTCTATGTTCTTACTAATTAAACAGGTTTCGCGAGTGGATGTTACCATGGTGGTAGCCAGCTGATTTTGATGACTACTTTGTTTAATCTCTGTTCAACAAATTGACTTTGAATACCATTCTGATACTGAACATGCTAATTTCACTGGACATACTTGAATTAACAAATATACTAGTGGGCGTAACGAGATATTAATCAGAAATTCACTTGGGAGAAAGTAGTTTATATTCGCACTTATGCTGACAGTAATAATAATAACAGCTTTATTGTAGACAGTATGTTAACACAGTACAGAAATTTCAGCGTGTTTAAACCACAAAATATTTGCCCTTCATACATGATCTTGAAGTAAAATGGTATTCGACAGTAGACTGTGTGTGATGCTGTTTTGTTCCATCTGAAGCAATATCCAAATATCTACGATATTTTTACCTCATTCATGTTAAGAAATGCTATACATTACAGCAAGATAAAATAGTGTGCTATTTCATTTAGCGATCCAAAACAACACAGTTAGATGATTAAATGAATAAGAAATGAAGAAGAGTTAATGCAGTATTATACCGAATGGAAATTTAGGCAGCTCAGTAATTTAAGCAGGCCGCCGACGATGTGCGTCTTCTTATTTGGAACGGATTAAACTAACAGACATAAACGTTTATTAAGTTTGACTTTGTGCGTCAGTGGTGCAGTCGTAGAATGTTCGCCTACCACGCATGTGGTTTGGAGTTCAATCCCCGGCAGATGCACTCCTTTACCTCACTAAACCAGTAATAAGACTGGTAAACAAGGAAGTTCGGGCATGAGGCTAGCAATTCCGTCCCTTAAAAATAAAAATACCACTTTTACGGAGACTTCATAGTTCTATCTTGAAACCCTATATCCCAATGGGAAAGTAAAGGAATAAGAAAAAGTTTAATATTATTCAAAAGAAAATAACAGTAAATAATGTTTAGGTGCATTTATTTTATGTGATTTTGAAGATAATAGCCATAAAAGTTTGACTGAGTAAAGATATCATGCTTCATGTTAAGTATAACGTGGGTGTAAGTATAACTTCAAATGAAAACTCTACTTTTTTTAATCACTTTTTAATCTATTCTGAGTGATTTCGAAGCATAAATCGTAGCACAATGAATAATGCCTTTTAACTTGGTGTTGATGGCTTTGAGTTATGTTCAACATATCAATTCGCTTGAAGTCACATGAATATCTAATCCACAATGCCCAAACTTTTTAATGATATTAATTCACATGAATATCTTGTTATTGAGAGTTAAAAGTACCATACATAGGTTTAAGATAGATTTCTTCTTTTTGGATGTAAAGATTTTTGAGTCCAGATTCACAAGATAATACAGAGCAAGAGTATTTAAAAGCGGGATGAGAAATCCCTTCCCGTAGTGTTAAATACAGGTAAAAAAGGTAACCAGCTCGAGGCTATTTGAAAATATGACATCTCAAATCACCACCCATTACATCATTAGTAGTCTTCCAATACAAGGTAATTCCAAATATTTTGACTATCGATTAAAAAGTAACTCTTAGAATGCATGAATAGTTTTTCCCAAAGTATTCCGAGATAGTCATCACTCATCAATAATTCATGGTTATCATAACAAATTTTAATAAATTCAAAACATCACTTCAGAAACTTTTTTCATTTGAGTAATAATAAGCATACTGTGTAAGAAAGACTGCAGTATGAAAACAAAATAACAATCTATTCTGAGGCATTTGATCCTCAAGTGTCAAATAGCAATGATCAACTCAGGATATTTTTATTTTTTCAGTAAAGTGAGTAATAAAAGAGTAATTATTTCTGTTTTAGATTGATGATGGCGCTGAATAGAACCTCGTTTTCTTCAAAATCTGAATATTTTCACCTAAATCATCTATTGATGAATAGAGATCATAGAAACAGTCCTAGTCTAACGATAATTTAGAGGTGTAATTCGACCATAAACAATTAAGCCAGAAGGCTAAATTAAACATGGAAACATTCTACACTAGTTTTGCTAGTTCTGATACAGCTAGGAAGACAATCAGTTGAGTTAAAATTCACCGTTTGGAAACTGAACAGTTCGAGGTAAAAAGTCACCTCAGTTTCCTTTAGAAACTCAAGTAGGATATAAATTATCTTAGCAACAAAATGATGTGTCATTAGAATTGTAAATTTTAGACAACAGATTTAGTTAATGGGTTAGACACTAAAATAAGACTAAGTAAGCAAGCTGAATGACATAATCTAATTGATGCGGTTTAGTAGAGCTCAGCTAAAATTAAAATTCAACAAAAGTCATCGGGTGTACAATTAGGCAGATTCATCATCGTATTTCCGCACATCATCCAGCATGGTTAAGTAAGGGACAAACAAAATCTATTCGTAGGTAGCTCTGTAGATAGTGAACATAAGGTTGACGTTAATACAGCATTTAGAATTATTTATCGCATTCTTACTAACCTTAATTTTGCTTTACGAAACAAACAGCTGAAGCAATAGGAATTCACTTGAAGAAGCCAAATCTGTGTTTTCAGAAGAAAACTGTACAGCCACTTTCCTTACCTTGGCCATCTTTACATGAATGTATAAACTGGACTACTTCGCCCCCCCTCACCCTAAACCTTTGAAATTATTTTAATGATTATAATTGTTCAGATTATTTCATTATTTTTCTGACTAATTCATCTTTAATTACATGTTATCTTTGTAAAATTATTTTATTCTTATGACCACTTCAGCCTTAGTTACAAGTTATCATTGTCCAAATTGTTTTGTTTTCTTTAACAATCTATTACGCAATCAACCTGTGCACACGCTTATTCCTTATTTACTCTTAATTTTCCCAAAATTATGCATTATTCAATCCACGTGTTGTAACCATTTCTACCTTTTAATTGTGCGTATTAATTTTCTTTGTTAATTACCACCCCACTGATATGTTGACACTGACTAATTATTGTTAACAAACATATCAGTGCCACTTGATTGGTAAATTGTTGTGTATTGTAAATAAAAATGTTATATATATTGCAGTAGAACCAGAGATGAGGATCGAATTGAAAAGTAAATATTTCTTCGCTCAATCCTGTTTTCTAAAAGTCAAGTTAACAACAGCGGTGGTAAGGGTAGAGATTTAATAAGGGGTGGGGGAAGAAAATATTATACATTTAAGAAATAAACAAGCAAGGAATTGACGAATACACAACTACGTATTTCGTGTTAAGATAGGTCAGGTCCATTGTAGATTTAATGACTGAACAAACTTCTTCTTTTTTATGCAGAGTTCAGGTCTTAATATGTGAATTGCCATTGCTTCTGCGGTTTGAAGAAGTTTGATTCGTACTCTTTCAGCGAGATTCCCACTTGTTCTGTAGATAACTTTGAAGTTACTTTGTGGGTTTGCTTGGTATTCAGATTCGATCAGGTGTCCCAGAATAGAGCTTCTTTGGAACGTATTTCCTCCTTGATAAAACCGTGAGGGTAAGTGTTCGATGATACGTTTGGATAGCAAATGCAGGGTACGGCTGACATACCTAGCTCCACACGAGCAGGTGAATTGGTAGATGCACAGTGATAAGACCAACAGTAGTAGCTTATGCTTCATGTTCACGCGAATCTTTGGTTTCATAGAGAAGGTTAGTCGGAGTTTAGCTTTGAAGAAGGTTTTCTTCAGTGAGCAGGACAGGCAGTTTCTCAGTATTTCTCCCGATGAGTCTCCATTGAATTATAGATTCAGGTAGAGATTTTTGGAAGCAAAACGTGTAGGTGATTATAGTGGTCTAGGTTTGATAAACTGATTAGTCCAAGTGATAGCGTCTGTCATAAACGAGTTAAATAGCCATTCGGTGCCCAATTAAATCGAAGAGTACTCATTCATGTCGCCTAACTTTAAATTTAGATAAATATTTGTTTGTCTTTGATAGTGTTTTATACACTGTTCACCTAAAAACGACTTGTTCAATACTACAAAGTGATTTTCTATTTTTTTGTAACTTCTTTTCTATAGGGAAGTCAAAAGTTGTGTATTTCCTACAATCCAACAAATGCGTTAACTGCAAAGAAGGTTTTAAAGTAAGTTGTTAAAAGCCCGGCTGATCTTGTTAGGGAGTTAATAAATTTTTGTGTTTTGAACTTTCTGTAACTACCGGACTGATTTTGCAGGGCAGATACGGTAGCTAAACGCTCAGCTTTCCACTTCAACTAGGTTTTGGACCGGCTAGTAAACTGGCAAACTAGTAAAGTAGGCAGAGTTCTTCAAAACTAATGTGAAATGTGTATTTTTATGTGTTTCACATTAGTAAGGCTTCACAGAATTTCTTCTTTCCATTTATATGAATTATGACATATTTAGGTGGAGAATCGCTCTTCAGATATGATAGTGATTACTGAAAACGACGAATTTCCTTCAACGTAAAAGTACTGTACCATATTGCCACTTATTTTCTAATTCTGTCATCTTTTTATAATTTCCACAAATGTTTCTGAGGAATACTGTAGAAGTAATAATTACAAGTGAAATAGGCAGCTTAATAATATCTTAATATCTTTTCTCACTAGGAAAAATAAATGCATAATTAATATTTGGCGGAAAATTCTGGAATAATTAAAATCTTATGTTAGCGTTTGGTTAAGATAAGTGTCACTTTTACTGAAGTAATTCACGTGTAGCACCGAAATGCGGTAATTAGTTTATTGTCAGCTTTACTGGTCATAAAATACAAGAATCCATTAGGTATTATAATAAACTAACTGAAATTACTTGTACCCTTGAGAGACAAAATACTGATCAGATAATTTCATGGGCTCAGTGGTGTAAAATCTGTTGAATAATTTACTAAATTTTTCACAAGATAACTTTATCAAAATAACATTCGTTATGAAAGCATTATCTTGCATATAAGTTTGAAAAAGTGACACTCAATAAGGTGTATTTCCGCTGTTATTTCAAGATCACAAGAATGTCAGAGACTAGTTTAAAAGTACAGTTTTCTTACATGGCATTATGTTATCTTACGCTTAAGTTTTTGGGCAGTTGTACAGGGCTGATGATAGCGGCACATAGATTAATTATTTGATAAAGTGTCTCCAGGTTTGCGTATAATAAACTTAATTATTTGTGAATAAATATTTAATGTGAAAGCAGTTCTTAATAACAGTCATGTACTTTTTTTAACTACTCTTCAGCTTTTTCGATATCCATCGTGTAGAAAAAGGACCACGGGAAATTCTTAACTTTGAGGTTCAAAAGGATGCTCTCACTCTGGAAGAGCAAGAGGTAAGAATAAGTACCGAATAATTTAGGCAGTGTATTTAAATATCCTTTCATTTCACCTACAGAATATTGTCTTCATGAAACTAAAGGGAAGATGGAGTAAAACAGGTGATTTCGTGAAAATTCCTTCTACGGGTTGCGTTCAGTGTTTTTTAGCGTACCAAAGGTTTACGTACCTTTGATTTCACTTCATGCTATGAAGTTGCTGCGAATTAGTGACATCTAATAAAAGTTTTCAGTGGTTCTCTAACTGATATCAACCCATGGTCAAACTTCTAATAAAAGTGTATTGCATACATTCTTAGTGACGTTAGATGGTTCCAGATTGTCTGTAAGAAACCTTCTTCCTAGGTTTTTTGCTGTCTGGTAGTAATCAACGAAGAGTATCTGTAACCTTAATAGATTTTATGTCCCACTGACCTATTTGGTTACTTCGTAATCACCAAATGATATATCTCTTACAGTCTACCTAGTTAATAGAGACCCGAATGTCTCATTAGTAATATCTTTGACCGCGAAAATGGCTGATTCGTGTCCTACTGTGAACTCATACAACACAGACATATACCTATCATGTTAACATGCCAGTTGAACTGAATATTTATTTTGAGTTGATTTCCAGGATTTATTCTAACTTGAATCACAGTATATTTCAGGCAAACTTGATGCTAAATTTTCTTCGCTGTTTGTGCCTTTTTCTTATGACTCAATATGGGAATATTTCGTTCATTGAAGAACTGAGGACCCTGTGACAGTAAAGGAATTGGACAAATTCCTGCGTTTCTCTGTCAAGCTTGCTGAAGTTAACACGGAGCTCAATTTTCTGAAACGATGCATCGATAAGCATGAGTATCCAAATCATTGCTGGAAGAATCTCCGCCGGAATCATATTTACCATAATGATTTTACCTTATTATTGTTATCACACATAAGTATATTTAGACCATGTTATCAAATTAGTCAAAATAATACATGAATTGAGTGGCGAATTCGAAAATTTACACAAAGTAAAATATGTCAAAATAACATGTCAATCTGAAGAGCCCTAGTTTTCTATAATTCGTCGGAAATCCTTCTCTGATTTCAGTTTAGAAAATGCAGTCATTCAGTATTCATCTTCATTATTTGCTTATCGAAGAGAAACAATCTGTACCTTCACACGATGATCTATTATAGATATGAAGTAACCATAAATGTGACACCTCGACTGAAGTTAGAATCTTTGTCGACGAAACCCCTTACTGCCTTGATACACTGACACACCTAATAAACTGTAATGAGAATAGAAGCCAGTAATACACTGCAGCCAACTACAAATAATAAATCCTGAATAAAAGTCATTGATGTTGTCACTAATTTTGGACGTTTTCCTCAAACAAAATTTTGATTTAGCGTATATTAAATATTTATTTTAAGAATATACTTATTATAATGTGTGCTGAAAAACTGAGTACACATACTCACTTAAACATATCATTTGTTTGTTTGTTCACTTTTAAAGGGATCTGTAAATTTCAAGTTTGGAGTACTTTATTGTATCGAAGGCCAAACATCAGATCAAGAGATGTACAATAATGGTAAGTGTCTGTTTTCTTTTTTTACAGTTTTCCTGTTATATGTGTTTCATTACTTTCTCATGGTTTCATTTAAATGTGTGAAAACTTAAGAAAAGTGTTTTATGTAATCCGTTATAACTACATTTAAGTAAACAATAGGTGCGTACTGTCGACGAGTCCCAAACTAGGCTGACGAAACAGTTGGCTGTCCAGCACTCCATTGCTGGTTTTCAATCGTTCTCTAACTGATATCAATCCATGGTCAAACTAGATAAACAAATCGAATCCTTACAAATCAACTCTTGAAAACAAAAATAAGCCTTTTTTGCTTCAAATCCCTCTCTAGTAAAACTTTTAATCTCACAAAATAATCCAATTACTAATTTCTGCAATAATAATTTTTGTCTCTAATTCAAATTATACGCTCAAATCGATATAGAATTTTTCTGTCTTTCTCAATTTAGTTGGTCAGCTAAAAATACAAAGAAATAGAATTGTAAATGATAGTATTATTATAACGATATTATATACAAAGGTGATACCAAAACGATATGCTGTACACAGCTGTTCTGTGACACTGTTCAAGAAAGATTCAATATCTCTCAGTAATTTATTTTATGAAATTTGTGGTGCAGAGAAAAATACTATTCAAAATAATTTGAAAAATAGATCCCGCTCTAAAGTTTGTTAACAGCCACTTAAAATTTCAGCTAGCCAAATCAATTCAAGATTCGTCTATGTAACTGCACTTTAAGCTTATACATCAAACAAAACAACTCGTAATTGTACTTATTCCCCTTGATGAATTTGAATAAAGCAAGAACAAGAGTGGTTTGTACAGAATAATATGTTACCATCATAGCTTATTTCGTTGGCTTCTCATCAGCTGCTTACAGCCTAAGTATATTACAAGGGTTATGTACAGAAAAGTTTTAACATACTTGCAAATTTTTCGTGATGTCAGTTAACAGAAAGTTCCGCAATTAGTGAACAGCGCTCAGAAAATTGCGTTAAATGGTTTTTACGCAGGAATTTGAAGTTTAATCAACATAAATGTATGCATACAATGGTAAAGAAGTTACTTAAATAAGACGGGAGATGCGTAAGATGCTGTGTGACTAATAAATCAGATAACAATGTACTGAGTTCAACTCAAATTACAAAACCAAGAGACAAGCAAAATTACACTATGTCAAGGCGGTGAGGTTAGAGCCAAAGATTACGTAATCAAATGAAAGAAAGAATAAAGACATCCATTTACCAGGGCAAGGAAAGACTAATAATTGCTTCTTTCTGAACACATAAATCTGGTTTCAAGCGTTTGATAGAAACTGCTTTGGCAAACTTGAGAAGAATCGAGCTCCTTTGTCTATCGATAATTTTAAAGGATTTCGCGATTTCCACCTCATGACCCGTATCGAGGAGATGTCTGGTAAGAGAGTTTGTTCCCTTGAGACACAGGCTTTTCGGCACATGTTCAGAAAATCGGAGGTGTGCCCTTTTTTCTGTTCTCCAGATGCAACTGATAGTAACTGTAATTAGCAATACTATATGTCTATCATTTCCGTTGATGGCGGCTAGCAGTAAAATCGAAGATTTCCATTCGTCCTGGTTCAGAAGTGTTTGCTGGATGTACCAACATTCCATGTGAGTGAGGGTGTTCCCAGTGAGACTCAAACGCAGCGTTCGTTGTTTCAGACGACAAAAAGGACCAAGAGATAACCCTGAACTCCACTGCTAGTCACCAGCAACCCAAATAAATTCATGCTATTACTTAGACTTCATTGAAATGTCACCAACGTGCTAAAAGAGACTGAGAATTTCGGTTCAGTATAACCGATCGACTGGAAATGAATAACTAACCTTTAAACAAATATGTATACCAATTTAACATAGTCTGTGAGGAATTGAAACAAGTCCTTTGATTACATCTTCAAAGGATATAACATACTAATTCCTGTGAGAATAGGAATTTACACAAACGAATAAGCACATCCAGCAGATGAAAGAGTTGCTAATCACCAAAAATGTCATATATAAATGGCTAAATTTAATCACATAGGAAATGACTGAAAATGTAGACTGATGACTTTTTAGAAATTCGAATCAAAATGTTTTCTGACAGTGAATATTCAGTCAAATGAAATGAATTGGATAAAAATTAATGAAAAGCATTAACTATCTGATCTCACTATGAGACAAACATGGCCTAAGTAAATAAACTAAATAATGGAAAATCAAAAAAAGACAAAATCCAGAAAAACATTTCTGAAAAGAATTTTGTTTCTCTTCTGAATAAGGATATTCTTTGTTAGGTTATTTATTGAGTAATTTTCTAGTAGTAATGTCCCAGTACATCATCTGGAAACCAACCCCCAATAGTTGAAATATTCTTATTCAGCTTCCTCTATAGATTTATTCCAAGTTGTCAAGTTGTTACCTCACAACCGGATCTGATAGTTCATGGTATTAATTTTGTATAAAGTTTAATCCAGCTGCGTACGTGACAAAGACTAATATTATGATTCCTTAGATTCCGACCAGAACACAGGTCTTCGACGGCACATGGCAATTTTATCCTGCTTTTCTCATTTGTCCATACACTCTCATCTTTTCCTGAAACAATCTTCCCATTTCACCTCCTGGACTAACGCTCAACTCTTTGTTTTTCAATCTCAGTGTCTAGCAAGCGAAAGAGGGAGCCTGTCCAAAATGCTTTCGATGACATGCGAAGTCTCTTTACCACGTCGAAGAAGTGATTTGAAATTTGTATTAAATATCGACATGTTTTCTTTTATGCTTAATGCAGTAGATTTCCGTATTGATTTCAATGTAATGAAGGTCTGTCTGGCTTTTCTGATCCAGGCTTGGATATCTCCATTCACACGGCATATAGCTGAAACTATGACACCCAAATAAATAGAAGTCGTAATAGGGGATTATTCAACTAGTAATTTCTTTAATTAGTTGTTTAACGGTCAGTCATACATATTCATATGTCAGCTGAAAGTTTTGTTTAACCGAACGACTAATCCGAGCATTGTAGAGAAGCTTAACGTAGGTGTTTTTTCTTAATCAAACATATTTCTGCATGAATCATTTAGAAATAATATTGTTATCATAGTTCATGTAACTTTTGTTATTCAAGTTATTTCGTTTGTATAAATTTGGCCTGACAGTTTGAACAGTGCTATTTTTATCAACTGAATTGTTATATCACATTTATTGTGAATACAACATGAGCATTTATACAAAAAGTGGATGTAAAAACTTTAGGGCTTTTTATTGACGATCACTGTTTCTTCAACTTAAAGCTTTCATAGTGTTTCTTTTGTCTTTATTTTTATTCGCATCTTTCAAAAACATATGGTGTTTCCAGTTATATATATATAACCTATTTGCGTCACTGGACTCATTAGAGTGTTAAAAATGTTTCTATAATGATAAATAGACGAAAGTGAAGTGTTTTTATTCCCTAGATCTATTGGTGGTGAGCATATGACTGTATGACGTAAGGGAATGCATAAGTAGAACTAATTCTAATTCTGAAGCTGATTTAAATTTTGTTACTACCACTAGTGAATAATTTGGTAAACTAACATTTACAAGGTAACCTCAAAAAGATGACTTTGGTGTGTTTGAATCATTTTTTAGTCTCATAAACCAGTTTTTTCACTGGTATACTGGACATTCATATGCTAAATAATAATACCAGTTGGTAGTGAATTCAAAAATATAGAATCTTCAAGGCAGTATATATTCTATATTCTTTCCTTTCCCTTCTAGCTCTGACTGTCTTTAATACCCTTATTTCTTACTGAACAGTCCCAAAAAACATTCTCAGGTATTGATATGTAACGATTTGATTGATGATCAGATAAAGGTAGATTGCATCACGTACGGGCATCCGTAAGAGAATCAGTGGAAACCCCAGAGCACCAGACGGTTTTCCCATCCCAGTTTGAGACTCTTAAACGTGCCCGCGAACCTACCAGACATCGAAACTATGTTTTTTGTCGTATACTCTTTATGTGGGACGTCCATGCACATATTCTTTAATTCTTTACCTTCTGATTAGAATATGGAGCTTCAAGATTTAAAGTTTCAGTAATGGTGGTTTTACTTTTTATGAGGTGTGGGGTTCCTCACCTCATGCTCAACGTGCCTTCTTTCCGGGCATACTACTGGAAAGTAAACTAGGGGAGGTTTAAGAGCGCATCAACCTGAAATCAGATCCAGTATCTCACAATTCAACGGCTGATGCATATTCCTACGTATATAATAAGTCTATCATAACCCTACAGTAGAAATTGTAGAAGGATACTTATGTACAACTTTCGGTCGAAAAGATTCTTAAGCGCTTTAATATAAGTTATAATCATAAATTAAAGGAATTTACCAACAACAAAAATTTAATTCCCAAATGAAATTTTCCTTCTGTCTCATTTGCGACTACATTGTTTTCTATGTATACGATTTAATGCAGAAAAAGGAAGTGAACAATTTGAACGTTTTGTTAATCTTCTTGGGGAAAGAATTGGTTTAAAATCATGGGATCGATTTAAAGGAGGTTTGGATACCAAAAGTGAGTTGGAAGTTTGAATTTAGTTAAATTGGTTACTACTATCTATATCCATTTTTGGTTTATATAGATGAAGTTTATGCACACATTTTTTAAGAAACAGTTATCACCTTAAGTATGTGTTTTCAGTTGAAGATCAAAGTTTAATTAGTCTGAACTTTTTTTTAAATATTAAGTCATTTATGTATATCAGTGGATAGGCCTCCTTTACTGAATGACATTAGATGATTAGCTAATGAAGTGATGGAAATGTTTCTTTAAGTAGAGAGATCCATTCATTTGCTGTAATCACTTCATACGGATATCAGGACGCTTATTAAGTACTAAATAATACTAAGTTATGTACAAGGGAATGATGTGTAGCTTCATATTTCTCTAAATAACTAATTACTTCTTTCAACCTGAAGACTGACTCGGTAGTTTCCGAAATCAGTTAATTTTAAAGTAAAAATCTCTTGAAAATGTCAATACCCAAACGTACAATACAAATAGAACATTTGTTCTGCATTTTTGAAACCAGTCTATGATTTTTAAGCTTAAATAAGTGGACGATGGAAAGAAATACTTCTAAGTTACATAATTGTTATCAATGTGGGCCGAACAATTTAGATTTCATAGGTATATGACAGCGAGATAATGAAGAGGTTAATAAATCAGTAATTTTGAGCTTTAACAATGAGCTAGAAATATGTTTCGTGGTTTCAAAAGACTGATTACTAAATAAAGAATTTTCTTTTCGATAACTTCTTCATCAAGTTCTACAGTTACATGCATCCATAATAATGAAAAAATAGGGTTATTAACAACATTAATGTTGTTTAAGTAATATCGAATCAATAATATGAATAAATTATAGTTCAATAGCATCTTTAAGTGTGATAATATTCATCAACATAGCACTACATCGAATATCAGAGAAATAAGGAGAAATAATAATACAGAATTCATGAATTTATAGACTCGACAGAGGGCTCGGGAAGTAGTAGTGGTTGAACCTGTTTCATTTGCACACAGAGCACCGATTGTTTAAGGCGGATTGCAACACACTCTGCGGTTTGAGGTATTTACTACCTGGATGATTTTGGCAATTTATTTGGTACTCGATAAATGATGGCGGGTTTAGACCAGGTGGTCTAATATCGAACTGTTGATGTTTTTGACTATATGTTTATTTAGCCACACCCATAAGTGTTCCCGACTAAGCAAGAAGACTCAGGTTCCTGGAGCAACGGCCAATATAACTCGCTCTGCAAACGAAGCTGAATTCATACATATAATTTAAGGTGGCTAGTCTAGTTATTTCATCTTTTAATTGAGGAATCACAACCGGTCGTGGTGTAGAAACTATGACTTGTAGTCTGTCAGCATTAGAAGTTCTTTGGACTGATTTCGTAACTTCTTCGTAATTATTTCACTAGTTATGTTGCCCTTGAATTGCAGTTGTATGTATAAAGGCTTCTTGTTTAAGGGTAGTATGTCTGGGTAGTGATTTTCGATCAAGGTATCATATAAAATCCTTAGTTCATCTTCAGCTGCCTTTTATAAGCACATAGCTCTAGCCCTGTAGCTGAGGGTCCTTATTAAATTCCTTTCGTACTGGATAGGAACGAAGCTATGAAAATGTGCATATTGTCCTATCCATGTGCTTTACCTATGAAAATTTCTCTTTATACCACCATCTGGTTTTCTTGTAAGGAGGACATCCAGGAAGGCAATTCTATTTTGGGACTCCTCTTCACATGTGAATTCCATAGCAGAATGTACTTCATTGAATTGAGTTATTACTGTGTTCCTGTTCGAATCATTATCACAAAGAATAAAGGTATCATCCATATATCGGCAATAAAATGATAATTTTCTGATAAGGTTGTTGAAAGGTCCATTTTCCAGTTTACTTAGAAAGAAATCTGCCAAAATGGGAACCAATGGGGAGCCCTTTGCCACTCTGTCTCCTTGTTTGTAAAGTGTGCCATGAAATTTGAAACTTACATTCATGGTACACCTTAATAACAATTCTTTTAGGATTTCTGTCGGTATGCCAATATTTATCGAATTGTTGTGCACTTGTTTACATATGTAGTTAACCGTTTTTATACTGGAGGTACATTTGTGAATAAAGATGCTATGTCCAAAGATACCATGGTTTTATCCTTGATTTTTATATCTCCAATTTTGTCTACAAACTCAAATACTTTTTTTACCCTGTGCTTCACTATTTGTCCATGCTAAGGTATGTTCAGTAATCTATCTTTTAAAGTTTTTTAGTTTGCTAATGACTACATACTGTTGTATGTAGTTTTTGTTGGTATTAATTAATACTCAACACACATAAGGTCCCAGAAGGCTTGAGAGATTACTAACATGAAGTTTACAAAAAATATGCGACTCGTTACAACTTTTTCTTGTGAGATTAATAAATTGTTAAAATGAACGTTGAGAAAACAGAAAGCAAATCTAAGTGACACACGTGTATAGTATTCTGAAAAGGATTTTTACCTATTGTTTTCACTTGTTTGATAGTGAAACGCAGGGCTGAATGAATATAAAACAAGCAGGGTAATTAATGCTTTTGGACAAGATATTTAGCGGGTGAAATAATGACAGATTATTCATCATGGTATGCAAAATCAAAAAGTTAGATAATGGTTACAAGCAACAGAACAGAACTTCCCTGCTGTTCATTAGGCTGGAATTCTTAACAGGTAAATGATAACAGAATGGTTTTCTAATACACCAATTTCCTTCTTCACTGTACATTAGTAATGATTATGCACACTTTTGAAGTTGAAAGTTTTGTACAGATTCGTTTTGTAAGACTAAATGCTAACGGGTATTCCAAATTCCCACATGAAAAATCATTGAAAACATCGTTTAAAAGCACCAGTTTCTGGTGGCTTGTTATTTTTTAGAGGCTAAAATGAATACTATTGAATCACACAGTTGGGTAATTCAAACATCGCTTAAAAACTCTTAAAACTTTGATTTCCATGTATACATTTATTACGAAAATAGCAGTATAGTGGAATATTGTAATATAACTAACAAAACAATGATCTATGGTTGCCAATAGTGATTTCGTCTAATGTTTATTATTTCAGCAAATACAACTGGCATTGATTCAGTATATACAATATATGAAGGTCATGAAATCATGTTCCATGTGTCCACCTTATTGCCTTACTCAACAGAGAATCGACAACAGGTAATTCAATTCTTTTGTATGTGTGTATTTCCATCAAGTTATAATTACATTCAAAAGTCTTATGTCTGTCCAACTGAAAGCGTCTTAAACGTAAATCTGTCTTAGGCTTACCTGTAACGAAATTAATATTATTGATATTTTTGATTGGACACTAGTCAGTAATTAGTGCAATGTATCTAGTCCTATCTTTGTTGCAGACTGAATTCTATCAGTCAAGCTTGCAATGTGTATGGATGACGGTGTACAAGTTCACTCTGATGTAGATCACAGAGTTCTCCGCTTAACATATCACTTTCGCACAGTATTATACTGTAAAAGCTCTGAAGTGTATTTCTCAGAAAATGATACTACTATTACAACTACGTTCAGAGGGTAAATCAAGCAAATCGCAAGTGGTTGAAGAAACGTTAATCTTCATCTCACATAGTATGTTGGAGACAGCTGTTATGGCAAGAAGCTTGATTAGCTTTTTTTCATTCCCTTTTATCTGTGCAACACTAAATCTCAATGTTCTGTTGCGAACATGTTAGCAATTAAAAGGAACAGAATAAGCATTGCTACAGAGCACATGTGTATATATCAGAAAGTTACTATTATTTAACAAAATCATAACTCACTCTCGACTTGATTCTTTGCTTCAATTAATTTAAATTCATCTTGGAAGTCTATTAATATATTACGAATAACAATAATCTGACGCCATAAGAATGCACCTATTTACTAAGGTAATACATCCTTGAACAAATATTAGACTATGGAAAATTTTCCATTTATTTTTAAATATTGAAGTAATATGGCAAAAATATTTATTCAGGTATTTTTTTAAAACATTGGGCAAACAATACCCTTTTCAATAATTTTCTCTTCCCGCTCTACAATTAAATATACATATATATGCTTATGTACATATAATATTCTAGAATAATTGTCATTAACAATATTGGTGTTTTTTTCTAAATAATATCGATTTATTAAGATCACAATGGAATTACCACAGTTCAAGAAAGATCCATAAGTCACAATAATAAGCATAAAAATGTAATACCAAATAGAGTATCACAAAGAATTAAGGCAATTTCCACAACAAATTGAGGATCATTAAAAGCTTGATGACCAACGGGATAAGAGCAATGTCTGAACCAACTTCTTTTGGATACATAATAACTTAGGTTTCTTAATGTAGATCCCAACAGCCAGTGTCAGCAATATGTAGTACACGAACTCTCAAGAAGGTAAAGTTAAGATTAGTTGGTACACGGTAGATGAATTTGAAAGCGGCCTCGTTAACATCAATCTTGTGTTCTGTATCCACGAAATGAGATAGAATAGGGTTATGCATGGATTTTGTTTGTCCATTACTTAACCACTGTGCAGGTTGGTGTTCGGAAATCTGACGATAAACGTGCCTAATTGTACGGCCTGTGTAACTGGCTCACTCCACAGGAGCAGTCAAATTGGTAGATGCACATAGAAGAGACGAATATCAGGCAGTTTATCTTTAACTCCCGAAAGTGAAATAAGTGTGGTTTTGGAGACACAGCATACTGCAGCTCTTTTTACCACCGTATTCCTTAGGCGTCGTTTAATATCTCACTGATGTTATCCCCGAGGAAGTGATGTAAGAATGAGACCTTTTTCGAAACTGTTGATTCTTTGGCCTGCCCGCCTTGAATTTTTATTCATATTCTTACGGATGAATTTTTCAGGGTAACCATTCTCACTCAGCAACTATTTAATAATATTAAGCTCTTCATTTAGACATTCATCACAGCAGAATACTTTTGCTCTGTGAACCAAGCACTTTATTAGATTCCGTTTGTTTTTCAAAGGCACGAAGCTGGAAACAATGAGTATACTGACCAGTATATAGCAAATAATTATTATCATGTTATGAAGTATTTGCTGAGAAGTGATTGACCACAGTAAAACATTGAACTGCAACTTTCTGATGTAGCATAGTTTTGAAGTTCATCACAATTGCTACATCAGGTATACCGACATGTTTGGATCTTTAGCAAATGTAAGTGAATTTACTAAGCCCTTGAGAGGATTTTGAGAGACCTCTGGAAAGCAGTGGATTGTGCTGAAAAGTATCGTTTTGCCATTCTTAGGGACCTTCAATTTTAAGCGAATACCTCAAAAGTGAATTTTACAGACTGAATGTAGATTTTAAAAGTAGAGCTTGAATTAATAATTTATTTCTTGCAATATTGGAAAAAAGAAACGAAACACTGCTGGTAGATTAAGATCTTGTAATCATAATTTAAAATCCATTGGTGACTGCATTTCAAAATGACTTGTGAATAAAATGCACCTAATGGTTCTATTACCCTGCTGGTTATGGTTCTATGTGTTACAATAGCGTAGTTGCTTATCTATTAAACATCTTAATCCAATATGAAACAGATATCTATAGCTCTCTAAGTTTTGTGGATTGGTGATTGAATCTATCCTGGCCTCGAATAAAACTGATTTTCATCTAATTGAATGTTTATTCATGTTATTCAAACTCTCTAATATATCTAGACTTCTTTTTTATTCGATGTACAGAGAGTATGCCTAAAACTCAGAAGACATGTGCTATGCTTGCTAAATTATAAACCTTCTAATGTACTCACAGTCTTTATGGCTGCTGCTGCTAATAATAATACTAATAATATTAAAATTGGCGTATAAATTTCTAGAGCTTTTAATCATATAGAACAGAAAGGAAAAAGGAGATAATGCATCTCAATTTCCTTTTATTTCTCTTCAAAAATACACACTTCCACTTCAATAAATAAAAGCCATCTATTATTGATGTTTTTAAATGGGAAGGATGTTAGTTAGGTCAACTAGAAATGATACAATATTCTTTTATGCATAAACTGAAATAAAAAAGAAAACAAACAAACAGAATAAATAAGACTGAAAGTTACTAAATCGAATCATTGAGTTTACGCTCTCTTTTTGTGTGTTTTTTTAATGTTTTTTTATCTCGTTTTTGTTCGCTTTCTTTTTCACAATAATCATAGTCATAAAGATGATATCTATCTTGACCTTATTAAGTCATCGTTGTTTTCTAATGATAATGACGATGATGATAAATAAAATAATTTAAAAGATTGTGAATAATTCAAGTGAAAGCTAAAGCTTACTTCACTAAGATGTATATGCTTCAGATTTTTGAATGCTAACCTAGATTTTGAAGCGCTTAGTTAAAATGTTTGAACTATGTTCTCATCCAACTCTAAATAGCACACATAGTAAACAAAAAAACTATACTAAAAGAAGACAGAATCCCTGTTTGTAACAGTGATTTAGAATATATGCTTCCATTAAGTACATGTTATATTAGAGACATAATTTTTTTCCTTCACGTTCCCCAACGGAACATAGGGCTTCAAGCTAGAGACTTGAAGTTTCTGTAGCCATGGTGTTTATTTTTACAGGATGGGGTTGCTAGCCTCATGCCCAACCTTTCCTCTCCACCAGCATTTTTCTGGCTTAGCGAGGTAAAGGAGTGCATCGGCCGGGGATCGAACTCCCGACCATGTGCATGGTCGGCGACCGTCCTAACCGCTATGCCACCGATGCACTTAGAGACATATATATATACTTTATATATATACTAAGCGTGAAGTGGTCAACTTCAAAGTAGTTTTAAACTGGCTTTTGACCACTTAATTGTGATTATCGATAAGCCTCAAAACATCTGAATTAGCAGTTTCCTATCAAGCAAGTGGAATTAATTTCCGTTAACTCTAATTATCGAGTTATAATCATTTTTTATTATTGGTAAACATTTGCCCCATCATGAAAGTTCAATAACAAATATGTTTCTTATTTGATAGCTAAGGATTACAGTTAAACATGCTGTCACTGTCAGATTTCCTTGTACTTAGGTATAGTAAGTGATTCATTATTTCATGGGTACGACTCAACCCGAGTGATACTAAGGAGTCTATAGGTCACAATGGCAGACAGTATCGTCAGGTGATAATCATCACTAACAGAAAACTGTTTTACTGATACAGTTGTTGGCTGAACTGATATCTGAGTTTGAAACAGCCAGTCATCAATAAGCACAACGTAACACGTTTTCGAGAGTCAGTATTTAGTAATTTACTAACAAAAATATGACCTAAACAGTTTATAAATTTGTACCAATGGGTGTAAATTTGTATCTATATTCCTTGTTACAAAATATGATATTTTGTCTTATTCCTTTGCGTTCCCAGTGGGTCATAGGACTTCATGCTTGAGCTATGAAGTTTCAGTGGCAGTGGTGGTTTTTATGGGGTGGGGTTGCTAGCCTCATGCCTAACCTCCCCTATCATTGTCGGGCTTACAACTGGCTAGGGGAGGTCAAGATGTGCGCTGACCAGGAATTGAACTCCGGACTACATTCATGGTCGGCGAGCATCCTACTGCTTAGCCAGTGAAGCACAAAATATGATATGAAAGTCAACTATCCACCACTGTTGTATGTCAGTTACTTGCTAGATCGGGATTAACAAGTGTGATATTATTTTAAGAAGTATTCTATAATTTTGTTTTTCCTTCAAAACTTTGCTTCACTCGACTTCTTATCTCTTCAGATTGAAAGAAAACGACATGTTGGCAATGATATAGTCAATATTATATTTGTCGATGGGTGCCCACCAGGACAACAACCATCATGGACTCCCTCCATGATGAGGACACATTTTACTCGTATCCTTTGATCTGTTCTTACTACAAGTTTTGGAGTGATTCAATTAATCATATGCAAAAATCTAATCAAGTCAAAAAATAATTAAATTTTTATTTTGTAATATATAATTTTCAGTCTCATTGATTTGTATTAGTCTGTTTTTGTTGACTTATGAACACTGAAACAGATGTCACAATATGGCCACCAGATAAGTTTTGTTGTGTAAGCATCAGTAACATCTACGATGTACAAAATGCTCACCTCGGTACCACTCAGAGAGCGAAATGCCGTTTTCAGATTCCAGTGGAAATATTCACAATGTAATAGACGTGTATCTAATCAGCTGTACACAAGCAACATAGCTTTGTCCTTCTAAATTCTTCTAGAAAACAGGAGATTGCTTGCTTATACTGCTTTATATGATTTACTGAATAACATCAAGAGGCAGAGGTTAATGTGTCTTACACTGACTGACAAATGAACATGAATATTTAAGGGACTGGAATAGTTCACTGTACTTTTACTAGTCAATTAAACTTGAATTATGCATAATCCACGTTTTTATTTACCTATTTGAGTTGTGAACAAAAGAATCGGTTCTATAAATTCAATTCTAAATAATCATCTCTGTAAGTAGAAAAATCTAACCAAATAATCTTACGGTTTGTGGTAAATATTTACAGTTCATTTGGCAGATGCTGTTATTGTTGTGTGTTGATCTTTGATCGTAAAAATTCTATCTAAGTAACTTTCATCATCTATCAGGCGTCGTTCTCAGCACTTTTCGTAACGAAGTAGAGCTCATATGTTTTTTTGTATATTTTATTATTGATCCATGTACAGTATTGAGGTTACGACATTTATCGACAAACCTTCAGCTGGTTTTACTTCTATATCGGTCATAACTCATTTAATTTTAGTTTTCTGAGTGGCGAATTTCTCATGGGAGCTTGCAGAGACTTTCACTGTGTATATACGTGTGAGGAACTCACAAGGGATTCTGAAGTCTTCAAACCGATGCAATAAAGTATTCTAGACTTTATATTTCGCGGTATGTTCTACTAGAAAGTTTTGTAATATAGTCTGAATAGTCTGTTGCATTTCAACTTTGACTAAAAATTCCCCCGCCCCAGTAGTAATCAACGCAAGAAATTCATAAGCTTTTCGACTTATCCAGGAAGAAATTTTAAAAAGTCTGAAATGATTTTTGCTTTGCATTCATGCAAATTAACAGACTTTTAAAAAGCAGACTATACTGAAAGCAAACTGAAATTTTTCAATTTGTATGTCACTAGCTTCAGTGTCACATTTTTTAAGGGAGATCGTATTAGTAGAGTATGCCAAAAGTTCTAATCTAATTTATTTTATTTTATTCAAAATTTAGATTTTCCCGTCGATTGATTAAAACGAAGTGCTCGGTCTCAGGTTGACATGTCAGCTCCTTGTGCAGATGATTCAACGATGTCTGGTCATGTAACCTGAAGTCAATTGGTTGATTGTGAATAGTAACCTGAGACCGAGCACCTCGGTTCAAACAATCGACGGGAAAATCTAAAATTGAATTCAATAATTAATATGACCCATTGCACAAGAGGCAGTGGCTGTCATGGTTCAAGTGGTCTAGTGGATAACTCTTTGGCGTCTGAAACTACGGGCAGTGCGTTCGAGCTTCGGCGGGAACACCATCACTGACTCATTGGGAATGCAGGTACATCCAACTGACAAGTCTCAAATAGGACGAAATGCGCGTTATCCTTGATTCCACTGGTAGTCACCACCAACCAGTTGACTAATTTATTTCAGTTCGCCTTAATGGACAAAATAAAAGCCAGTAGTGTTTCCTCTAATATTAAAACATAATACATAGACTAAATAAAACAGAAATTAAATATCTGGAACCCTGACATAATTTGGCACCACTGTATATTGTCATACTTTAGTAGAATCATCACACTGAACCGGAAGTCAGTGAACGAAAAGAGTGGTTACAACCGAACTTCATGTAGAAAGGACAGTGACTGGTGTGTAATAAACGGTATGCTTTCCAAAATAGGTCGGTAATAACGCTTGGATTTACTTTCATCATTAATATCAATTTGAATTACATCCTCTAAATATTTCAGCTACATGATTTTAAACGGAACTAACGCGTGAGATCATTGAAACAAAAATCCGAATGGGAAACACCAAGTTAAGTGTCTGAGGGTGACATGGAGGAGATTGTGTGAGGGGAAAACGAAAGCTTATGGGCAGAGGACTGGAGAGAACAGGATGAAACGTAGGTGTGCTGCTGAAGACGCATGTTACAGTCGAAAATCAAGGGAATGATAATAACTAACAGAAATAACTACCAGCTACTTATTCCCTTACCTTCAGGTATACACATTTTTTGCTATCGCCTTCCCGTCAAAGTGTTGGTGCTTCAAACGAACTTAACTAATATGTTATAAGTTTCCAGATCGTAAATGTTACGAATTTTCTGGAATAGTTTGATCGCCGAGTCAGATTGAATCATTATAAACTATTTACAATAATTTCACCGTGTTGAAGAAAAATTCGAAAATATATTTCTCTGAACGGATTTAAACAACCATCAAAATATATATTCAAAAATTGCATAAACTGAAGTTCCTTTGCTGGTCAACTGTCGACAGATATTTGTACCAATAGAAAAATGTAAACAGTCATCACATAGTTGTAATGACTAATGTCAAATTATCATATGTGAATATTTGTCTGTACCGATGTGTGAGTGTGTATGTTGTTTGTTGTATGGGAAACACCTCAAAACATGATATTTCATCGTGGTCATAATATACGATTGAATTTTTTTGTTTTTCTTTCCCTCATCTGTTTTGCTTTATTAGAGTCTGCCATATAGGTGATAAGTCTATACCTTCTCTTCTATTTACTGCATTTGATGTGGTTGAAGTGTGCAAGACTACAGAGGTCAGTCTTTCTTTATACAAATGAAAGCCTCTTCATAGAATTTCGACATTGACAAAATCAGTCTTACGACCGCTGTCTATAACATATGCATTGCAATAGCTGATCTTTTTTCTAGACTTTAATTCTACTTCATTTTTAGGTGAACGTTTCTTGCACAGTCTATGTTCATTCACTCTTGCCTTCACCTGTCTGCTGCTCTACCATATATAGCAAGCTTCACATTCTGAACACTTTATCCTATAGACACAAATGTTGTTTGACATGAAGAAAATAAAAGACAAATTCAGCGAAGAAAATTTTCTTTATCGACGAAATCATCTTCAGAGGCTGTACAGTCGATCCACTACTTAAAGGAACTACTATTAAGGTGCTTTTTAAATGTCCAATTCAAGTTCAACAACACGCTTTATAGACACAGAGATGGAGTGGCAGTGGGGTCACCACTGGGTCCTTTACTTCCAGACTGCTTTTGGAAATTTTGAAGAAGAGTATGTTACGGCCTACTATCTATAGTTTCCATTTGTACCAAAGATACATAGACGATACTTTCATCATATGTGACGAGAATACCGACATCGAAATGATAACTAAAGAGTTCAACAGCTACCATCATGCCATCAAATTCACATCGGAATCAGAGATGAACTCGGAATTCCATTTTTTGGATGTTTTCCTAAAGAGAAGACCTGATGGTTCTACAGGAAACCAACATGGAATAGTCAGTGCACGAATTTTCACAGTTGGGTCCCTTTGAGAAGAAAGAGAAACCCGACCCACTCCTTATCCTCAAGAATAAGAAGGATATATACCAGTGATACAATCGACGGGAACTGAAGTGACTCAGACAAGTCCTCACAGAGAATGGATACCCTCCAAAATTTATCCAGAAAAACATGAAGTTAAGGGAAAAGCCCGAAAGAACACAGACGGTGCCGAAGAAACTGCTATTTACGAACGTTGAATTTAAAGGTGATACCGCAGCTGAGATCCTGAAGAATCGCTTATGCAGATCACTGAGGAAAGCCTTCTTTATGGCTGAGCTACGTATCAATTTCTACAGCCAACAAATGATCAATGGATGTGTGAAGGATAAACTGCCGCTCTGGGACACTTCAATAAGTGTTTATAAATTCACCTGCTCGTGTGGAGCCAGTTATATTGGCCGCATAAAGCGCACACTTTCCAAACGCATCTCTGAACATTATCCAGCATGGTTAGCAAAAAGACGATGCCAGACAGTTACTAGCTCAATTCTAGAGCATTTGGTGAAATCAAGCCACGTAGCTCCACCAGAGTCGTCTTTCATGATCATCTAGAAGATGACGCCAAATGGTACAAAGGGCGCCAGGTTTCGGCTTTTGTGTATGGCCGAGGCGCTGGCAATGCCTCAATACAACCCCGAACTCCGTATACAGAAAAAGTTTATCCAGTCTCTTATTCTACCTTGGTCTAAACCTCTTCACTAGTCGTTCCCTGCAAAAAATTTTAATTTTTTTAAAATTTTACTTTTAGTTTGCTTTTATTTTAATAATTAATTCACTATTACTCTCATATATATGTATATATATATATATATAATATATATATTAAACCACTGATTACTGAATAAAGAATATTCTTTTCAGTAACTTCATCATAGGAGCATATAGAAAACTTGATCTGCTATTCACCGGCATTAAAAGTTCTCTAAATTGACTTTCTTAACTTGTTGATAACATCTATGTGTAGTATTTCACTTCTGAATTTCAGTCTCATATAGAGTGGGTTCTGGCTAGCATATACAGAACATTTATGTGAGGCTTTCGGCGCCACGTGCTTTTTTATGAACTTCTATGGATAATTGTTTATAGTTAGGTTATCATGCACAGTCCTTAGTTCATCCTAAACTAAATTTTCAGAACATCTACTTTCACTCTATAGTTAAGTGTCACTAAGTCATTTTTTAGTTTGGAAAAACGAAGTGAAGAAACCAGTAGATTTTTCCTGTCTGCATACTTTTCTAATGTAAATTTATTCTTATTTTACCAGAGGATCTTCTTGTGAGAACGACATCCAAGGAGGCAGTTTCCTTCTTGCTTGATATAGCCTATTGAGTTCAGCTATTATCGCAAATAAGTCCTCGTCACAAGGGATGGTTGTATCGTCCATAAAGCATAAGTTTTTTGATAAACTTTTCTAATGGACTATTTTCTAGTTTAATTCAGAAGAAATCTGCCAATGCTCTTCAGAAATTTTCAGTTGTTAGAGCGAAGATTCATATATTTTATTTATGGCATACTGAAGAACGGAATGGAATGGATTGAATAATAGTAATGTTTGTAATAACAACTATGACTACAATCTCTGACGATGTATATTTGAGTAGGCTGGGTAAATACGTCAAGCTAACATACATACATACACAAAATCTAAGCCTGCTGATTCAGCATGTGCATTGAAATGCATAGGCATTTACTGTCATGAATAAACGAGATTGACTTTACTGTGACTTTGGACAGTGTTCTATAAGAATTGAAACCAGCATCTGAAAATTCTTGCATTACTACTTAGCAGTTTTGCTGTAAAAGACAGCCATAGTCCCTGAACTCGATATTGTTCAGCAGGTTTAGAAAAAATCTAGAAGTTGCAAAACGTCATTCCATAGTTTTCATTGATTTATCTCGGATGGAATTTATTTCTAAATAATACTTACTGAGTTTCAGTTTTATCCAGAACATGAACAAAGTTCCTCATAGAAATTTTTCCATTTTATTCGTACCTTTTTCTACTTGACTATTTTCCTTAACCATTAAACTGTTAAATTCATCTGTAGATATTTTCGCGATTGTTACGTTTGATACAGAAGCTGAGGTTTACAGGTAAATAGTGTTGATTTCATTTGCTAAACAAAATAAACTAAAAAATTTGATTTCATTTTTAGATTAAATATATTTGCTGAAGAATCTGTTCCCTTTTTTGGACCACCTCTTCATAATCCTCCAGAATTTAAGAATCCTCAAGAATTTCGTGAATTCCTTTTAGTGAAGTGTAAGAATATACAAGTTTTGTTTTATTCTCTTATTCTGAAATATTTTAAAATTAGAATACAGATATCGTGGAAATACTCTGCAGCATTCCCATGAAAATTAAATCATGTAGAGCAGAAACCCGTGAAAAGATAACCTCGAAGTATGTTAGATCTCACATCATAAATAAGCGATGCGGTTAGCCTCATTGGTGTTTCACTAAGGAATCGCAGTATGCTGTCAATTCAGCCGATGAAATATTGTCAGCAGACCCCAGAACAGATAATGACATTACGTATCATGTGACTGGTTATATATATATATATATGTTCCTACCTTGGACCCTCTTTTAAATCTCTAGAATGACCAAAACACAACGTACAATAAAGTGGGGACAATTACCTTAAGCGATGTACGATATTAATTCATCACAGTTTAAATTCGACATTCATAGTCGTTTGAAACCATATATGTCCTTGAGTTGAACTAATTATGAATCATACTGATTTTTTTTTCTGTTAGACACTATATTATTTAGTTTACATATGTTTTTAGACCACCACGGTCTACGAATTGCTAGTTAAGCGCTCATCCAGCTGAGGTACGAGATTCAACTAATTGTAGAGGCCAAGACCAGTAATTTGGAGGTTGCTGGTTGGTGGCATCCTGTCACCAGTCAGAGTTTCATTTCACCTTTAACCAGCACCACTATCACCACCACCATCACACACTACATCAATCACAGTCTGTTAACACAAAAGTATCACAAAAAGCTTCACTCTGTAAACCGATCACGTAAATATCAGTGTGATTTTCTTCTAAAATTTTGTCAACATCATCAAATAAGTGCAAATCGCATTGAGCTGTGAAATATTTTCCATTTAATAAAACTATAAATTTCTCCTCCTAATAAGTTTATTTCATTTAAGACGCATTTTATTAAGGTTAAAACAGAAATTAGAAAAAAAATATACAGGAACAGAATTTTTATATTTTAGAGAGAAAATTTGAGTTGAAAAATTATTTAGGCCAATGAATTTCATGCCATGCTTCTTTCTTAGCACAGTTTTATTTTCATAGTTTGTATCATTAATTTATATATGAAGGAAGAAAATTATATTATGTCCTCAAAATATGATCATTTAAATTTTTTCTGTTTTCTTTTTTTGAAAATTCAATCCTGCTTTATTCCATTTGACCTAGTTACATTTTGTATCAATAAATGAAGCAATGAAACTAATAATTTTCACCAGATATGTGCCTTTTATTCCATCCATTCTATAAAATTACACTCATCTTTCTTTTTTGGAAGTCAATTGGCTGCTGGTGACTAGCAGTAGAATTTAGAATAAGGCGCATTTCTTCTCATCAGAGACTCATCAATTGGATATACATACATCCCCCAGTGAGTCAGTGATGGTGTTTCCACTGAGACTCCAACCTAGTGACAATAGTTCTAAACGTTAATTGGGCCATGAAGGCCACTGCCTCTTGTGCAGTGGGTCTTATTAGTTATCTAATTCAATTTAAATTTTCCCGTCGATTGATTGAACCGAAGTGCTCAGTCTCAGGTTGACATGTCAGCTCCTTGTACAGATGCATCAACGATGTTTGGTCATGTAACTTGAAGTCAATTGGTTGATCGTGACTAGTAACCTGAGACTGAGCACTTCGGTCCAATCAATCGACAGGGAAATCTAAATTGAACTGAATAATCTTTCTATTTTGTTTCGGTATACAATGAACTAGTAACAGTTTGAACGTTAATCCCTATTTATCTTCATAATGTCTGTCTTGTTTTTTATTGGAATTGTACCTTTTGAATTTCCCCTTTGTCTTGATTTCACTGTATAAAAATGCTCAGTCTATGCTGACCTGCTATATAGTACAAAGGCTTCGATGATGCCTGAAGGTCAGTTAACGTAATGGTATTTGGCGCTGAAATCGTGTTTATACGGGAACACCGTTACACATTACATTTGCAGGTAAATTAGTCAAACAAGGTCATTATCAACCATACAGCATTGTATATCTTGACTTACAGACTCTGGGGTTGTAAAGGCATATTTTATTTCCGTTTAAAGGTATACTTGATTCAACACGGGTAGTTGTTTTTACATTGCACACTTAAACATGAAGTTTAACGGAACTGATAACTTGATTTTACACATGTTAATACTCTTTACACTTTCCTTTTTATTTTCTCATATTTTTCCTCTTCATAAATAGTAATCAACGGTGAAAAGGCTGCATTCAGATCCCCAGTGTTTGCACAAAAACGTCAACGAACATTAGAAATGTTACTGAATGCAATTTGTACAACATATGCAAATGACACCAATGTGAGTAAAATTCTTATTTTTCTTCACATGACGTCTGATCGAAATTTGACCTCAGACTAGTATTTGTAAGTCTGAGGTCAAGTATTGATCACACTTCATACAATTTTGTTTATTATGTTTTAATATCTGTTTATGGCTCATATGACTGGACAAGGTGTCTAAAGACAAGATGTGTCCTTTCTTTCCGACGACAACGGAACATCCTGTTGGTTCTACCTATATAGGTGTCACCGCAGCTGCAGGTGAACTTGTAGATACAGTTTTAAGTAGAGTCCACAGAATTTCGTCCATTAATCGTAGGTACAGGGATCGAAAATGTTCGGCAAGTGAGAAAAAGATATGCGGCGTAGAATGTTCCAATGTCGTCGGCTACTAAATCATATAGAGAATCCCAATGCTAGTAATCTGAATAGAAATCCAGCATCATCCATTGCAGAACACTTATTAATGTCAGGTCACATGATCAATATTAATGACTGTTTCACAATTATTTCACATAACTCTAATTCAATGTTGGTTACTGAAGGTGATGGAAGCACTTTGGATTAATCACAAACAGCCTAAACTGTGTGTACAAAAAACAACAGACTTCAATCTTCGCCTACCATGGACTACATGACCTTTTAAATATGATTGGTCATTAGTATGTACTTTTGTTTTTATTTAACTGAGTAATTGTCATGATCTTTATTTTATTATTGTTAACCATGTTAGTTGTAAAGCGGTTGTAAAGAAACTACGAAATGAAGATATCATCTCGCGAAATTTGTCTTCTTAATGCCTTATTCAAATATATATATGAGTTTAATCAGTGGTGTGAGACAAAATGAATACTACAGAAAATAAACCAAAGAATAGGGTGGATTAGACATAAGTTCAAGGTTGAAAATAACGATAGTAATCATGATTGTAAACTACTAACGATGATGTGATCCCAACTTAAAAGTACTATTGGTGAACGATTATCAAATAATAATAATAAGGAATTTAGTGAAATGAAATGAACAGGATTTTGTAAATATGATAACAAGTTAGAAAAGTACTACTTCAACATAAGCTAACAGAAATCATAAGAAAGGTCATGAAATCGTAAAAGGTAAGAAATAAACGTTTGTCAATGTGAAACAAAGGGAAAGAAGAAGAAAAGAAAAAAATTGTGATAGGAATTTAAAGTGCTAATGTTTATGCAAGATTTGTTGGCCTTAATGTAGGCCAAGGTAAGCATAGCGGTTGAAAACACTTCTTTTGTTTACAAAGAGTCGGTCTTGGGGTATTGACTGCAACCGCTACAGCTACTGATAGAGGTTTTATCGAGTGTCCAGTGTCAAAACTAACTGACTATTGTTGCATCCACAACACATTTTTGATATGATTCTGATATGATTGCCTTTACTGGCTATTGTATGTTTAAATAATGGATTCATAATTGTAGAGCCTGAAGAAGAAACTGGTTGTTTTCCCTGAAGTATTTCCAACCAGACTGCCGAACCCAGAAATACAGGATGTTAATGAAAGAGCATGGATACACGTGTCCGGAGTAAATTATGTAATACGTAGAAAGAGTAAATAAAGGTCTAGTTAAGGAGATGTTACTAAAATGTAATACAAAAATTCAAAAAAATTCAAAATAGAAAAGCATTATTAACAAACAAACAATTATATAACGAGAATAAAGCCTTAAGCAACTCTCTACAACAATAATATTCCCATGATGAAAGTTGAGATAAGACAAAATTGTCAGTTGTAAATAAGGGTTAACGAGACGGGAAAGTATACCGTTGGTAGAAGAAACAATAACAACTAGGCAATAACAAATGTAGCGCGTCTAGTCGTAAGTGCTGACTAAATCCTATCAGTCAGTCAAGTTCACTGTATGGTCAGCAAACTAGGTGAATCGACACTGAGATACACCTTCAACTAACGTCAGATAGTTGCAGAATATTAACAGGGTATAAATGATACTATAAGCTTTTTATTTCTATGATATTCGGAGAGCGTACTTACGAATTTATACGGGGCTTTCTAATTTTATAAGTTTACATCACTGAATTCATTTGACAGAACTCTTAGTAATGATATTATACCTTCACTTCTGCTTAACTGATTTAAATATAAGCCTGAGATTCCTAGACAAACCCAGCAGATCATATAAAGCAAACATGTATTTTTTTGGTGAATCTAAGTAACTGCTGATTTCTTTAGACCAATAATGTAACGACAGAAGGCAAGACTCAGGCAACAGATTGTTTATAATGAAAATCAACACATATTTATAGATTTTCATGTACATTATCATAGATTACTGTTAACTGACAAACACAGTTTTCTGATTGGTTGTTTCTCACTAAAAGTTAATCTTTCATTCATATCAGTAAAAAGTTTGAGGATTGTGGATTCCAATTCCAACAGTGGTGTGAACACGGGCAGTAATTTTGCTCGAAATATTACCAATAACAAAACTTATAATTGTGTGTAAACTATTGAAATATAATTATACTTTATTTAATCTTTCATCTCTTTGTTGCTGTCTCTTGAGTGTCAGATCATCTATCTGCTAATTGTATCCGCCTACGCAAAGTCTGCTGTCTGTCTTTGATCTTGTTCTCACATGACTAATATTTGGGACATAAACATTGACGTCAATTACTGTCTACCAATTTGGCTAGCAGCCATCTCTCACCACAATAATATTTGATAATCATGATAACTACTGATTAAAAATGCCCATTAAATTTTTTTTCAAAAGAATGGTTACTGAACAAAGAATATTCTTTTCGATAATTTCATCATCAGGTTCTACAGTTATATACACATAATAGTGAATGAATTAGTGTTATTAACAACATTAATGTTGTTTACATAACACCGATTCAATATGAATAATAATATCAATGGATTAGAGTTCACCAGCGTCAACATAATACTACAAACTGAACATCAGAAAAATTAGGAAAATAATAATACAAATTCATGAATATATAGTCTTCACTGACTGCCAGCCAGGACAATATTAGTGGCTGGCTGAACTTGCTCCTTCTGCAGACAGAGCCCCGGTTGTTTAATATGAATCGCGGTAGCCTCTGCTGCTTGGTGTATGCGGTACCTGGATATTTTTTGGTACCCGATAGATGATGACGAAGGATTGTTCAATGCTGCCTTTTGAGCGGTTTGAACGAGGTGTTCTAATATGGAGTTGTTGATGTTTCTAACAAAGCCTTTATTTAACCACATGCGTACATTTTGTTAACACTGTAGCGACAGAATACAAAACCAGGCAACAGATTGTTTATTGAGAAAATCAAGGGATATTTACAGATTTTTATGTATATTATTATTAGCGTTATTGTTAGCAGGGAAGCAACGTCTTCTGATTGGTTGTTTTCTTGCTGAAGGTGATTCCGTACTGCTTGTGACCGTTTCTCTGCGAATCCGATTTGCACAAGTTAATTCTTCTGTGACTGGTTGGTGAGTTCCTCAAGGTTAAGCTTTGTTACTGTTTTTCTCATGACCCCTATTTGGGACGTAACATTGACGTAAATTGCTGTCTATAATTTTTGACCTGCATACAGCTCTTACCACAATACTATCAGATAAGTGTCTGGAACCGAGGTGTTTGAAGAAAAATACAGAAGGCAGTAACCAATCAGGGCTAACCACCGTTCAAGGATGACTTTTTATTTTTATAAAATCTTTTATCCAACATTTTTAAGCACTGTAAATCTGCCTGGTACAAATAATAAACATGAGAGGAATCAAAGGACATTCGCTACATTAAATATCATTATACCAAAGAATATCATGTCATACATACACTATGTTGGTTAAGTACATTTTTACCAGCTACTTGATCAGAATGTCAGGTTAATAATAGACTGATAGTGTGGTTGTTATGGCCGCCTGTTAAACATACTGACTAAATAATCTTTCACTTTTTTACTTTCATCTGAAAGAATGGAGCGATTTACAGACGAGCATTCAGTGATGTTGTAGTGGATTCTTTCAATGGAGTAACAACAAGTAAAGAACAAAGCCGTAACGATGCATATATCAGATATGGACAAGTAAGTTCCATGGTTTATTATACGAAATGCGTGTTTAACTTAACTTTACACTCTCTCTAGATTATTCCACTAGGCGTATTATATGACAGTATAGGCCAGAAATAATGTTTTCGGTTATCCGTCTCTATTAGTTGTATGAAAAAATCCAAGCTATAAAGCCCACTGAAACATAACGTAAAGCCTATGAAGTACAGTATTCACAGTCTTGTTTATACCTATACTTTAAACTAGAATATCTAAGTGAGATAAAGAAGAAGTAGAAAATTAACTAAGCATTTAAGGAATGTAGAATAGATGCATGTATTCATCACATGTTCACGCTTAAGACTAACTTCGGCTTGTCTCATTCAAACTCACAAACAATTCTACAATTCCAAAATGCTTTTCAAGATCTTATTCAGATAACTGAAATTTCACTTCAGACGTTTGAGATGTATTTCTGTAGGCTTTTAGAAATGTCGTTTTTTTAACAGAATATTATAGATAAATCGTAGGATGACACGGGGCTCGACAGTGAAGTCCTATCATGATACACACCACCATACGCTAAGCAAGTAAAGCTTGCCAATCTAATGATTAGCGTTTAGATCAAGTCAGGATATCCAGAAGCTATTAATCAGTGATGTGGATACTAAAATCACACATCCTTTTATTCCATGCATTATGCATCATACTTCAAAACTTGATGCCAGCTTACAGAATCAGTACTTATTTATTCCATGGTAATATTTGGCCTAAAACTACGAGCTTCGAGAATGAATAATATCGTCAAAAAAGAAAACATAATAATAACACTGTATCTGTTTGTATTAAAACAATCATATGATCATGTTGAAAGATAAAAAACACGTTTATGTATTCCAAAAGGATTAGTTGGAAGACAATATTTAAAAAATTGGTATTTTATAATTCCAGGGTTAGAGTTAGATATTTATCACCAATCCGCCTGTGTTCGACGTTTTATTTTCAAAAAGAAATGCCTACAACTGGTCTGAGATTATTTATCACTGACGCAATTATTCATGTTGTTGAAAGAGAATATAAATGCTCACACAACAAGCATTTAATCTTGATTAACACTTTGTCATCTAATGCTTTCCAGTCACATTTGCATATCATCCCTGTAAAAAAGGAATAGAACTATTGTAGGAAATCGAAGGATATTCTCACTGATGATAGTACAAAGAATAAACGTACATTACCACTTAATTCAGTTTACATTTTCCCATAGAGTGATTGGACCGAAGTGCTCGGTCTGAGGTTGACATGTCAGCTCCTTGTGCATATGCTTCGACGCTGTCTGATCATGTAACTTGAAGTCAATCGGTCCAGCACTTCGGTCCAATCGATCGACGGGGAAATCTAGGTTGAATTAAATAACTAATAAGACCCATTGCACAAGAGGCAGTCGCTTTCGTGGGCCAATCGGTCTAGTGGATAACACGACGTTTGGAACTATGGGCTCTGGGTTCTAGCCTCAGTGGAAACACCATCGCTGACTCACTGGGGAATGAACGTGCATTCAGATGACGAGTCCCAAATAGGATGAGATTCGCATACTGGATTCCACCACATTATCATTACTATTATTCCCTTGGGTTTCGAGTAGTACATGGGGCCTCAGAAATACATCACCAGTTCACTCTGTTCTCTGCAGTCTTTCTTGTATTGCTTCATGATTGTGCATACGCCTTCATTTCCTCCTCACAACATCTCCTCCATGTCACCAGCAGAGCAACGCTCAACTCGTCATTTTCCTATGACTGAGTGGTCAACGAGCTCACCTTGTGACTTAAATGTCCTGGGTTTGAACCGTGGTTGATACACACTGCCCAAGAGTCTCAAACAGCTGTCCGGTACTTCTTGGTTTTCGAATGGTTTTCTAACTGATCTCAACTCGTGAACTAAACCTATAACCCATAAAATCCATGCGAACACACACTTTACGATTTTAGAATAATGAAAGTCTGTCTTGCTTTTTGATCTGAACCCGCTTCTGATATTCGCACCCATGTCGCCTGCATGTGGAAGGAAGCTGCCTAAATAAGTGAAAAAAGTAATACAGCTCAAATGTCCTCCGCTGACAGTGGCTGATACTTGCTTTTGTTAGTTACGTAACTTCACCTCTGTTTTTTCTATGTTCTATACTCTCTGTTTCTTTTGAAAACTAGTCAATCTTCGCCTGCTGCTTCTTTATTAGTAATAACCTATGAATGTCCCATAAATCTCTGTTAGATTGTGTTATTGAAATTAATTACACTCAAATGTAACTGGAAACGGAATTTTACTTGCTGCTATCTCTATTATGATGAATATTTTTGTGAATGTGGTGTTTATAAGGAAGAGATTTCCAAAGCTTCAACTCAGAGTGTGTTCACTAGACCACTTTACTAGTGCGTTTGATGAATTTAGTCATAATTTTGTCGGAACAACTTTTTATTTATGCCTTGTCACGTGAGTATATCACGAACGTTAATTATGATTAAATTTGTTTTCAATTATTAAAAAAAATGTATCCTCTTTTAAATGAAAAGTATTTCTTGCACAATGAATACTTTTCAGACCAACCTTGTTTAACCTTTCTGCCTAGCATTGCTTCATATCGAAAAGTGAGTGACCTTCAAAGACATTAAATTTGAAGCGTGATCATACATTAATTTATATTTAGTTAGTGAAATAATCTGAATTCATTAAATTTAACACTTGCAGATAGCTGAACTGTGATAAAGACGTCATTTGAACAAGTCGTGCTAAATATTTTCAATATGTTTTCCTTTGTTCCTTTGTGTTTCAACTAGTAAAGGTTTAGACGTGTAACGGGGCAAGACCTTTCTCAAGTATTAAGACAAATCTTACCGATGAATGGCGAAAAGCATAAAAGTGTTGTTAGAGTTATATTCTAATTAACAAACTCATTCAAACTGATTTCATCTCAAAACTCCGCTATTCAGCTTACCAATTACATTGTTGGCTTATTCGTTAAACTTTATCCAATGAAAGGATTATGCTAATTCAGTGACTACTCACATGCTAATTTAAAATCTAATCTATGAATAAATTTCAGATGTAATTCTTGCCGTGTTCAAAAATAAAAATATCGGCTTGAACATTGAAAAACGATAAAAGTCCATCTTAATGGCACAAGGGGATGTATGAGAAAGTCAGACAAATATTCAGGTTTAAAAACTGTAAGGATCAGCGCACTAAAATATGACGCTAAACCGGTGAATAAAGAATCTAATTCCGACCGCGTAGTGGAAGTATAAAGTAAATTCTCTTCAGATTTGCAACTGATAACATACAGACTTGTTTCCCTGTGAGACTTTGAAATCCACTCTGGAGAGAATTTACCTGCGTAGTTTGTAGAGTAGATATAAACAGAGATCTGATATACTAAGCCTGATAAAAAAAAACACATATAACTATTCTAACTATTCATTAACTCACTATTACTGAAATTTAACACGTCAAAAATTTAATCAGTTTCACTTAAACTGTAGGCATAAATCATTTTCTTTTATTATACCTATTTTTAAATTATTTCTGCATTATTTTCTACAATTTTTATCAGATGTTAAAGTTGAACACAATAATCAGAGGTGATGCTCCAACAAGCTCAATAACTAGTGGGCAATCAAAAAAGAATGTAAGTTAGTTATACATACTACTGATAAGTAACTTTCTTTCATACACGATTATTTCAAACATTTAGCGTAAAAATAGCAACTTTATACTATATTTATGGTTATTAAATTACGCAAGAATATCAACTACTAGCCATCAGTTTTCTAACAGATTATATCACTGAAAAACAAGGAACACTGAACGACTGCTTTTCCTAATTTAGAACTCTTCATCACTGCATGTCAACATCTCCAACAGGAATCAAACCTAAAATCTTCAACCAAAGAGCTGACGAAATTGGACACTAAGTAACTGAGTTTGGATTCACTGGCTATTGCATTCTAATCCAATGAATAAGTGGTCGAAAACTAAAGATTTTTGGTCTGATTGTCGTTGGAGTCACGGGGTGCTCACTGATGAAGAGTCTCCAACTAGGATGGAACAGCAATCCAATGCTTCCTTGTTTTCGATGTTTCTCTAACTTATGTCAGTCTGTGATGAATGTAATGTGTCATTCCCCTGTATGTGTTTTAATAACTGTTCACATTACAGAAACGTTTTCTTAAATAAATAAAACTAAGCAATGTTTTTCACTTCATTACTTGACCATCTCACATGTAGAAAATAAAATCACAAACTCAAAGACTGGTGTTTACATGAATAGGTTGAATTTTCCGTATCCTTCTAAATGGAAACTAACTTGAAACGTGACAAGTGGTATCATCACAGTCTCCACCGGATTCGAGTCACTTTTTATTCATGACTGTGTGTTGAGGAAACTATCTACTAACCTCAGTTGCATGTATTCAATCCATGAAACATCTTAGTTAGTCAGTATTTGCATCTTGTTGTGATTACAAACTTAAGGAGAGTAGCTTCTCCTAAATTCACAGCTCGCCTCAATTAATTTCCAAGCTACAGAATTGAATCACGAGCTTTTTATGTCACTGCTGGTAACTACTCAGTTAAGTGTCTAACTGTGATAGAGTCATGCCAATCTAAATGACTTGATGCTCAGTAGTGTACAAATTCAAGCATGCCACTGTATCGACTGACGTTTAACATGGAACATAAAAGTTGATTAATAATGAAATATCTTTCTCTCTCTCTCTCTCTCTATATATATATATATAATATATATATATAATACATACACATATCCTTACATATATACATACATGTACATAACTATCGACTACATGAGAATATGTTGGTCATTAAAGCGGGAATTATGCAAATGGCTGAATTTAAGGATAGTCGTATTAAACGATTTTATCTAATCAATATTCATAGAATGACATAAAAACTAATATGATCTGCAAGCTTTCCCCCTTTTTTATAATTTACGAAACAAAAACGACATGTATCAGGTGCTTTCATTGTACTGTGAAGTAAGTAGTATTTTTACTTCTAAAAATACTGATTACTTACAATGACTACAATAAGTAAATCTATTGAAACAGTTTTAAAAGGATGGTGTTGGATTTGAGTTTCAGCGGGAACAGGCTTACACACTAGAACACTGGAGCATCCAGATGACGAGTCCTAAATAGGATGGAACGTGCATCCTGAATCCTCTTGCTAGAAATCATCAGTCGAATAACATTTGGTTTAAAATGAAACTGAACAAGAAACAGCAGTTTGTGTAGTTAACTATGCCATTTATGGTTCACATAATGTGTTGGAAACGATTTATACAAGACTAATCGGCATAACTGGCTTAGATAGCAAGGTTCATTATTACTATTATTGTTATTTGGTGTTATTGTTTTTCACTTATTCCGTTTATTTTGCATTTTGATGGCTTTTATAACCTTACTCTTTAGTAAAGTAGTATTTTTGGTTTCCTAAAGAAATCAGCATAAAATTCAACTAATATTTTGTAATTAGTAGAATAATTTTAACTTTCATTAGAGTGAATATTCTTCTTGATGATACCATCTTACATATTATATTCGATATTTTGAAGTGGTTTTCTCACCTCAATTTGAAGACAGTATATCGGTGATAAAATATTCACCTATTTACTTTACAACTGACATTTGAGATAATAACTACATGAATGGAACAAATTAATGAAATTACGAATGAAACTACTCTTAGATGTCAATATTACTAGTTCTAAAGTTAACCCTAATACCGAAATATTTCTTCCCCCTAGTGTTATAAATGACATTAAACGAAACTGAAGCAACAAAGTGACGTGTGAACGCTGGATATCGAACGCTGCATATTACTGACTATATGTTTTTTTAAGTGAGATGCAGTCTCTGAAATTAAAATTTAATAATCACCTTATTTTTATTTCAGCTATGGCAACCAAAATTAATACACAAATGTACTCAGTCAGAAATTATATGTGGTGATGTTTGGGGTAAGATATGATTAATGCATATAAATGTATATTTAAATCTCTGTTACTATGATACTTTATGCACTTTTGTGTAGTATTCAGAGTCAGGCTATTAAGGTCTTACAGTAGCCCATAATGATTTGATCAGGAACTAAAGGTGGCGAAAAATGAAGTAATAGCGAACCCTCACCTTGAGCTAAGAAATGAATAAGTCATATTAAACTGAATTACTTTGATAAGAAGAGAGATTCATCGATAGCACTTTCATCTTCCAAATTATAAACAGCTACATTATAAATATGCATGTACAATATGCCTTTGTCTTTGACTCAGGTGTTTCACTGAAAATAATACCTGAATAGATGCTTAAATCTAAATTGGCAGGAACTTGCTGTCTAAGAATAACAAAATAATCAAAAACTGTGTATAAATATAAACTAAGTAGCTGGAAAATAAGTAGCACTTTTCGTTTATGCTGAAATTTTATTTTTATTAACGATTTTCATCTTTCAAGCATCGACAAAACGCCATGGGCAGAAAAGGTTGAAACAGTTATAACTTAGAGCACCTTTTATTCTGATATGATTGCAACTTTACAAAAGGGAGTGAAATAAATTTGTCTATAATTTCTTCAGATATCTCTAAAAACAGTTGATCAGCGTCAAGCTATCATAATTTCCAGGGTGTATTTAAAACCTCTAAAAGGGCTAATAAAAGAGAATACTTATAAAGCGCGGCACTGGTAACACCCCAATACTGTCGTGACAGGCATGTTAACCTTTGGAAAGTGCTTTATTAGGAAACGAAACAATCGTAAGTAGTGTTCTGTTGTCATAAATACATTTAAAGATTAAATACTTCGAGGTATAATTACAAAGTAATTAGCTTAATTAGTGTCAGAAGGATGTATAAGTCTTCTTTGGGTAGCTATTGAAATGTCCTCAACTGTTCAGCATTTTTGTACTCTCAAGTTTGATGACGGATTGATATCATTTAGAGGACCCCATTAAACCAAGGAGTAATGGATAACTGATTCATTTTAGTTTGGGACTCATTGACAGTGAGCACCCACTGGGTTTCGAACCCAGGAACTTCCAGTTACATGTAAAAGTTTTAAACCAAACAAACTCCTGAAAATAACTGCAGTAAGCTGCCTGATGCCCAAATATATCATCAGTAAAAGATAGTTACATAAATACCTTTACAAATACTAGGGGAAGACAAGGAAAACAACTTGGAAGGACATGCGCAGTTTGACCTTGAAGCCAGGAATTTCATTTCTATTGTTTCTTACATCAGGCGTTTCAGAAATTATGCATATAGTGAAGCATAAATGCAGACATAGCATAATCTGAGGCAACCTTCACGTCATTTGTGAAAGAAAAGTGTGGTAAAAATTTTTTCAAATTCCCATTTAGGCATTTAAAAAAAAACAGATTGAGCGAAGAAATATATTCCTTTCAATTACTTCCTCATCATCGGCTCTACACTAATACCTAGTGTAAGATGTTCAGAAGTACATTTTGACACCCAAAGACATAACTGAAGAACAGTTACCTCATGTATTAGAACACGTTACCATCCACAATCAGGCCTTTCCTGAAGTTTAGTAGAAACTTGCAAATCAGGAGCTGGTAAACATTTTAAATACACAAGAGTGTATAGTACCATTCGAGGTCATATCTTATTCGAATAAAACAAAGTGAACGAGAGAAAATATATGCAATAGAGAGATGGAAGTTTTTGGTAGCCCAAGTTTTAAGCAGGTATGTGAAGTATATGTATAAAACACAAAATAATCGAGCAAAGAATATCCTTTTCGATAAATTCCTCTTCTGGCTCTACAATTATATATATGTTTATATTTTTTTTTATCCTTCACGTTCCACAGTGGAACATAGGGCTTCAAGCCACTAGCTTGAAGTTTCTGTAGCAGTGTTTATTTTACAGGATGGGGTTGCTAACCTCATGCCCAACCTTTCCTCTTCACCAGCATTATTTCTGGTTTTAGCGAGGCAAAGGAGTGCGTCGGCCGGGGTTCGAACCCCAGACCATGTGCATGGTCGGCGAGCGTCTTAACCGCTATGCCACCGACGCCATATGTTTATATACATAGAATATTCTAGATTAGTAGTCAACATCAATTTCAGTGTTTTCTAAATAATATCGATTTGTAAAGTATGATCAATGCAATCACAGTTCATTAAAGATACTTAAATTAGAATAGTAATAAAGATATAGTAGCGAATAGAATATCAACTAAAATTAGGAAAATTCCACAAAAATTCAGGATCATTCAAACCTAGATGTCCGAGGTAAGGATAATGTATGAACCAACTTCTTTTGGATGCATAAATTAGGCTTGTTAATATGGATCCCCACAGCCTCAGCAATATTTAGTAGTCGAACTCTTAAGGCGAAACTGAGATCTGTTGGTATGCGATAAATGACCCTGAAAGCATGGTTAACGTCAGTCTTGTGTTCTGTATCCACAAGATGAGATAGAATAGCGCTGCGAATAGATTTTGTTTGTCCTTTGCTTAACCAGGCAGGGTGATGTTCGGAAATTCGACGAGAAACACGCCTAATTGTACGGCCTGTGTAACTGGCTCCACAGGAGTCAACTTTTCACATCACTTAAGTCCAAATTGTTACCAACCTATTTTTGACTCTGTCCGTAATAATGCGTCATCTTTTCGCTAAGACTATATCATTATCAATTAGCCTGTAATACTTTTCCCACTTAGACTGACGAAAGTAGATTACTGAAAGTGTGGGAATACGATATATTCACCTAACATATCTTCAACGGACTAGAGAAAAGAAAGTAATATTATGAGCCTCATAACGCAAATATACCTGCTAACATTTTATGGGAAGTTATAACCGTCGCTAAAATATTTGCCTGTGTGTATAAATCAGTAAGAAAAATAAAAAATAAAATAAATTATCTAGTAGAAACAACAGAAATGGAGGTGGAAGGGCTTTCAGTTTACACATTTTCGGCTCAACATTTTATTTTAGAAAACAACTTCTGTTATGTTTATTGCTTTTGCTTTGAATTTGTCAGGTGACAATTTGATTATAAGCACTGAGCAAGGCACTTTTGGATTTAAAGGTGAGTAGAATTTGTTTTTAGCGTCTCTCGTCGAGTGTTCCCGGGATATTTTTTCATTCATTCATTTCTTTAGAAACAATAAACTTTTTTATGAATAACAACAAACTTAAGCCCACAATGAGTGGGTATTGTAAATTCACTTATAACACAATCATTATATCATGTTTCAAAAAATATTTACTTGATAAAAAGACATCTAAAGTAAAACATACACATTATGTCACATGAAATTTACAGACGCGTAAATCATTTGTCTCAAAATACCATCGTGATTAAGGTCACATATTCGGCGGATTCAGAAAGTCTTTCAAATTGAATTGCCAACATTTTCTCTAGGCAGTGTAAACTACATGTTGTTTTCCACGTACACATTGTTGGAAGAAGTAAGCTGTATAAGTGCAAAAGTCATACAACTTTACAGTAGCTTGTTGAAATCATCGACAGTCATTTGTTTAGACCTTTTAGCTTCCTTAACAAGTATGTCTATAAATTCACTGACATTAGGTGAATGGTAACAAAAGACAGTTCTAACAATAAATAAACTTCAAGATGACTTTGTGTATAACACGTTTGAGATTACTATGTAAACTGGGCGACTCACTTTCTATTCCGAAGCTATTTCAAGTGCATTGGAAGGCAATCGACAAGACTATGAGGGAGATAAGAGATTTTATTTGAAAAACATCAATCAGATTTGCATACGTGAGTCTCTACATGGTTCCTTGAAACGTCAGATAATTACACTAAATTATGTTTACGATCTGTTAGTACAGTAAGAAAAAGCACTTCATTTTTACTACATTTAGTGACATTCAGGACATGTTTTATCTGAGTACTATTGTTTCAGAAGAACTAATTTTTTCAATAAATCGTCAATGATCCCCTTAAATCTACTTAGTTGATATTTATTAATTCTCATTCTTCTTAGATTTTGTTGACTGAACCTTTCTATTTCTTTTTGGAAATTGTAAATATCCGGTTTTGTGTTAAGACATAAATACCATTTTCATTTTATTTTTAATTAGCTAGAAACTGAAGCAAATGATCTGTTAACTAATTCCAATCTCATTATATTTTTTTATATACGAATAATTCATGCTGAAGCACAAAAGCAGGGAAAACAAATAAGGAGATAAACATCATAGAAATGACACTGAAATATAAACATCAGTGCAAAATTATGCATGATTTTTAAGCACTATGAGAATAGTGAGCAATAGTGAAGCAATGCAATGAAGACTAAGAGGCTATAGTTTAAAGAAAAGCAAGCAGTAGGCGACTTGGTCTCCTCTGTAAATCAGATGGGATTCTAAAACTTTAAGAAGTGTGATGAACTGCTCCAGATGAGCATTAATGAAGCAAGCGTTAAGTAAGTATCTCTTCTTTTACTAATGTAATATAATGAAAGGCCATATTATTACCAAAAAGCCAGAAAGTAGCCGTCCTCTGGTGAAAGATACAACTTTTAGCATTGCGTAAAATTATGTTGTATCAGCGAAAAATTCATATTATTTTGACATGAAATGGTTCAAATGCAACCTAAAAACAGACTGGCATATCTCAAAGAAGAAATCTACTTTTCTACTGGCGGTTTTTGAGGATTAGAGAAAAAAGCTATTAAAATTATATCCGATACGCTGTATGGCAAATATCTGTACCGCAATGCTATAAAACTTTGAGGTACAAGTGGGTTAACACTGACAAGATATTCACATTGTTTTTTCTCTCTTTGTGTAGACCATGAGCCGCCTGTTCTGCTGATCGATAAAAGCGTAGAAGTGAAACAGTTGGAGGTCGCACAGTTTGAATTATTGATAATTCGATATGATAAAGGTAACCTCAATAAACTATTTGTTTTTAAGCATTTGATTTGTTTTGACCACGGAATGATATCAGTTAGAGAACTATTGAAAACCAACACTACAGTGCTGGACAGCCAACTGTATCCGCAGCCTAGTTTGAGACTCATTGACAGTATGCACCCACCACCAGGAGTCGAACTCAGGACACTTCGGTTACAAGCCAAGCTCGCATACCATTTAGCCACTGGGACCCGATTCATTGGCCCATGTTTTTAGTTTAATTTTGCACTTGCCGTTGATTGATCATGGGGGATTGAAATGTTTGGTCTTTGTTAACATGTCGGCCCTTGGTATAGACGCTTCGATGGCGTCTAGGGATTAACATGAAAGTAACTGGTTGGTGGTGAATAGCGGTGGAATCCAGGATGAGCATTTGGCCTATTCTGGATTCTCCAGATGGTATTTGTATACCAGCATTCCAAGTGATCGATGAAGGTGTTCCTATTGAGACATTTAAAACGACATGTTCAGGGTATGAATTTAAGTGGAAGCACTATCACTTAGTGCGATTGCAAGTACATCCGGTCGACGAGTCCCAGACAGGCCTAAAAAGAGATCCTGGATTGCATTGCTAGTCACTTGACACCTAAAAACAATATTAATGATCGTTCAAGTACCATGTAAACATTTTACATTTGGCAATCTGAAGTAATCCGACTTGTGACAATCCTAATATGAGAAGTGATTTCGTTACTGACAATAGGGTATTATATTACACAATATGTAAACTATATGATTCGGTTTATACTCAATCGTGCAACAGAATACATTTTGAAGGTGTCGCTCTTTAGCTTAAGTACCTGACTTTGTTTCAATAGGTTCTGGCGTCGAGCCCTTGTCCACTTACTTCAGCTGGGACATTTTAGCGTCATAAGCCTTCAGAAAATAAGTGTGATTCACAGCCTGATACAGTGAAACTTTAATCCAGGTGGCGATAACAACAACTGGATGAAACCGTGAAGGAGGTAGCTTAAAGTTTAAGCGTATGACTATAATCAAACAGTTTGTGCTCCTCTTCATTCTTTATGGAATCTCTTTTATATTTAGAGTTTAAATAAGAAAGCAAATAGTAGTATTAATGTACATAAATACATTAATTGTTCTTATTATTTTGAAATGAGTGAGTAAATGTTACTTAAATGGATATGTGAGGTACATTTGCTGTATTATTAACTCTCTGACGTGCTTAAGTCACCGATTCCGTAGGACACTGTATGTATGTTCGAATAATAACTGTTCTACAGTAGTATGTTTCACTTCTGTAAACCCAAAAATATATTAAGGTGACTTCAGAAAATCATTCTCTCCCTACATATATAGAAAGAACAAAAGATAGGACTTTTGCACACACACACACACACACAAATGCCTTACATCAAAGACACACTAACCAGTGTTGATTAATTGCATAAAACCCGAAATTACTCGATGCCAGTATCTTCTCAAAAGATCAAAATAATTGAAAACTGAAGACAGAAAACCTTCAATCTATGCTGCGACTATTGAAATGGTTTGTTTCCCTTCTTTTAACTGATCCGTAACATACCAGAAAATCTAACGAAATCGGTTTAATTGGTTTTCTTGGGGACGACGACCTCAAAATTAGTTACATAGACAGAAATCACTCCCAGACGCCAAATGTCATCATCATCATCAAAAAAGAAGAAGCTTAGTGACATTTACTGTTACACCTATATGGGCTAATTATTTTCCCTCCACTATCAATTTTTATCCATTTCTTTTCCATTAATCGACTACTGATTTCTGTTTCTAACATCTAACACTTTTTTGCCATCTTCAATCAATTTTCCGATCAAATAAATATTTTCATTTAGTTTGTTCTCAAATATTTACTTTTCATTTTATCCTTCTGTTCAATACACGCATTCATTATTTCCACTGTTTGCCTTAATATTATTTATCATTTTCACATTTCTTTTATTTATATATCTGAGAGAAAAGAAATAGATATATGGTAAAATAAATCTAAGTTAATTAGTTTTTGATTTATTTGTCAGTTTAAACGAAAAAATTTTCTTTTCCATTCAAGTGACTTGGTTAAATCAGAGTGAGATGTGGAGAGGTAATTGTTGATCTTATTCTGTTGCTTTTGATTGCCTAGTTTTCCTTCAACAATTCACGTCAATAGTGACGGAAGCAATAATACGCGATTTTATCACCTATTGGTTGATGGTGATTATAAGTGGAATCCAGGATGTGTATTTCGTCCTATTTAGGAATCGTCATCTGGATGTACCCACATTCACCAGTGAGTCAGTGATAGTGTTCCCACCGAGGCTCAAAGTCAGTGTCCACAGACTCAAGAGGTGACTTTCGTGGCCCAAGTGGTCTAGTGGATTACGCCTTGGCTTTTAAGACTATGAGCACTGGGTTCGAGCCTTGGTGGGGGCACCATCACTGACTCACTGGGGAATGCAGGTACACACGGCCGACGAGCCACAAACAGGACGCATGCACTAGTCATCATCAACCAACTGACTTCGAGTTACATGACCAGATATCGTTGAATCATCTGCACAAGGAGCTGACATGTCAACCTGAGACCGAGCACTTCGATCCAATCAATCGATGGGAAAGTGTGAATTGAATTAAGAGGTTTTGTCATCTCTTTTGAAATTATATTTCAGTCTACCAAAATAATTAACGCGTAATTAAAAATAACTTTGTAAAACAGATAAATAGACTACGGATACTCTTAAAACAAGAGGTGATTACCTTCACTCAGTAACCTGGTAGGGGACATTTTGGACTACTGAACTTAAGTGTGGGTAGGAACATCATCACTCACCGAGATGCATGTACATCCAACTGACAAGTCCGAAATAGAATGAAACGTGCATCCTGGATTCCTCTGACGATAAACACCAAACAAATGCCATAAATAATAACAGTCGAAACATTAACACAATGGTCATCCCAAGTGCTACCAAATGATAAATTTAAAGAGATCATAACATACCATAATAATGCCAAAACAATATTTCTTATAAAAGTACGAGAGGGAAACTGTTGCATGACAAAATTACACCATGTACATTCGCAAAACTTTCAGTGAAAATAAAAATAATCAAATATGATAACCATTTATATTATCATATATTTCATTTGATCTGTTTTGTGTAATTAATATCCATTTTTATAGTCCGAGGGAAATGTACCTCAGATTTCTCTTCGCTTCCGATTAATTTTTTCTATAAGGACTAACAGTACATAGCATGTTGTTAATGCATTCAAATATTCATTCATGCAAGAAGTAGAATTTGAACAGATTGATTCAAATGTATTGGAACAATCCAGCAGTATACCTTATACCTTTAGCACTGAATATTTAGTTGTAAATTAACTAACTAACAAATTCATCCATTTTATATACCCTGAAGTAGCCAGTATGTTCGACCATGACACACTGAGGTGGATGCTCATCGATGACGTTGGTTGACGGTAGCGTTATACTACACAAGTTGTCAGGAAATCAAATCCTCGGGGTCACTGAATGGTCAACGAGCTTGTTCTCGTAACCTGAATATCTTGTGTACTATCCTTGGTACGACAAGGGGCTACACACTGCCGATGACTCTTAAACTAAGACAAAACAGCTCTTTATTGCTTCTTTATTTTTAATGATTTCTAATCGGTACTTTGTTTCGTGACGTAATATTCATTGAAATTAATCCATCTGTGAAGGTGAAGAAATCTAAAAGTAATTGCTTATTTTTTTTGTGAAAAGTTGATATTATCTTGAAGAGATGAAATCATCGACCACTTTTTTATTCTTTGTTCTTTTTCTCACCTTCAAGGTCGTGAAGCAAAAGTAGCTGTTTTACAACTTAACTGCTTAACATCCACTAAACCGGTGGATAGATCACAGGCAAAAAAGCTCACCTTAGAAAAAACAAAAGGTAATAATACTAATATTTTAACTGAAGGTTTTCGGTAATATTTAACCTTATTTACAAAATTTTAATACCTCAGTACTGAACAAAGTTTGTGTTATGACAATTTTCATGCCTGCATAGAAATCTCTACTAACTGACGCATCAGCTATTATTATTGTGTTTAATTAAATGTATTCTATTTTACAAATCTGTTACTGATTAACACAGACACATGCAATCCCTGAATTTACATAGAGATCTAGAAAATACTAACCAGCAGTACTCCACTTGTTAGATGACATCTATCATATAACATACTATGACCGCTTACAACGATAGAATTATAACATAAATGCCAATAAACTGAAGTTCGTTTACATCTCTGGAGATGAATAGAGCTATTCGTCAAGAATATCTTCGTTAAGAAAAGAATTATCCTCACACTATTGAGATTCACTTTTTTGAATACTGGTTTTGTTCACATGATATTGTATTCAAGTGTAAAAGATACTTAAAATCAGATGAATTTGAAAATATAGGTGGGAGGTTATCAACTTGTAAATACCAAAACTCATAATTATTGAGGAAGAGTGGTCATATACACCAAAAACTGTATATGATAAAGTTTTTTGGGCCGCATTAGTTTATCGCTTTGAAATCTATTTCAGAATGCATAGAAATGATGTATAATCTCATATATGAAGTAGATTATCTTAAGATAGCATTAACAATTAACGAAAAGTACTCATTGAATATCACACTTTATTGTGTTATTGAAAGTGTCTGATTAAACGTTATAACACCGAGTTCCATAATAATTACTATCTACTAATAGTACCTTGTTAAACGCCGTAAATAGTTAACGAAATTGTGAGGTTTTTTAACATCTTTCTATATTACTTTAAGAGGTAAGCAGAATATGACCAAAGTTAAGTTATATAAGTTTGAGTGGATTCCGTTTAGACGATGACTTTATTAATACGACTGACTTCATTGGAAAATCCTAAGATACTTCCAGAATAAGTGTCAAATATCCAGATCGCAGAGACCCTAGACCTATCGCTGATTTCAGAAGACTAATCTTAATACGCAGAACACTGTGCACTTTAACCGGCGCAGAACAGCAGAAAAGGTTTGGCAACACGATTGTTTATTTTTCAATCCATAACGAAGCAGATTTACAACGGTTAATCAGTGCCAAAGCCTGTAAATAAACATTAATATAATGTACAACAATACTTCTGATAGTACTTCTCCAATCTTACGTCAACCAGTACACAATTAAGCACTGACAGTCTTCTTGTCTCCCACCAATGGACACCAGCTAGAATAAACAAACTACTCAATGTTCACCAGCACTGACAATAAGTTTTAAGAAAGGCATATTTTTAACACTGCAAACATCATGTGAACATTTAGCCGAAAATTTTAGCCGTTATTTTCAAATCATATAGTTACACACAGTGGTCTCTGGAAACGGTAAATATTCAGATCAAAATATGTTTTCTGCTTCATGTCACCACGATCTGCATAAATAGCAACTGATGAATATGACTTTGTGTATTATCAATTCTCTAGATTATCTGGCCACCTTATCGGCTGTTAGAACTGACTTAGCCGTCTGAGATGAGTTCATCTGTGCACCCCGCTATTCAGCCTAGTCCAAAATGGCCATCTAGTGCTTACATTACACTGATCTTCTAAGCGAGAACAAGCGTTTCACCTCGGTGATCTCCAACTACTGATATTATTCAATAATATCCACTACATTGTAATACTAAGCCTGCCTAAATGACTTCACAATGATAAAATTGATCTCTGTAAAATAGTGTACTATCCATACTGCTGTCACACACTAGTATTGTAACGAAAGAAGACAAAAGACTTAGTAAAGGAAATGTTTATTTCCAATTTACTATCTTTATATAAACAAATTATGTACACCTTATCTTCAGCTCACCATTTGCACAAATCTGCCGTGTTGTGCTACTTCTGCCCTTCCTTCCGACTGTGTTTCTTTGTGTTCCTTTCACGTCTCCCATATATCTGCGCAACACTGTATCATTCGTTTCCTCTAATATTAAATCTCTTTCCTTGTCATTTGATGTTTTTTGTGCCGATGAACATTTCTTTATATATACTACTGATAAATTTTTCAGTAGCACACGCCACAGTATAATTTTTATTTTTCTTTGAAATTTCAATCTTTTAGGAAGTCAACTGTTCACAGTTAGTAAGAGTCCTAATCATCCATTAAGGTTAGCGATTGCAGTGCATCGAAGAATCATAGTCTTCCAATGGCATTTATTTACTGGACGTTCTTTATCATCATGGAATCAGTTGGCTCAACCAGATCCCATTGAAAACTTTCAAATTATGCGAGTAAGTTTCAGTATCCCTGAGTTAAATTATCCGCTTCTACTGTGATGTGCTGCTGTCTTTTCCCCCTTGAGTTTCTGAATAGTTGATTCCTTTCAAAAACATTTTCCGTCTAAGATTGGTATCAGCCGCTGTGGTTACAAAGACGAATCAGTGAAGTTTGATGGGGAACATGTTTTTCATTCCTTTGCGTTCTAAATGGGACATGCGGCTTAACGATAATAATAACAATAATAACAACAGCTTTATTATGCACAACAGGTTTATAGAGTATGTATAATTTTCAGAGTAGTTTATTGCATAATATTTACTCTTCATCCAGGAGTTTCAGGTAAAAACAGTCATCTCCAGTACACCATGCTACACAGTGATTTAGATCTGAAGAATAAAATAATCCACTGCGGTATTTTTCTTTGGTTGCCCAGAATTTGAACAACAGTAGGTTGTAAACCAATAAAAAAAGGCTCACGAGTACAATTGGAGACCCACGGATATAACTGAGTGGTTATAACTACAAGAACTAAAAAAATAAAATACATTGTCTCTGATGGAAGTTCAGGTAGCTCATTGATTCAAGTCGGCCTCCAAGTTTGAGTAGAGGTGTTGTTTTTACGGGGTAGGGTAACTAGCGCCACTCCTAACTTTCTCTGTTTTCTAAACTAGCTAGGTTTGGGAGTTGGTTGGCCAAGAGTCAAATTTGGAACTACTGCGTGGTTGGCGAGCATTATACCAGTGAAAAACCGACGAACCACAATGAGTATGATTCATCCTTAAACCAAGACTGTGGAATATTTTCTGTTGGATTTATTGTGAAGGAGTGATGATAATCAACTTATTTCAATTTCATAGTTTTGACTGAATAAAGTTTACTGATTAACATGACTGGAATTAATGTTGAGCTTGGAGGACATACTCATCTATACTGACCACGGTTAGCAGATATCATACTGGCATTAATACCGTCATGCAAAAGCAGATCATTCGATACAACAGACAGCAGTAATATGTTGTCATTACGTAAGGTCTATACAGCAAAATTCTCATTTATTTGCATACGACTAACTCATATTTTGACTGAGTCACTAAACACGCATCAGTAGGACTACTATGACCTTTTCAAGGATAAAATGTATTTAGGGCAAGTCTAGACAGTTATGACTTGTAAAATACAACCTAAAAATATCAAGTACGTTGCAATGATGCTCAAATATTCATGATAGTGAATGAATTAGAATTTATGTCATTTTGTGAACTGAATTACTTGGTAAAATACTCACCACAGTCAGCTTATTGGCAGATAATATTGGCTGAAGGTATGCGGCACTGTCTGACCGTAAACGACATGTTCCTAGGCTATGCAAATACGTAAGAATAAATACGGTTAAATACTGGTTCACTCATAGCCTTATGTATTCCCATTGAGTCATATAAAAGAAAAGGAGTTCAGCGAAGAGTTTTAACATGTGAATCGTCATTGCTTCTGAGATTTGAAGAAGTTTGATTCGTACTCTTTTAGCAAGATTCTGTGGATGGCTTTGTAGCTACTTTGTGGGTTTGCTTGGTGTCCTGAATGGATCGATTGTTCAAGAATAGAGCTTCGGGTTGACCTTTATTCTCCTTTAAAAAGCCATGACTGTGGGTAAGTGTTTGGCGATACGTTTGGATGGCAGACTCTTGGTACGGCTGACATACTTAGCCAGCTCCACACGAGCAGGTGAATTGGTAGATGCACAGTAATGAGACCAACAGTGGTAGTTTATCCTTCATGTTCATGAAAATAGTTGGTTTCGTAGAGAAGGTTAGTCGGAATTCAGCCGCCTGTCTCGCTCACTGAACAAAACCTGAACTCTGCATACAAAAGAAGTTTGTTCAGCCTTTAAATCTAGAGCGAACCTGACCTATCTTAACACCAAATACGTAATTTTTGCTTCGTCTTTTTTGCACTTGTTTGTTTCCTAATTGTATGATATTTTCTTCCCCCACCGCTTATTAAATCTCTACCTCTTATCTCCACTGCTGTTAACTTGACTTTTATTCAGTTTTAATTTTCGCTAAGCTCTACTCAACCCCGTCAATTAGATTACGTCATTCAGCTTGCTAATTTAATCTTATCTTAGTTTCTAACCCATTAACGCTTCCTACATCACGTAACTTGTTATCTAAAATTTACAATTCAAATGACACATCTCTGGAAATATTAATTTTGTCGCTAAAACAGTTTACTATATGTGTGTGATTGTACAGCTTGATAATGATATCGCCGAGAAGAGTAACTCTTCGCTGAACGTCTTTCTGCACTGCAGTTCAGACCATAACCAGCGTATTTGTTAGATTATCTTACTCTTGAATATGCAGATCATACCTTTCTCCTCAACATAACTCATCATTACCAATATGCATATGAAATATCTTTGTCCGAATACGATTCATATCTGCAGTTTCACTGTCAAGTATGAAAACTGAGAAACATAAGCTAACACACTTCTCATCGGTTTCTTCCTTTACGTATCATTTGTTTCCTTTTAAACTGTGTCTTCCTAGTGACCTACTCAAGGACTGATTACTTATTTTGAGGACAGAATACACAGTTTTGTGTTATATCCCAAATATATCTCCTTGTAAAATCTCTATTAATCCCTTTGGCATATTCTGATTAAGGTGATATTGATCAAATATACTAATCACGATGCCAGAGTTTGAATGGGAAAAATTGAAGTACAAAAGGTTCTTTAACAGAGGGACGATTTCTTCATGTTGGTAAAATATATTAATTTTTAACTCTCGAAACCCATAGAATAATACATGTATCTTTCTTACCTTGCCCGAACCCAGAGTAAATTTAATGAATTATTTAGAATTCAACTGGTGCATTTGGAAATACGATTTATTTTATAAGTGATTCCGGAATGATATTCACACCGACAAGCGGATTCAAATGAGAATATAGCAGAAGAGCACTTTGAGGACTCCGTACACTAATCATCATAATGTGCTGAAATACTTTCTAATGGAAGTAAAACTATAAATTTTGCTTTTAACAATAAGATTCAGTGGTTGAAAAAAAGCTTGGTTCTGTTATACCATCCAGAAGACTAATAAATTTTATTAACATACTGATCCAGGATGAAACATTTTCCTAGGGAACATTTTAGATATGATGTACGTCTGCAAAAACAGAAACCATCTAAAAAAATATGCATACATTTTTGACTGGACAATAATTAGTAACATGTGTCTAGTCCTTTTGTTTACTGCAGACTGAATTCTATTCCTACCGATTGCTTACAACCATCTAATAACGATAATCCTGAGTGTACCGTGATGGCGAGCCACCTAGATTGCTAGCCACATTTTAAACTTGATTGATAGAATTCAGTCTGCACCAAAACTAAGGACCAGGCACATTACACTAGTTACTGACTGGTGTCCAATCAAAAATATCCAATACACTCCTACAGGAGGTCAATCACGAGTCTGAATAGCTGCTCAGTGATAACGTCTTTAACTGCAGGCGGCACTGGTTGACACGGGTCAGAATCTCAGAAGGGATGTGAGTTCCTTGAAGATTGCAGATACACCTTTCTGACTGGTGAATGCCAACAAGCACGAAACCTAGGCAGAGCAAGGCTTCCTACCGATTACCTCCAACCATCTAATAACAATATGCATTCATTGCATATAAACTTATGTATGAATGTTAATCATTTACAAATACACTTTGGATTCATTACAATCACTTTTCTGGTTTTTCTCAAGCATAATTAGCCGTCTATTATAAAAAAAGTCTAATACAAAAATTGTTAGTGAATAGGTGAACGCAAATAAAAAGAACACTCATATGCAAATAATTTCATATAATACGGGCTAACAATGACAAAATATTCACTGTTAATTCATTTTCAGATTATCATTTTCATATTCACCTACTTTTTATCTGTTGAATAATTTGCTCAAACAATAATAATAGTAATAATAATAATGATAATTTATTTTTATTTTCTTTTATAGGAAGTTCATTTAATTGAACCAGTTCAAACGTTAAGCTTTGTAGAAGGTATTCCTGGAGGAAGATTATGTGTAGGATATAGAAATCAATTTATTTTAGTTGATGAAAAAAATAAAGAGACAATCCAGCTATTTCGTACAGAAGGTAGTCGAAATCAAGTTGTCTCAGCTTTAGAATTATGGGCTGATGAAGAGCATGAATTATTATTGTGCTTTACAAGTAAGTAGAATCAGGGGAAAAAAATAATAACAATAACGTCCTTGTTCCTCCTAATTTTTAATTATTTTCTTATTTATGATTAAATTATACAAATTTCAGTAGAAGAAAACAAGCATTTTTATTAATAAACCCCTGTGGATATTCTAGAAAGTGTACTCAGCCTGAAGGCATCTTACTGGCATTTAAAGCTGGGCAATTAAGAGCAAAAATATAATAAAATAAATAATCAGTACAAAAAATGTTACAAGTCTAACTGCTATTATCTTTGTTCAACTTTGATTTTAAGTTGATTTTGCATTTCTCCTTCACTGATTATGTTGGAACGAATTGCACGACCTGCTCTGAAAAGTTAGTTCCTAGAAAGAATGCATCCACGATGTATCCGAGTGTAAACGCGAAATTATTTTCCATCGTGACGACTAGCGGCAGAATACAAGATGGGCGTTATATAAAACATGCAATATTGATTATTTGTCTTGTAAAAATAAACATTCCTCTGATAGAAAGAGGTGGGGAGAGAGGGAGAGAGAGAAAGAAAGGAAGAGTGATTCCACCAGCAGGCTATTAGTTAGAAAATTAACTTTCATACAGCATAAATTGAAGTTTAGTTGATGTGATTGTCACCTGATATATATATATATATCCAAGGTTTTGATAATAAATCAAGACTCTTAGCTTTGATTACTTCCTTAACCATTTTCAAAGCAATTAAGACCAAAGAAAGGACATTCTCATTACTGATAAATTACAAATATTTGGAGTTGTTAGACAAAGCTGTACAAATTTTAGATGATGGTGACAAGCCCTGGAATCTAGAATAAAACACATCATCCTATGTGACCCTTGTGATCTAGTGGACAATTGCTTTGCTATTTGAAATGAAGGGTGCAGTAGACATCTGTAAAAATTACATTTGTAAAATCTCAGCAAAATTGAAATACGTAATTCTAACGTCTCCTAAGTTGGGCAAACTGGTCCGAACTTCTTCAGGGAAATTAATCGAAATTAACATAACAGAGGTTTACATATAAAAATGACATCTCATGTTTTTAAAAACTTTTTCCAATCATATGAGTCGTGAAAAAGGTATCAACATGTATAATAAACAAAATTGTATGTGCTGTGATCAAAATTTGATTTCAGACTTTCACATATTAGTCTACTTTTGTTAAACAATTTAAACAGAGTGTACTTTTTAGCACACCCCTCTAAATGTAAATAACATGGGGCGTAGACGTAGTTCCATTGACTTCATAATTTCGTCTGCACTTGAAGGACAGCGAGCACTGAGTTCGTCATCAGAACGAAATAAATTACAGATGATATTTAAACAGTCATTAACGGGAACATTCGTGAATAATGAATATACATCGAAACTTGCCATTATGTCATGTTCTTCCATATGAGTCAAGTTTATTTTTCTCTTAAATTCATGCTAATTCTTCACTCCATGTTCCACTTTCATTTCATATGGGCTTAGTATTCGATAAATGTATTCATAGAGTTTGCAGTTTGGAAAACTAGTGAAATCCACAACTGGACGTAATAAAACTGCTGGTTTGTGTATTTTTGGTAATTCATAAAATCTGCAGTGCATCGGTGGCATAGCAGTTAGGACGCTCGCCGACCATGCACATGGTCCGGAGTTCGATCCCCGGCCGACGCACTCCTCTACCTCGGTAAGCCAGAAAAATGCTGGTGAAGAGGAAAGGTTGGGCATGAGGCTAGCAACCCCATCCTGTAAAATTAAACACCATGGCTACAGAAACTTCAAGTCTCTAGCTTGAAGCCCTATGTTTCACTGGGGAACGTGAAGGAAAAAATAAATAAATAAAATCTGCAGAGGCTGCAACTATTTTGTAGCCAGAGTAAACCAAAGTGATACACTGAATATGGAGTGAAGAATTAGTATCAATTTAAGAGGAAAAACAAAGTGGGGCATACTGAAGAAGATGACATAATGGCAAGTTTCGATGTTTATTCATTATTCACGAATTTTCCCGTCGTGGCACAGTAGTTAGGACTCTCGTCGACCATGCACATGGTCCGGGGTTCAACCCCCTGCCGACGCACACCTGATATCTATGGTCAGCCGGCAAAATTTGGGCTACCGATATCACATGCTGAAAATTTCATGCCTGTACCAAAAAATACGGTGTGGAATCAAGCTGTAATCAAAAATAAAAAAATAAATTAATTGTTTAAATATTATCTTTATTGTCTATCTATTATCTAGTTACTGAGGTGGAAGAGATCGACAGGAAACCAAAACTGGTTCAGTCCACTCTTAAATCAAGTAATTATCCCAAAGCCTTCATAAAAGATATTGAAAATGTAAAGATGAGGATGGATAGAAACTTGTAGCTAAAAATTGGGTTAGTACAACGGTGATTCCTTACCGCAGAGAAACATAAGATGAGATAAAGCGAATCCTTAACAGTCACGACATAAGAGTGTATTTTCGTTCAACTAATACCTTACGCTCATCACTAGTGAAGGTTGGGATAAAGTAGAATTGTGTGTACTAGATCAATTGTGGGAACTGTGACGCCGTATGTGTAGGAGAAACTTTCAGACAGGTAAATGTAAGAGTGAAAGAGCATAAACAATGTCTAAAAGTGGTTCCAAAGACGCTTGCAGGCTTAAAGAAGCTAGATAACGGATCAGTGATTGCACTGTATTCGAAAGAAACGGGACACAAAATCGACTTTGATAGGACTAAGGTTCTACAGAAAGGTTTTGGTTCTTATGAAGAAAGACTGAATGCCGAAACCCTACATATATGGGTGAATCCCAACAGTTTAAACAGACGTGAAGGTGTGATGTCAGCTGATGCATGACAAATTCTGATTAATAAATAAATAAAGGATTTATTTCACTAATTAATGATACCTGGTCGAAATTCCCAATTGTTTATATCTTCTTATGGAGTAGCTAACATATGTTTCACAACTGTATACTCATACACACACCATTGTGTACTGCATTCACACATATATTTTCATATTCAGTTATCTACGACCATGAACTTTTAGTCAAACGTATTCTGAAAAAAGTACACTCTGTTTAAATTGTTTAACAAAAGTAGACTAATATGTGAAAGTCTGAAATCAAATTTTGATCACAGCACATACAATTTTGTTTATTATACATGTTGATACCTTTTTCACGACTCATATGATTGGAAAAAGTTTTTAAAAACATGAGATGTCATTTTTATATGTAAACCTCTGTTATGTTAATTTCGATTAATTTCCCTGAAGAAGTTCGGACCAGTTTGCCCAACTTAGGAGACGTTAGAATTACGTATTTCAATTTTGCTGAGATTTTACAAATGTAATTTTTACAGATGTCTACTGCACCCTTCATTTCAAATAGCAAAGCAATTGTCCACTAGATCACAAGGGTCACATAGGATGATGTGTTTTATTCTAGATTCCAGGGCTTGTCACCATCATCTAAAATTTGTACAGCTTTGTCTAACAACTCCAAATATTTGTAATTTATCAGTAATGAGAATGTCCTTTCTTTGGTCTTAATTGCTTTGAAAATGGTTAAGGAAGTAATCAAAGCTAAGAGTCTTGATTTATTATCAAAACCTTGGATATATATATATATATATCAGGTGACAATCACATCAACTAAACTTCAATTTATGCTGTATGAAAGTTAATTTTCTAACTAATAGCCTGCTGGTGGAATCACTCTTCCTTTCTTTCTCTCTCTCCCTCTCTCCCCACCTCTTTCTATCAGAGGAATGTTTATTTTTACAAGACAAATAATCAATATTGCATGTTTTATCTAAATAAATAACTTGTTTTGGGTGTGGTTAACAAAAAATAACCTACAGATTACTGTGACTTCTACTGGAAGTAATGATACGTACCATGAGTATATAATAAAAGCAGTGGAGTTTGTGGGTAGGGGGTGGGGCGTTATTCATTTCATTTCTCTGTCTAAACAGTACAGAAAGAAGATTGAATTTAAAATGAAAAAAAGATTTTGATTATATGTTTTCAATTCTGGGTGGATTATAAATAAAAATTGGAGAATAGAACACTTTAATAATTCTGTCGACATACCTATTTCATTTCAGATAAATCTGTTTTTGTTAGAGAAACACTGGAAAGTAGATAAAATACTAATTTCAGCAGTTTTTTTCTAAATGTTCACTACTAATAAATAGTGAAAGTAGTAACAAATGGATTTGAAATATCCATGTGATTTAATTCACACAAGTCAGTAAAGCCATCTCTTTTAGTGACTTCACTTCAAATTTGTAGAACTATTTGGCAGTTTATGCAGATACAGTGTCCATTCAGATATTTAGAAAAAAACATTGGACAAAGAAGATCTTTCTCGATAATTTCCTCTTCCCGCTCTAAAATTATATATATATATATAAACAGGATATTCTAGAATAGTTGTCATTAACAATATTAGTGTTTTTGGTCTAAATAATATCGATTTGTTAAGATCACAATGGAATCACCACAGTTCAAGAAAGATCCATAAGTCACAATAATAAGCATAAAAATATGATAGTAAATATAATATCAAATGAAAATAAGAGAATTTCCACTACAAATTGAGGAATGCGTCTGAACCAACTTCTCTCGGATGCATCATTAGTTAGTTTTCTTGATGTATATCCCATCAGCTGGCCTCAGCAATACATAGTAGGCGAACTCTTAAGATGAAGCTAAGACTAGTTGGTATGCGGTAGTTGACTTTGAAAGCGGCCTCGTTGATATCAGTCTTGTATTCTGTATCCGCGAGATGAGATAGAATAGAGCTATGAATGGATCTTATTTGTTCTTTACTTAACCACGTAGGATGATGTTCTGAAAACAATGGTCGGAGGTTATTGTCCGTGAGTAACAAAATATATAAGAAAGTGTACGAGAAATAAGAATGTGTGAAAAATGGTGAATAATCTTACTTGATGAGCAATCATTTGCAAACCGTTGACAAGAAACAAAGGAACAATAGATTGTAGGGGGTTACAAAAGGAGAAATTTATAAAAAATAAAGGGACTAAATACAGTTTAGTATACAAAAATTCAGAAGAACAAAATTGACACTAAGGTGTTGGTAGTAAAAGAGATTGAACAAAGACTTCTTTAAACACAGAGTTCAGATTTTCTCTTATGGACTGCTAACGCTTCGACTGCATAAAGATGTTAGCGAATTCCTTTTGATTGATTTAATCATACTTCATATGTGACTCTGAGTGAAGTCTATGCTAATACTGCGTAACCAGAAATAATAATATGCTTCATAATCGAGCTGTTGACTGTTCTGAATTCTCCTTTTGACAACCATACTGGTAAGTGTTTACAGGTATGTCTAGGCAGTGAAATTCTGGTACACTGGATGTAGTTAACTCTACAAAAGCAAGTGGACTGACAAATGCACATTCAATTTCATGCAGTAATTTCCCTTTGATATACCTGGACAAAACAGGAACAAAAAATTTAAATTGACAGACATTATGATTATAAGACATAAATCCTGCTGAAAACGTCATCCTGTTATTAATATTGCATCACTTTGTGCTATTTGAATAAACTTATCTAATATGGAATTATGATGTTATCTTATTTCTTCGATTGTTCCCATGTGTATACATTCTAAAGTAGTTTTAATCTAAATTCACTAGGTGAATATATCCACATGCTTGAATTAGTTAACTTTGAAACAGAAGCTGTAAATATTGATTAACTGGATAGAAGAAGAGTTCAAAGTATCAGAATTACTAAAGATATTTATAGAAATGGATGCTGTTAGGCTTTTCCAATATTCCCTCCTAACTCTAGAATAATATTTATTCTTCTATATTTACTAATAAGCCTACTAACAACTCATTTAATTTTTATCCTTTCATCTCTTAATCTGACTGAATTAAGTGATCTTAAATATCCCGTTCACCAGTTAATAAAGCAAATTATGTGAGCAGAAAGATTCTGTGTTAGACTAGCAGCAGCCCATCCTCTGTAAAAGTAATGCTACTGAAACTTAGTAGCTCATGCTTGAAGTCCTATATTCCACTCGGTAAGCAACGGAGTAAAGAAATGTGATTGTTCTAGCTTGTTCATAGTAAAATTGTTTTAGATTTGTAAGCCGATGACAAAAGCGGATAAAATAAAATCGTATTGCTGTTCTAATCAAATAACGAATTATTTCAAGAGACTACTGATAATAAACTTCTGTGTCATAATCTTGAAAAATTGGCTTCCCTTTTCAGCCTATTTTTGAGTTATCTTTGTAACTGATGCCATGCCCAAACTATAATAAATTAGAATTTTCAAAAAAACCTTTTCCCAAGATATGCAACTGACTGCAATCGATAAAAGTTTTACTAATGTTTCATGTCTACAATTCTTTAACCTACAAGAACAAATATCGATTTAGAACTTAAAATAAGAGTGTAAAAATATTAAAGCCTTTATATTCTACAGCATAGAATAAAGAAAAAACTAATTAAGTCAGCTTGCTGATGAAGCTCTCTGAGATTGTCTTATTTTTTAGAACAGCACTGATATAATGCGCCACTGACTGCAGATGTTAAAAACTCTAGGTCATAGCAAAATGCTAAGCAATGACCAGTAAGTAATACCAGTTCATACATGAAATGTTTATGCTATGCTCATTGTGAAACCTCTCTAAATGATAACATCTTCAACACTTGACTAACAGACTCAATATCCTGAAGACCTCAAGCAACTGATGAACTCTTTTCCTAGTTTCCCACCCTGACCAGCAATGATATATTTGGTTAACTCACTTTAAACTTCTAAAAAGATTTCTAAATTTTATTTGTAGGCTTTTGATAACAGTTTAAACTTATTTGATAAGCCAGAGTTCATCATTCTGTTAGATGAAGAAATGGTTTTTGAAGCCAATTACACCAAGGTATTTGATGAAAGTATTAAAGATTTTACTTCTTTTTACTATAAACACTGTCACAGGAACCTGTCATTTTCAAAAACTTTATTTAACTTCATCATCTGGTATCGGAAGTCGTCGTCAAGCTCCACTGATCAACAGCCCTGTTGATACAAGTTTTAACTGGAATATGAAAACGACTATGGAAACAAGCGCAGTCAAATCATCACCATCTTTATCTCAAACACAAGGGTCAAACTCAGTAGACTCACCTAGTCCAACAGGTGGACCAATAGCCAGAAGTTGCTCACCAGATCCTCTGTTTCATCCATTGAATATCAGCGCATCATGTGAAGAAAAAGTGAAGACAAGTGACTTTGATTTTGCATGGAACTTTGAACCACAACAAGTTGGTAAGTTACTGTTAATAAGTTCTTTTTCATAACACAATAAATAACTGAAGAATATAAACATGCCATTCAATTCAAATATGGCCGGAAAGAATCACCAACAAGAAACTATGGGAACGAACAAAACAAGAACCAATCGCACAACAAATATGCAGGAGAAAGTGGAGATGGATTGGACACTCGCTGAGGAGGCCGCTGGGTGACATCGCGCTTCAGGTCGTCGAGTGGAATCCGAAAGGGAAGCGACGAGTGGGACGTCCAAGGGTGACATGGAGGAGATCGTGTGAAGAGGAATTGAAACAGTATGGAATAACATGGGTGCAGGTGAAAAGTACGGCAGAAGACAGAAGCAAATGGAGACGTGTAGTTGAAGCCCTATGTTCCACTAGGAACCCAAGGAAATAATAATAATATTCAATTCAAATAAGGCATTCTTGCAGAAGAAATGAGTCATCATTATTCCTTTATGTTCGGAGCGAAGCAGAAGACTTCAACATCACATCTCCACTTCCTCCTATTTTCTGCTGCCCACTTTAAGTGCCCATTGTCTCTCTTTTCCTACTCAAGCGATCTTCTCCATGTCACCCTCACATCAGCACCCAATCGTCTCTTCCCATACGGGTTTCAATCGAGCAATGACCTGCATTCCGTGCGATGCTATTCGACGGTCTCCTAAGCGCGTGTACAATCCATTTCCATTTTCTTCTACATATTTGTTGAACAATGGGTTCATGATTGGTTTGTTACCATAGTTTCTTGTTGCCACACAGAAGAACTGACTGACTTAACATTGGTGTTGAAAATCCAAATTTTGTTGTTTATGCTGCAGAGTGCAGAAAATTTCCACACTGGTCTTAGAGTGATGAAGGTCTGTCTTGCCTTTCCGATTCTGGCTGACTTTGACATCTTCATCCAATCATTTGGCCTGTATTTGAAATGATGCTACCTAGATAAGTGAAGAGAGGGTCCTCTTTCAAATTCCTTCCAGTGATATTGATTGGTGCTGGTTGTTGCTGCTGTTGACTGGTTGTTTTCATCACCTCCGTTTTCTCCACGTCCACTTGAAGTCCTGTCATAGCCGGCTGCTTCGTCAGCCATTTTGTTGGTTTCTACCTGCCTGTAATTCTCCGAGTTTGTGCGACATCAGATATAAATCATTCAAGCGCGAAATCCACATCTTCTAGAGTCTTATCATCGGTCAGTCCGACCTATTCCTGTCTTCTCTTTCCCCACGTACAGTGTGCCACATAATCCAGTCCAGTACAGTTAAGAATATCATCATTGATGATAGTCAGGCAGCCTTGTGTTACTCCTGTATTCACTTCAAACGCCTTACTGAGTTTTCCTTTGTGAGTTACCTGACACGTGCCACTGTCACACATGTGTACAAGAAGCTGTTATCATTCAGGTAATACAATAATAATAGGGGTGGTAGGCGTTGATATCATCATGACAAAAATTTCGGAAATACGGAAAGAACAGATTTCTTTCAATTACTTCCTCATCATCAAGTCTACACTAATATATAGTTTTTTCACATCAAAATACTTTACCAATCAAGTGGTTATTTTAGTTAATCAGTTCTAGGTATACGCGGGTGGGTGGGTGAAATCAAGAGGTTAAAGGTCATCAAAACAGTTTACGAATAGATGTTAGTAATAAGATACCTAAGTTTTGAGGAGAGCAGGGGTGAGAATTAATTACGGGATTCAAGATGATTCTTAAACGTTAGCGACAAGTAATCACAAAATCAAGAAATTTGTAATGTAGCAATGATGACTAATTTTCTATAGTTTTGGTTTGTAAGGGTTAGTTATGTTTTTAGGAGTTGATCACGGATTGATATCAGTTAGAGAAAATTATTCTGATGCTCGCTAGTGACTTGCTACAGGATGGAGTTTCCTAGAGTTCTAGTGAGAAGTCGTGACCAGTGAGGTCCATCCAGATGTCACGTGTGAAGATGGATATCCCACCGACGACACTGGTTGGGGTCGCGCTAAATCACGAATTGGTAGAAGTTAGAATTCATGAGCCGTTGAATCGGGTGCCAGTGGCTGAATAGTATACGAGCTTGCCTTGTAACCGGAAGGTCCTGGGTTTGAACCCCTGGTGGTGGATGCGTACTGCCGATGATTCGCAAACTAGGATGAAACAGCTGTCCAGTAGTCCAGTGCTGGTTTTCAATGGTTCTCTAACTGATATCAATCCGTGATCAACTCCTAAAAATGATGACTAAGCAGAAGAGGATGATTCAGAAGAGTTACGTAAAATAAAAGCAAACAAGTCAATAGAATTAGCTAGAATTGTAGAAATTAACAAAGTCAAAAGATAGTTACAGGGGAAAGAGAGAAAATCATTTTTAAAAACTTAATACATATTATGAAGCTGACTATGGCAAAGAAACGGGCTGTAAAAATTTCTTTCGAGATGACGCAAATATTTGGCTTGTTCAGATAAATTCCGATAACCTCTGATGTATGTAAACGTCGTATTCGTAGACCATGCGACGAAAGGTTGGGTGATATACGATAAATAAGTTTAAAAGCTTTGTTAGAGTCGGCTTGATGTCAAGTCAGTATCGGTGAGATGAGCTAGTCTGAGCTTCGTATAGCTTTATTCGGACTTTTGCTAAACCAAGATAGGAGGTGTTTAGAAATTCGACTATGAACTTACCTGACCGTACGCCCAATGTAACTAGCTCCTCAGCACGGGCAGTTAAACTGGTGAGTACACATGAAAGAGGCGAAATAGGGCAGCCTGTCTTTATTTCTTGAACTAAGTATTGGTCGACTAGTGAATACACAGTATAGCTTAGCTGCACAGAAAGTCCTTTTGAAGGCGCTTCGCAGACGTTGTGATAATATATCGCTATTGATATCACGCGTGAATTGTAATCTTAGGAAGACTGGCGTTTTGGGGACAGTCGGGAACTTCGACTTTTTACTTCCCGAGTTCATGAGTTTGTTCACGAATTTGGTTGGATATCCGTTTCTGCTTAATAGATCGCGAATATTACCGATTTCTTCGTTCAGTGTCTTATTTGAACAGATAACTCTAGCCCGTTAAACCGGACATCTAACCGGATTACGTTTGTACTGTAGAGGTACGAATCTCACGAAGTGAGCATATTGTCCAGTGGAATAAAGCTATAAGCACGTCAATACTAGATCATCTCGTCGATACTGGACATCAGATCGACTCTAACAAATCTTTTAAAGTTATTTATCATATGCCAACCAACCTCTCGCAAACAAGACTAGTGAAGACACAACTGATAAAATTCATGTTAACTAGATAATAAACCTCAAAGTACTTTGTTGGTTCAGTGGTAAAATGCTCGCCAACAGTTCATGTTGTCCAATTACATAAGTATACCAAGCGCCCTCAAACACACGTAGCAAGGATTTCATTGTCTGCATATAATGTGATATATTATTTATTGGGAGTGTTTTGTCTTTTCTGTTGTGTTTCTTGCTAGTTACTTCTTGTAACTCTCCATAACTGCTTTTTTATTGGCTTTCACACTATTATTGCAACTATAAAGACATTACTCAACATAATACTTACATCCATTGATAAATAGTGCACATTACATTATTGCTTACAATTACAGTTTCATTCCGATCTGTAATGTATCCCTAATACATAAACTTAGAATTCACGCCACCAATGTATGTAGATATTCGTCAAAGCGACAAAAAATCTCTTAGGTTAAAAATATAGCTAACATGCTTGCTTACACTTTGTCAAAATATAGAGTTGTTAATCATGGTTAGAAACATTTTCATTCATGTATATAAATCTTTGTTTTCCTCTAGCTGTATGTTTCCCATACATTTTTGGATTCAATCCAGCTGCCATTGAAATACGTTTATTGATCAATGGAAGTTTAGTGCATACAATGCTAGTAACTGATTGTAGATTGATCACGGCTAAGGTAATGTCACGTTTTGTTTGCTTCTTTTTTGTTTTGTCTTTTCACGTTAACTTCTTATATGTGAGGTAGATCATTTAACTAGATATATACTTCAAAAACACATCATGTTTATTGTTCCTTCTTCATTGCATATTTTTTGACAGTAGTTAACCATGCGTTATTTTACAGGATGGGTTTGCTAGCCTCATGCCCAACCTTTCCTCTTCACCAGCATTATTTCTGGCTTAGCGAGGTAAAGGAGTGCGTCGGCCGGGGATCGAACCCCGGACCATGTGCATGGTCGGCGAGCGTCCTAACCGCTATGCCACCGGTAGTTAACCATGCAGTATAAGCCTATAAATAGCAAACACAAATCAGTACGTGTTCCAAAGCAGAATACTTTGCGTGGTTTTAAGTAATCTCGTAATCTCTCAATACAAGTTGTTTTAACGTAGTGACTTTGTAATAAGTAGTTGTAATTTGTATTCCCTTGCTGTCTATACATTGGGTTGAAGCGTTAGAATATGATGCCAGCAAGTTGCATTATAAGTGGCACACTGTTAATAAAAAGTTTGTTTGCAGCGCCAGACATGTTCGTGATTTATTCAAAAACGGTGAATAGTTTGACAGTTAGCAGCGTCTTCGAAATCGTTTCTGTGTAGCATAAAAAAGCCAGTCAACCTGTATTGAGCTTGATTATGTCAATTCTAAGATGAAAAAAGATCACAAACCAGTAGTCTTATGCGTTTTAGATGCCCACCCGAATAAATACTGCTGTACACATATTGGCCGAATTCTGTGACTGATTAAAATTTGTGTTCCGACTATAGGTAATTATGATTGTACATCATAAAATTTGTGATTTCTGAAGAAACCCTCCTTTTACAATACAATATTTGGTGCATTCTGTAGCTATTGTTCATTCGTTGTGAGCACTGTTATCTGCCTTAAAACTGGCACTCAAGCGAAATTTTATATGATAGACGTTTTACATACAAAAGTGTTAGAAATAATAATAATCAATAGGTAGAATATGCTGCTCATAATCATATTATGATTATGATTTTGTGTTATATGAGATAAATTTATGTAATGCTTTGAAATAATGGAGAAGATTTGTAGATAAGGTAGACAAAATTGAATCAGTTGTGTTCTCTGAAGTTCTGGTCAATTTAATTGCGACGGATTTAATTCGTCGTCCATCTAGACAACATCTTCAGTTCAGGTTTGAGTATAAAATGAACTCATGCAAACAAATTGTATGAACTACAATAAACATTGCATCGTTGGTCAAAGTGGGCGTCCCTTTCGAATCCGAATCCAAGAACACAAATTGGCTGTGAAAAGGCACGACATGCATTCTGTCATATCGATGCATGCAGATAACTACACACACCAATTTGGTTGGGATAATGTAGAAATTTTAAATAAAGGAAACACCCAAAGTGCCGCCAGGGAATTCCTAGAAGCCAGGTACTCAAGTGAGTCAACCAGCGATTAACAAACACATTATTATAGAACAAATTCGCCAGCTAATAAAAAGTGAATCACACGACAAGAAAGTTTGGATTCCAAGTCAATAAAAATGATCAATAGAGACGTAAATTAACAACCAGTCAAGACAGTGGTTACCAGAAGACACAATTACATCATTCATGGAGAATTTAAATGAGTTCATTTTACGCTGAAACCTGCGCTGAAGCGATGTTGTCTTGAAGGACGACAAATTGAATCAATGTCAATTAAATCAACCAGCTCAAAGAACACAACTAACTGAATATCTATTGTTTATTGGGACAACATACAATGGGCGACCAGAAAACCATAAGCCTAATATCAATTTCACTGTTTGCTAACAACGTCATCTGTTCTCTGATTGGTATATTCTGTTCATCGTTTCCTCTTGCCTATTAGATTCTTTTAGGCTTTTCATCTTCTTCTTCTGATATTTCTTCTTCAGTGATTTTGCCACTAAAGTATAAATTATCATTGCTTCCACAAGAATACTACACGATATACTACTTACATTACAGAATATCTCATTTTTTCTTTTTTCTGATACACTTCGGAAATTAACCACTGTTGAAATCAATAAACAAATGAAATACATCGAAGGCATTCAAAGCAATAAATTAATGTACGAACCATAGTGCTTCTGTGAGTCGGAAAAAGCGCGACAATTAAAAGCATTTATGGAAACAGCAGTTTTATCGCACTCAATTTAATTATTCTGAAATTGCTTATTGGCAATTAATAGAGTAAAATTGGAATTCACAATAAATACACCTATATGTGAGTGACTTGACATGATTATGAGCAACAGTTTGTGCTCGAAACGTCATCAGTTAATATTACTGCATAACACTGTGATTTATCTTATCTATAATGGAGTCAAAACACTTCAGGCTAAAACGATCAGATTTATTTAGCTAAAAAACGCCTTAAATGAATCCTGTATCTTAAATCCCCGGATTTTCAAGTTCAGTTAAATATAATTTAAAAATTCCCGTTATGATAGTTATAGAACATGATTTAAGCAAATATGTATTTACAGTAAATTATGATCTGGCTTTACATTTACATTATAATAAAATATTAGTCATAGGCATTTGAATTAATGTTGTCAATAGAATATAGGATCAGAGGTGTGAATTCATGCATAACAATCGAAGTGATCATAAAAATAATAATAATAAGGATAAATTCATTCAAGTGTTCATATAATCTAGGCAACGGTGAGTGTGTAGCTAGAATGTGCATAGTAGTAGTTGTCACATATCAATTAGGATAATATAATCCAAATGATAAATTGTGAAACCGAGAATAAAACGTACAACTACAATGCAGCAAGATATTGATAATACAGTTAGCGTTACAAATGAAATATAATAAGATAATATTTACGGTTACTCGGTGTCACCGGGAGAGATAACTATTTTAGTTTTAAGGCGAAGGTCGAGGGAGGGAGGGAGGGAGGGACATTAAACAAACTTTCTCTATTGGGTTGAAAAATTATTAAGCCATACTACCCTAGCTAAGCTTAGCAACCTAAGACATACCAACCTAGGGAATTGAGGTGGCAAGCTGTATAGAATTGTAAAGGCTGAAATTTTGTCAGTCTTGTGCTCTGTATCAACTAGGTGTGCCAGAATGGAACTTGTGACTGACTTTACGACTTCTCTACCTAACCACGTTGGACAACGCTCCAAAAGACGACGATGGGCTTGCTGAGTTGTCCTAACTATGCGACTGCCTCCACATGAACAGTTAAATTTATAAATGCACATTGGAGTAGCCAGACTCGGTAGCTTATCCTTCACTTGCGTTGGAATTACACAACGAGTGGCGAATTTTAAACACAATGTTGCGGCAAAGAATACTTTAGCTATTATTTTTTGAAGTTTCGATGCCAGCAGTTCAGTTGCTGCGTCTCCTTTGAACTCTAAAGTCATGCATACGCGTTTCTGCTGCACAGTTTGCAAGCATTTCTTTCTGTCTGTTCTCCTCATCGAGACTTTGACGATTTTTTCGGGGTATCCATTCTCGCATAAAAGGTCTTCTGTTTTCCTTATTTCACTGTCTAGAGTGTCGGTTGTGCAAATTTTTCTAGCACGATACATCAATATACTGATAAGATTTCGTTTGTATACAAGAGGAGCAAACGACTTGAAATTAGTTTGTTGTCCAATCCATGACTTCTTCCGGATAATTCCCCTCTGAATACTGTTATCTTGTCTTCTTGTTAGCATTACATCAAGAAATGATAAGGTGTTGCCCTTCTCCTTTTTATATGTGAACTCATTTTGTGAGTGAATCATACTGAAAGTTTGGAGAAGGACCTTGGCATCGATTCTATTATTATGCAAGATAAAATTATGGTCCATATATCTACAGTAGAACGAGAGTTCGTTCATTACGGTTTTCAGTGGCCGATTCCCTAATTTCGCCGTAAACATGTCGGGTAAGAGATGACCTAGAGGGAGGTCCATTGCCACGCCCTCCACTTGACGGTAAAATTCGTTGTTAAACTGAAACTGCACAGTTAAATATAATGCTCAGCAGTTACATATAGAGGTCAAGGCAACTTACTAATTGTGTAATTTAAAAACTACCAAATTATATGAATAAACTTCATGTAAACATTACTTCATAAAAGGAAAGTAACTGATATGCAGAATAACAAATACACTTCAGGCAACAATAATAAAAATAATAATTGAAACAGGGATGAAGTAAAATGCAGCGGATATTCTGTTGTTAATGCAGTCTGTTGAAACTTCACAACACTGTTATCATTTCGAGGACTTTCAACGTTTCGTCAAATTTCTTTCTAATCTTGTTAAAAATAAACTATCCGCTTAACAGTTATTCATTGAACAAATTTGTTGGCTTTTTTTTCAAGGGTGATATATACTTCACATCAACTTCTGAAACACTGGACTATGAAACTGGTCCAGCAGTCAGCAATACTAATATTATTAATAACAGTAGTAATGAAAACCAAAATAGTAATAAATCCTTACAACAAGATGATGGACAGTCTATAATTAAAGCATTGGATCAAATGAATTTAGATGATGGACAAAACAGTAACTGTAAGTTTGAGCTTGTTATATGGTTTTGAAAGGCAATATAGTTTCTTATACATTGTATTCAAACTATCGTGCTAAATATAACTGGTATTGTCAAGTAGCTAACCTTTTAAAAAACAAAGGGAGGTACTTAAATCACTGAGCTAACTAAATTTTCAATCCATCTAGATATATTGCATTTACTCGGATTCATATTTGGTTTTGTTCATTCAATTACATCTTTGAATCATAATCTGCTATTATTGTTATTTCCTTGGGTTCAGAGTGGATAAGAGGGCTTCAGCAACACATATCCACTTAGTTATATTCTCTGCTGTCCTCTTCAGATGGCTGACCCCACGATTGACCATAATCTCTCATCTCTTCCTCTCCACATGATCTCCTACATGTCACTCTCGGGCACACGCCCAACTCGTCACTTCCCACTGGGATTCTACTCGAGGAATGGATGGCCTGCATTGCGCACGATGTCATTCGACAACCTCCTCAGTGTATGCTCAGTCCATCTCATAGAATCATAATCTATACTCATGTACATTTTTAAATAAGTTTCAGTCAAGTGATATGAAATTTTTGTAGGAAATGGAGTAAAACATTGTACAGTATTAAAGCATGCTTTGGATGGAACAGTGTTTCAAATTATATATTGTCAATTATTGTATTGCTTGAAAATTCTGCACACGGCGTAAATACCTTGTAAAATAACACTGAAAATTCTCGGCTGCATGTAAGCGCATTTCCCAGAATAAAGCAGTTATTTTTAAAAAGTATTTAAGCAGTACTTTAAAGGTAATTTCAGTCATTCATTCTGAACTATAAGTAGGTTAGCAGGGCCCTTATTTTCCAAGCAAATAATATGAAGTACTATTGAATGTACTTTCGACTGGACACTAACTAGTGTCATGTGTCTAGTCCTTCTGTTTACTGCCGACTGAATTCTATCAGTCAAGGTTCTTTCAAGATTCGAATCCCAAAAGAGACATGAATTCCTTGAAGGTTGTAGATACGCCTTCGCTGACTGGTGAGTGCCAACTAGTACAAAACCTAAGTAGAGCAAGGCATCCTACCAACCATCTAATAACTACTATTGAATGTTCCAGGGATTGATTAAGCTCTAGATAACAATAATCATAAACTCTGATTGTCACTTCATAATCCTTGACTCTCAGTAATGTATGAGGAAGTCTCATTTCGGCCAACATAAGTATTAAGAGCATTGTAAGCTTAACTGATATTTGATATTCAATCATAATGCGTTTTATTGCAGTCAACCTTCAAGACATTTTCACAAAATGAATTACTAGATTAGTAGTTGTTGAAATCATCGAAAAACAAAGCAAGTAGTTCAGCGAAGACTCTCTCTTCGATGAATTCATTCACTTAGCTGTACAATCACAATTATATATATTAATTTTTGAAAGTGTGTTTACATTAGCTTTGTCAGACAGTAATAAAAATTAGTTAAAGTTCTTGTTTACGTCATCAAAATATTCCGAAAAATGTGATGAATAATCAAATTGTAACTAAGGGATGAAGAGTAGTATGAGGATAGTGGAGACGAATTGTCAAAAAATAGATGTCAGTGTTAGTCAATGCATAACGGAAGTTGAATAAGTGCATTGTAGTTGCATAATAAGATGAATAATTTAATGAGTGAGTTTTGGTTAGGATGAACATAGACACGAGGGAAAATATGGAATTATGTAAGACTTGTGAGGAAATGCATATTTTATAAGGAGTTAGAAAAGCAGGCACAGAGACACCGAATCAATAGAAATCAACACGGTTGTTACCATGATAATACAAGTGATTGAATGATTTTATATTGTATGCATAGCTCTGGTTTTTCCAACTGAATGGTTAAGGCTTTAGCAATACAAAGGAGATGAAAGCGTATTACTTTTTGGTAGGTTATTCTTTACTCTGTAGATTACTTTAAAGAAGGAGGCGTTTGTTGAGATGAAACAGTTAGTGTTGACAAGGTGTTCGATGATCGCACACCTAATATAGGCACTGCTACCTTTTTGCAGACGCGCAGGATAATGTTCTCGAATCCTTTTGGGCAGGATACACGTCAAACGACCAATGTACCCGGATCCTCAGCAACAGATGAACTGGTATATACACACAGAAGTGGTATCGAAATCATCAAAGATTGACATCCATTTTAAAAATTATCTCACATGGTGTACAGCTTACGCAATCAAAAAGCCATCATGATTGGTAACTCATATTATATTGCTAAAGCTAACCAAAATTTACTTTGTTACATATTAAGAAATAGGACAAGTGGCACTGAGTGGTTTTATATGCAAACTAAAGTTGATACAGTTAACTGAGAAATTACCTTAACAATAAACCATATATTGCTGTCGTTAAATTCATTGTGTCCTTAAGGTAGATCATACTGTCACTTCCCCCTAATCTTTAACAGCTGTTAGAAGTTCGAATGTTTTTTTCAGTACAACATGAGTTATTTTCGAAGTCACAATCTACACATCCTTTTTTAAAAATCCCAGTCACTATCCTTCTGTTCACCACTTGGGCAACCTTCCAGTGACTCTGCTAGCCTGTTGATTTCCCTAAAAATCATCTATTGGCTTATCGGTTAGGGAATATTAAAAGTGATTCATAAAGTGTGACGACTTTAGATTTGAGTAATGAATCAATTAAGAGTCGTCCAACGGTAGAATGCTCTCCAACCACTCAAGTAGTTTAGGTTCGACTCCCTGCTGATGAACTCCTCAACCTCACCTAGTTCAGTCAGTAGTAATCCTACGAGTAAGGCTAGCGACCTCACGCTGTGAAAAAATTATATCATCCATGCCGAAGTCAGTTCTTCTTTACGGGTCAGAAAATTGCACTGTACGTCACGAAAAGCATTTCTAACAAGCAACTGCAGACTTTGATCAACACCTGCCCACTTCGCTGTTTGGCTACATACTGAAGATCAAACCACCGACCAACCAGCCAGCCAGAAAGAATTAGCAACAAGAAACTCTTCAGTGGAACAAACTAACAGGCGATAGCCGACTGCTCAACAAATATGCGGGAGAAAATGGAGACCGATCAGGTGTAAACCAATGAGAGGGCCATCGAATGACATCGTGTGCAATGCAGTCCATCGTTCGATTGGAATCCCAGTGGAGATGGACGAGTGGGTTGTCGTTGCGAAGATGACATGGAGTCAAGGAGGAAGAGGGGGTCAGCCATCTGAAAAGGACAGCAGAGAATAGAACTAAGTGTAGATGGGTTGTTGAAGCCCTATGTTCCACTCGGAAGAAGAGGCCTAATGCAGAAGCTCCAAAAGCTTGAAGCCCCACATCCCACTAGGAGAGGGAAGGAATAAAAAAATTGTTACAGAAAACTAATGATTCAAAGACTTATATGTTGGGTTTTATCATATATCTGAAAACTTATACAAGCAGTCCAGGCAAAAAATAACTTATTCTACTTTCATTTCAATTTTCAAGACATAATATTAATAGTGATAAGTACTTCCTTGATTTTTTTCTGTTATTATTCTCATTCGTTGAAAAGTTTTATCAAGTTTATTTTACTCCTGTTGAACGCATAAATATTTCTCTCGTTGTTTTTAATTTACTACCAACATACAGATTTATCAAATAGCGGCATAAATGGTGATATACAGAAAAATCCCTCTCTACCAGTCAGACAATATTATCAACGACAACAACAAAGTGAACCACAGTCAAGTACATCTTCAGCTGCCTCTATCACTTCTTCCGGTTCAAGTATGAATTCATATGGTGGTTTACCTGGTTCTGTTAGATTTTTCCCATCAAACTCAATAGCCAATACATCATTATCCTCAGTGGCATCCTCCTCGTCGATAGCGCATATATGCAGTTCGGTTAGTACTGATCTAAGTCAACTGCAAACAAATTTCATCTATAGAATACCAATTTATAGTTTAAATAAACAAATGAACAGTAATGAGAATAAATAAAATATACAGAAAAAAGTTGAAAATTTATTGTGATAAATTGATTTTTTAAAAAGAAATATTACTGCTATTATCCCGTAACACTTAACATTATCTTTGTCTATGTCTTCTGAGCTCATCGTTTCCTCCATCCCCACTTACGCCTGATGACGGTTACTTTGATGGTGGAAATGAAGAAGTCCAGAAAGACAAAGAATTGTTGAATAAAGTGATCCATGACATTGACATCACTTATGGATATTATTTTACGTGTAATATCTTCTACAGATAATACTAGCGTCCATATTTTACAACAATCTTTACACACACACACACAAGTGCATAAAACTGTTCATTATTCTAAATCCTAACACTATGATAGACAGACAGAGAGAGAGTGTGTGTGAATACAGATCAGCATTTATAAGAGAAATTATTCCTCTCTGTTATGTGCATCTTTGATCTTCTTCTTTGTCTCAAATGCGAACTAACTATTTACCCCTAAATTACTGTGATATATGTAATGATAAAGTGTTGTCAAATAATTAACAAAAAGAAATAATGCAATCAGATTACTCAACACTTATACCCTTGCACATACTGAATAATTCAGTTGACAAAAAGACGAAAGAATACACACATATGTCCCCTACGTGTTCTTTTCTTGTTTTTCATACGTTTTTTTATCGATTGCGCAAAGGGAGAAGAAGAAGAAGTGGTAGTCGAAGCAGTAGCAGTACAACTATCATGCATTTATTAAGTTTTGTTTTTTGTGATGAAAGCTACTTCATGTACAATCTTCAGTAATGAAAAAGGTGAAAACCGCTTTGAAAGGGAACTTAGGTTGCTTTGTTCATCTATAAAAATGTCATCTTTTGTTCTCCTTCTGTTTTCCTTCATTTCAAAAGTGTTTCAGTCTTGTCCCTTGTCTCTCGTGTTTTTTGGTTTGTATAATTCGGCTAAGACACTTTGTCGGCTTTCTCACCTGTAAGTAAACCGTGATTAGTCTGCTATTTAATTAAATCTTTGATTTTACTAATTAATAAATAGTCAACGTGTAGTTGAAACTGTGTACTCAAAAAATAAAATAAATAAATTGGTTTCCTTTTTTGGAAGCAATTAAAAAACCAACACATTTCTTCTGAATGAAATCTATTAAAAAAGAAATAATGTTTTGCAGATTCTGTTGGTTATTATTTTGATGAGTAGTCATTCAGACGTAAACTATTAATGATCCCCGTGGAGCAAAAATCTACAGATGCATGGAAATGGAGTGAGAATAACGTGCGACACATTCCGGGAAGACCATTTTGGAATACAGCAAACCTCCAGGTGTAATAGACAGCAGTTTCCTCCTTGTTCGGCTCCCCTGAAGAGTACGCACCTTCAACCTCACTAGGGTTTGAAACCAGAACCTTCAGGTTACAAGACGAACTCTTTCACCACTCACCACTGGGATGCAGTCCAATGGCTTATGAATTCAAGCTTCAACAATTCATAATTTTCGGCTCCACTGCAAGACAAGGTTATTGGCAAGTTTTTGTCCTCACACCAGCGGTAGTGTTATAGTCCGTCAGTTGACACTAGTTAGAATTCATGGGCCATTGGATTCCGCCCCACTGATCTGAATCCTCAGTGTAGTCAAGGCTGCGTACCGTTAAGGAAACCCAACACAAGGATGGAGCAGCTGTAAGGTACTCCCCACTTTCCAATGGTTCTCTAAATGAAATCAATCCGTTGTCAAACTTGAAAACAGTAGACAGTTTTTTGAGAAAAAATGTTTTGACTTACCTAACTACTTCAGCCTTTTTCTTAACGGAGTAGTAACTTCCCTATTATACGCGGACGGATGGACTGGCGGTTAGCATACGCATTTACCAATTTTTTACAAGCTCTGGCTATTTATAAGGTCCTAAAAATACTGTGACATTCATGTCATTACTTCTATAGAAAATCGAAAAATATGTTTCTTCATGATCATGGCAACTGAACTACTTAACTAAGTTAAGAGTATCAAAAAGTGAATAGAATTCTGTTCCTAGAAAATGCAGGTCTTGTGAAACACAAGTTTGTCAAATGATAAAATTACCCATTTAGAATTCAGCAATTCAAAGTTATTCATAAAATAACTTAAAAACTGTACTCAGAGAAGATTATAGTTATTTCTTCATTTATTTTTGTACATTCTATTGTATTAACATATTTAAACACCACAGTTTATGCCTAACAATAACACTAACACTATATGCAACAGTTTTTTTAAATTTAAATTTATTGCATTAAGTTCCGAGTGGAACATAGGGCTTCAGGCTGGAGCTTTGAACTTTCGGTAGCAGTGCTTTATTTTTACAGGATGGGGTTGCTAGACTTAATTTCCTACATCTCATGTTTAAATGTATGTTTGTATTTCTCTCACCCCACTTATTGATTTATGACCTGATTTTCTTTCACCTAATCATGATCTTTGAAGTTCTATTGGTAGTTCACTGTTTTAATTCATCAATGATAATAGTGATTCTCAAGGTCGTTTTAAACAGATATGTACTAAAGCGCTGCCAACATTTTCTGACTGTTGTTTTGAAAGAGTAAAAAGCTGTCTTACCAACTTCCAGACTTTTCTCCTGTCTCTGCCTGCTGGCCGTGTTGTTGTCATTGTTCTTACTGACGTGCGATTGGGACAGATTAGTCAGTGCATTAAGTTAGTATTCGGTCATAGTCTACTAGGTTGTAGTTCCGGTCATAACATAGACTCAAGGCCAACCTTTCTTCTTTACCGGCCTTACTACCAGCTTAGTGAGGTTTAGGAGTGCATCGGCCAAGAATCGGTCTCCATACCATGTGAGTGGGTGGAGAGCGTTCTGCCGCTGAACCACCGACGCGTATGCAACAATGAGTTGGAACTAAACTAAAAAATATATCACAACAAACGTTTAAGTTTCAACCCCAGTCATAACTTCTCCATACTTAACACCTACTCTTAGTAACATCTACCTCAGATAGCCTAATAAATTACATTTCACCCTATCAGCAGGTAAAGCAAGCCACAAGTACAATAGAAATTTCAAGTAACACTTCAATGTAACAGGTAAAAATGAGGAAGTATTTATCAAGTTAGTTAACACCATGGAATACATGAATTCTGAGTTCAGTTCACGGATGATGCACTCCTAAATCACAACTAGAAAGTAGTAAACCGGGAAGAGATGGAAGGTTGAGCATGATGCTAGCAAACCCATCCCATAAAATTATCACTACTACCGTAAATTTGATGATTGATGCTTCACTTCTAAAAAATGAGAATACATAGATAATATTCAATTATAACGAAATGGTAGAAGGCGAAGACTTGTTAAGTGAATGCTTATTTGGAAATTGGCATCTCTGTATAGCCAAACTGTGTACACCATATGTTCAAATCCCCATTTGCACAGATCTTCCGTGCTGCACTACTTCTGGCCTTCCTATTGTGTTCCATTGTTCTTTTCACGTCTCCCATTTATCTCCGCAACGCTGTATCATTTAATTTCTCTAACATCAAATCTATCTCTTTGCTAGAAGATATTTTTATGCCAATGGACGTCCCTTTATATACTACTCATAAATCTTATCAGTAGCATTCGCTTCAAAACATGGTGAATATTAAAATAATTAAGTCTGTAGGGATGTATTTAGTAGTAGATGAAGTCTGAAGTCTTGCTATGTCTCATTATATAAGAGGTGATTGGATATGAACTTGTAGTTATCAGAGTTACTTAGAAGCTCTATAGACAAGTTATTGCAGTATTTATTTTTTTGTTTCTTTCCTAACTTATTTATTTACTCTAACAATATTTACTTAAATTTAAATATATGTGTATCCTTAGAAAAAAGTAGTACTAGGTAATACATCACATTTCACAACAACAGATATATTATCATAATGCAGAATCACGAAATGACTTCATCATAAATCTTTTTCTTCAAAAACATGAACTCCTATATGAGAATTAATTTATTGTTTTTTCTTCTTACGAAGAAGTGAAAAGATATCAATAAAGTAAGTCTGGCAAAACACTCCTGGTCACATAAAAATAATTATAATAAACAACTAAGTAATGTTTACATAAATTATCTTCGGTTATAGTGAACACCCAGAGAATCAGGCGGATGTGCTCGCTCCATTACTGCAAAAGATTTCGAAGGAAGGAAAGGTGCCTAGCGACTGAAAGAAGGACTACCTAGTCAAACTACCAAAGAAGGGCGACTTAGGCCTGTGCAAGAACTGGCGTGGAATAATACTCTTGTCCATGGCAAGTGAAATACGAAGTCGCCTCATCTTGCAGAGAATAAAATATGCTCTGGATGCAGAACTCCGCCCCACCACCAGAACAAGCTGGATTCAGGCAAGGCAAATAATGTGCTCATCAAATTGCAACTATACGCATCGTCATCACACAACAAAGCATAGAATGACAGTCAAATCTATCTATCTATCTATCTATCTCAACTTCATCGGCTTCGAAAAGGCCGTCGACAGACAGTGTTGACCGAGAAGTAGTTTGGAAACTATTTCAGCACTATGGCGTGCAGTGACCAAATCTGTATCAACCTCATTCAACATGTGGGTATATGACAATGCCATGTGTCTGGTGATCCACAACGGTAAACCCAGTGAGGCGTTCGAAGTGAATACAGGAGTAAGGCAAGTCTCACTGTCTGAATACAAATTGCCTTTTTCAGTTCAAATAATTGAATTCTTATTTTTCGTCTGTTTGTAATTTCTTGGTGTCTATAATTGCACAGTGTATATAATTTTTAAGAAAATTTTAAAAACATTTTTCGTTAACCAGTGGTCTTCCGTTTTCTAATCTTAACTGCCCAAAATATTTGTTGACGCAATTAGACGAATAGATGACAAAGTAGTGTGTCCTATGGATGAGAACCATAGTCGCTTTGCTTTGGATTAATATCATGCGTCTAACTGTTATAACATTATAGATATAGCTTTTTCCTCATGGTACATTACGACAACTGTCCTCGGTAGTTTTATTTGTACTTTGTTAGTGACTGTGAATAGTGAATCAGTTTAGGTGTTGTGGTTATAGGATGAATAACTTTTAACACTTTCGCGGAGATGTGGATATTTTTACTTTCTTTGGCGAGAAGATAGTCTTTTTTATCGAGAAAGTTCTCAGGATGCCCACTCTTACTTTGTGATTCAAGGATGAGGTTAAGTTGCTCACTAAGGTAGTAGCTTTACCGGAGATTATTTTAAGGTATCTACGTAGCTTTAGGTAATGCGTCACAGCACTAAGCAGAGTAAGTCAATTATGTCTAAATATATTAAACGTTGTATAACTTATTAAATTGTAGTTCTTGCATGCTTTACTAGATAGTCTTATAAATAATGAATGAACAGCACAAGCGTTTATTTCGATTCGCATATCTGGCTAATGTTGATCACGATTACGTGTGGTATACATTGAAGACTGATACGCTGTGTGGTGACTTCTGCTACTTTAGTGATTAAAGCAAAAACACATCCAGCATGATAAATTGGCGTCATTAAAGTTTGTTAGTTCTTGTTAGATGCATAAGATGCTAAATAATTTAGTATCCATAGAGCAGATATGCACAAACACCGCAGTTATTGAACATAAAGAGGATGGATATTAATTAACAGTACGTGATTTGACAATACAGTAGAGTGAAATAGACTTTGTCGCGTAGTTTTTATCTGATGATGCCATCTCACATTAACAGATCAATGAAGTAACTATTAACCCTAGGTTATAACGTTTACTTGTATGATATGAAGCAACAAACTTAGCGTTTAACAGTATACAACAGATGTCCAACTGGCTTTAGCTTATCGAACAGCACAGCATTATTGTTTAACTTGCTAAGAACTACTTATTTTTTACAGTGTGCTATGGCATAGAAACGAAACGCGAAATCCTACGAATGACTACAGTAACAATCTCATAATTCTACAATAAATCTAAATTCAATTTTTTTAATTTATTTTATTTTATTCCCTTTGCGTTTCAAATGGAACAAACGGCTTCAAGCTTCAGCTATGAAGTTTCAGTAGCAGTGATGTTTTTACAGAATTGGTTTGCTAATCCCACGCCCAGTCTTCCCTCTTCATTGGAATTACAACCGACTAAGTGAGGTAAAGGTGTGCAACGGCTGGTGCACACTTCAAAATTGATGAATGATAATCTCTTTTCCTAATGATTAATAATTCAAAGCAGGCTAATTTTTTAGCATAAAAAAGCCAGTGGGTTGAGTAATTTATATGAAAAGTGTAATGTTTAACACATAATCTAATCATCCACATTCATATGAATCTTACAAGGCGGAGAAGGCCAAAATTATTTGGAAAGCAAGTTGATTATTTAGTAGGCAGAATTATAAATAATGAGAGTGAACTACTGTGTAAATAATTCTTTGCTTTACAGTCAAATTACCAAGGCAAATTTAAGGTGGTAACATATGCTTTTTTGAACACATAAAATAAACTTAAACTACTTTGTACTCGAAGCTGCAAAAAGCGTATGCACCTGCAACTATACATCCTTTAATTTCTAAATGTTTGGTTTCTGAGAATTTGATTAATTTTAGGTGAATTTCATCACTAAGCGATATCAGTTACACAACCATTAAAATCCAAACAGCCATTCCGTTCTAGTTTAGAGCTCTTCGGCAGTACATGCCCGTGACACAGCCGGGATGTTCATCCTATCGTCAATGTCTAAAGAGGAGTGGAACAATTTCCATATGTCAGGTTTAATTTTATTTTATTCTAACTGAGGCAGTGATGTTCTCACAAGGATTCTTCCTGGTGCAAATACTACCAAAGCTGTTGAAAGTCCTATAACCCAGTGGATGATCTTTAAAAGGTACAATTCACCTCAAGAAAGATCTCAGCACCAATCAACACTGTCTAGACAATCATTACAAGTTAGACTGAACTATACAACCACTATACCATGGTTTCACCAATGATACAATAGGAAAATGGATGCTAAAACGTTATTTTTCAAGACAACTTTGTTACCAAAACGCCAGTGAGTTGAAATCTAATATTCAGAGGTTTCCGATTTCTGCTAATTTAAAACAAAGACTTCAGAGAAGGAAATTCTCTTTTCGAACATTTCATATGCGGTGAGACCTGGCTGCGAACAAGCCAAAACCGTAGACAACAATTTACATCAACCCTCGTATCGGGGTTATGAGAAAAAATAATAACAAGGCCTAACCTTGAAGAACTCACCAACCAGTCACAGCAGACTTATGTATGCAAATATGATTCGCAGATATATGGCTTAACTTTCTGAGAAACGGTCACAAGCAGTACAGAATAACTTTCAGCAAGAAAACAACCAATCAGGAGAGGTTGCTCCCCTTCTAACAATAACGCTAATAATAATATACATAAAAATCTGTAAATATCTTTTGATTTTCTCAATAAACAATCTGTTGCCTCGCCCTTGTCTTCTGTCGTTACACATATTCATAACTTTATAGCTATATTTATTTTTGAATTGCAGTAGACAATAACAAATAGTTTGGTTGTTGCATGTGTATATGTGTGTCTGTTTTAAGATTCAGTAGGCAATGGAGATACTGAAGTGCAACAATATTGCTATAGATGATTATGAATCACAAACTGACTAGACTTATGAATGAATAAAAAAAGGTCAACGCAAAGTTCAGTAGACATTCGTAAACAGATGATGGGAGGATTGAGTGTGAATCTGCCATATTCAAATGCAATAAGACAGATGAAGAGTCGTTAATAGCAATTTGTGATAAAGACCCTTTAGTATCTAACGTCATCCAACTTTTGCTGGTTCTGTAGATCATGAATTTTCATTTGAACTGAGAAAAATCAGTCTGTATACTCACTAATCAACACTGAACAGTTAAGGGATAGTTTGTTTTGCAGAGGTTTAACTAACCTCAAATTAGATTTTGTCAGTCATCAAGATGACCTTTGGAACCAAATTTATTTAACTCCTCAGCTCAAATAAATTATAATTATATTTCAATAGTTTACACATAATGATAAGTTTTTGTTTTGGGTAATATTTTGAGTAAAGTTACTACGCGTAATCACACCAAATGTTGGAATTGTTTTGTTTATAGGTTTTTGTGTCACAATAATAAAAATACTCAGAGCAAAAATAATCAGGGTGAACAACTGTGTTCAATAAATTCTTCTTCATGCTCTACAATTTTAAATCCACTAATTATAGCATACAATACTCAGTAAAGCCAAATTAGAATTATATCAGAAAGTGTATTGGGGAACTAGTACAAGATGGAACAGTAGTCAGTTCGTTTTGATTATCATTTAAAATGTGTATGGTTAACAAGAACATGAGATAAAATGAGATGATGTGTGTATATATATACAGTCAACAAAAGTCCAAACTTCAGCGGTGAGTTTAGTCAGTAGTTCGTAAGACAATATGAATACCATAGACTAGACGTAAGTTCACGGATCGTTTATAACAATAATAATAAAATAAAAGGTACTATTCATGAACAGTTATCAGATGAGAATGAATTTAGTAAAGTGGAGGTATCAGAGCTAATGTGTTTCAGTAATTCTATGAAAAGAATGGTTCATACTTACATCGTATGAAAGTAAATTATGCAGTCGTGTTATTCTAGTTCGTTTATGAGCCTGTACGCATAGCTCACACAAACTGTTCCCACATTCAATGCATCTGCTCAGAAATAAACTGAAAAAAGTGACGGTATTTCACCGTTCTAATTACTTCATTTATATACACCAGTGGAAACAAGAGGTGAATAAACATTAGGTTACCTGAAATCAATGAAGCAATATGATGAATTGAGTATCCTTTGCACAGTTTTATTGTAACTGCGGAAATGACTGGTTCAACTTCTGTTTGATTGTAACAACCGAGAAGTTCCAGTAAAGTAGATCCATAGTCATTTTGCCCACCTGTATTTTGAGAAAGGCATCGATTCATCTTTTACTAAAAAATGTTACTACTACTTTGCAGTTCAATCGCAGCCTAATTAAAGTCATCCTGTTGATAGGAGGTACTCCTACAGGAAGAAGCAGCATAAGGTGAACATGATTATCAACTTTTATTTCAGAAAACTAAGTAATTCTGTGAGCAGTTGTTATAGTTACTGATTAGTACAGAGACAAAAATGTGATAGGCTAACTAATATAAACAACTGGAAAGCAGTCAAGCTAGTCAGTAATATGAACTGACTAGAATTAGGTTTTGTGAATGAAGCTTAACCGTATAAGTTCTCAAATAAAAAAATAATAATTAGCGTTGCAGAACTGGTGCATCTAGTAGTTTGATTGCTCAATTCATTAAAAATTTCATGAAAATCACAATGGCATTCCATCAACTTGGAATTGTTTAGCTGAAAACCAGTAGACACTAACTTCACCAGAGATGTTGACCTGTTTATTGTAGCACAGAAGGCTTCTCCATTGATTCTTAAAGACGCCTTACCTCGCCTAGTTAACTTGTTCACTATTTTTCTAGACGGTCCCAAGACAGAATAAGGAAGAAGGTATGCACGTGGATCTAGCAACCCCAAAACACTATAGAAACTTCAAGACAGAGAAAATATATTATAAACACAAAAACTTCAAATAACAACAATCTTATCCTTCACTCGAATCAGAGAGGCGAAATGACACAGCGGCCTGTATAAGCAAGCATTCGGGAAGACAGTCAGCCAGCCAATGCATCTTCTCTCGATGAAAGCGAGATTAAGAATGGGTACTTGGAATGTCCGTACAATGGTCGAAACTGAGAAGACTGACACATACCTGAAAGCTAATAGAAGAGACGAGAGTAGGATGGTGGGAGAGAAGATGACTCAATACAAAGAAGGGAAACAGAGGGAGCAGCTGTATTCAATGTACACTGCAATGAATAAAGAGTGAAGTGAAGAAGATTGACAGAAAAGACAAAAGACAATTCAACGAAACACCGGAAATTGAAACAGAACAGGCCGCAGGTAGAAGCGACCTCAAAACACTATATCAGATAACCAGGTCTCCATCCTGGAAGAGATCAACCCAGATGCTGAAACCAATAAAAGATGCTCAAGGGAACCTCATTACGGAAGAGTGGAGACAAGTAAAACAGTGGGTCGATCATTTCAAAGGACTATTGAATCGACCACCACTGGCAACTCATCCCGAAATACCGACAACAACAGCACACACGGATATTCCTATCAGTCGACACCAATCCCTCAACGAAAGCAGATGTCTTGAATGCAATCAAGCCACTGACGTCCGAGAAGGCAGCAGGATCGGACGGAACTCCCCTGCAGCATTGAAAACGAACCCAGAGACCCAAGTGGATATGCTCACACCACTATTGCAAACCATGTAGAAGGAAGGAAAGGTACCCACCGATTGGAAGAAAGGCTACCTTATCAGGGTAACAAAGAAGAGCTTCTGCAAAAACTGGCGCCGAATGATGCTCTTATCTATGCCAAGTGAAATACGAAGTCGCCTCATCTTGCAGAGAATAAAATATGCTCTGGATGCAGAACTCCGCCCCACCACCAGAACAAGCTGGATTCAGGCAAGGCAAATAATGTGCTCATCAAATTGCAACTATACGCATTGTCATCACACAACAAAGCATAGAATGACAGTCAAATCTATCTATCTATCTATCTCAACTTCATCGGCTTCGAAAAGGCCGTCGACAGACAGTGTTGACCGAGAAGTAGTTTGGAAACTATTTCAGCACTATGGCGTGCAGTGACCAAATCTGTATCAACCTCATTCAACATGTGGGTATATGACAATGCCATGTGTCTGGTGATCCACAACGGTAAACCCAGTGAGGCGTTCGAAGTGAATACAGGAGTAAGGCAAGTCTGACTGGTTGGCTGCTGCCTGACTATTATCATCGATGATATTCAGAAACTGTGGTGGACTGACTGGATTAGGCGGCAGACTGTACGCGCTGAGCGAGACGACAGGAATACGCTGGAATACCGATGAGAAGACTCTAGGAGATCTGGACTTCGTGCGTGGACGATTTATGACTGATGTCACACAAACTCGAAGACTTGTAGGCAGGCGAGAAGCAACAAACTGGCTGAAGAGGCGAGTAGCGAAGACAGGAACGCAAAGAAAACGGAGGTGATGCGGATAACCAACCAACCAACCAACAGCAACAACAACCAGCACCAGTCACCATCAACGGGAGAGATTTAACAGAGGTTGCCTCCTTCACTTATCTGGGAAGCATCGTTTCAACTGCAGGCGGAACGGACGAAGATGTCAAAGTCAGAATCGGAAAGGCAAGATACACCTTCATCAACCTGAAACCAGTTTGGAAATCTTCTGCACTCACTCAGCCAGTATAAACAACGAGATTCGGATTCTGTTCAACACAAATGTGAAGTCGGTCAGTTCTTCTGTACTGGTCAGAAACGTGCAGTCTGTGTCACGAAAGGCATTTCCAACAAGCCATTGCAGACTTTCATCAATAGCTGCCTTCGCTCCTTACTGTAGATCAAATAGCCAGAGAGAATAAGCAGCAAGAAACTATGGGGACAAACCAACAGACGAGGTCCGATCGCTCAACAAATATGTAAGAGAAAGTGGAGGTGGATCGGGGATACATTGAGGAGGCCGCCGAATGACATCGCACGCCAGGCCCTCGATTGAAATGGAAATGGGAAGTGACGAGTGGGTCGTTGATGTGAGGGTGACATGGAGGAGATCGTATGAGGAAGATATGAGAGAGTTTGTTCAATCGTGGATCCAGCTGAAGACGACGGTAGTAAACAGAACAAAGTGGAGATGTGTTGTTGAAGCCCTATGTTCCACTCGGAACGCAAGGGAATGATAAAAATATAATAAACAATAATCTGAATACTTTTTATTAGAATCCCTTTCGGAATGAAATTTGTTTTCTCTCCGTCAACAACATTACTGTTTGAGTTTAAATAGTATGCATCAGCTTACTTTTAGCCCTACTATTGTGCTGCTGAACATAATGGAAACTGATGTAGAATTGTTTACTAGGTGAAGTGCAAAGAATATTGATGGAATCTGACAGTCTTACACTGGGCTATTCGTTTTCTACTTCCTTCTGTGTTTCATTTACACTTCCTTTCGACCATTTCATGTCTTCTCCATTTCTTTGGTCTGCAACTTCATTGATCATTTCTCTGTTCAGTTCTATTGCAGAAGACATTGCATTGTGTACTACTGTGAGCTACCACATGCATAGGTGGCGAGCATCCTGCGGCTGAACAACCGACGCCTCTGTTCCATTAACTAGGCTAAACTTGTAGTAATTCAACTTCACATATTACAATAGCTCATAATAATTCAACGTATTTCGGGACTCCAGAAGTAGAAATTAAGAGTATATTAAAAATTACATTAATTTAAAAAAGACAATACTGACGAAGGAAGTAAACGTTAGTTTAGACGATTAACAACACTGACTTCATTATAAACAACCTCCATACACCTAAACAAAGAATATGTAAGGACTAGCGCACTATGGAGTTATGAAAAATAATTTTAAATATTAGTATACAAAATGAATACATTGATTCTATTAATAGTAATAATAATAATATTTTATATATATTTTTTATAGCTTGACTCCACACTGTATGTTTGGTACAAGTATGGAATTTTCAGCATGTGATATCGACAGCACAAATTTTGCAGGCCGACCATTGATATCAAATGTGCGTCGGCAGGGGAACGAACCCCAGACTATGTGCATGGTCGGTGAGAGTCATAACCGCTGTGCCACCGACGCACAATAACAAGTAAAATTTTCATGCAAATGAAAGTATACGCGGCTCACAGCTGATTTTTACACTGATGACGTAAAAAGATCTCATATTTGGATGAATGTGCGCAAATTCCAAGACAATCTCTGATGCATCCATACTGTTAAACATTAATCTGTCATCAAGATTAATTGTACTCCATAAAAATACACTGCTTTAAAAATAAAAATTGCGCACTGTGGTAGAGTATAATTCTATTATGGGTAAAATTTTTTGATAAAGTCTCACAGTGTTATACAGTAATATTTACCGATGACGTTTCAAGCACAATTTATTGCTGCTCTTAATCATATCAAGGCACTACTCACACAACTATCTAACTTCGTTTATATAATTCCATTATTTTTCATCGCTTGACTTGATTGGTAGTAGTATTTTCCATATTTCCGGTATGAGTGATGAGTCATTCCTACCGCACATGTTGGGTATAGACTCCATGAACAAGGATTCAGTAATCAACCTCTCTCTCTCTCCACCTACCTAGATTACTTCTTAGAATTGTAACCCTCTCCCACCCTATTGTGTGCATGCATGCAGAGCAATTGCTGAGCTTTTTTCTAAATTACTTATCTTCGTGGGGTCAACCATTCTAACCTTAGCTGACTCACAGTCATTACAAGATATTTTGTCTAATTGGGTCAACCGACAGTGTCCTTTAACCTACAGAGCTTGTCCTGCCTAAGTGAGTCAGTTTGCTGGTGTAAATGCCACTCGAATCGCTGCTTTATTAAGAATCCTACGTAGGGTCTCAGATGCCCCCTCATTATGTGGTATAACAGTAAATGCCTTATATTCTCTCTTATTTATGTTATCATTATTAGTTTCCCCATTATTATTTTTATTTTGCTTTTGACCTTTACTGATCTTCCTAATGAATTTTATAGGATAGTTAGTTATTTGACACCAACGCTTCTTCTGTCTGTTTTATTTCATCATTTCGGTCTTTTTGGTGCTGCACTGTGGTATAGTATAATCCCATTAGGAATAGAATTTATTTTTATAAAGTCACACAGTGTTATATAGTGGTATGAATCTTCATGAACAGCCGTGGAAATATTGCTCTCTTTACATTTAATCCTACTCCAAAAATATGGTGGAGATATGTGGATGACATTCTCACTCACAGTGTTAAAAACAGAATATATCTCCAGTTTCTTCACATATATAAACTCAGTAGTAAAGGGAATGCGTCGGTGGCATAGCGGTTAGGACGCTCACCGACCATGCACATGGTCTGGGGTTCAATCGCCGGCCGACGCACTCCTTTAACTCGTCAAGCCAGTAATAAAATGCTGGTAAAGAGGAAAGATTGGGCATAAGGCTAACAACTCCATCCTGTAAAAATAAACACTGCCACAGAAACTTCAAGCATCTAGCTTGAAGCCCTATGTCCCACTGGGAACGTGAAGGAATAAAACAAGTAAAGGGAACAAAATTCACATTTTAATCGGAAAACGAACAAGGAGAATTAGCTATGTTAGATTGTAAAATACAACGAATAGAAGAAGGTAAACTGCACACTAACCAACACATTCTAATAGATATTTAGACTTTAATTATTCTCATTCGTTATCTGTCTGTGAAGGCAGGCTTAGTCAAGTGTCTATCTAACAAGTCTTCTATCTTCAATCAGCAAATATGAATCATGAGAATAATGTATATTTGTTAGCCTAGACATCAACTAAACAGACAATGAATGGCACATTATTAAAGTTGAGAAATTTTTTGTGCATAATCCACACTACACTGCATCAGTCAGTGCAAAAGTAAAGAATAGACAACACAGCCAAACGAACTTAAGGCAACCAATCAGATCGCTCACTATTACAAATGGACACTTTCATAATCTTCCTGGCAAGTTTCATCCTGATTCAGGGATAAGGTTAGTGTAGGATTAAGGTATTTAGTTGGTGGATGATGACTAGCAGTGGAATCCAGAATGGGCATTTCGTCCTATTTTGGACTCGTCAACTGGATATACCTGCATTCCCCAGTGAATGATGATATTCCCGCCGAGGCTCGAACTCAGTGGCCATAGTTTCAAACTCCAAAGCCTTATACACTGGACCACTTGGGCGACGAGAGCCACCTATTGTGCAACGGGTCAGTGGGAACATCATCATTCACTGGGGAATGCAGGTCCATCCAGTTCACGAGTCTCAAATAGGACGAAATGCGCATCCTGGATTCCACTGCTAGTCACCATCCACAAATTAAATTCTAATTAAATGCCTAGACATCGTCGAAGCATCTGTACAAGAAGCCAACAGACATGTCAACCTGAGACCGAGCACTTCGGTCAAATCAATCGACGGGAAAATCTAAAATTCAACTGAATGGGATTAAGGTATGTTTGTGACTAAGGTTAGGCTGCAACTTGTAATAGATATTACGAAAAGCATCCATCTGTGATACTGAGCGATCTGATTGGTTGGTTCAAGGTCATTCGAATGTAGTGTCTACTTTTTACTTTCCCCCAGTTACATATTACATCCACCTGTAGAAAAGCTTTCAACTTACGGTAATTTCAATCCAGGCAAAGTTAAAGTATTACTCTCCATGGAATGTGAACGCATGACCTCGATCTGACCAGTCAGGACATAAAGCGGTTTTGGCATAAAAATAACGTTTGTTTACAAAAAAAAATAATTAAGCACATTAAACAGGATATTTTACTGTAAAACGACTTCGAAAAAGCTCCCAATTATATGAAGAGAATCATTTTTTTTTGTTAGACCAGTTTCTGTACATGTATTCACCTAGGTGACTAAAGGTGAGTCTGTTTGTGACCTGTTTATCGCTTTTATTCTGTTTTGCAGTCTTCCAAAAAAGCCATCGACTGAATTACTGTGGTTTCCAGTAACAAGATTGACGACTACTTACTAGGGAAATGTGAATGATAAAACTAATTAAGATAAGTAATATCAACTGCAAAACTATCCTTAATCCTAACCCCAACGAAGTGTTCACACATTGTCCAAACAGTACTTAAAAATGTGATCGCGGTGAAATTTACACCTTAATTCGTGAATGGTGTTAACATTTGTGTTATAATAATGGTAAGTCCCATTATCCAAAGACTAGTATGCGTTCAAGGTCATTGGAGCGTTCGCACACCTTGACCGTTATACTTGGCTCCTATCCAAATACGCATGCATTGAAAAAGGCATCTACATCGAAACTTCTGTTCTCATAGAAGGTTCTATTAGCATTTGTCGGCGAATCCATGTGCTGATAGCATTCACTTGTCAAATAATACTGTAATTTACACGAAAATAGACTGTATTGATATCTTGAGACATATGAAGTCTTCATAAAATGCAACTGGCAAAAAGTACAGCTTTCACATAAAGTAGACTATCCAATTATTCCATCCTGCTAATTATAGCAATATTTCAAAACAGTTCGTAACCAATATGCTAAGAGTGTGTCTCGATCAAATCACATGACTCGGACACCAACATGACATGTCGGAAAATGAGACTTCCCATCAGTCCAAACAACATATAACACAATTTTATGAAAATTCATTCATACACAAAATTTACCAAGCGAAATTTCAACCAACGTGCTGAATAAGTCTTAACTTTTCAGCCTATCTTCTGTTTTTTTTCAGTAATTTCGGAGAAGGTTTTCGACTGGTCAGCTACATATGGTCATGTATTTAAGACTGTTAGTGTATACTAGTGACTTTCTATTAAGGTTTAAATCGACTACACGAATTGAGTGCTTTGAACCGTAGGTGGCACTAATTCTTATGTTACAGAAAGAAAGGGGATCAATACTCCTTTTTTTTCAATTTTTCCATGGAAGTTGCAGGCTTCAGTAGAAGACCATCCACTGCCTCTAACAGCACCGGAGGATATTTCATCAAGCTGACTGGTGGAATATATTTCCTGAAGCCAGATTTAAGTGATGTTTTATCACAAAGAAATTATTGATTGTCTACACTCACACGGTCTCATGTTTAAATCAGAGGTTACCCTTCGATGTTAATACCACCAAATCGCTTATAGAAAATTACAGATATCTTAACCATTGTAGCCGCGAGTATATCGGTGTAATTAGATTATGTGATGATTATATTCAGAACAAAGTATGATGAACTTTTCAGTCGTCTAAAATATATGTCAAAGTTTGGTGAAACCAGTTTCTAATTATACAAATAGAAATGATAGGAAAATATAATCATCAACTTGATCCAGAGAATGCAAAAGCTGCTTTCTTCGCCCTAGATCAATACACAGCCTTGCTTGCTGAGATTAATCAGCTTCTGGCTTTTTCGCGAAAGTTTAGAAAACCTTTAAAACTAAATCTCTACGAACCAATATTCGAATGTTATTTTGTTTAACTATTTGGATGTTACAATCTGAAAGTAAAAATTGCTGTTGCCTCTGAGGTATCTAATTACGGTGTCAATGCAGTAGTTGTCTATCATGTGTCCTGATAATATTCTGAATCAAATTTGTAGTTGCTTCAAGTACACCAAAGACAAATAAAATAAATTATGGTCAGCCTGAGAAAGAAGGCCTTAAATTCATACCACGATGAAAAATCTTCATAAAAAGCTTCTTTTTAGTCATTTGTAAATTATCTGGTCAGCCTTTGCGTCTGAAAAATAAGTTCCTAATTACCTTCAGAGATGAGCAGTTATTCCGCTGCGTTAGAATCTCAAGGTAAATTACAAGTCTACGCATGATTTTTTTCAGGCCGATAACGCTTTCACGCTTTGTTGAAAGTAACAAGCTGAAAAACAAGGATATGTGGATTGTTGCTGCTTCTGTTGTAGAAAATGGAAAAGAAACTTCAAAAAATACTGTGATCTTCACTAGCCTTATCGTAAACATCTGTGAGATAAGAAAAAATATCGAAAGTTCAACAATTTGTAAAACCATTAATTACTTTAAAATCAATAAAGTGAAGTACATCAATTTACAGCTACATGCATAACCATTTATAATTAACAGTTATGTTGATTAAGACGGCTCAGTCTGTTCTTATCTTAAGATGAACAATGACAGGAGTAAGCAATAGACGCCAAAGTTAAATGACCTTCAACCAATCAATCAGATCGCTTAGCAATACAAATCGATGCCGTTCAGAATCTTCGTTGCAAGTTTCACCCAGATTTGGTTTTGGAATTCTGTGTGGAAAATAGTTTGATAGGGAGGACTAAAACATGCATATGTGGAGGGATAATGACTCCACAGAAGTGTTGCCGGGCCACTGATGGTTATGCATTCAGATGCAACTGCTGTTATATCAGATAGTCTGTAAGAGTTGGTGAGTCGTACATTATGGTGATTTCTTGAATACCTCCTCGAAATCAAAACTCTCCCTTAGTAAACAACTGCGTATATTTTCAAGTATTGGTTTTGTTGGGATTTTGTTTGATTGGATATGACATAACTGGCTACTGAAGCGACCAGTATCTACTACAGATGCAGAAACAGAGAATACTAAAATGTCAACAGTGCAGTGGATTCAGCACTGTCGTGATATTGAATCACAAAAGATCATTGAAATTATTTCTATTGTCGTTCATATTGATGACAGCAAATAATGTTTGGGTGCTGTGATTGTACGATACAAATCTTCGAAAAGAGTTTGTAGAAGGCATCCCAAACAGAAGTGCCGATGTTTTAATGCCAAGAATACAACGATTAGTCCTCCCAGACATTGTCATTCACTCAGATGAGTGGAGGGGTTATTCGCAATTATCATCATTTGGCTATATTCATCATAAAGTCAATCATTCTTCTGAATTTGCGGAGATTACAAGTGGAACCCATCAAATTCTACTGAAGGATTCTGGGCCCACCTGAAAAAACCTATTAGAATGGTCAGTGGTTCCCGAAGTGATATGTTATTCAATCACTTAGATGAGTTTTTGTATCGACATTTATTTGATATGTCTATCACCACTCCTATGAGAGACTGGGACAGACTTTTGAAGCATATTAGAGATATATACGCTCTACAATTCATTTTTATTACATATATATATGCATATTATAAATACACTTTTTCATAAATTAAATATCACTTTTCACCTAGAGGAATCTGACTGGCTTTTTAAGATCTTCTGAAGTTGGTGTCTATACTTTACTGTTGCAAGAACAACCAGTGAGTATATACGTCAGTGAAAATGCATAATGTACAGATATTCTCCAAGATATATGAAACTTTCAAATACAACTTTTGATTACTTAGTCAAGGGGCAGCGAATAACAAGCGATTTGAAAAATTACTGTCAGACTCTTTTCATAACGCAAACATGCATCCGAAAGTCAAAAACACAACCAGGGCATAGATAACTCAAATTAATATTAATAAAGCTATGAAGTTACATCTAACCCAGATTGCAGCTAAAATAGAAATAGAAACAAATGCATGCTAAATTTTGTATAGAAGTAGAAGCTTGTACTATTGTAATTAGTTCTGTAAAATTTACTAAATATTCCTCAGACAGGATATCTTACAGTTCCGTCTACATTAATTTCAACTTAATTGTCGGTAGTTGGGTCACATAACGGCCTCCAACCATGTGAGTGGTTGGAGGGTCCGATCTCCGACCGACGCACTGCTAGGCCCTACTCAGCTGGTAGTATACCCGGCAACACAAGAATCATTAGATGAAAGGCTAGCGACAACTGCTGCTGAAACTTCGAAGCTCAAGCTTGAAGCCTGTACATTCTACTGGGAAAGGGAAGGAGAGAAAATAGTTAACTAATTATCAGTAACTTACCTCTTCAATTTTCATTCACATTCACATACACCTATATACTTACACATACACTTTTACGATGCAAATGATAATTCGACTGGTTTAATATAAAATTTCATACAGAAAAATAGTCTGATTTCATAAAAATTGAGCTAAAAACTATGCATTATTTCTTTATTTCTTTATGATTAATCTTCAGTATTTCCATAATACTGATAAAAGAATGGAATACTTTGATATAATAATTGCTTATTACAACTTATTGACTGTAAACACTTGGGTGTAGCTATGAAATGTTGTTCAACACATGTCTCTTGACTTTTATTATAATTGTTGATATCAGTATTATTAGAAGAAGAATAAAAAGCTAAGTCTGAACAAATCAAGTCGAAATAATTCAGTCTGTCAATTTTATCATCACTATTATTATCATTGTTACTTAGGCTTAATTCTAATGAATATATATCCTCTGACAGTTTGTTTACTGATGCATCAGTTGTTGTGTTATCATAATCTTGAAAGACATGCGAAGAGTAGATAAGCTCCTTGATTAGGTCATCACATCCTATTGGTTTTAGAAAACTTGGTGAGTAGTCTTGTGATTCACAATCAGAGACAACAGATTTATCTGCTTCATCTGTCAGATCACCAACGCAGCCAGCACCGTTGTCGTTGTCAACATCATCATCATCATCACCATCATCAACAATAGCACTACCAGCATAATAATTGTCATTCTGGTTAGTCTGGTATATATTTTTGTCACGGTCACTCATCGGCAATATTACATCCTTTTGATGGATTATTAATTCCTTATTTAAAGAAGAGACTTCTTCTACAGGAGTATTGTCAGTTTGAACTATTATAGAGTTGTTAGAATCTTGATTGTTAACTGCAGATGACTGATTATTGGTAATATCTCCTAGGCGATTATTCACTGCTGGCTTTGTATTTGTATCTAATGGGTTCTACAATTTGTTTTAAAAAAGTAACAACAATACACCATTGTTAGCTTCAATATATATATATATATATAAGTAATCAGGATAAGAAGTAAAAGATACTCTATTCTCCGCATACCCATGAATTACATGTATTACACACTCTGTTTTGTTGGGCTTTCAGTCACTTTAAGATCAAATAATTTTGTATTATTTTTCAGTTTAAGTAAACACCTTACCTCTCATACAACAATAAGTTAACAGTTACCTATTTGAAGATTTTGAGGCTATTATAACTGTAGAGTCTAAAAGCTACTAAGCTTAGATACAAGAATCGACTTATGAGGTGTTGTGCTGACTGAATGTCCTTCAGTATTATTTTGTGTGGTCTTTACATTTGAGAAAATACTAGATCAGTTTAAATCCCAATACACCATTTCAAAACGAATAAAAAAATACTGACTGTCGACAGTTATTTATAAGGTTCTAGTCATTAAATTTAAAGTGGAGTGACTAATGGATCAAAGTGAAAGTTAGCGGAGAGGTGTATCAGCCCGAGTTGCTAAACTTCTGAAAAAGACTGAACATAAGTAAAAAGTAGTAGAATGATACTCTACGAAATGTGCACACATGTGACAGAAAGGAGAACTTATACTCTACATGATCTGATGAGTCTTCATCACTGTGGATAACTTTAAGCCATCATACAAACTGGTTCCAACCAGTGATTCATAGTGTTCCAAACACTTCATTTCTGCAGTCTACGCAGGTTACCTATGCGGCTTCACCTAGTATTATCTGTTCAGAAACGTAGTGGTTAGGTACACCTTCTCACCAGCTTAATAGACGAATTTTCATAACCTCAACAATTAAATTGTGTTCATTTCTTACTACTACTACTATAATTAAATACTATATATATACTACTATAATCTATAATTTCTTACTACTACTTATAATCTTGCCTCGTCTAACACGAACGAACAAAAATTAGCTAACCTAGTAAAATATTAGATGGCTGGAGGCAATCGACAGGAAGCCTTACTCCACCTAGGTTTCCTGCTTGTTGGTATTCACCAGTCAGAAAGGCGTATCTACAGTCTTCAAGGAACTCATATCCCTTCTGAGATTCTGACCCGTGTCAACCAGTGCCGCCTGCAGTTAAAGACGTTATCACTGAGCAGCTATTCAGACTCGTGGTTGACCTCCTGTAGGAGTGTATTGGATATTTTTGATTGGACACCAGTCAGTAACTAGTGTAATGTGCCTGGTCCTTAGTTTTGGTGCAGACTGAATTCTATCGGTCACGTTGACAACGTGGCTAGCAATCTAGATGGCTTACCATCATGGTGAACTTTGAATAGTTGATATTAGACGGTTGGAGGTAGTAAAATATCCTTCTTTTTAGTATTTAATTTGTGGATGGTAACTAGCAGTGGAATCGGTGATGCGCATTTCGTCCTATTTGGGACTCGTCATCTGGATGTACCTGCATTTCTCAGTGAGTGATGATGTTCCCACCACCGAGGCTCGAACCCAGTGCCCATAGTTTCCAACGCCAAAGCGTTATCCACTAGACCACTTGGGCCACGAGAGCCACCTCTTGTGCAACGGGTCATATTGATTTAATTGAATTTTAGATTTTTCCCGTCGATTGATTGGACCTAAGTGCTCGGTCTCAGGTTGACATGTCGGCTTCTTGAGCAGATGCTTCGACATTTAATTAGTATTTAATTGGTGGATGGTGACTAGCAGTGGAATCCAGGATCCGACATGTCAACCTGAGACCGAGCACTTCGGTCCAATCAATCGACGGGAAAAATTTTACCTATTAGTAGAGCATTTTCACCACACCTATGGTTCATTTTCATTATAATAAAGGCTTTTGTATTTCCCAATGAATTAAAAAACAAAACGACATTGTTTTTACTGACGTTTCGCTATTTAATGCTAATAGCTTTATTAAAGTATTGTTAAATTATTTTATGTTTCATTTTGTTGTGAACATAAAAGAACATTTCTGTGTAACAACAGGAAGACAAAAAATGTTTCAACTACTTATTTATGATTATACGTGAAGTGTTTCTAGAGATTTATGAGAGGCGTTAACTTTTTCACGTGGTTTACTAGCTAGTAGTAAATTTGGAAAAGAAGGAGGCTTGGTCATGAGGCCAGCAATCCCACCTCGTACAAACACCATACCATTACTTCTACTCAGACATCGAAAGCTTGAGCCTGTATGTTCCACTTGAAATGCAAGAAATGAAAAGGTAGAATCCATTAAATAATTCACTTAATTACACCTCAGATAACTCACCTTCATATAGCTAGTGCAAATGACACTGGCTGTATTATCCGTCTGATTATTTGCGATTTTATCTGTTAAACACGGAGAAATATCAGAATCTTTTACTTTCTGTCGTTTTTTTCGTTTCACATTGGTTTTAGTACATTCCAGTGTAACATGGGAAGGTTGTGAAGTATTTGCAACTTGTGATTTATCCTATTGACAAAAACAGGAGGAAATAAAACCAAATGAATTCACTGAAACGAGGAAAGAGCAGAGAATAATAATGACCAACTGGGAAATTAGTATGTATCTGTTATCAGTTAGTATTCGAGTCGACCATGAACTATTTTCACTGTTTAGCAGTGGACCCGCCCACCAGTAAGAAAATGTTTTCGATAAGACCATAAAGCAAAAGCATTATTCAAAAGCATGGTAAACTACATCACTGCCGCCTAGTTCAACAGATAATTTGCTTTTTTAGAGACTTTTCAAATATTTCTTATCACTGTATATACTTATTATTGTTATTCCCTTGGATTCCAAGTGGAACATAGAGCTTCAATAACACATCTCCACTTCGTTCCACCTTCTGCTGTCCTCTGCAGCTGACTCATCTCACAATTACCCACAATCTCTCATCTCCTCCTCCCCCTCCTCGACTCACGATCTCCTCCATGTAACCCTCGTACTGACGACCCACTCGCCGCTTCCCATTCGAATTTCACTCGAACAACGGGTGGCATGCATTGCGCGCGATCTTATTTGACGGCCTTCTCAGGGGCGTATGCCAGATCAATCCATCTCCATTTCCTCATACATATTTGTTGAGCAATCGGCTCTTGGTTGATTCGTTGGAGCCTAGAGTTTCTTGTTGGTAATTCTTTCTGGCCCGCCGTCCTATCTTCCCCAAGGAGCAGGCGAAGGCAAATGTTGATAAATGTCTGCGACCTGTTGGAAATGCTTTTCGTGACGCGAACGCCAAGTTTCTGACACACATAGAAGAGCTGACTTCGCATTTGTATTGAGGCTGTATATACTTACGTGAAGATAATAATCACTAAGCCTGTGTAAGGCAATAACCAGAAACATCAGATGACTACCAATGACAACTCAGGGAGCTATTATTTCTTACTAATAAGCAACTGACACAAAACTTGATATTGTTCCAATAAAAATGTTGCAATATTTATAGTAAATGGTCTATGAAAGTGTTAGTGTTCTACTGGTGACAACTCTTCAAAAACTTAGTGAGGAATTGATATTTATAACATTTCATGTGTGCATTAACCAGTAGTCACTACCATTTAAAATAAAACATAGATTAGTACAACGCAATAGTATATGAATATTTATGAATTCTAATAGAGAATTAATATGATAGACAGATGGATGAGTGTTTCAAAGTATGTGTGAAATGTAATGATGAATAATCAGCTGAATCACTCGAATAATTCGTTTTTTTCCGGAATATTCACAACACTTCAGATTTCTAGTCACCCAGCATAGATTTTAAAATGTACCATAATACAAGACACATTTATTTTGTGAAAAGGATAATGATACTACAAAATTACTCCTCAGGCTGCAGTACTTTGAGAGGATTCGAACTCGGAACTCACACATAAGTTGGAAGTCGAGTATTTGAGTCAGTAAGATTCAGTGAGTTGCAGACTAATAATATAAATTCAAAGTCTCTCATCCAGTCTAACCATTTGGTATAAGATATCTATAAGACAATAACCTAGATGGCATGATTATCAATAACCAATAAAGCATTTTTTTCAATACGCCACATAAGACATATATATACCCATTTGAAATTACGCAATCACATTCAGTCCGTCAGAAAATTGAAGCTGATAGATACTGAGTAACTTTTAAAATACTTCATTTCCACTATCACCACAAAAAGTAATTACTTAGAACACAGATATAAGTCATTGTAAAACAAACTTGCCTCGATTTCGTTTCAGTATTACTTGAATAGGTGGAACGAAGACGGTCAGTTTTACTGATTGAATTCCTTCAGGTGAATTAACGACTAATAGTTACTAGTAAACCAATAACTAATTCTGGTAAATATTGTATGATTTTTTGTGTTGCAGTTAACTGCCGTTAAATCCAAAAAATAATAAAACCATTCCCTTAGCACAATCCCATACAAGATGACTTTTTACATACAACCAGATCCTTTGATTAATTTGAACAAAGAACCAACGAAAATTTTTGTAGTACACAAGGTGTAACAGTAGAAGACGTGAAACTTTGCAAAAGGAATGTTTATTTACAATTTGGTATCTCTATAAAACCAAATATTATACATCTTATCTTCAACGCATCATTTGCAAATATCTTCTGTGTTGTGCTGCTTCTGCCCTTCCTTTATATTGTGTTTCTTTGTGTTCCTTTCACGTCTCCCATGTATCTGCACAACGCTGTATCATTTGCTTTCACTGATATCAAATCTATCTCCGTGCTATTTGATACTTTTTAGGCTGATGAACATATGTTTATATATACTACTGATAAATCTTATCAGTATACGTCACAAACGAATTGCGAGTCTAATTTATCCATATAAATATTTCATATTTTTATTTGATCTGCCTGTTATAAGTGGTAATCTAATCTCAGATAGGTGAAATTTTACTAAAAATGACTTTGTGGTATATTTTCAAGTATTGATTTGTAAGGATTTGATTGATTGGTTACAGGATTTCATTATGAGCTGAAATCGGTTACAGAACCATTGGAAAACTAGCTGGAAGTACTGGACACCCGTCTGTTTCATCCTAGTTTGTAGCTCTTCATCAGCACGCACCCAAACCTACCGTGGTTCGAACTCAGGATCTTCTGGTTACAAGACTAACGAGCTCGTAGACCATTAAGCCACTGGGACCCGACCGATCCGATTTCCAGTCCATGAATTGCAAATTCCGCCAATCCACGATATGGTGCGACCACAAGCCAATGTAATCGGCAAGTAATTCCCCTCACGCCTGACCTGCTGCACCCTACTGATCACGACTTCCCACTAGAACCCCCACCCCCAATGATATATGTTACGCTGGATTTTTATGTGGATGTACATCTGAACAATGATCCTACGTATGCTTTTAGGAATACACTAATTAACTAATTTTGTGAAATATTAACCGTAATTTGAAATTTTTTAATCCGTCCATCAAATATCGATTGAATTGCTTACTTTAATATTTTCATGAACATTATTTGAAGAGTAACCATGATTAACATCGAATGAGTTCTCAGTTCTTCCGGCTGGATATACAGAAGCTTTAGGTAATCTCCATCGACAAATCCTTTTCTGTTTAACATTGGTTACAATACATTTCTCAAATGTTTGTTCTGTTTGGCAAGTTGTTGTTACTTTTGGAATATAATTCTATAATTTAAACAAAAAAAGTAGTAATAATTTTCCACTAACTGATAAAATATATACTTCATAAGTTGTAGTTCCCAACACAGCACATAATACTGCACATAAATCAGTATACTACACGCAATAAAATGCTTCACATCATCTATTTTATAGTATATAGTACAAAATTAGTTTCATGTTTGATCATATTAACAACCAGGGAGTACTGGAGAACTGTTTTGACCTAGTTTGAGGCTCATCAGTAGAACTCACTCTTGATTCTAGCATGGATTGAACACAGCCTTCAGCTTACAAGGAGAGCTCATTGACCATTCAGCCAGTGGGACATAATTCAATGGCTCATGGGTTCTAACTTCCATGAATTTGCGATTTTTAAAACCACCACCAGCTAATATCACTGGTGAGTACTAGTCCTCACACCCAACCTGGTAGTTTCCACTGGTCAAGACTTCTCAGTAGAAATCCGGGCAAATTTCTCCTGAAGCCAGTTACTAGAGAGTATCAGATTAATTTTTAAGTGTTAGTTTGTAGGGATCATGGAGGTGTACCGCCGAAGAGTTCCATATTAGGGCAAGACGGCCGTCTAGTGCCGCTGGTTATTAATAGTTCTCTATCTGATATCAGTCCATGATCAAACTTGAGACCAATCAGATCCCTATAAACTAACACAACGAAATCGGCCATGAGATTTACAGTAAACAGCTTTGGTTTGTAAAATTCATTCTGTTTCGAAATCACCAATAAAACGATGAAACAAAGTGAATAAATATAAATAGACTTATTAATTACAACAAGTAATAATTTCAATTCGTTCTTTACTCTAAAAAATTGTTGAGATTCAAATAGTGCGTTACTTATTGTCATAAAATAGGTGTCGTCCTTTGATTGAACACTAGTTAGTGACTACTGTAGTGTGTCTAGTCCTTCGTTTGGTGCAAACTGAATTCTATCAGTCAAGTTTGCAATGTGGCCACCATTCTAGATGGATCGCTAACACGGTGCACTTGACTAACAGAATTCAGTCTGCACCAAAACTAAGGACCAGGCACATTACACTAGTTACTGACTGGTGTCCAATCAAAAATATCCAATACACTCCTACAGGAGGTCAACCACGAGTCTGAATAGCTGCTCAGTGATAACGTCTTTAACTGCAGGCGGCACTGGTTGACACGGGTCAGAATCTCAGAAGGGATATGAGTTCCTTGAAGACTGTAGATACGCCTTTCTGACTGGTGAATACCAACAAGCAGGAAACCTAGGTGGAGTGAGGCTTCCTGTCGATTGCTTCCAGCCATCTAATAATGGCGCAGTCCATCAAATACTGGAAAGAAGTGTAAGATCGTTAAACAATGGCATCTTTTTACAGCTAAATAACCAGAGGAAAACAAAGTTGGAAGTTTTCAAGCTCGTATGCAGTAAAGCAACAAAAAGAAATATTAAAGTTACTTTAAAGCAATTGGAGAAGAAGATATGAGAAGGCCACTTCTCTAAAGAGCAAACAGTAGTAAAATGTTCAGAATTTAAATATGACGTAAACGCTAGTTCACCTATGACACCTATTTCAAAGTCAACATAACTAGTAACTGTGGTATCCAATATGCATTAACAAGTGAATTTCGACAGATTTAAGTTATCTTATCTTTAATGGTATAAATTAATCAAACTTTTTTCCGGGTATTGGATTAGGTGGCAGTACAGTTTTCGCCATGTCTAGCGTTCAGCTATAAAATCAGTAAAAACCAGTAGTGCTGATTTCATTTTGATAGATAGACCTAATTGTCTACACGTCGTTTCTACACATGTCTGTTTGTACTTCTCTCACCCCACTTATTGATTTTTGACCCGACTTTCTCTCACCTACTTATGACCTTTGAAATCGTATTGGTTACTCACTGTTTATCATTTATCAATGACATAAAGGCATCTTATGGTCATTTTAAACAGATATGTACGCAAACACTGTCAACCTTTTTTATTGTTGTTTTGAGACAGTAAAGGCTATCTTACCAACGTCCAGTCTTCTCTTCTATCTTTCTGTGGCCTGTGTGTATTATTCCATATTAGTTTTTTTTATTAGATGTATCACACACATATATTAATACAGCGGTATTATTGTTATTGTTGGTAGTGTTGTTGTCGTGCGATTATGACAGATTAGCCAGCGCATTAAAGTCAGTATTCGCTCATAGTCTACTAGGTCGTAGTTCCGGTCATAATAGATTTTTGATTGTTAAGATTATTAAGATATGCGTATATCTCTAGTGTTCATAAAACCACGTAAATAATTAAGCCTAGAAATATCAAGTCTCACGGTAGGCGCATCACTGCATTAAAGTAGCAGTGAATATTTATAGTCTACGTTGATGTTTTTGGCGTTTTTTTCTTTAAGGCTGGATAGTTTAATTACTTAGCTTTAATTATCCTTCTGTACAACATTTTCAGTGTTTACTTCAATGTGAAGTGAGCTATGATAATTCTCCACATATGAAATATTGGTTTCTCCTGATAAAGTTCACTGTGATTGATTGTCCCCATAGTCTTTTTTTTATGACTGTGTCCATTTGTATTGTTACTGATCTCGATGGCCTAATATTTAACCTTCTGGACATGTGACATATATTTTTATTAGTTGATAAATTTGATCTGTATCCACAAGTCTGTTAATTTCTATCATGACACCACAGTTTAACAGCATAGTGTGACCAGTGTCCAATGAAGTCAGTCATTAACTGTACTGTGATCTGATTTCACTTATCCTATTGACAGCAATTTCTCAATGAAACTTCGAGACGTTTACCTCTTAGCTGATCACTAATAAACACTAAATTGTGATTTGCTTGGGAGATAAGTGAAGTATAGATCAATTTCAAGGTGGGCTGTAACCTCACCTGCTTGCACCTAAACAATAACCTTCATCTCTCAAACTAATATTACATTAGAAACAACAAAAAATAAGCAATTCTGGAAAGACTGTATGGTCTTGATCAAGTTGATATTCCCACATATTATAATTTAACTTGTAAGCAAGTGTCACTTTTTGTGATGATTTAAAAGAATTCCAAGCATGTTTAACGCGTACTTCACACTATAAAGCAAGCCGGTTTTCATCTTGTAATAATATTGCTTGACTTGTGTGTTGTTGCTGTTGTTTTTCTCCAAATAACTACTACAACAACTGTAGAGAACAGGACACAGACAGCACATGCAGTGTGTTTGTATTTTCTTCACTGTTAGTCGCTTTGTAGTTTCTTCTAAGAGCTGTAACCTTCTCGCTGTTTCTTTCTCTCTAGTGACTTTTCCATTCTCATGTGAATGATCCCTTCTCCTTCTTCCTCTTCTTCTTCGAAGATGTCAACTCATATGCCACACACATACACCGTATCAAAAATCAATATTGAAAAGCAACACATTACTCTGATTACCACTACTACACTATCCAGTGAACAGCTTGTATGCAATATATTGAGTTTTTGTTTTCTTGTTTAACGAAGAAAACATTCATACATTCATGATAACAATAATAACGATAATAATAGAATGATAAAAATACTACATGAAAATTATAAAATAATAATATGATTGAAAGAAATTCATCATCTTTTGTTTACGTTAAAAAATTACAAAGAGAAGAAGAAGAATGTAATTTATACCGTTTTTTACATTAGTAAGACGTGCATAGTAATATTCATAATAATAATAATAATAATAATAATAATAATACAACATTATACTCATCTATTACTATGAATGTAAACGACTTTTACATACCATGTCAATTTAATTTTACTACCTAGACTATTGTGAATAGATATCTGTTTGCCACGTGCATATTTCTTCTAAAATATTTATAGCAGTGAGAAATAAACTATAAAAATTATTTGTAATCATCATTCCTTTGGCTTCCGAGTGGAACATAGAGCTTCAATAACACATCTCCACTTCGTTCCACCTTCTGCTGTCCTCTGCAGCTGACTCATCTCACAATTACCCACAATCTCTCATCTCCTCCTCCCCCTCCTCGACTCACGATCTCCTCAATGTAACCCTCGTACTGACGACCCACTCGCCGCTTCCCATTCGAATTTCACTCGAACAACGGGTGGCATGCATTCCACGTGATTCCATTCGACGGTCACCTCAGCGTGTGTCCAATTCGTCTCCACTTTCTTCTACATATATGCTGAACAATAGGTTCCTGGTTTGTTTGTTCATCTTCAGACTTTCTTGTTGCTAGTTGTTTCTGGCTGGCCGTCTGATCTTCACTAAGGAGCCAACAAAGTGGGCAGCTGTTGATAAAACTCTGCAGCTGGCTGTTGAAAATGCATTTTGTGACCCTAACATTTGTGTTGAACAGAATCCGAATCTCGTTGTTTATACTGGCTGAGTGAGTGCAGAAGATTTCCAAACTGGTTTCAGGTTGATGAAGGTGTATCTTGCCTTTCCGATTCTGACTTTGACATCTTCGTCCGTTCCGCCTGCAGTTGAAACGATGCTTCCCAGATAAGTGAAGGAGGCAACCTCTGTTAAATCTCTCCCGTTGATGGTGACTGGTGCTGGTTGTTGTTGCTGTTGGTTGGTTGGTTGGTATCCGCATCACCTCCGTTTTCTTTGCGTTCCTGTCTTCGCTACTCGCCTCTTCAGCCAGTTTGTTGCTTCTCGCCTGCCTACAAGTCTTCGAGTTTGTGTGACATCAGTCATAAATCGTCCACGCACGAAGTCCAGATCTCCTAGAGTCTTCTCATCGGTATTCCAGCGTATTCCTGTCGTCTCGCTCAGCGCGTACAGTCTGCCGCCTAATCCAGTCAGTCCACCACAGTTTCTGAATATCATCGATGATAATAGTCAGGCAGCAGCCAACCAGTCAGACTTGCCTCACCCCTGTATTCACTTCGAACGCCTCACTGGGTTTACCGTTGTGGATCACCAGACACATGGCATTGTCATATACCCACATGTTGAATGAGGTTGATACAGATTTGGTCACTGCACGCCATAGTGCTGAAATAGTTTCCAAACTACTTCTCGGTCAACACTGTCTGTCGACGGCCTTTTCGAAGCCGATGAAGTTGAGATAGATAGATAGATAGATAGATAGATTTGACTGTCATTCTATGCTTTGTTGTGTGATGACGATGCGTATAGTTGCAATTTGATGAGCACATTATTTGCCTTGCCTGAATCCACCTTGTTTGGGGCAGAGTTCTGGGTTGAATAATTACGTATGAAATATATATATATATACTGACATTTTCAGAAGAATTTACTGTACCCCGTATTGCACTTTGTACTATGGACAAGGCAATGAAAATATATAAACTATTAATATTATCTTAACTCTTACTTTCACTTTGATATCCTCATAGTCATGATCATATCCATATGTGGCTATTCTATCCTAAGGAAAGATGTACAAAAGATCAATAAGTGTTTTTTTTTTAAAAATTTTTATATCATTGTTATTTTGCTGCTGGTTTAATTCTACTTCTCTCTTACCTGAATTTCACGAACTCAGTTTAATTGCTCTGGTCCATAGTGCTATTTAGAAACACAGAATAATAAAATGCACGAATTTTCATACACAGAAATTCATAGAAGAGTTTTATTTGTTATTCCCCATCTTATGGTAAATCTAAAATCTATGCTTAATTCTGAAGAGAGTTTACAATGAGTAATGAAAAGTTACAGAATATAACCAAGTTTTGGTTTGTAGGGTTTCGACTGATTGGTTACAGGACTTAATCATGAGCTGATATCGGTCAGAGAACCATTGGAGAACCTGTAGAGAGTACTGGACAACTGTTTTGTTCCAGTTTGGGACTCTTCGCAGTACGCATCCACCGGGGTCCTTCCGTGTACTGATGAAGAGTCCCAAACCAGACTATCTAGTACTCCCAGTTTTTTGATTGGTTCTGTAACAGATGTCAGATCATGATGAAATCCTATAACATCACAGAAAACAACTTATGGGAATATAAATACCTCTCAGAATTCACACTTTCTAAAAGATACTATATAGTGGACATGGACTCTGATATATATATATATAAGCCTGAAGTCTTATAGTTCCAGTCGCCAAGGTGTGATGTTTCTACTAGGTGGGGTCGCTGGCATCGTTTCTAGCCTTACCCATTTTCTGATCTAACTACATGCTAGCAACCGAGGTGAGGTCTAAGAGTGCATCGATCGGTAATTGAAGCCCGGACTACATGCGTGGTTAGTCAGCATCTGACTACTGAACCACTCAATGAAATCTTTCTCTTAGCTAAATAAGAGCTGACTAAACCAATTGTATTACGTCAGCTCAGCATTTCTTTCTTCAATTATTCTTGAGTGAATGGGTCACTGACAAAAACAACAACAAAAACCTGAAGTATAGGAAATGCTATCCAATAAATCTCAATAAAATGGAAAAGTCAATCAAATCACAGTAAAAATATTATGGCGAAACTGTCAAGTTAGCACGATGACAAAACAAATGTCTTTAAGTAATTCCGCAGTCGAAAACTTATTAAAATAGGGGGAAGTGTTAGGTCAAGAGGCGACATATCGATTTACTTTTCCTGCATGACCTGTGAACCAGACATTTGATCTTAACGTACATTCAAGTTTAAGCCAGTAGATTCTTATCAGTTTATGCAAAAACCAGCTATAAAGTAATTTCTTACATCGTAAACTAGTAGCTTATTGTTTATGTAAAAGAACTATATAAATAATTGTACCTCTGAGTGATATTGCCTTCTGAAGTCAAATGGTGGATGGTGACTATCAGTGGAATCCAGGTTTACGCGCATTTCATCCTGTTTGGGACTCGTCACTGAATGTACCTGCATTCCCCGGTGAGTCAGTGATGGTGTTCCCACCGAGGCTCGAACCCATTGCTAGCCACCATCCATGAATTGATCTCAAGTTACATGAGCAGACATTGTCGAAGCATCTGCATTAGGGCCAACATGTCAGTCTGAAACCAAGCACTTTGGTCCAATCAGTCGACGGGAAAATCTAAATTCAATTACATATTGTCTTTTGTATGGATAAAGAAGTCTTTGTCTTTTCAGTTTGAGAATAGTATTCACATAATCCGTAGTATAGTGTTATCGTGTTGAAGTAACAGTTGAATGAATCAACCATCCAAGTATTAATAAGGTTAAAAAAGAAACAGCGAGAACTCATACAACCAATCTCTCACCTTTACACTTAATAGCAGAGCACTTTCAGCCTCTTGTCCCGCTGCCTGTAGCCTTTTCCAAAATCGTTTAGGCTGAATTTATAAGCAAAGGAGTACATAAAGCTAGAATGAATATATACTGAGGCAAAAATACGTCAAATGTAGCCTACTTAAATCATTTACTATCCACTTTATTATAAATATTATAAATTTTCTATTCTTTAATTCAGATGAAAAATCGGACAGTGTAGTTTAACATACCGAATTCAAGTTCGATGTGTTATACCCATATTTCTGACTTAGTCCACTTTACATCCAACATCTGATAGGCACTTGTTAATTACTTACGAGTATTCAGTGGCTACTTTTTCTTGTTTACAAGTCCAGAGGCAGTGGACAGGGCTTTTTAACTTAATTGTATCAATATTTTTCAAGATGAAGTTCTTGTAGATGTATGGCAGATGATGAAACCAATGCACACAACTAGCTTGATATGAGAACTGCTCATTAATGGATGGTTCATCATTCTGCGAACTGACACAACTTTAAAATCGTGGAGGACTGGATAGAAATTTGATGTATGAACAGTAAACTGCTTATCTTGAGGCCTAATAATTCAAGGTTGTACCCTCAGAGAAATCCTCGTTTACTGTTGAGGGCTCCCAATTTAGTATGGAACAATTTTCCAGTTTCTCTTAATTTTCAGTGGTTCCTAGCATGAAGTTAGTCTCTGACGAGACGTCTAATCTCAGCAGATTAAACATGTAGATATCATTATACGTATAAAATTCCACAACACTACATAAAATCTGTTAATAAGATTGATTGTTTTGACCACAAAATTATTTATACTTTACATTGCCTGTAATGGATAAATCATTTGGGAAATCCCTCTTGGACGATCTATTCATAATATTTGTATTTATTTAAACATACCAACTAACTTTATAATTATTATAAGTATTTCCCCTAGACTGTGTATCATTATTTTAATGTTTGTATATGATCTGTTGATTTCTGACCTTTATAATTTGCCTTTTTCCTTGTTTAATCTTTAACTGTAATACTTCTTTGTGATGACATGTACACGTAATATGTTGTTTAACTATGTGAGTTTGTTTGAGTGAATGCAGGTCATTGTGATCCGGGACTGTCTGCGAGAAGCCTTGGTGTGTGATTCTTATGGACAGAGCTATTGATCTCACCTTATTGAGAATGTTCTGTTCGATTATAAGGTACCTTTTACAGCTGAACATTAGTTAACTAATTCTGTCTTACAGTAGTTGTTTTGTAGTCAGAAACACACCTTGCTTGTATAGCTGCCTCACAACACTTTTAAGGTAGATTTGAGTTTGTTGTTACTATTGTTTAATAGGTCTGCTAAAATATTTGAGAATAGACGTTTTTCCGTGCTTTTGGAATGTCTCGTGATAGCGCGTGTTCCAACGAAGTTTTGTCCGCTATAATGCAGTAGAACATGGAGATCAGTTTCTTGTGCTGAGACCATAAGTGAATAAATTTGGTTGTTAAGTTACCTGTTACAAGATAACATATCTGTAGATGAAGTTATCAAAAGTAACTGTGTTTAAGTTGCTTATAAAATGATGGACATGAGATAGATGGTAACAAAATACACTTTAAAGTAAATCTAACTACACATATAACTAATTACTTCATTTGCAAGTATTCTCTTAGTGAGTACTGAATGAAAAGATTAGGCGCATTCAACTTACAACTTTACTAAGGTCCATTTCATCAAATGTAGTGAATTTATGCACTTTATTCGATTGCACCCGACTCATTGTTGAACATTTAGGATCCAAAAATACTACATAGTAATAAGTCACCTCTTTACTTTTTGGATCCATTTCAGCATATTTCCCTTGACAGTTGTAGTAAACCATAGCTGGCCAGTCTGGATAACCTAACAAAAAAAAATAATAACTTAAATGTTATAGCAACCAGTTTTAAAAAGATTTAACTATTCAGTAATTAGATATTTAAAACATTTTTGCTAATATCGACTGATGAAATGACATATTTCTGTAAATACTTGAAATTTAATTCCATGATGACTGGTTTGTTGGAAAAGTAGAAAATTGTACATTGAAGAATCCTGTTTCTTTGTATTATCCATATCCCATATTGAGTCATAGGAAACACACGTAAACAGCGAAGGGAATTGTGTTTTCGACTATTCATTTTCATAAGCTGCTGTACAATCGTAATTATGTTTAAAAAGGGAAATTATGAGACCAGTCAAATACTGGTAAAATCTGTCCTCGAAAAGTATTAAGTAGTGTAAGGTGTATTCTAGAAGCGGTGATTAATTGGAAATTAGAAAAGGTGTCATGGCGTAATAAGTGTGAGAAAATTACCAATCACTATAGTTATATAGAATGACCAAGAACTATAGTGATTGGTAATTTTCTCACACTTATTACGCCATGACACCTTTTCTAATTTCCAATTAATCACCGCTTCTAGAATACACCTTACACTACTTAATACTTTTCGAGGACAGATTTTACCAGTATTTGACTGGTCTCATAATTTCCCTTTTTAAACATAATTACGATTGTACAGCAGCTTATGAAAATGAATAGTCGAAAACAAAATTTTCTACTGTGTATATGTCTTTTACTTATATAAATATCCAAGGAACAAAATTATTATAAAATCACATACTATCACTGTGTCTAAGATTCGTACACATACCTCAAATTAAGTATTTCCGGATGAGTTGTGGATATAAATGTGAGCAAAAATTTTGGTTTATTTCGAATAAGGGATCTTCACCTCCGTCTAAACATTTCATGAATTCTTTATAGTCTACTTATAAGTAGCTTAAATTACAAAGAAACTAGAAAAAAAGACAATCCAGCTTTTTTACAGCGAAGAAAATTTTCTTTATTGACGAAATCATCTTCAGAGGCTGCACACAGTCATACTTATATTTAACAGAAATGTATAGTAGTCCATTTTTGAGTAATAAGGGGGGGGGGGCGAGTGACATGACCGGTATAATTGCTCATAAGTGCTTTCAAAAGTAAATATAAAAATTGTGCATTACGTAATACTCAACGGCACAAAGGAAGAAAGCGTTAGAAATTTGATAAAGTTAGAATTGTTATTGAGTGAGAAGAAAGATAGTTGAGAGTCCATTTAAGAAGTGTGGAGAGGGTGAGAAAATGTACAAAAGGAACATGTGATAGTGAATAGAACGAGAAGAAAGAGAAATTTGATCCTCTTATTATCCTCAAGAATAAGAAGGATATGTATCAGTGATACAATCGATGGTGAACTGGAGAGACTCAGACAAGTCTTCAAGGGAAATGGAAATCCTTCAAGATTCATCGAGAAAAACATGAAAGTTAAGCGAAAACCTGAAAGAGTCCAGAAAAATTCCAACCAAGGTTTTTTCTTGAACACTCTGGGATTATTTTAAATAATTTATAATGATTCGATCTGTCTCGGCACTTAAAACACATTGGAGTGGACCAAAGTGGTAGTTTATCCTTTACACATTCACTGGTAATTTGTCGGCTGTAGAAACTGATCCGTAGCTGAGCCGAAAAGAAGGCTATTCTCAATGATCCGGATGAGCAGTGGTTCTTCAGAATCAACTGTGGTATCACCTTTAAATTCAGCGTTCATGAAAAGCAGTTTCTTCTGCAGCGTCTGGGTTCTTTCAGGCTTTCGCTTAACTTTCATGTTTTTCTCGATGAATCTTGAAGGATTTCCATTTCCCTTGAAGACTTGTCTGAGTCTCTCCAGTTCACCATCGATTGTATCACTGATACATATCCTTCTTATTCTTGAGGATAATAAGAGGATCAAATTTCTCTTTCTTCTCGTTCTATTCACTATCACATGTTCCTTTTGTACATTTTCTCACCCTCTCCACACTTCTTAAATGGACTCTCAACTATCTTTCTTCTCACTCAATAACAATTCTAACTTTATCAAATTTCTAACGCTTTCTTCCTTTGTGCCGTTGAGTATTACGTAATGCACAATTTTTATATTTACTTTTGAAAGCACTTCTGAGCAATTATACCGGTCATGTCACTCGCCCCCCCCCCTTATTACTCAAAAATGGACTACTATACATTTCTGTTAAATATAAGTATGACTGTGTGCAGCCTCTGAAGATGATTTCGTCAATAAAGAAAATTTTCTTCGCTGTAAAAAAGCTGGATTGTTTTTTATTTTCTTCATAACTCAGTGGCTATTTTTGCTGCTTTTAAAACTAGAAACCTTTTCGAAAAGAGAACAAGCATTGGGAACAAATTCACGGACATTGATATCCGTCTACAAAACAACTTAAGTCAAGCACTGATTGAACAAAAAGTAGATGGCTACATTTCTCACCTATTTATAAATTTAAATACTTCCATCCAAAGTAAGCGTTTCTTATTGAAGATCGGCTTTCTTCTAACGTATACTGTACCTAAATCCGGAAGAAAATCAGGCTCTTTCATGTTTGCGCACGACACTTTCATCATACAGTAGAAATTTCTGATTTGTAGAATTGTGTTAATCAATACTATTAAAGCCATAATATTACTCACATTTAATAGTTTACTCAGCAAATTATTAATTCTAGGTTCTTTTTATGTTTATGAAAGAACTCATAAGACCATATTGTATGTCTGCTAGTTTCACAAAACCTCAGATAAAACAGATCTATTGACTAGCAGTATCTGACCTGTTACTTGAATAAGCATTAAGGAACTTGAAGTCTAATTAACATAGAAGACAATGCATACATGTTTTTGAAGTTTGACTATTTACGTTATTTAACATTCGGTGTTGGGAAATGCACTAATAAATAAGCTTATTTTAAAATTCATGTAGGATTATTCAACTAACAAACCGAAAGTTGACAGATCTCATAGTAACAACCTACCCTGGATCTTCGCCCACACCACAGAGCCTACAGCGAAATGTCCAAAAATAAATTCGTCATCCTCTTTAGCAGCACTTAAATCCTCAGGTTCTTCACATGGATTATAAATATATTTGTTTGAATTAGAAAGGGGTGAATTCCGTTTGGAATACTTTGGATTCAGTGCACAATGCCATGCAGAGTCTAGTTGAGTTGGATCATGAACATTTGGTAGATAACGCCATTTAGAACAGAAGCTACATTCAACCCAGGTGCCTAGTAAATAATATTCATAAAATTATTTGTATATATTAGCTTCAGAAAGGGAATTATTTTAACACTGATATTGACACAGTGAAATATTAATGAAATAGAAGATAATGCACGAAGTTCTGGAAGCACTTAACCTCACCCAGTTTACTAGCTCACCAGTTTTCCATTCGGTCCTAAGCCCGGGAAACGACGTTGGGTTGGGCGTATGACTAGCAACCCCGCCCCGGTAAACCAAACCCTTACAGAAACTTCTACGCACAAGGAAAATATTAAAATTGTAAAAAAAACTAGCTCAACAAGCTTATCATTTTTGGGACTGAAAAGACGAAATGACGCGGCCTAGTGAAAGTCTTCGGGAAGCCACTCGGCCTATGTACCTTCTCTCGATGAAGGTAAGAGTAAGTATTGGGATGTGGAATGTTCGTACAATATGCAAAGCCGGGAAAGCTGCCCAGGTCGCCAAAGAGATTAGAAAATACGGGATGGAAGTTCTAGGATTCTGTGACAGCAAGTAGAATGGATGTAGACTATTCAAGTTGTCAAATAGAAAGTCAGTAATCTACTCCTGTCACCAAGAAGACAGCCACAACCCCACTAAGAAAGTGCTTATCACAATGTCACTAACAGCAGTCAAAGCTCTTATGCAGTGAAAACCACTCGCCTCCAGGATTGCAGCCACAAGATCCAACGCAAAAGGAAGGAAGGTCACAATTTTCCACTGCTACATACCTACAAACAACGCAGGACAAGGATTTTTATACACAACTGAAAACGGTAATGGAAAACATACAAAATAGTGACACCAGAGTCCTAACAGGGGACATGAGTGCTAACCCCGAAGCAGACAATATCAGAAGAGAATTCATCATCCGTCGAGAGGCTCTCGCATTAAATCAGTGATAACGCAGAAATCTTCGCAGATTTTAAGCATCAATGATATAGTGAATGGAAACAGCAGGCAAAGGCACAGAGATATAAACAAACACACCAAACACAAGATATACTTCTTCTCAATTTCAAGGATCGGAGACAGTTAGCCGCAAACAAAGTAAAGAAGCGAAGAAAATGCGGACTCGGACTAACATCCAGTGCAATCAAACTGAAAGATCAAGCTGCAAAACTTCAAAAATTCTGGAGACACACTACAATTTAAGTCCAACACTCACAAACTGAAAGATGAAACTACAAAACAAATATTACCAATAACAAAACTTATCATGGTGTGTAAACTATTGAAATATAATTATACTTTATTTGATACAAAACACACATTCACAGCAGGCATCACAGCAAAGTTCGAGACACTATCTAGCATCACTAAGGAAACCCTTGTACAAGGACATTGGAACTCTCTAAAACTAATGTTCAAGGAAACGTCTGCAAACACTCTAGGAAGCAAGAAGAGGCGAGACAAAGAATGCCTCACAACGAACGCATGGCAGCTAACAGAAGATAGGAGGATGGCAAAACAGAAGGTGAACCGCTGCAAAGATGGACAAGAGAAAGAGAAGCTGAGTACAATCTACAGGGCGATGAACAAAAAAAAAAGAAAACGGCTAGGAAAGACAAAACAAAATCTTACAACACACTGGCTAGCAACTGAAACAGAACAGGCCGCAGGTAGAAGCGACCTCAAAACACTATATCAGATAACCAGGTCTCCATCCTGGAAGAGATCAACCCAGATGCTGAAACCAATAAAAGATGCTCAAGGGAACCTCATTACGGAAGAGTGGAGACAAGTAAAACAGTGGGTCGATCATTTCAAAGGACTATTGAATCGACCACCACTGGCAACTCATCCCGAAATACCGACAACAACAGCACACACGGATATTCCTATCAGTCGACACCAATCCCTCAACGAAAGCAGATGTCTTGAATGCAATCAAGCCACTGACGTCCGAGAAGGCAGCAGGATCGGACGGAACTCCCCTGCAGCATTGAAAACGAACCCAGAGACCCAAGTGGATATGCTCACACCACTATTGCAAACCATGTAGAAGGAAGGAAAGGTACCCACCGATTGGAAGAAAGGCTACCTTATCAGGGTAACAAAGAAGAGCTTCTGCAAAAACTGGCGCCGAATCATGCTCTTATCTATGCCAAGTGAAATACGAAGTCGCCTCATCTTGCAGAGAATAAAATATGCTCTGGATGCAGAACTCCGCCCCACCACCAGAACAAGCTGGATTCAGGCAAGGCAAATAATGTGCTCATCAAATTGCAACTATACGCATCGTCATCACACAACAAAGCATAGAATGACAGTCAAATCTATCTATCTATCTATCTATCTCAACTTCATCGGCTTCGAAAAGGCCGTCGACAGACAGTGTTGACCGAGAAGTAGTTTGGAAACTATTTCAGCACTATGGCGTGCAGTGACCAAATCTGTATCAACCTCATTCAACATGTGGGTATATGACAATGCCATGTGTCTGGTGATCCACAACGGTAAACCCAGTGAGGCGTTCGAAGTGAATACAGGAGTAAGGCAAGTCTGACTGGTTGGCTGCTGCCTGACTATTATCATCGATGATATTCAGAAACTGTGGTGGACTGACTGGATTAGGCGGCAGACTGTACGCGCTGAGCGAGACGACAGGAATACGCTGGACTACCGATGAGAAGACTCTAGGAGATCTGGACTTCGTGCGTGAACGATTTATGACTGATGTCACACAAACTCGAAGACTTGTAGGCAGGCGAGAAGCAACAAACTGGCTGAAGAGGCGAGTAGCGAAGACAGGAACGCAAAGAAAACGGAGGTGATGCGGATAACCAACCAACCAACAGCAACAACAACCAGCACCAGTCACCATCAACGGGAGAGATTTAACAGAGGTTGCCTCCTTCACTTATCTGGGAAGCATCGTTTCAACTGCAGGCGGAACGGACGAAGATGTCAAAGTCAGAATCGGAAAGGCAAGATACACCTTCATCAACCTGAAACCAGTTTGGAAATCTTCTGCATTCACTCAGCCAGTATAAACAACGAGATTCGGATTCTGTTCAACACAAATGTTAGGGTCACAAAATGCATTTTCAACAGCCAGCTGCAGAGTTTTATCAACAGCTGCCCACTTTGTTGGCTCCTTAGTGAAGATCAGACGGCCAGCCAGAAACAACTAGCAACAAGAAAGTCTGAAGATGAACAAACAAACCAGGAACCTATTGTTCAGCATATATGTAGAAGAAAGTGGAGACGAATTGGACACACGCTGAGGAGACCGTCGAATGGAATCACGTGGAATGCATGCCACCCGTTGTTCGAGTGAAATTCGAATGGGAAGCGGCGAGTGGGTCGTCAGTACGAGGGTTACATGGAGGAGATCGTGAGTCGAGGAGGGGGAGGAGGAGATGAGAGATTGTGGGTAATTGTGAGATGAGTCAGCTGCAGAGGACAGCAGAAGGTGGAACGAAGTGGAGACGTGTTTTTAAGTTCTATGCTTCACTCAGAACCTAACGGATTACTTTTGGTGATACATAATAATAGAACACAATGACTTTACAAGGTAGCTGATATTTGTATGCATATATATATATATATATATATATATATACATTTAATAACATATATGTATATATATAAGTATCTATTTATATTTATTAAAATATATCATACTACAAACACATTCTACACTTTACTTATACAGGGAACTGTAAGGATTTGTATCTTGAAAACCCACACAAGTCCTTAAAATCATTTAGGATTCCAATATAAGATCTACTATCAAGATGTCTAAGATTTAGGAATTGGTCTTCAAGTTATATATAAGGTAGTTCGAAATTACAGATTTTAATTCGAAGTCTGTTTAGGTATTAGGTCAAGAAGGAAATAAAGTTACAATCACAGTGTGAGTTATGTTTCATTTTAACTTGTTCTTCAAAACACATTGTGCATTTCAATGTGTCATCGCCATGCAGGAATGTCCAACTTTACAAAACAAATGATTTCTAACTCAGACAAATAATGGTCAGATAGATCAACATTAAAATTCATAAGTCTAACCTCAATGAACTATTCTTTAGAGGTTACAGTGAATTCATAATTTTAATACATTACATACCAGTGAAGAAAATCACACATTCGAAGAAGGACAAGTGAAAGATGTTATTTGTAGACTAAATTTATAATAGCAGTTTGCCGATAGTGCATTCATCCTCATTCATCAGAATAATGTCGAATAATGACGAAATTGAATAAAATGCACTTACTACATGAGAGCAGATAAAAAGAACGCTAACTTGATATAATTTTTTGCGACAAAACATTCACATTTCAACATATTCACTGTTTTAGTTTGATGCTCATAGTACTAATATTAACAGGAATAATGGTTTTAGTCTCAACAGTAGTTTTACACAGTAGAGAATTTTTAGCATGTCTTATTTACTCCTTGCTGAGTATCTATATTATATTATTTGACGCAGTACTGTTCGAGTGAAAAAAGCTCTAACCGCCTACGGTTTTGTTACTTCATGCCTGGTGGTGTATTGAAATCCACTCAAAAATACACCTGAATACAGAGTGTTCTTCAAAGACATAATTAGATAGTTAAAGTGAAGTGAGATAAAGTAAATTCCAGTCATTATGCTCTGTGGAGAATTAGGTAGCTGAATGTTTTAAATAGTCTGCCTCAGCTTTGAAACAGACTGATAATATAGTTTACAGTGAGGGCATAATTATTGGATTAGAAAAGGAGCCAGAGTGGGTGCATCGTTCTCTGATCGGGATCAGATGTGTCCGATGGTGCATGAAATTGCACTTATACAAGAGGAGAAAAGACTTAAACCAATTACTGTATGAATTTGTTGTGTCCGCGCATTTGTAAAATTTTACAGCAACAACCAACTGACGGAAAATGACCTTCACTTTACCGTCTTGTTCTCATTCATTAAAAATCCAACCAGGCCTGCATACGCCTTCAAGTACATTGTATGCATCCCTGTTAATTGTCTACTGCGGTATAGTTCACCAACATTGTATGTGTGGCATGTTGACTGACCCCACTTACTTCTATTAATGAACAACAGATGAACACAGTGATCTACAGTGAATAAACTTCTTACTAACTCATTCAACCAAAAAAGATAAATAGTAAAAGTTGAGTGTAAATCAAAAACAGGGTACAAGAGAGTAAAAATCTGTACTTTCTTTATAATTACATTGACTAAAAATGACTCAATCAATTGTTTTCATTTCGTACATTGCCTTCTTAAAATATCAGTGATGACAACATCAAACCATTCAAGCAACAGTTAAAATCTTAAATTGCTGGTATGAGTCATGTCCAGAAGTATAGGCTACCTTATTATAATTTGCAAGGTAGCTGGAATCACAGGGTCAAGGATTTAAATGTACCATAAGGAGCGAAACGGAATGATTGTTTGGGAAGCCACACACACCCCACCGTAACGATCTAATCACAATATTCATACTCATTTAGATTTTTCAACTAACTTTGTAATTATTATCCATTTGTCTCCTAGACTGTACATCGTTATTATCACAATTGCACATCATATGCTGACTTGATCCTTATTATTTGTCTTTGTCCCCGTTGAATCTCTAATTTTAATGCTTTTCTTTGTGGTTGCGTTGTGATAGTGACAGTGTATTGTCTTACGATTGCGATTTTGCTTGTGTGAATCAAGATATTTCTGACCTTGGGTTGTTTGCGGAAAGCGTTGGTGTGATTCTTGTGACCAGAGTTTCGATACCACCTTGTTGGGAATATTACTTGCCTCTAAGGTATTTATTAGTTGCATCTTGATTAACTAATTTAGTTCTATGGTACTTGTTTTGTACTTACCTTGGCTCTATAGCTACCTAACGACACTGTTGAGGCAATTTTGAGTTTTTGATGTTATTAATATTTAACAGAACCACATAGATTTCTCGATGGATAATCGTCTTTTTGCTGTCTTTGGAGGGTTTCGGGACTGTGAATATCTCAAGGAAATTTCAAAAAGCTATACAGCAGAAGGCAAAGATGGATTTTCTGAGCTCAGATCACAACGACCCAGCTGTGGTCTTCACAAGAAGTGCATGCATACTCACTCTATCTTCATGCAGTCAAACGTAAATCTTGTAATTACATAATTTTTTCCTTCTTATTACCTCTCACTCTTGCTTTGTGATTCCTTCAAGACTACTGATTAGTCCTATTACTGGCAATTATTTGTTACTTAACCTGTCGACTTTCCACAACAGTACTGAAATGTATCCTGCCGGTTCAGGCCAAAACAATAATGCATGGTTTTACTTTGTTTGTTTCTTTATCTCTGCATGTATTAAGTAAAGAAATAAAAATAAGTCGAGGTTTTGAGGTCAAATTTTCCTAGCCTACACATTCTAACATTTATAAACACGTAAAGTTTTAACCACAATCATTTTAAGCTGCTTTTTATCACATTATAATTAATTCGTTTGTTTTAATTCACGGAAAATACCCATCCGGACATAAAAATAAGAAGAAAAAGTTCATCGAAGAGTCTCTTTTCGGCGAATTCATTCATTTGACCACTTCTATGTGTATCTAATAATTTACTTGCTCCTGTGCAGCGAGATATATAGGTCATTCGATGAGTGTTTTATCCAAAAGGGTCAAACAACATTATACTACTTGGCTAAGGAAAGGTGAAAGTGGATCAGTAAAGAGTGCTACAATTGGATATTTATTCAACAGTGGTCACTCAGTATGCAAGGAGAATTCATTCAAAGTAATCTACAAAGTCAAAAGAAGCCTACCGAAACAGCGGGTATGTTTCCATATACCTTGCATTGCCTAGGCTTCAGCAATCCGGATAGAAGACGCTAAATTATCTACACAGAAGAAACTTCTCTCACCCCTTTTTCTACCTTGTGTATAATTCTACGTTCGAGAACTTTGTTAACAATGCTGTTTTGAATTTTTGTTTGACATTTTAGTGGCAACTTTTTCTTAACCAACCCTTTAGTTACTCTTTCTACCTATTACATAATTTACTTTGAACAAGTGTATTAATGCCCTTTCAGTATTATTATTATTCCCTTGCTTTCCGAGTGGAACATAGGGCTTCAACAACACATCTCCACTTTGTTCTGTTTACTACCGTCGTCTTCAGCTGGATCCACGATTGAACAAACTCTCTCATATCTTCCTCATACGATCTCCTCCATGTCACCCTCACATCAACGACCCACTCGTCACTTCCCATTTCCATTTCAATCGAGGGCCTGGCGTGCGATGTCATTCGGCGGCCTCCTCAATGTATCCCCGATCCACCTCCACTTTCTCTTACATATTTGTTGAGCGATCGGACCTCGTCTGTTGGTTTGTTCCCATAGTTTCTTGCTGCTTATTCTCTCTGGCTATTTGATCTACAGTAAGGAGCGAAGGCAGCTATTGATGAAAGTCTGCAATGGCTTGTTGGAAATGCCTTTCGTGACACGCACTACACGTTTCTGACCAGTACAGAAGAACTGACCGACTTCACATTTGTGTTGAACAGAATCCGAATCTCGTTGTTTATACTGGCTGAGTGAGTGCAGAAGATTTCCAAACTGGTTTCAGGTTGATGAAGGTGTATCTTGCCTTTCCGATTCTGACTTTGACATCTTCGTCCGTTCCGCCTGCAGTTGAAACGATGCTTCCCAGATAAGTGAAGGAGGCAACCTCTGTTAAATCTCTCCCGTTGATGGTGACTGGTGCTGGTTGTTGTTGCTGTTGGTTGGTTGGTTATCCGCATCACCTCCGTTTTCTTTGCGTTCCTGTCTTCGCTACTCGCCTCTTCAGCCAGTTTGTTGCTTCTCGCCTGCCTACAAGTCTTCGAGTTTGTGTGACATCAGTCATAAATCGTTCATGCACGAAGTCCAGATCTCCTAGAGTCTTCTCATCGGTATTCCAGCGTATTCCTGTCGTCTCGCTCAGCGCGTACAGTCTGCCGCCTAATCCAGTCAGTCCACCACAGTTTCTGAATATCATCGATGATAATAGTCAGGCAGCAGCCAACCAGTCAGACTTGCCTCTATTAATGTATAAGTTCATAAATGTATGAGCATAGTGCTGAAATAGTTTCCAAACTACTTCTCGGTCAACACTGTCTGTCGACGGCCTTTTCGAAGCCGATGAAGTTGAGATAGATAGATAGATAGATAGATAGATAGATAGATAGATAGATAGATAGATAGATAGATAGATAGATAGATAGATTTGACTGTCATTCTATGCTTTGTTGTGTGATGACGATGCGTATAGTTGCAATTTGATGAGCACATTATTTGCCTTGCCTGAATCCAGCTTGTTCTGGTGGTGGGGCGGAGTTCTGCATCCAGAGCATATTTTATTCTCTGCAAGATGAGGCGACTTCGTATTTCACTTGGCATAGATAAGAGCATGATTCGGCGCCAGTTTTTGCAGAAGCTCTTCTTTGTTACCCTGATAAGGTAGCCTTTCTTCCAATCGGTGGGTACCTTTCCTTCCTTCTACATGGTTTGCAATAGTGGTGTGAGCATATCCACTTGGGTCTCTGGGTTCGTTTTCAATGCTGCAGGGGAGTTCCGTCCGATCCTGCTGCCTTCTCGGACGTCAGTGGCTTGATTGCATTCAAGACATCTGCTTTCGTTGAGAGATTGGTGTCGACTGATAGGAATATCCGTGTGTGCTGTTGTTGTCGGTATTTCGGGATGAGTTGCCAGTGGTGGTCGATTCAATAGTCCTTTGAAATGATCGACCCACTGTTTTACTTGTCTCCACTCTTCCGTAATGAGGTTCCCTTGAGCATCTTTTATTGGTTTCAGCATCTGGGTTGATCTCTTCCAGGATGGAGACCTGGTTATCTGATATAGTGTTTTGAGGTCGCTTCTACCTGCGGCCTGTTCTGTTTCAATTTCCGGTGTTTCGTTGAATTGTCTTTTGTCTTTTCTGTCACTCTTCTTCACTTCACTCTTTATTCATTGCAGTGTACATTGAATACAGCTGCTCCCTCTGTTTCCCTTCTTTGTATTGAGTCATCTTCTCTCCCACCATCCTACTCTCGTCTCTTCTATTAGCTTTCAGGTATGTGTCAGTTGACAGCTATTCCTCGTCTTGGCTGGTCTCTTACTTTTTCCTAGAACAGTTGTACACGTTTCCTTAAATATCGCTTTCAAAGAGTTCCAATTTTCTTCCACACAGGTTTCCTCAGTGATGCCATGTAGTGTGTCCGACTTTGCTCTGATCTGATCTGTAGCGTTGGCATCCCTTGTAGTTTTATCCTTCGGTTTCTGAATTTTGAACTTGAATTGCGTTATGTCTCCATTTGTTTTCATGGATTTCAGCTTCACCTTGAAGGTTCCTTGAACTAGATGATGGTCTAAGTCCACATCTGCTCCGCCTCTCGACTTCATGTCCAGTAGATTGGCTGCGTCTCCACTTCCTTGAGCTACATTGAGATGAAGTCTATCTGGTTTGTGGTATGTCCGTCAGGCGAAATCCATGTTGCTTTGTGCATATCCTTGTGCTTGTACACGCTCCCTCCGATCAGCAAATCGTTGAAAGAGCAGAAGTCTGTGAATAGTTCTCCGTTCTCATTCATTTCTCTAAGCCACAGTCTCTCGACCCATCATGAGTTCTCTTCCTGTATTATCTGCTGCCAGTTCAGCTGGCATTCATATCGCCCATGAAGATTTTGATATCTCCATTTGGGATGTTGTCCATTACTGCTTGTAGTTGTCTGTAAAAATCCTCCTTCTTCTCTTGTTCCGCGTTGTTTGTAGGTGCGTAACATTGGGTAATTTTTACCTTCCTTCGGTTTTAGTTGAATCTTGCTGTCATGATCCTGGATGAAACTGGTTCCCACTGCACTAGAGCTTTGGCTGCCACTGGTGGTATCATGATAGCCACTCCCTTGGTGTGTTCGTGGTTGTCGCCTGGGTGACCGGAGTAGATTATTGACCCTCCTGTTGACAATGTCAATCCACATCCATTCGCAGATACCCAGTACTTCTAAGTCATTACTTCGCATCTCTTTGTCCGTGGTTTCGGCTGAATCAAAGCAATAATTTTTATAGACAGTGAATTAGAACAAAGAATTTTTTCAGCTAGTTAAAACAGTTTTCAGGAAGTAACCTCCTAATAAGAACAGATTATTTGGTCTATATGAGCTGGCTGTGAAAATGTGGAGTAAAGCCAGGCGAAGTGCGTCGGTGGCATAGAGTTTAGGACGCTCGCCGACCATGCACATGGTCCGGAGTTCGATCCCCGGCCGACGCACTCCTTTACCTCGCTAAGCCAGAAATAATGCTGGTGTGGAGGAAAGGTTGGGCATGAGGCTAGCAACCCCATCCTGTAAAATAAACACTGCTACAGAAACTTCAAGCCACTAGCTTGAAGCCCTATGTTCCACTGGGGGACGTGAAGGAAAAAATAGCTAGGCAAAAGCATAGCTTAATAAATCTACTTAATGCGACTGTTTTTTGAGGGTCTATTCACAGCGAAACTGCACCTAGGTGTATATATTTTTTGTGCAAACAGAGTCCCTTTGATGAAGAATGAACACTTAGTGGTAGTTGTTAGGTTAAGTAGCAGTTGTAAAATAAAAATGTGAAACATAATATCTTTTGTGAATTCCCATAGATGCTGTCACTTTTAACTTGTTTCCCGTCAATAATAAACAAAATACGACATGGAAAGTAATTGTATTTTGAAGAGAAAGTAGATATATACCTGGCAAGTCTTCATTCTCTGCATTTTCTTCCACTAACTGAATTTCACTTTTATTCTGCAACAGACTATTCTGAGTAGTATTTATTTTTCGTTTACAGTGACCCTCTGGACACTTATTCCCTGAAGAAATGTAATCAAAAGATGAACATTTCTCTGCGTCTTGATTACACATATTCTTTACATTATCTCCCAATGAACGGTATTTTCTTTTCATTGCTTTATCAAAATAGGTTCGATACAATACATCCAAGGGGATATTTGAAATCTCCTCAATTACTTGGGACACGAATTCACTGAAATCTCGAGATTTTGGTTCCTGTAACAGGAAACATGATAATCGATGAATCAAAGCACGAATAAATATCTGTAATCATGATTAAAACAGTGAAAATAATGTCGCATCATTAAATAATCCCTATTAAGTTATTAAATTTCTGATTGTATATTCTTTGACGGAAATAACTCAGCTGACAATTTATTTGCTACACTAAGAGTAAATCAGAATATTGTCAGCTTGAGAAGAGATGGATTTCTAGCTAGTAGTCAATACGAAACAAGAGACTGAGAGAATTCAGACTTTAATCTCAATTACCAAACAGGTCAACTGAGTTAAAAGTTTTCTGATAAAGTCACTTAAGAAAAATGAAGTAATATATTCAAATATGTTTCAAAAGTTGCCTTCGATGGCTCCATACTGAAAATCAGATGACTGGACAGACAGAGTAGACAACAAGGAACTCTGGCAGCGAACCGACCAAGAATCTGTTGTCCAGTGAATATGTAGAAAGAAATGCAGATGGACTGGACATATACTGAGGAGATTGTTGACTGGCATCATACACATAAGGCCTCTCAGTAGGATCCAAATGAGAAAGGATGAGTTTGGTGTCCGACTGTGGCATATGAAGGAGACGGCATAAGGAGGAAATGAAAGCTTGTGGGAAATCTTTGAGCCAGTTAAAATGACTGCACAGAACACAGTGAAATGGAGCTGTGCTGTTGCAGCCTTGTGTTCTACTCGGGCCCCAAGCGAGTGATAGTATAATAATGACAACTGACGCACTGATCGGTGAGTGAAGTCAAAATTTCAGTTTATATTGTGATAGGATTATAAGCTGAATAATTTCGAAAAAAGTCAGTGAATTATAGGGTTAATAATCCGGAGGCTTCTAATACGAATTCTGCAACAATTTATGTTTCTTATTTCAATTTCAGTCATCAATCATGGTGAGTCTAAAATTCTGAAGTTAGCTCCGACTGTTTCACAAACATAAAACAACTAATCAATACTTGTGTATAATATCTACTGCATTTAGTACAAAACATGTCACCCGTATGTACTTCCATAGTCTCAGTATAATTCACTATAGTAATGTAACATTTACTCTTCAGCTTTTGTGCGCTGAGAGAAAACTGGCAGAAATGAAGGCAGTATAATCTAGTCATATCACAAATATAAAACCGAACACATCGACATCACATAGAACTAGAAAGTATTACACATTTAATGCTTATAGATAAATTATAAAGCAAATAACTGAAAATCTGTAACCCCTGAGTTTCTTCGCTTCAATCGATATTGTTTATTAGAGTTTCTGTTTATTGGATAAGTATTACAGACGTTCCAGTGAGTATATTGTAGAAAGGCTAGTAACTGCCGCTGGTAGATTACATAAGCAGCCGAATATTCAGTTTAAGGTTCTTGCACGATTTAAAACGTACACTTCATAATAACTTGCATTTAATGTTTTATGCATAGATTACGATCAGTACACCTTTAAGTATGTCATAAGGTGATAATGTGGCTTTTAAGATAGAGTATCTTCCATATAATTTATTCCTATAAACTTCAACACTAAAATATTATCTATACTTTTCGATTAGAAGCGCATACACTGACACAAGTCAATGACTATACTTTAAAAAACATCCAAAGGAGGCATTCAGGCTTTCTAAAAAGCCAGTGACCTCTGGACGATAAAAAAGGATATAATTACAGTACTGCGTCTATGTCTTTTCCAGATAATATCAAAGATATTATAGAAAACATGTGATGAATAGATGCAGACTGCAGTGCGGATACACTGGAACTTGAAGGAAAGGTAATTAAAATGTAATAATAAGTTGCTTTTTAGTTGCTCACAGCCACATATGTAACAGCTTTTCAATGCATCTTATATAAGATATTAACCTATGAAAAATTTGTTGTGTAATGCACCATTATTTAAGGCATTCTTTGATGATGGTGTTTGGTTGACTGAGTATCTACTTTTCATCCAGTACACATGTGATAACCACTATAAAATGACACCGCAAATGGAAAAATCGCAAATTTTTGTTCATTTATGGGCGAGTACCTGCTACCTTAACTGCGTACTTTTATGAAAATGACCAATAACATCAGCTGATAAAAAAATGAATTGTTTGACACAAGAGATAAATTCTAATCTCTGCTTCTGTCACAGTAAAAGTGCTACCAAAGTTGTCGGTTATCTAGGTGAAGCATCTCTGATACAGTTGGCATCTTCCGTTAAGTACAACAGCATAACCAATTTTGTTAATCTTTACCCACTTGTAGAGACTAGTGTTTTTGTTCCTCTTTATGGAGTTTAATTAACTAAGAGGATAGTAAATGAAACTGCTTTAAAGTAAATAAACTTGTTGAAAAGAGGTTAAGTAATGCAGTCAAAAAACTATTTGTTGTAATCTTTTATGCTGACTACAGGAGATATGCCTTCATCAACATGAAACCAGTTTAGAAATCTTCTGCACTCACTCAGCCAGTATAAACAACGAGATTCGGATTCTGTTCAACATAAATGTGAAGTCAGTCAGTCATTTCTTCTATATGGGTCAGAAAGTTGTACTGCGTGTCACGAAAGGCATTTCCAACAAGCCATTGCAGACTTTCATCAACAGATGCCTTCAATGTCGTTCACTTCACTGGCTGGCTCCATACTGAAGATCAACTCACCGGGCAGTCGGCCGACCAGAAACAATTACCAACAAGAAACTCTTCAGTGGAACAAACCAACAGTTGAGAGCTGATTGATCAACAAATATGTAGGGGGAAAAAGAGATGGATTGATCGGGCATACGGCACTGAGAAGGCCGTCGAATAACATCGCGTGCTGTGTAGGTCATCCATCGTTCAAGTGGAATTGCAATGGAATGGGAAGTGACGAGTGGGTCGTCGGTGCGAGGCTAGCGTGGAGGAGATCGTGAGTCGAGGAGGGGGAGGAGGAGATGAGAGATTGTGAGTAATCATGGAATGAGTCAGCCGCAGAGGACAGCAGAAAATAGAATCAAGTGGAGATGTGTTGTTGAAGCCCTATGTACCACTCCGAACCCAAAGGATTAGAAAAAAAGGAATTTATCAGGATTCTTAAACTGCAAGGAGTATAATGTTAGTTTGCTTGAAAGTTTCATTGCATGATCGCTATGCTTAGAACCGCATTTTCAGTTGATAACATTTATACAACCAAATGTTAATGTACACATTGAACTACTACATTCGTTGAGGTAACTCACTATGACAGCTATCTTTAAGTGCTTAAAAGAAAGATAAGATGATGTGAAATCAATCACAGTTTAACCACACAAAGAAAGGCTTATCTACATTCCGTAATTCAAGCAGTCAAAAGCATTCAAAAAGGTCCTAATAGTTTTCCAGCGAACAAGAACAATTGATATTAAAAAAATGAGAACAATAGAAAGTTTGTATTGTATGTGAAATTCAACTACAGAAACTGTTTTAATAAAAATTTATGCATAATTTGTTCAACAGTTAAACAATATTGTTTCTTAGTTCATTTATTGTTCATGTGTAATCATTATACGTTCCTCCTTGCAATCTTCATCCATGTTTTGATCTATAAATGGATAATAAAATATATCTGCAATGTTATTTAACAAAATACATAACCTAAAATAGCCTGAGAAGTGCAGCTGATTTGAAGACGGACTTTATCAGAAGTTGACATTAAATATAGAATTGTTAAAAAGTCAGAAAACAGAATTAAAAGCCGTTTCATACCAGATTTTTTGAGTGTTCAATTGTGTTAGCCCTCAGTCACAGAAGGAACTGATCCCAGTACTATTATTACGGGAAAAGAGGCAAGAGACTTGGTAAGGGACTTTTTTATTCTAACATTTTTGACCACATTTACGGTTGGCTAAGTTAGCCGATAATAAACTGTTCTAATTGGTTGTGGATTTTCTGAAGATCAAACCTTGAGAATGAATGCTGATGACAGCGTAAGATAGATCCAAATTGGAGAAATGAACACTTCTTCTTCTGTAACCACTGTCTTAAAATGTTGTTTTCAATTTCGGCTACTTTTCATCAGTCAGCGTCTATATACTAGTGATAATTCTTGTCAGTAGCATATGCCACATTATCAGCATATTTTGGAGTTTAGTATTCAATCATTGAATTGGATAGTTCATTAAATTATTTCAGGCTGTGATAGAGTCCTACAAGAAGACTGTTAGACTCCAACAAAGAAAAAAACTACACTTTATTTCATTTATATTTTAATATGTGCATTGAAAAACAATCTAGTTTTAATTGAAGTTTCAATAGGTTAGGCATTCTAAGTACTACAAAAGCATGCAATTAAAATAATCATTACTTCGTTCAGGTGTGCTAGGATGAAAATAAATCAATGTAAAATACAATACAAGGTTGTAGATAGAAGATGGGAAATATTACAGCCTGGCATTTTAGAATAACTTTACTTACTGTGATCAAAGTTTTCGTTACCCACACTATGCGTCACATTTTATAATATACAGGCTTTAAAGGACCAGATATGCGTAATTTTTCGTTGTTTGTATACATACTTTATCTTATGTTATGGTTTTCTATTCAGGTTTTGTTTTGCAGGGATTTGATTGGTTTCAGGATTTCATCATGAACTGACATCCATTAGAGGACCATTGGAAAACTGTTTCGTCGGCCTAGTTTGAAACTCTTCATCAGTACACACACACCACCAGGGTTAGAACCCAGGGCCTTTTGGTCACAAGGCTAGCGAGCTCGTAGACCATTAAGCCATTGGGACCGGATCCAATGGTCCATGAATTCCATCTTCTGCCAATTCACAATATGGCGCGACCACTAGCAAGTGTCATCTTTTCCGAGTATTTGTCCTCACACCTGATCCTGAAACCAACCAAATCTCTGAAAATCAACACTTGAATATCAGTCTGATGGTGACTAGTGACTAGCCCTATTCAGGTATGTAGTTACCTGGTTTCTAGTGCGAAGTCGTGACCAGTGGAGTACAGCAGGTCGGCTGTAGGGACAAATACTCGCCGTTGACATTCGCTAGTGGTCGCGTCATATCATGATTTTTAATTTTCGTTTGGTCGCTGACTTAGTTGCATTATGCATGAGCTAATCCATCGTGTAGACTTAATGCTTAACATTCACTTCACTTGTAATCATTTCTACTGAAGATATATCAAACATACAATAACGGATAAAAGCAGTTTCCACTCATTAAATTGCTTATTTATTCATGGGACTACCAATTGACTAATATATATAGGAATTTTATTTCACTCTATGTAAACTGAGCACTGACAGCTGAATTAAAATTAATAGCTCACTAATTATACTCTGTGCTTGAACATCGAATAAAAACATTGAAAACGTCACTCAAAGCTTTACCGTAAGATTATTTACATACTTACGGAAGACCTTAATCTTCAGAAAACACAATATTTTGCAGGAACCGGCTATTTTCTGTATAAGACTACTAAGGACATACATGTATTTTATATTGATCAACAAATATGTGGGAGGAAATGAAGACGCACTCCACATATACTAAGGAAACTTTCGCAGGATACAAAAGTCCCGACCCTCAAGTGGAACTCAAATGGGAAACAATGAGTTGTATGGTCGTGGAGGATACCACGTAAAGAGCGAAATGAAAGCTTGCAGCCAGGTGGGAATGACCTCAGAGGACCGACCGCAATGAGGATATGCATATGAGAACGTGAGGAAAGAACAATAATTATGTATTTTATATATCTGGGCTAGTACAGCCAACAACCTTCCAATAGGTTCCAGGAAAGTTTTCTTATTTTAATCTGGCTAGTAATTTCATTGTTGCTTTTAGTTTTCCTGATTCCTAATTCTTTATTTCACTTATTCCACTTATTATTTTTACACTGACCAAAATAGTTTGGAATAAACATGTGGTGACATGATTATCTGATATTTTAACTAGTTTCTTTCATAAAAAATATGAACATTGTTGTCCATTATTATTAGAATTATTTTCTTTCACATAAACAAGGCGACAAAAATAATTTCAGAGTGAATGTGATTGAACAATAGCAATAGTCTTAACATTATTCACGCAATAACAAAATATTTATCAGTAAACTAAAAAACTACTATAGCGACTGCCTGCAAACAAATCAATACTATTCACAAAGACTTATAAACATTTAATATGTACTGGTAATTCAAATTATACCATTGTTAAGTATACAAAATATAAACAAGATACACAGTTCACACTGGTCAAGCTGAAGACCTTCAAAAATTCTGGAGACACACTACAATTTAAGTCCAACACTCACAAACTGAAAGATGAAACTACAAAACAAATATTACCAATAACAAAACTTATCATGGTGTGTAAACTATTGAAATATAATTATACTTTATTTGATACAAAACACACATTCACAGCAGGCATCACAGCAAAGTTCGAGACACTATCTAGCATCACTAAGGAAACCCTTGTACAAGGACATTGGAACTCTCTAAAACTAATGTTCAAGGAAACGTCTGCAAACACTCTAGGAAGCAAGAAGAGGCGAGACAAAGAATGCCTCACAACGAACGCATGGCAGCTAACAGAAGATAGGAGGATGGCAAAACAGAAGGTGAACCGCTGAAAAGATGGACAAGAGAAAGAGAAGCTGAGTACAATCTACAGGGCGATGAACAAGAAAAAAGAAAACGGCTAGGAAAGACAAAACAAAATCTTACAACACACTAGCTAGCAACTGAAACAGAACAGGCCGCAGGTAGAAGCGACCTCAAAACACTATATCAGATAACCAGGTCTCCATCCTGGAAGAGATCAACCCAGATGCTGAAACCAATAAAAGATGCTCAAGGGAACCTCATTACGGAAGAGTGGAGACAAGTAAAACAGTGGGTCGATCATTTCAAAGGACTCTTGAATCGACCACCACTGGCAACTCATCCCGAAATACCGACAACAACAGCACACACGGATATTCCTATCAGTCGACACCAATCCCTCAACGAAAGCAGATGTCTTGAATGCAATCAAGCCACTGACGTCCGAGAAGGCAGCAGGATCGGACGGAACTCCCCTGCAGCATTGAAAACGAACCCAGAGACCCAAGTGGATATGCTCACACCACTATTGCAAACCATGTAGAAGGAAGGAAAGGTACCCACCGATTGGAAGAAAGGCTACCTTATCAGGGTAACAAAGAAGAGCTTCTGCAAAAACTGGCGCCGAATGATGCTCTTATCTATGCCAAGTGAAATACGAAGTCGCCTCATCTTGCAGAGAATTAAATATGCTCTGGATGCAGAACTCCGCCCCACCACCAGAACAAGCTGGATTCAGGCAAGGCAAATAATGTGCTCATCAAATTGCAACTATACGCATCGTCATCACACAACAAAGCATAGAATGACAGTCAAATCTATCTATCTATCTCAACTTCATCGGCTTCGAAAAGGCCGTCGACAGACAGTGTTGACCGAGAAGTAGTTTGGAAACTATTTCAGCACTATGGCGTGCAGTGACCAAATCTGTATCAACCTCATTCAACATGTGGGTATATGACAATGCCATGTGTCTGGTGATCCACAACGGAAAACCCAGTGAGGCGTTCGAAGTGAATACAGGAGTAAGGCAAGTCTGACTGGTTGGCTGCTGCCTGACTACTATCATCGATGATATTCAGAAACTGTGGTGGACTGACTGGATTAGGCGGCAGACTGTACGCGCTGAGCGAGACGACAGGAATACGCTGGACTACCGATGAGAAGACTCTAGGAGATCTGGACTTCGTGCGTGAACGATTTATGACTGATGTCACACAAACTCGAAGACTTGTAGGCAGGCGAGAAGCAACAAACTGGCTGAAGAGGCGAGTAGCGAAGACAGGAACGCAAAGAAAACGGAGGTGATGCGGATAACCAACCAACCAACAGCAACAACAACCAGCACCAGTCACCATCAACGGGAGAGATTTAACAGAGGTTGCCTCCTTCACTTATCTGGGAAGCATCGTTTCAACTGCAGGCGGAACGGACGAAGATGTCAAAGTCAGAATCGGAAAGGCAAGATACACCTTCATCAACCTGAAACCAGTTTGGAAATCTTCTGCACTCACTCAGCCAGTATAAACAACGAGATTCGGATTCTGTTCAACACAAATGTTAGGGTCACAAAATGCATTTTCAACAGCCAGCTGCAGAGTTTTATCAACAGCTGCCCACTTTGTTGGCTCCTTAGTGAAGATCAGACGGCCAGCCAGAAACAACTAGCAACAAGAAAGTCTGAAGATGAACAAACAAACCAGGAACCTATTGTTCAGCATATATGTAGAAGAAAGTGGAGACGAATTGGACACACGCTGAGGAGACCGTCGAATGGAATCACGCGGAATGCAGACCACCTATCTTTCGAGTGGAGCCGGATTGGAAAGCGACGATTGGGTATTGGTCGGGTGTGACATGAAGGTATTTAGATGAGGAGATGAGTTGCTATAGATAATCGTGGAACCGGCCAGCTGCAGAGGATGGCAGAGAAGAGGACGAATTGGTGATGTGTTGTTGAAGTTCTGGGTTTCACTCGGAACCCTAGGGAACAATTATAATTATAATATATCAAGCTGACATAGCCCAGGCATTAAATCTTTTAGTGTCCTGATTTAGCTAACGGTAGTGTGAATACTCAATTCCAGTGAAGATTTTAGGAACTCCCAATTCACTACTGAGAATAAACTCTAAAGAAAGTGGCAAAAATTTTGAAATTATTTTAAGACATTAAATAAAACCTAAGAATTGTTAAATGCATTTGTTAAATTTTTCGTTAATATTATACATTTCATTAATTTGATTACTTCGTTGTAAAATGAACTTAATGATTTAAAAGCCGGTAAATATAATGTCGTGTTCTAACAACTACTTGTTGTATAATCCATTCTCATCATCTAATGACGGCAGATGACATTATTATTTTTCTAATATAAATAACTCTACAAATAAATATTAAGATAGAAATCAGTCACGGTGTTTTGTCAATAGGGTAATAAGATTGTGAACATAATCATGCCAACCTGCTTGAATCATTGGTCTACCTGAATTTTCATCAGAGACAATGCATTTTCTTTTCTTCAGTTTTCGTTGTTATAACCATTCAGTTATATTCATCAGTCGCGAAATTTACTCATACACATTTTTGATTGGTTTACAACCTACTGTTGCTCAAATTCTGAGGGGTCAAAGAAAAACACCGCAGTGGATCATTTTATTCTTCAGGATTAACATCACTGCGTCACATGATGTACTGAAGATGGCTGTTTTACTTGAAACTCCTGGATGAAGAGTGAATATTATTCAATAAAATACGCTGGAAATTTTGCATATTGTATAAACCTATTGTGCCTAATAAAGCTGTTGTTTTTACTAATTCTGCAATTAGTCATAATAATAATAATAATAATTCTACCAATATCAAAGACGAAAAAGTGGAGTGATCTGTGGTAACAAGAATAATGAAAAACAGCATGATGAAGCAAACAAATGTTTAGGTAGAAGTAGTCTATAAAGGCTAAGAAGAACAAATGACCCGATTAAACAACTCTAGATTGTAAGGGAAGTAAATAAACCATGTTTTAATCAAGATGTGGATGAGATTAATGGATGACAAGAGAGGGATTGGGAAATAAGTATAAAACTTGGGCACTGTGGTAGAGTATAACTAAATATCTAGTCAATTCTACACATGTATATAAATGAAGGAAAAAGTTGTGTGGGTAACTTGATATGATTATGAGCAATAATTTGTGCTCGAAACGTCATCAGTTAATATTATTGTGTAACACTGTGTAACTTATCAAAATAAAATCTTATCCATAATGGAGGGATTAGAAATATAAGTGAGCGGCGGTGGTAACGTCATAAGCTGGCTAGGGCTTAATAGGTCAGTGGTGGGATAATGATTGTACGAACTTCTTTTGAGTGCATAGCTTATTAAGCTTATTAATTTGAATACCTATCGTTTCAGCTATATGTAATAGACGAATACAAAGTTCATAGGAAGAATTCGGTGAGATGCGATGAATCACCTTGAATGCTTTCACTATTTACTTGTAAAGTTGTGTAGATGTGAGTTAAATCAAATGAGATATAATTGAGAACAATATTGTTCATTTATTATTATTATCATTTTTATTACTAAATGTTTGCTTATTATCGCCTGGGGCAATACGTTGGTGTAATTCCCGCTAGATACACTAGAATTCCTGGTTTGATTCCCTCTCGACCCACTCCTATATCTTTCCCCTTTACTAGCTGATAGTGATTCCGGAAAAGAGGAAGACTAGGTATAAGGCTAGCAATTCCACCCCAAATAACAAAGCTAATGGTGTTGAAACTTCAAAGATTAAAGTCATGTGTTCAACTCCGAACATGAGGAATGAAAAAATCCACCTGTAATAATATTAATTCATTTTTCAGAAAAGTACGACAATAATTAAGACAATCAAACTTACCGCTATTCAGTGGAACATCTTTTGTGTCATTTAAAGGAGTTACGTTGGGACTGATTATCTCATTCATCTACAAAGAAAATGTGTTGTCATGGTAGAAATGCATACCTTCTTTGATTGTGGACTACTCTTCTTATGACCAGTGAGATTTTTGTTGGAGGGTTTTCGTTCGCTCACCTTTTTAATCTTCTTCATCTAAAAGAAAGATATGACATATTTCAAAGTGGGTGTTTATCGAGAACCAGTGAAAAACAGAAGACATTAGACGCATTTCGACCAGGTCTAGGACTCTTCAGCAATACTCGTTTACAAATCGTAAATTAATCAATCCAGAGAACATCGGACTTCGTAGATAATATGTTATAATTGAATCACTGTGTCGAAATCTTACAATCCACGGTTTCAAACTATAACCTTAGAACTGCATATGAATATCTACCTAAAATCAACCTACTTTGCTAGATTGATTTATCACGGGAGGATAACCAATTTTATGTCATAAGGCTGAGAGTGCTGGGTTAATTTCATTGATCAAATTTGCTATATGATCACCAACCTCAGAGATTCGTTATCATGTTTATGCGCTTTGAATGATGTAATAAAGTTGGGTGGAATTCACAGGAAGTATTTAACTTCAGAATAGTACTTGTTGAGACAGTTCAGAAATGTAATATTTACATATTAAAAAAATCTAAACCCCATGAGAATCAACAAACAGTTATTCTTTTTTTTTCATTCCTTCACGTTCCCAATGGAACACAGAGCTTCAAGCTACAGACTTGAAGTTCCTGTAGCAGTATTCATTTTTACAGCATGGGGTTGCTAGCCTTATGCCCAACCTTTCCTCTTTACCAGCTTTTTATTACTGGCTTGGCGAGTTAAATGAGTGCGTCCAGTAGCCAGGAATCGAACCCCGGAGGAGCAGCAGTTGTAGCCTGACAGTCATTTCATTTATGTAATACACTTCTACATGTCAGTCGAAACGAATGTGTAAAAATCAATATAAGTAGTGCATAGAACAAATTTGATGGGTGTAAGAAGACTTCCCTGGGTTATGAAATACACAATATTAGATAGCGATAATGAGGCACATAAATTTTATTTTGAAGCGCAAAAATACACACTGAAATACAGAGCAGAGATGTTACTTTCAAATCACCATTTTAAGATTTTGCAATTTCATTACTAGAAAAAAAGCAAAAACATTCAGCTGACATATCTCAAATCTTGATATTTCCACAGAGCTTAAATATTTCTCACCTCATGCATATTTTCATTTTTGTTTTCTGAGTATGGATAACCATAGGTATAAATACGTTCCTGAATAAACAGAAAACAAAAGTTAGATTAATTTAAAGAATTCATTTGTAATCTGTAGTCCTATCCGGTGGCCGGCTTAAATTACTGGGCTGCCAGAATTTCCATCCATTAAAATGCTTAAACTCTTCTGCACTTCTTATTATTTTATGCTTGCAGTTATATCAAATGACCAGTACATGAACTCGTACGCATATTTAATTAGTTTCCCACTATACGCTGTGCAACTGAAGAAAAAATGCATAGAAATGGTTTTATCCTGATATGCAGTAATACAACTACAAATGATGTACTTCAAATTATTACTTTACATGTAAATTCTGTTTGAGGAGGAAATATTTTGGAACTAAATACACTGAAAATTGCTGTAATATATGTTCACATATTGTTTGAAATAGACCCTAATGATTATTATTTTTTTTAAATAATTCACATGAGCAAATATTTTTCTGGAAGGTATTTAAAAGTAACTCTGAAGACTTCATTAGTAAACTTCTTTATGGCACATCTGAACTAGCGGTAAAAAAGTTCAAATGGACCTGTATAAGTTATAGGAAGTCCCCATGAGATGTAACTGAGGTCACTATGTTCTATCGGAAGTACACGTCAGCTTGGATCATCAATTGTATAACTGTAAAGTACAAAAAAGATTTTCATACAACCGGTTCTCTTGATTATTTTGAACTAAGAAAGAAGGCATATAATACGGGCTCATCTTATTTGGTAGATTTTCTTCATCTGCGTAGTACATCCTAGACAATATCAAAATATAAGTTACAAAATCTCTGAATTTCGCTCCTCTCCCTTCTTGTCTAATTATCCTACAAATATTTCGCCTTTTAACACTGAATAATTTGTCTACTTACATCATTTTGGAATTATATTCCTTACACTTTTTATCCATAGCTTGACGTCACTGCATGAAAAGTGTATTCAAAACAAATTTGTAATTTATATTCTGATATTGTTTGGGATGTACGCAGTTGAAGAGAACCCACGAAGTAAAAACCAGTTTGTATTATCCTGCAAATATCTTTGTTCAACAAAAGGAAGATATTAGGTGACGGTTTGTATTCCCATTGTTAGAAGTGGTTCAACAGCTGTCCAGTTATATAAGAAAGTCACTACACTGCATTGCACAAGTGTGTTTTCAGTACTATGATTATTTTATAAACCACCTTTGAAAACTCTTACCAAAATTTCACCTAACAGTTGGGATTTGTACCATATGAAATTAAATAAAAAGGATTGAAATGAGTTTTTATTACGAATGTAACTTTCTGTATTCTACACATATTTTTCTGTCATCTTCTATTACCAAGATCTTAGTTTTTTAATTCATTTGAGAATTTCATAGTTATTGTGACATAATCTTACCTCCAAAGACATGTGTGAAGCCTTTTCAATTTCTTCAATAGATCTTCTCAGTGCATGATAAAACCGTGAACTCTAAAAGAAGCAAAATTTACATGTTGAAATGAGTTTTTCAAAACTTGGTGAAAGTTTTACAAAAGTCCAGTAATTTATGGCTGGCAGCATGATATTAAAATTCAATAAGAATGATAGCTTGTATGTTGGAAAAATGCTTCGAAATAAAGCAGTCCGACTTTTGAGCTTGCACGCTTTTACTTTCAACTGACGGGTCTCAGTTCTAAATTTTTTGCCTAATTAGCTTTGAAGTGAGAAACCGAGTAGTATTATGTGTCCACATAGGTAATATATAACGCTTGGACAACTCTAATATAACATGTGACATGTGAGTTGGAAAATAGCCCACGATATATCTAATGCGGTTGGGGTGTGATATAAATACAGACCTAATTTTCTACATGTCATTTTTACATGTCTGTTTGTAATACTTATTGATTTTTGACCTGACTTTCTCTCCCCTACTTATGACCTTTGAAGTCCTACTGGTTGTTCCCTGTTTAATTTATCAATGAAATTAATGCCTGTCATGGTTCAGTCTTCTCTTCTATCTTTGCATGCGGACGATGTTACTGTTGTTGATGCGCGATTAAGACAGATTAACCAGTGCATTAAGTTACTATCCGCTCATGGTCTACTAGATCGTAGTTTCAGTCGTAACAAGGTTGCACTAGACTTCCGTTTTTAATAAGTAAAGAAATAAGGCAGAAGGGTATTATCCAGTTAATTATTTTTTTAATTCAACACATTTAGACAAAATAAGTATTTGCAGAGATTTAATCCCACTATTTTAAGAAGTTGGGTAAGGAACTTAACGGTTAGTTGGTAAGACAACACTTGATATTGATCACAGTTGCCTAATTTAAAACTGTGAAGAATATAAATTTTCGAAAAAGGTAACTTACAAACACAAAGTGAGGACTGAGAAATGAGATACTAATAAAAATAAGAGTAATAGTGATTTGCTTTATTCCAAAAAACTCCATGTCACCCTCGCACCGACGACCCACTCGTCACTTCCCATTCCATTGCAATTCCACTTGAACGATGGATGACCTGCACAGCACGCGATGTTATTCGACGGCCTTCTCAGTGCCGTATGCCCGATCAATCCATCTCTTTTTCCCCCTACATATTTGTTGATCAATCGGCTCTCAACTGTTGGTTTGTTCCACTGAAGAGTTTCTTGTTGGTAATTGTTTCTGGTCGGCCGACTGCCCGGTGAGTTGATCTTCAGTATGGAGCCAGCCAGTGAAGTGAACGACATTGAAGGCATCTGTTGATGAAAGTCTGCAATGGCTTGTTGGAAATGCCTTTCGTGACACGCAGTGCAACTTTCTGACCCATATAGAAGAAATGACTGACTGACTTCACATTTATGTTGAACAGAATCCGAATCTCGTTGTTTATACTGGCTGAGTGAGATCAAGGGAAGGAAGTGACCTCTTTCAAATTGATTCTATTGATAGTGATTGACGCTGGTTGTTGTTGATTGGTTATCTTCATCACCTCTATCTTCTCTATATTCACCTAGAGTCCTTTCACAATGTTTTCTAGCTCATCCAATAAGCCGGAAGTTACCTTTACCAGTTCTGTTGAGATTCACACATCCTGTAACCTTCACTTACCATCTTCTTATATTCATATCAGTTTGACAAACGACGGCCATCTTTTTTTTGTCACTAGTAGTTAGTCTGAGCCGTTCGGAGAGGCCATATGTATAGTTCAGTGATTCAGTACAATCGGTCATTTTCCAAACTAATTACTACATGTGGGTCTTAGACAAATACGAACCAAGTATTGGTCATGACTTCTCACTAGAACTACAGGCAATTTATCTTGTATTCATTTACCAGTGAGCATCAAATTAATTTTCAAGTACTGTTTCTGCATGGATTTGATTAATTGGAAGTTCGGTCATGGACTGACATCAGCCAGATAACTGTTGAAAACCTAAAATTACTGCATGCCTGTTTCGCCCTAGTTTGGGACTGATCAGCGGTATGTACCCATGGACCCAAGACGAGTCTGAGTAACTGCAGGAAGAAGTTGTCTGGAGTTCTTGCGAGAAATCATAACTAGTGAGGTCCACCAGACCAGGTGTGATGACATTAATTAGTGGTAGCGTTGTAATTCGCTAATTGTTAGAATTTAAAATTCATGTGCTATTGGATTCTTTCCCAGTGGCTGGCTGGTCAATGGGCTTGCCTCGTAACCAAAAAACCTGGGTTCGATTCCCGGTAGAGTTTTGCGCGCCTACTACTGAAAGCTTCCAAACTAGAACGAAACAGCTGTCCAGCAGTTCCTATTTTTCAATGGTACTCTAACTGGTACCAATCTGTGATTACAACTTGAAACCAGATAAATCCCTTTTTTTAATCTGATTTCAGTGAATTATGAGAACCTTTACATTACTGTGTTCTATACCTGAGAGTGCCTGAGTTTATACTAAGATGTACGTTTTATGTATAGAAGTATTTTTTAAATACAATAGCCATACTCTGATTGGACACTAGTCAGTGATTAGTGTAGTATGTCTAGTATTTTGTCTGGTGCAAAATAGCTCAGTGGTAACGTTTTTGATTGCAGCGCTGGTTGACGTGGGTTCGAATATTAGAAGGGACACAAGTTCCTTCAAGGCTGCAGATACGCCTTGCTGACGAATGCCGACTAGAACGAAACCTAGGTCGAGCAAGGTTTCCTGCCGATTGCTTGCAACCATCTAATACAATAGTTATGCATATTTTCATGACCGATGTGACAATACTTGTTTTCTAAAGATATTTTAATATCACGAAATGATACAAATGCTTCAGTAGCTATGCGTTAAATACTGAAATTCACTTTTTTATACCTCACCTTCGATATCTTTTCCTCTTCACCATATAAATACTTTCTAATCCGATTAGCTCTAATAGACTGACGAGTGACTAAATTGGGATCCAAAAAAACAACAGAATAACGAATCACTTCTCTAGTCTCTTCATCAAATTCAGCAAATTGACCTGTTGCATCACAGTCTATCATAGCTGGCCATTCAGGATAACCTAAATAGGTAAAAATGAACAGTTAGAAATATAAATTAAGAGCGAAACCTCTTCTGTGATATATGAAAATTTATCTATCTTACTGTTTCCTCACCCTCACGAAAACAGTTGAATGATATTGTGTGTTTTTTTAAATAACACTATACGATGAAGCAAATTATATCAGAATAATTTTCATCACAGCCAAAAATCAGCTTTAAAAACACTAGGAACCATGATGCCTTTTACAACTAGTGCATCCACTTGGCATCAAGTACTTATATTAGGGTTATTACCACTGACCAACAAGGTTGGAATTGAATACAAATACCATATAGAAGCTAAATAACAAAACGCACTGAAGAAGATAAATAGATGCCATTAAAATGTCCGCTCAACAAGCACCAGCCTGGAAAACGTCTCAACCAGAAAATCTAAACCTTTGAAATAATGAAGAAGATTTGTGGATTAGGTGGGTGATATTGAATCAGTTGTGTTCTCTGAGTAAGTTGACTTAATTGTGAGGCTTTCGTCGGCCTTTTAGACAACACAGATTGGCTATGAAAAAGCACGACATGCATTCTGTCATATCGATGCATGCAGATAACTACACACACCAATTTGGTTGGGATAATGTAGAAATTTTAAATAAAGGAAACACCCAAAGTGCCGCCAGGGAATTCCTAGAAGCCAGGTACTCAAGTGAGTCAACCAGCGATTAACAAACACATTATTATAGAACAAATTCGCCAGCTAATAAAAAGTGAATCACACGACAAGAAAGTTTGGATTCCAAGTCAATAAAAATGATCAATAGAGACGTAAATTAACAACCAGTCAAGACAGTGGTTACCAGAAGACACAATTACATCATTCATGGAGAATTTAAATGAGTTCATTTTACGCTGAAACCTGCGCTGAAGCGATGTTGTCTTGAAGGACGACAAATTGAATCAATGTCAATTAAATCAACCAGCTCCTCAGAGAACACAGTTAATTCAATCTAAATCCTTATTTATACGTATTCTCCAAAATGTAAGCACTCGATACGTTATAAAGCTAGTGAAATACATTTCAATTACTGTACCTAAATTATGATTCCAACATTGCCTTAAGTATTTTAACGGCTTAGGAACTAACCGACCAGTTATTCATGCAGCTGCTAGACTGGCACTTAAGACGGCACAGTTACGTCACTTTCATCATGCATTTAACACGGCCTAAACATCTAATAAATACTGCATGTACAATTACTATAATTGCCTTTGAAAGAACTCACTTTAATAATATTTGTACTACTATATAAAAAAAGGTTAACGACTAGACGGACATAAAAATACAGACTGAATTTAACCTATTCTCAGGCTCTATTCAGATGCATATATGCCCAAACTTTTGAGTAGTTTAACAGTATATCAATTAGTTTTATTTGAAAATACTCTACAACAGAGTAAAGTACACAATCCCTAAGTAATCAAAATAAAAATATAACTCTTTTTCCTTTACTGAGTGCATGATTTACCATCTAATTTAGCCCATACTAATGAGCCAGCAGTAAACTTTGTATAGACGTATGAATTAGAAATTTCATCGGTTTCCAATGCTTGTTGTGGTTCATCGCAAGGATTTATCGCATAAACGTTAGCTTCAGTTTGTGATTTATCAGTAGTTTTATATTTCTGCTGAAGTCCACAATGCCAAGATTCAATAAGAAGGCTTGGATCTAAAATTTCTTCTAAAAACCTCCATTTTAAACACAATACACATTCAACCCATGTACCTGTAAAATCAAAAATGGAAAATGTTTTAGCTACTTCATAAATGATACTGATGTAATGCGACTTACTTACGCATGCGAACCCTCATCAACACAGGTAAAATATTTTATCACACTTGATTATTCAAACGGCAAAAACTAATCCTAAAAGTCTAGGTTGGTCATACGTAATTGGTTTTTTCAAATGGAGACCAGCATAAGTTGAAGATATAGAGACAAATAAGGCTTTCTCGATGATGAAACGAAGACTGTCAGCAAAACTAAGTCACCTATCGATTTATTCATCCGAACCACTAACAAACTATCAATCTGTATTCTTCAGAATATACACTTGACTAAAATAGTAATCACTTTATTTTTGCTGGGCTACTAAATTTCATAATTCACTGTCTACATACCTTCAGTCCAAATTATTCACAACACCTTTTCATGAATTTCTCTCACTTAGTTAAGAGTTTGAAGTCGCTTTAATACGTTTGTTTTGTGGATAAAACTTTTCTATGAACCAGAAAATAATAACTTTACAAAGCATTAACAAGCCGTAAATCTCAAGCTGACAATTAAATAGTAAATAATATTAAATTTCAAGAGTTGATTTGCACGGATTTCATTTGTTTTTCGAGTTAGACCAAGGACTGATATCAGTCAGGGAAGCGGTGAAAACCAAAATCTGGGTCTGACATCCAGTGTGTGCGTACTGTCAATGAGTCCCAAACTAGGATGAAACAGTTGTCCAGTACTCTCCGGTTTTCAATGGTTCTCTAACTGATATCAATCTGTGGTCAAACTCGAAAAACAAATGAAATCCTTACAAATCAACTCTTGAAAATAATATTAATAATAAAATATTCAAACTTATTAATCACACTTACCGTGAAGAGGTAAGTCATTCTCCTTATTGTTCACACTTATCTCTTGTTTTTCATCGGTAAATCCATTTTCACCATTACTGCAATCTGGTAACAATTCTTGCCCATCTGTCTCACTGTTTTGTAGTATGAATCCAATAACTTTGTTATCTTCATTTGACTGATCTGTATTCATGAAATCATCCCCCAGACGAACAATTTGTTCGTAAATTTTATCATTTGTAGCACTTTCAAAATATTCTTTATACACTTGACTAGTTGATAATGTCAGCGACCTCTTTATAGCATCATTCATTAATTGGTCTAAATTTACCTGAAATAATGTAAATTATAGTCACTGGTGGTCATATCCAACCTTGAGAAAACAAAGTTGAAGTATGCAACCAATGAAACAACGATATGTCGATAACACATTTGTAGTATGCAACAATGAAATTCATGCTTCCTACCTACTCAGATTATTCAACGACGCACATACAAATACTGAATTTACTATGGAACAAGAAAATGAGAAGTTCCATTTCCTCGACATTGCCATGTAACGCCTAGAAGATGGTAGTCTCCAGAGGTCAATTAACCGAAAGGCTACATGGAATGGATCATACCTACATGTCAATAGTTTTTGTCTAAATGGTTAACTATAAAGGAGCACCAGTGAAGACTCGATACTGTAGAGCAAGGAGAGTATGCTCTGTAGAGAAATCAGAGGAATGTAGCGGTAAATAATTCCCCAAAATTATTAACCACAGCAATCATCACTCAACATTGGATGCTGACCATCACTGTTTAAGTCGACTTGTTTAGCTGAAGGCTTCCGGTCAAGTATCCCCGCCATTTGGTACTCCGTCGTGTCACGTGCGTGCACGATTACTAGCTAGCTAAGCATTCATCTCTACCCGCAATTTTGTCCCGAAATATACTACGTACTTTGGACGACAAAATTTGGTCTTTTGCTTTATCTTTGGTACTCGAAGAACGAACACTATAGAAGTTGTTGGTATAAGATCTTGCGTTAGTATAAATCCGTACAACTCGCGAACGTCAATACCCGCAGCCTCTAAAGGAATAACTTACGATTCTCGAAAAGATGTTGGAAAACAACGGTTAACCTCAGAGATTCGTCAACAAATATGGAAGATATGAAGGCTCAAACATCAGACAAATTACAGTGCGGTAAAAGCCCATCTTCATTCAACTCGATTTTAAAGGTGAAAATATTGCAGCAATATTCAACAAAAGATTGAGTGCGTCACTAGCCAGAGCCAATCCTGCAGCTTGGTTGGCCAGCCGGTCAGAAAGAATTAACAAGAAAATCTTCAGTGGAACAAATCAACAGTTGAGAGCCGATTGCTCAACAAATAAGTAGGAGGAAATGGAGATTGGTTGATCGAGCGTACTTTGAGGAGGCCGCCAAATGACATCGGCCGCAATGCAGGCTATCCATCATTCGAGTGGAACTGCAATGGAATGGGAAGTGACGAGTGGGTCGTCGGTGCGAGGGTGACATGGAGGAGATCGTGTGAGTTGGAGATTAGAGGTTATGGTCAGTCATACACCTGGCTGCAGGGCACAGCAGAGAATAGAACAAAGTGGAGATGTATCGTTGAAGGCCTATGCCCCACTCGGAACCCAATGGAATAATAATATAATAATAAATGATACCATATATATTTTTAATCCCTACCACTACAAATATACACATTCTACTTATATGTTTACAATGGCTGACCGCCTAGATTAGATAAACACTTACATGAAATACCCTTGTTATTTTGATTATGATCAATTTGATTATTACCCACTAGTTCACGTACTTATTTCTTTCAACCACAATGGCATCAAGTATGCATGCCCAATAACTTTATTAGAAAAATGAAAAGCCTAATAAGAAACTATCGAAAAGAGGGATTATCAATGTATAAAAAAGTGAACGATACGCACATTCAGGGAGCGTTTGTCACTTTGCAGAATGACAGCCACTGATCACGATTTCGAACAATACCAGGTAATATCTTAAGCCATTCAGTAGCATTCTATAACATCCACAAGCGATTCATAATAAATTAGCGGATACACAAACATGCACATACTACTTTGTTCCAAATAATTTTTAGCGTCCATTGTCAAGAGTGAACACACTCAAGGGTTACTATAATCCCTTCATGGGTACCTTCCTTCCCAATACACCAATATATTTGAAGTAATATTAATCAGGCAATTCGTTTTTTTATTCAAACTGAATACCAAAACTCAATGTGCCCGTAGGAAACCCCATTTGATCCTTAGGTCAAAAATCTGTCACCGTTTCATAGTTCACTAAAGAATCCAAATGATTCCATGAAAAAACGAAAGACACATCGCTAAGAAATATGACCATTTATGAAAATCTTCTAAAAAATTTCAACAAGAGCACCTACATCATCATCGACCATCAATTTATCTGATACTTCCTCACGTGTCTCAAGATTGGCATTATTTTGTTGTACAGATGAATCTTTTCTTATCCTTTCATTGAGTGATGGTAATAAATATTTATCATATAGTGCTTCGACAGTTTCACCTTCCGTTTGACGTAGCACACTAGTTATAAAGTCATCTAGGTTCATTACTTTGTCAACTGAAGTATTATCTAATGGCTGAAAAAAACAACAGAAAATGTGAAGAAAGAAATGTTAACATGTTTGTGTCTGTCAGAGTTCACTTTAAAGTTCTCTTCCAGCCTATCATTTATCTTAATGCAAGTATTAGATCAGTGTACAAATATAGTAATCCAGTCTACCGATTATTACTTCTCATTTTGTCAGATGATTTCATTTAATTTTGTTTAAAACTAAATCTGTAAACATTTTTGTCAATTTAATTGGAGCAGAGCCGGTAAACAATCGAAAACTTAGGAATCAATACAAATTAGAATTTGTCGAAGTCATCACGCTTTTATATACAAATTGAGGAGGTAATTAATAAATTCAGAATAAACAGTTGACAAAAAAGATAAAATCAATGAAATGGCAGAAAGAGTAATAGTCCTAACTATGCAAAGAAAGTCCTGTGTCGTTGGCTCAGTGGTAGAATGCTCGTCAGCCATGCAAGTGAAAGCGTATCTCCATGCTTCTGTTATTACGTTAGATTCATATTAAAATCTGCTGTCATTCTATATAAAAAATAGAATTTTATAATGAAGTTCTAGTAAGCAATAATAAACCGAATAAGATTTAATTAGGATGACATTTAAGTAGCTTAATTTAGTCTATTTCAGGAGGTAATGGTAAATGACTTCTGGCCAGTAAACTTTCCTGGGGAAAGGAACATGAGGTACTGGGTGACACGACTGAATAAATGTAACCAAAGAGGAACTAAAAGGTAACACATATTCCATGTGTACGTTGGATATCATTTACAAGAACTGAAGTGATTACGATATCTCGTTTTTAATGATATTCGTCTTACTTTCTTCTAGTAAGTAATCCTCCCTCGTCTTCACCACTGTTCATTTTACCATGGACAAGATGAAGTTTAATGGCCTCAGAACTTCGAAGATGTATGGTGTAAGGAAACTCCTGAAACAATTCAGAACGACGGCATAGTTGGTAGCTATGGAAAAGTCTTCAGATTTCAAATTACTATTAAGATTCAATCCAAATGACACCCTTATTACTACTCGGTTTCCAAAAGGTGTTGACACTCTCTCCAATATTTCTAACCATTTGTTATCCGTTTTTGTAAATTTACTGTCTGCCCATAGCGTTGGTGGTTCAGCTGTAAAAAGCTCGCCAACCATACACATGGTCGGGAGACCGATTCTCGGTCGACGCACTCCTAAACCTCGCTGAGCCGGTAGTAAGGCCATGAAAGAATGAAGGTTGGGCTCGCATCTAGCAACCCCATCCCGTATAAATAAAAACCACTGCTACCGAAACTTCAAAGCTCTAGTCTGAAGCCCTATGTTCCACTCTGAATGTAAAGAAATACAAAAATATCTGCCAAAGCTGTATTTCCCATTCCTTTCTCGTGTCGGAGAAATCAGATAATATAGTCACAGCTATTAACGGTAATTAAACATTACCTGTGGTTCTGACCATGATGACTCTTCACTGTTTCCACTGGATGGCTCAATTTTACCACGTGACAGTGAGGACACAGATGACGTGTTCCAACTACTCTTCAAGTTAGCTACTGTTATTGTTTGTTTCACTTTCTTAAAGGCACCAGCTACTCGTCGTTTTACAACTGAATTATTGAAACTTTTGGTAGTTTCGTTGACAGCTGACGTCATCCCTGGCAATTCAGCTTTGTTTGAGGATATTTCATTAGTTGTATCACACTGGTCTGATTCATTTGATTCACCACCTACAGTAATCTCCGAATCATTCTTCTGCACATCAGAGGACTTCTTGGTCTGAATTTTAATACCAATTCAGATAAGAGATTTTATAGGGTAAGAATCACTTAACTTTACCAAAAATTTATCGACATACCATTTCACATTAAAAATCAACTATTAAAAATGTCCATGAATTATATGAATGGATATATCACATAAGCAACTAGGAGGGATTGGTGAGCTGGTTCATTCTAGTGTGTACCATTTTCTCAGTGTACATGCACTAGGCAGCGAAAGACTCCACTCAGAGCCATCACACTTCGCATTAGCAATGAGACCGAAATTGTATGGTTCATATTTAACTTTTCCTGACTCGACACAGCGAAAACACCATTCAGTCTCATTTTTTATTTAATAATTCCACACTAGACTTCGTCTCAACGTGATCTTGGTTCGTAACAAAATCGACCTTGAAATAAACCAAAGTTTAGCATATCCAGAGCTAAAAGAGCAATTTTGTCGCTTCTCTTTATGCGCGGACAACATACTTGTATCAGATTTGGAGGCAAGTTATAAGAAAACTATACATAAACCTTTTGATGGAATAACATAAACGTCAGATGAATTATGCCTCACAATAAGCATAACCCTGCTTATCCAATTTTATTTATCCTTAATAGTTGAATATTCTGAAGGGATTGTCAAATATCAATCACGACAATGAAGTATGCAGGATGTAATACGCTAGGCGAATATGAGTAATTCTGCATTGAACCAGTGTCAAGCTGTGAAGACGAGGAAACAGTTAACACCTTCAATCGGTAAGTCCTGTGACACTTTCTGTAAGACCTACTTAATACACTTTAAAAGTTTAGGATTTCAGTCTATTTACATATTTGAGCCTTCTGTTGTAATAGGCGTTGTGTGGTTCAGAACGACTGAAATAAAATTGTGACGCTACCTCACAAGATTCCCACTGACATGTAAGAGCAACTATTATTCAATATTATGAGGAAAGTGTTGTCCTAAACATGACTGCGTGTCCTGAAATGACTCACCTAATTCCCGATAAATATATTAGGATTCTAGCTTGAAAACTAGTTCTCCACCGTATGTGTTGAAATCGGACACATCTTGAAGATAATCTTAAAAGGGGACTCAGGTCCAGCTGCGTGGACCTGCCTTACCGGATGCTCCAGATTTTAGCTAATGATCGACGTGCATCGCCCTCTGGATAACCACGCTCGATAGTGTTTTGAAGTGAGTTTGGAAATTGAGCGCTGTCTAACCTGTATATCCAACTCCACAGTGGTAAGTGGACTTGTAGATACATTGGAATAAGGAAAACGGTAGTTTTTCCTTCACACCTACGTCATTCGATTGCCAACTGAAAACATTAATCTATGACTCAACGGAGAAAAAGCTATTCTGAATAATCTGGATAGGCAACTTTCCAGCATTTCAACAGCAGTACCACCTTTAAATTCAGTATTTATAAACAGAAATATGCTGGGAGGTGTGGGAAATTTTCTGATCATTTCACTCCTATGCGTTCGTCGGTGAATCTTGTAGGCTGTTTATTTTGTAGGGGCACTTTCGGAGTCGTCCTAGCTCACTATGAGCCATCTTTGGTACATATCACTCTAATTCTTGAAGATTTTTGTTCCTAAATACATTCGAAACCATCAGCATACTGACAACTTGGTGATGGCCTCCAGTACACTGATTTCTTGAGAGAACCATAGGATCCTCTCAACAAATATACAAGCGTAACTCCAAGTCGATCTCACAATCTCAAGTTGATCGGACTGGAATATGACAGTCACTGAACAAGATGATTATCACTTCGATGACATTACCTTTGTCACAGATGATGTGTTTCTTATGCAGATAAAAACTCTCGATTGTCAGAGACACTCCTAGGTCACTGTATTACCCTCTCTTATTGTTCAATAGTACTTTTATGCGTATTAGCAATCTGAATACCAGCGTACTTCTTCGTCAATAAGGGGAATTCCGTTCGTTGATGTAGATCCATAGTTATGTCACATGCCAGCTGCAATTAATAGTCGTAATTGCCTGATAAACGAGTATCCATGATGTTAACATTCTTCTTGCATAACTGTCATTACAACTTACATACATTCAGCTGCACTGGAGTAAATAAACTATGCTTCGAATTCGCACCTTCGTCCATTGTTATTTTCTTAATTTGTAAGGTGTAGCTAATTGAACCAAAGCACTTTTATACACTTTCAGGTCATTAAGTCAGTCACTATCCAACATATGTCATTTGTCATAGAGAAGAGAAACAGAGCCTTATTTTTATTGATATGAATTTATTGTCTGTCTAATGGCCTTCTATGCTATTCTTCGATGTTAACTTCTTGTTTTAATACATTTACTCCTCTTTATGAAATTGAATAAAGCAAAACCAAAATAAAACGATACCACCTTATCCTGCTCAAACCGTTGTTTTCTCATTATTCCATCAGCTTTCTACCAAATAGTTAGTATTTCGATTATCTAGCTGAAGCTTGTGTAAGTGACATTTAGGTGATGAAATAAAAACCATATCCACGACATGAACTGATGAAGAGTTGTTCTATAATCCAATATTATTTCAGTGCAAATAATATTTTACCACGGGTAGGTAACATTCGGTCACAGTAAAAACGAGTGCAACTGTTAAGTCACCTAGCATTAATTCAGTCAGTGCAAAACAGTAACAAAAGCATTTCAGCCATTACGAAACTTCCAGATCGATTTCGTGATAACCATGACTAACGAATCACCACCTCCACTACTTTTAAAGCTCTACGAGAAAGTATTTGGTGGAGAATTCAATATCTTCCAAATGTCGTACGTACAAGTACTTCGTCATAAAATAGGTTTTGGTAGAACAGTTGCAGGACTATCACTACTAAGACCAAAAATAGCTTCCATATATTATCCAAAATTAATAGCAATGCAGTAAAGTTTGTATTACATTTATTATGTGAGGACTGATGATAACACATGACTACTTTAGAAACGATAGGCACAGCGCCATCTGAGACCGTGAGCTGCTGGACAAAAGTCAAGTATATTAAAGAATTAATTCATTACAAAATGTGGCGTTCTCTTTTTCGCACCGGTAGTTTAAAAATGAACACGATTCAAATGACACGTTGGAGTGAGGTACTTATTTATACAGAAAATACGGCTTCTTGCATACACAGGTACATGTTCCAATAGCGTATAAATAAACTGAGATGTTATGCGATTACTATGAAAGACAGACCGCATATCATTAAAGATATAACCTATACACATACAGTATTTCACACTAACTCTGAAATAACTAAGTGCACACAACCAAGAATTTTGTTTAAGTGTCACACTCGCTTTCATACTCAATTCATGCATGTGAACTCTCCACAGATCAATGTTTCCGGAAACTCCAAGTCTCACTGACTTAAGCCAAACTGATACAGTACAAAACTTCGTGAGCCAAGATGTGCGTAAACACACAAAAAAAGCTGAAATCAAACAGTTGAAAAATTGACATCTCAATAAACTAGAAATTAGAAAAAGGGTACAGAGATCTAACATTAGTAAACAAAATAACAGGAAGAACAACTGAAACATAACAAAAGGTAATCGGCCTCTAACTGTAACACTGAACACCTTACTCGTTTTAAAAGCATATTGATACCTATTGAAAAAACAAAACATTTTGTACAATATTATGTTGTTTAATATAGTGATTCAATAAAACTCTGAAAAAGATATACACTTGTATTTACATCTGAAATATAAATTTATTAAGTTATTTTTTAACACACTAAAAAAGGCTTGAAAGATTTTATACGTCGAGAGTTTCTAAAACAGCGCCACTATACGCTAGATCCCAGTAGTGTTCCACATCACGCTTGCGAAATTGTTCACGTGCATACAGTTCTGTAGGACATGCTTTGAATTGTATCTTGTCAAATGCACGCTGTTTGACCGTACCCTGAAAAATAACACGCAAATAAGTTATTAGCATATGATCAAATAAGAACTATATATATAGTTGGATAGTCTTACATCGACATCAGTTAAAGTATTGCAAGTCAAGCAGCATCTGACAGATGTTTCATCTTATTTTGGGACTCATGATAGACTACTGAACTTTAGTCAAGTGGAAGAATAAAAAATATGCCCACCTCACAAAGTGAAGATTCCAGGATGGTAAGTTTGAAATGCTAAGCGCTTAACTAGAAGGACACAGTTATCGAGGTCCTCTCCCCCCCCCCCACTTTGTGGTGTTTTGATAGGTGAGAGTCAGTAACGAAATCTGCTTCACAACTCCATAGAATAACACAAAACAAATATAGCTGTAAATGTTAATTATCCCTGGGAAAATCTAACCACTTTAACACACCAGTAGAACGTTATTACAAGTAAACACGACTGCGATAATCAAATGAAATTACAAATAAAACTCAAACATTTCATGTTTTGAATTACATATATATCTCCGAGTGTGGTGAGAACTGGCTGCGAACAAGCCAACATTTTAAACATCACTTTACGTCCGGAATCAGGGTCATGAGAACAACGACAACAAAGCTTAACCCTGAGGAACTGACCAACCAATCACAGCAGACTTAATGTGTGCAAATAGGACCCGCAAATATGTGGCTTAACTTTCTGAGAAACGGCCACAAGCAGTACAGAATAACCTTCAGCAAGAGAAAAACTAATCAGAAGACGTTGCTTCTCCACTGACAATTATGTACATAAAAATCTATAAATATCTCTTGATTTTCTCAATAAACAGTCTTCTGTCGTTACACCAGTAGTTCGAAACTGATTCTTCGTGTTAGTCCATGAATCAACAAGAAATGCATGTCGTCTTTCTATACCCACATAAAATGTTTATTTTTAAACGGAGTAAACATAATCCCCTTTGCCATAAGAATTAACTTATACATAAAAAGCATCCAATCTTCAGTTTTCCATCTGAGAAATGACAGTAGCTGAAACACTGTTTAAATTTCGAATAATAGCTCAATGCTAGTCATTATTTGGCAATGGGCTCAACCCACTTAGGTCTGATTATCATATCAAATGGAGTGACAGAAATAATGTATCTGAAAGAGGTTGAGTATTCTAGTTATGAAATAAATTGTTACAAAAAAGAACAATTTACATACAGGATCGAATTGTTGTTTTGATTTTAGTGAACCTAAAGCTGACATTATTTCGATATAAAAACTCCTTTTAAATCACATGACCTTTAACTATAGTGAGCTAAAAATAGGAAACGAAGAGTTAACAAACTGATTCAGTAATTAATTTTAATTATCAGCATACCTTCCAAATCAAACGACAACCAGGATCACTATCTGACTCAGACGTTGTGGCAATTACTCCCCGTTTACTTTCACGCCACTTTATTCGATGAAGCATGAGACGCTGAAATTTGCGTTGTTGTTTAGGACCACCTTCCACAACTACTACATTGCAATCGCTATGTAGTGCGACAAGTCCCGACATGAGCAACTGGTTAGCGTTAGTTTCCACCTTGAATCGATGAGATGGATTAGAAAAATCTTTCACCCTATGAAGAGAAATTTATAAAATTAAAAAAGAAATATGCCAATATCATAAAATATCAGCCTCCGACAAGTTTTACAATTACCACTGTATTTACTAGACAACTGCAATGACTGCTATCATTACGTGCTGCTTTATAACAGGATTACTGATAGCAACAGTTCATCCACCTTACTTTTCACCGAATCCACTACCAACTAAATATGCCAAAAACTCAAGCACTTAGTTCCGATTAATTACTTTGAGACACGACTGTTGTAAATAGTCACAAAAAATTTTTCGGCCAATTATTAGAATAAAAGGCATGTACTGAGACTGAGACAATCTGTGGATGACAAACAAGATGATGCCTGAGATCTTAGGAACTTAGTGCGATCTAGCTAGGAGGACATGTGATAAGGATAAGAGATACACCTCAACTTCTGAGTTATTTTCTAGAGCATTTTTATAACAACGGGGATCATTTATGTTAACCATATATTCTTTTTATTTATTTCTGGTAGAGCTTCCGGGGAAATGAGGTTATATGAACCAATGTGCAATTTTCCATATTACTGTTAGACGGTACTTAGTGAAGAGGTGACTGAACCATTACTTTGTGTTGCAAGATGAACGATGATTTACTGTTTTTGTATCTGCTGCTGCATCATAACCACCTAAGTGAGGTCCAAGAGGTCTTATGACGCAATAAGTCGTCGGATGCGGCTAAGAATTAATTCACTGACGAACATACTACAAATTTTTATCTTTTACCCTTCCGAAAGTAATATGAATTAATGAACGCACCTTTGAATGGACTTGATAAACAAGCCTACATGTTTCATTCTACTTTACTTAAATCACTTCACTTCCTTTTTCCATAAATCATCTTTTGATTATTTCGTGTGGGTAAGTTCACACTTAGGTAAAATAAATATCCTTGAGTATGTTTACTCTGAGTTTTAACTAGTTATCATATAATTGAAGAAACTGGGCAAATTCTTTAAATCTGAGAGAATCAGCGGTCGAGACCGGTTAAGATGGGTTTCACCTGACTCATACAACCTAAGCGATATCCTGGTTAGCTCATTCCGTGCTACAGACTATACTGAGCACCACATCCAATATTTTTTAAGACAAGGGTTATTCGCATGAGGAAGTTTGTAAATATTTACTGAGGGTTAAAGTAGTGCTTATGTGTTAGAATTCTGTACAGAATCTGTACTATTGAACAAATAAAAGCGTTTGGATTAAGCAGAATTAATTGCGATTGTTGTTTTTTGTTGTTATTTAGACTATCTACTCTTATTTGGTTTCAAAGTAAACAATGTGAATTAAGGACTATGAAGTTGGTGAAAGCCTTCAACAATTTTTGATGGAATAGTGGAGACAAGTCATCTGTCATATCATCACGGCTTGAAAATATTCAATATAGAACTGTATGCCGTAAACAGTTAACAAAAAAAACTTTAAATATGTTAAACAATTTATGCATAAATGTACTATACAGTAAAGTAACTCTAACAATAAATATTACCCTAAAACTTGGGTCAAAGTAGATAAAACCTACCTATAAACCGCTACGTGAACTACATGACTAGTGTCTTCCCGGATTTTCTTTATGCGTTTATAACGGGCTTGCTCTTTTGTCAGTTTCCGAGCAGCGTTAGCAGCTTCGTGTGCACGTTTGCGAGATTCCATCTGCGCTCGTACATACGCCTCAACCTTACTTGGGTCTTGAACAGCATCTGAACCCAGAACCCTCATTAAGTTTGCCAGGCGAACCTAACATGTAATTAAGTAAAAACCAGATACATATTTTGAACAGATACGGGAACTTGGAAAAACAGTATGGGAAATGCATGTATTATCTTTAAAATTGAGGACGGTACAGTTCGCTTTGTAATATATAACGTTCTAGGCAGTCGCACATTAGCTTTCCAGCAACTGATCTACTGTGGAAGAGTACTGCTAGCTTACATAGGAAAAGATAACGCAGACTAGCGACTTGAATACTGGTCATCATCCTTAGCTTACTTCATCGCCCAGCGTAAGCAGACAGCTTACCCATGACTGCGTATCGGGCGCAGTTTTCTGAACAATGAAAGGATTTGCTGTGCAAAACACCGATGTAACCACAGTAAACAGTATTCTACTGGATCCGTATATTTATTCTCCCTGTTTGGAACTGTAGTTTTGACAGCATTCACAACATAAGGTACATGAGTTTCATTAGTGTACACTGAGAAACTAAAAACCTGCAAACCCCTAAATATATAATAAATTCTCCTCAGTACTCATTTATACTGTTACGATGTGAATGCAGCAGTGATTTTGTGTACATAACACTCATTAAGATGCATAAAAAATCCACTTAAGCAAAGGCACTAGTTTAGATGCAGACATTCGATGACAGTAATGTGTGATTTTCCTACCAATCCAAAAGTACAAGCGACTACAAGCGTCTGACTGCTGATTTCACCTATCAATAAGAATCAGCCTCTACAGTAATTACCCACTTTACAGAGAAACCTAAATGATACAGGATCGATTCTACATCAGACGTAACCAAACGTAATGATCACCGATAATGAAGGTGGATTTGTTCTAGAATTTTCGCATACATTAAGTAACGTCTTGGCTGCCTAATGTGGCATGAGGCCCATAGGTGAGTCAGTGAATCAATTAGAAACAAATATATTTCACACATCAAATAAAGGAGCATACCTTCGGTTCGGGAGGTGGCATTAATCCAAGTCTGACTTTTTCTTGTCTTTCCCTTTGAGCCTCCTGGCGGTTTTGACGCCTCAACTTCTTACGCTCTTTTTTCGTTAGGAGCAGAGGTATTTCTGGTGGCTTAGACAGATCAGTTGGGGGCTTCAGTTTTACCGGATGTTCAACTAGACTTGTTATCCATGATTTATTTATGGCGGCAGAAACAGGAAGCCCATGTATCGCAAGCTCATCCAAAGTTGAATAACTAAACAATGTTTTCATGCAACTGTTTACCTACCTGGTCACACCTTCCTTTAAAATATAGGCATCCCACCATTCCAATGCAGGAAGGTCAGTCTCATCGACCGAATGCTTCGGTTGAATAGTTGACAGCTTGGCCGCACTGGCTATACCTGTCTTTCTGACGGCATGAGCTACAGATTCCTGCAAAAGCTCTAGTTGGTGCTTAGTGCGCATTCGTTGTGCCATCTTGACAAATTTTCCTGGTTCGTGAAAATTAAGTGCTCGCTTAGGTCGCGCAGCAGCTTTAACCCTGATAGGAAATTAAAGCAATCTTAGGTCTTACCTAAGTCGAGGATCAAAATACGCTGTTGACACTGATGATTTCCGCGGTTTTTTTTCGGCCGTAGTTTGAAGAACTTCTTTGAACTGCTGAGCTCGCTTCGCTCTAAGGTTGGCCTGAAGTAAATAAGCAAATTTATTCTATTCTATACTTTAAGAGTAGGTGTATAATGAGTTAGCTGTATCTCTTCTCCTGTAGCTGCATCGATAGTTTTACCTTCCTCGTCAAAAATTACACTAGCCAGTTAGTTAGTTGATTGGACTAAACTTACTTGGGAATGTCCTTCGACTTCCTAGTGATTAATGATAAACACGTGTCACTATTTTACCTGGTTTCATTGTTGACTGTTTGACTACTGAGGATCCCGGTATTCAGACGGGCTGCTATCTGAGCTTGCAGCTGGGCCGCTCTTCTCATTTTGTCAATAGTTTCTGTATCAGGAATCACACCTGATGGAAAATTCAACCCATTGGCTGCACCGTTTTCGGCCTAACAGGACCATTTGGATTGAAAATAATTAAAACTTACCAGACCAAGTTCTACTTTGCGCTGAGCGATTGTTCTCTGCGCATTTGCCATCAACTCGCGAATTTTGCTCGCAGTGAGCTCCACACTGTTTAAAAATGTTAAAATCATAAATGTGACTAACGGTGCAACGCCAGACGCCGCAGGACCAGCATTAAACGACGACATTCCTACAAGTACGGTGACTTAACCTTGAAGTAAAAGAACTATACGGATTCCGCACCTTCATGAGTGTATGCATTCAAACACTCACAACCTCATGCTAATTGCTTTTATTTATGGGGAACACTATGATAAAAGTGGGTTAAAACAATATTTCGAGGTTAGAAAAAACATTAGATTTTATTGTCAAACCTGCCACATGAAAACGCGCTCACTTTGAAAAGGACTTAAATCCATAGGCCGCGATATTGACCCCATTGCTATACCCCACTGCAGTCCTGACTGCAGTGCAGATTACTTCCTCATATAAAAGCCAGGCTCCTAAATATTGAAATGTCGAAGTCTCGTAGTCGGCGACTGCAACGCCCCAACAGTTGACTGGATAATCCTCTCAACGCCACCTTCAGACAACTATTTTGATCATGAACTGCTGGAATCTATTATTTCGCTGGCCTTAGTCCACGCTCTATAACGCACAGCACTCCTCTCCAACTCTGAACCTAGTATTCTCGCGTGGTGAGGATGTGGATCTCATACAACACCTTCCTTTAGGAAGAAGTGAGCACAGCGTGATCACTTTCAAGTTTACAACAGCAGCATCATGGGCCAAACCCCAGCTCGACCAAACGCTTTGAAAGCTGATATAAATGCGACCATCTCAGCAGCCAACTCAGTGAACTGGTACATCAACCGAGAGTCCTAAGTAGAAGCCGCATGTAACCAATTTAAAATTTTTACGCCCAAGTAACTGAACCTTTCATCCCTTGGTCTGTCCCACAGGGTCAGAAACATAGTCCCTCTTGGATAAGCCGAGAGTTTCACAAATTACTCAGACGCAAACACAATTGCCGGAACCTGTCTGCCACACTTGAGACTCGTGAGACCAGGAAATTAAACAACACTGCTAAGAACAAAGCTTTTGCAGAAATCCTCCAATCAATGATGAAGTTCGAAGCACATCTGCTTCAAAATGCGAGGGCACAACCTGAGAAAATTTCCTCGTGTATAAACTCCAATGGTGTCTCAAACCTGTCTGTTGACAATGACACAATCGAAGAAGATCAAGAAAAAGCAGAAGCAATTGCAGACTACTTCTTCCAGGTCTTTGCACAGGAGTCATCACACCGCGTAGGATCAGCTCTGGCCGCATCAGAGGAACACGGAATAGATTCCGCTGACGTCGACCAGGAAATTGTGCTCAACTGTTCAATGAAACTGAATGCAGGGAAATCATTGGGTCGTGAAAATCTTCACCCAAGGCTTCTCGAGGAGCTGTCAGCTCACATAGATGGCCTGGTTGTCCACGACCTTTAAGCTATCTCTTCTAAATGGAGTGTTACCGCATGACTGGATAGACGCCATAATAACACCCATCCACAAAAGAGGATCAAGACAAAGCCCTTCAAGTTACATGCCTATTAGTCTCACCAGCACTTTAGTCAAGACACTGGAAAGAATCACCAAGAATATTATCATGGCATGTCTGGAAATCAAAATTTATTATCCAGAGCACAGCATGGCTTCTGAGGAAACCCCTCATGCCCGTCGAATCTCCTCACTGCAAGAGAAAGCTTGATCAAATCAATAGACAACAGAAGACCCGTTGTCGTCGTCCTCAGAGACTTCAGCGAAGCCTTTGATAAAGTTCCTGACAAAGAACTACTCATGAAGTTGGAAAGTCTTGATATCAAAGGCAGGTCACTAAACTAGCCTAGGGAATTCCTCATAGATAGGAGGCAGAGGTTTAGGATCAACTCGAAACTCTCCTCTTGGACAGCACTGCGTAGTGGAGTGCCACAAGGCATGGTGCTCTGACCTCTCCTCAATGAGTTATCTCTGCTCACCAATTCCCCTATCGTGCCGCATGCAGATAACTTAAAAATTTGGAGAGAGCTGAAGGGCGACAGTGATACGCTCATGTTGCACCTCAACAAACTGTCAGAGTGGCCCAGAAAATGGATGTTTCCTATGAATGTAGCGAAATGTGCAACCATTAGCATCACACACGCAAGCATAAGCTCCTTCGAATTAGAGGGAATAACACTCCCATCAGCCCAGACACATTTGGATTTAGGTGTCATAGCAAGTCACAACTTAAAAACTACAACACACTATCGCACGGTGACTGCACACAGTTTCAGATCCTTATGAGCAATTCTTAGAGCCTTTACTAGAATCACCAGAGATATGTTCACCTCCTTATATACATCTCTGGTGAGGTCAAGACTCGAAAACTGTATCCAGGCAGCCAGTCATTGTTTTAAAGGGGACTCAAACATTTTAGAAAAGGTTCGGAGGAAGGCAACACGTATGGTTCTCGGCATGACTAACTTATCATACGAGGAAAGACTAGGCAGTTTAAATCTCTTCTTCCTATCATACCTTAGGCAGAGAGGAGATTTAATCACAATGTTGAAAATTTTAAAGAATGACTACGGACCTGACCTATTCTCTCTTTTCCTTCCTATCAGGTCGGAACACCTTAGAGGACGTAGCAAAAGAGTTCAAAAGCCAAGAAGAAATCATATTTCTGTTGAGTACTGGTTCTCACAGCGAGTCATAAACTCTTGAAACCGACTCCCAGAAGAAGTGGTGTCTGGAACCTCAACTGGTTCATTCAAGAAGAGTTTGAACAGGCACAGAAATTTACTAGAAACGGATTGGCATAGGCTCCAAGGCTTTTATCCTCAACCAATAAGTCTGAAATCTGAAATCCGAATCTGATATAGCTGGTGAAAAGTAACCATATAAATAATTGACTACTTAAGATGCTAGCAACTCTTTCTTCAGGGTCACAAAATTTTACTGTTACTAACGAATGTCTCATAAGTGACAACCTCTTTCGGGACAGTAGGTGTAGGACACTTATTTACACTGGCCATTCTAGTTCACAGACTGAACTGAGTAAAAGCTCAGGGTTAGGAGGGGATGAGTGCGTTTGAAAGGCAATCATGGTCTGCAGATATGGTGGTTATTCTTATAGAATGTCTGAATTACGTTTTCCTTCCTTTAGTTGTGGAAGTTTTAACCTCGTGAGATTTGTTAATTAAGCGAATTTTTACACTCCTTTAAGTTTAGCTTATCCACGGCTAGAGTTGTTTGGCGTGTTCGTTGAAATTTATCTTGATAAATTGTTTCAGGAATAATTTTTACTAAAATCGTTATATATATTGTCTGGATTGATGGAAGCCTTGATTTGCCTAGACACCATATTGATGTGAGTGCCATGTAATTTGGCTGCGGCACACTCTTAGTAAATTGGTTGAAAGTGTTTGTGTCTCAGGCGACCTGTGTGAAATATTGCTATAATAAGATAGAATATCCATAAACACTATTATTATGTAAATTAGAGAATTATTTGACAAGTGTCATCAGTGCGGGATCTCCATGAGCAAAGAAGTTCTAATGTAGATGAGTTATCTCACTGGTTCTGTGTATGGACATAAATTACAGTAAGATGTAATGTTTTCCACAAGTGAATTTAAAACAGAGTTACACTGACTGGTGCAATTTAGTGTACATCCAACATCTAAAGAATTTTCTTAAATTTCATTTATGTGTGCCAATGCCGGCTTAGTTGATTACTGGACAATTTTACGTGATACTTATGACTGTCAACAGTGCAGTGAAGGAAGGGTAATTTCTGTCTACATTTGAAATAACGTATCACTAGATGCACCACTATATTGCATTACTATTCATATGAATTGTGCCCATTCCGCCAGCTTAGTTTGGTAAGCTTTAACGTTGTCACCCTATTGTCTGTCATTTCACTCTCGCTGACCCTGTATACCAAGCGTCGATATTTTGTTTTTGATCACCGATAATGAAGACGAATTTGCCGCACAATTCCCGTGCACACTTTGCACTACGGAAGTTGTATCTCGACTGAACAGCTGGACTGACTGATTTTCATTGCTATTCTCGCAGGATCAGTAGGTTTTGTATCTTGCCATATTTACAGTATTAAACCCTGCTGCGCCAACGTTGTGTGTGACTGTACCCTGCTTAGAGATGAAACCTGTGTACCACATTTGGTGGTGACATTTTCCTAAATACGCAAAAGTAATTTCTTCAGGATACACAAAGCCTATTTCGTCAAACTTTACTTGGATTGCGGATAAATTTCCCAGTTACATAGTTGTCATAACTTCAAAAAGGTAAGTGAAATTTTTTAAAAGTTGATCCACCATTTATTCTCATAGACTACAAGTAAATTGATGATGGAATAATGACTTAGGAGTGTGAATGTTTCTGAGATTTTATTAAAATTTGCGTACAGTGGTCTGATATCTACAAGCACAAAAAGTGTGTTTATCCTTGTGGCATCAATATTAAAGTACAAGTGTAACAACAGAAGACAAGGGTCAGGCAACAGATCGTTTATTTACGAAATCAATAGAAATTTATAGATTTTCATTTACATTATTATACATTATTTTAAGGAAACAAACACCGTCTTCCGATTGGTGGTTTCTTGCTGAACATTAATCTTTCATCTCTTCGTGGCCGTTTATTGAAGTTCAGATTATCTATCCGCAAATTGTATCCGCCTACGAAAAGTGTGATGTGACTGGTTGCTGAATCAGTCTTTGTTCTTATTTTTCCCACGACCAATACTGGGTACATAAACCTTGACGTAAATTACTGTCTACCAATTTGGTTAGCAGCCAGCTCCCACCACACAAGTACCTACGATATAAGTGTAGAACTTCTGCACTGTGATAGAGGATAATTCAATTGTGGGTAAAATCTATTTTGATAAGGCCTCACACTGCTATGCAGTAGTATTTACTTATGATGTTTCGAGCACAGTTTACGGCTGCTCATAGTCATATCAAGTACTTCCATTTGCAAGAAAATTTAGCTTAGCATTTACAGAATTAGTGTATTTACTTTGTTTATCATTATGTGAAACTATCTTTTCTTAACTCCGCTCTTTATTAGTCATTATGTATCCTGTCTTTTCATGTGTTTGAGGGTTTTCGAATATATTATCGATCAAAACAATAATATTTTATCAACATAAATTAAGCATTTACATGACTGAAATACCGTTTGTAAGGCATGATTATATCTGACAAGCACAGCTTTACAACACTGTTTTATGACATGAATATTAACAAATGAAAAAGAATTCTGGAAATTTATAAGCACCTTTTTATGTTTACTTTTAATATTGCTAATACTCTCCTTTAAGCTAATGAAATGTTTAATATACTTTTAGTTTCTTCTTCTTTACTTCTTCAATACGTAACATTACTTTGACCACTGGTATCGAAGGAATGCAGTTCGGCTTGTTTAAAATCATAGAAACTTAATGTGGAGTTATTAGATTTTTACTTTGGTCATTAGTAGGATACTGCGGCTGTTTCTGCGAAATGTTACATTTCGCAGACTAAGTAGGATTTAGCAGTCTCAAAAGCAATACTGTGCTATCCGGAAACTCAGAGCCAACTTACTTAGCCCATTGCACACCTGCATACTGATAAACCCCAAAAACATTTTCCTGCTTGTCGTACAAGTAAATTCAGTGACTTCGTTTTAACAGTTACTTCATCAATCTCTTAATGTGAAATGGCATCATCAAACATAGACCATTCATCTGATAATGAGCTAAATAAAAGTTTGCTCTCTCTAGTATGCCTGTAGTGTGCACAGAACTTATTCAGCATGTCCGAACTGTTGCTCTATATGTGTACTATAACTGCGTGAATCATCTTTCAATATTATTTCGGAAATTTGCCGCGTTCCTCATATTATCCGCATATCCATACTTAACAGGAATTGTATTGTGTCACCTAGAACTATATATATTATTCACTTGTGGAATCTAAAACCCGGAATCTTATGATACCTCTTCTAAACACGTTTGACTAAGGATTATGTCCCAAGGCAGTACTGTTAAAGGAAAGTCTGCCTTCTTATTTTGAAATATATAGCTGTTAATTGTGGTTTTTGATACTTCAATAATACAACAATCTTTTTTATATCCTCAAAACTTTTGTTCGGAAATTGTCATAATTCTTGTTTTTGTAATGGTTAAGTCTGTCGAGCGTGTAAGTACTGTTTAGAGACTGAGATGTGGGAGGGTGATGATTGCTATTCAGCGGATGTGATGGTGGGGACATATGAGAACCACCCTTATCTGTGGGACAGCACTCTATTGCTAAGGCTCCTGAGTTCGAATGGCTTTTGCGAAATAAGAGAATAAATAAAAAAGTAACGGAAGTTGAAAACGCCTAAAGCCGAAGTTCAAATACAAACTCCCCGAATGCAAGTACATGGTATGAGTCCGCTACTTCAGAAGGACACCTAACTATATATTTCAGAAAAACAGTAGATATTATGAAGCCCTCTCTTTTCTTCTACATAGTTCACGCACTTTGACTTTTGTGTTAAACGCCTCTCCAACCTATATAAGTAGGTAAAATTATCACCTTTTTTCACTTAAACTAATTGCTAGCAAGAAAAACTGTAGAATTCCATCACTAAAACCTATCAGGGAAAAAATAATTTTAAAAAACAAAACAAAAATGATGAACCCCATGATTGTTATATATTTTGAATTATTAACACTTATTATGTACTTTTGCACCTCTCTGGCGGTTCTCTTGTGCCTTCTTCTCTTTTTGAAGGTACTGCCTTAAACGAAGGCACTGATACAATGCTGCTATTCTCTGCTTATTTGGAATATTGCTAGTTCACCTGGTGAATAATGGAACCACCTCTATCATGAAATGTGCTAACAGGTGCAAAGTTGGTCTCATATACAACTGGAAATGCCACAAATATGGTGTACTTACCGGTGAATTTGAAGTTTTACAGACTTTCAAACACTTTATGAATCATTCACTTATAATTATTGTTCATTCTGCATCTTTTATGTTTCACGTCAGCACCTGTAAAAAATTGCTACTTACCTTCCACAAATAACGCAATCGCTTATAATTCCCGCGTGAAATTGACATACCGTATCTTTTTCAATTACAGTGTAGATTTGACGCTATTTCTTATGAATTCTTCGGTCGAAGGCAGATCTCAAAAACTATCTATTTCGTTACTTGTACATTTCTTTTAAAATGATTCTTTCACATTAACCAGTATTCAGTCTATTCCCAGATTAACAAATCATATTATATATGCTATCAATCATTATTAGTGTAAATATGTTCATGCATGTAAAAATGGCTGGTTTCTGTTCCAGAAAAAACTTCTTATTATGTTGTTGTGCTGCTCTATTCTGACGAAACTAGCGTACACGTATATCCTAGTACTTCTTCGTGTTTATTATTGTGTCCAATCGTTTTGATTACTCGACATCCACAACGTAAATCAAAAGGCACTTGAGAAGGAGTACGAACGTGTATTATCGCCGTAATCAAAATTCAAAAGTTGAGCGAGTACAAAATTATCAATTGTTAACACGCAAGATTTAGAGTGATAAACAAATCGAAGTCCAATTACATAGTGAAAGTATACTACGATGATGAATAATAAAATGGGTCACTACAATGTAATACTCAACGACCATCCGAAGGCTTCAATTCCGTAGACGACTCTACACTTTTGACACCAGACACAGCCAAACTTATTGTATCTGATATAATAGAGGAAATGGCAGATAACGCGGCTTGTGTCCAAAATGATTTACTGACACTTCAGAAATCAGTAGCAGACCTACAAAACAAGTTTGACAGAATTATGCCATTCATGCAACTCTCTGACCCATCACATAACAGCTGTCACTTATCACGTCTGAGCGCATATTTGACTGCTTGGTTGAAGAAGCTGCTGAGAGAATTAGGTCTTCACATAACGTCTCGACCTGTAACATTCCAGGCAGAGAGCCTATCTCCAAACTTCAAACTTCATGTCTAAAGCCTGTAATATGTCGCTAACAGACTTTCAGGCTTTGCGTCTTTGTAAGAAATCCGCAAACCACTCATATCCGGTGCATTTGAAGTTACGTCTAATGAAGAATCTAGGAGTTTTCTGAAATCTGGTAAGATAATAAGCTCTTCAACACCCTAAACCCGATTTAACACCATGCCAAAGACGATGCCACTCAGGAGCATTGAATGCTGATAACCCTAATAGTTCAAGTGTGGGCTATGTTTCATGCAGTATTCCATCTATTGAAATACCTGATGACCTCGTGCATCATTTTCGTAGGCTTAGACAAATATTGGCCGAGTAATATATTGGGGCACTTCTGTGGACACTAAAATGCTGGATGTAGGTGAATCAACAGAACATAACCTTGAAATACATCTTTTGCACACTGACACAAACGTCAATAGCCAGAAAATATCAAAACCCATCCCACTGGTGTTCCGTTCATCTTGTTATGAGTCAGTTACTCCTCAGTCTGACAATTCAACCACTGTGAAGTACCAGTTAAATGTAGCTAGCCACGTTAGCAAGTTCTCTAGGCGTTATGATAAATGTCCTATTTCCATTCAGAAAACTAAAAAGAGGAGGTGTCCAAGCAACAGAAACCTTATATATCATGTGCCGGCTGCCCCGTTAGCCATCATCAACTAGTTCAACATAAGAAAGGGGAAACCGAGGTAGGTAAATTAAATACTGAACCCAGAGCACGAAAGACCTTTTATGTGATAGAGATGCAAGCATCTCCAAGCCATCTTTCTAAGAGAAAGTCAAATATGATAGACTAAGCTCCTAGAGGTAGGCCTAATTGGTCACAAGTGGAAAGCCAATTATATCCAACCACTAATTCCAGACAAACAACACAGAGAGGTAGTCGACATCATTCCGCTCATCCACTACTCAAACCTGTTGTCAGCCAGACTCCTTCTAATGTTCTATCAGCTGAAAGATATAGAAAATCCCCCAAACATCGGCTACAGACTACATTTAGTAAGCCCAATAAGCCCATAAAACCCATTCATACATCTTATGTATATATTAGGGAGCATGTGCTGAAGTCTGCACAAAACTTGCTATGGCCTGATAACTATCCCAAACAGATACCAACACTTCCTTCCTATTCTGGCAAAAAATTACCCAATACTCCTATCGATTGTACCTTTCACAATAGAACTACCCATACTAGCCACTTCGAGCGGGATTTTGACTATCGTCAGTCAACGGAAACACCTAGTATCATGCATACAGCACGCATGATATCGGATCATTTCCCTGCTATCATACGGCTATGATACTTTTTCCTTCTGGTATTCAGTTGCTGAGACTACAATTCTATTTACCTCCTGGTCGAGGTCGAACAACCGTAAACTCCTGACCATTTTAGTAAATTCACACTCAAATTCCACGAACGATCCGATGCTACCATTTGAAAACGCTGGCCAACATTCTGTACAAGGAGTATTCTTGATCTGAAATGAAGAAGTAACTGGTTTTCAAACAGTTTTCAATGTATTACTCAACTTACGTGTACAGTCTGCCATACTAACACAAATGGCGCCAATGGATAGTTCTAGAATCGTCCTTGGCCCCATTCCATGCAGTAAAACAATCTGACATGACCTTATCCAGTTTTCGTATCAACGATCAAATTTCTTTCCCATTATAAAACTACGATCAGACTGCTGAAAAATGGAATAAATATACCACTGATCTCAACATAATACATCAATGAACTTTAACTCAAGGATGCTGTTCACAACAAAGTTATGTGGGAGAATTGACTTCAAGCTTTATTTTTCCCAGATATTTGCATTACATTCATCTGATGTCTGGGTTTTTTGTTAATGCGAAGACAATATTTCTAAATCTCCTTATGTTTTACACAGACAGACTATTTAGCAGACTGTCCCGACTGACTCTAATGTCAGAAATCACAACCAAACTGCAAATTCAGCATTGATCGAAATATGTGTAATATATATAATAACGTATCCATGGCTGTACAATTGGTATGTTCCTGCATAAACAGGAATAAATATATATATAAGGTGCTGGCATTGCGAAAATTCTACGGCTAGTGCAAGGCATATTCCCCGGGAGACAGCTGACACAGTGTTGGCACCAACCGCGGTTACCAATATCTCTACAATACTAATATCTGATTATCACACAGATGTCTTTCCCTGCATACCTTATCCAAAAGACAGACCACCCCCGACTACCACCTCACAAACCTGCACAAAGTCTTCCCATGATCCAAAGATAATGGCTAGTGAGTCTAAAAACATGTATTCAGAGGATAGTCAAGGAATATTTTATGAAGATGTTGTCCGCCCACTGAAACCACTCAGCCAGTGTTTATCTGCTATCCTAGTGAATACTAGGTCAGTTCTAAACAAACACTTAACACTAAGTAAATTAGCATCTATATGCAGACCGTCATTGATTATGATCACTGAAGCCTTGTGCACAAGTGAAATCTCTAATGACAGCCCAAGAATTGATGACTACAACATTTTTCAACAGGGCAGACAGACAGGCCATGGAGGGTGGAACTCTTATTTATTGTGAACAATCCATGTGTGCAACCCAGTTCAGTGATCCACTTCTGTCCCAACTCAATGACTCGATGTGGGTAGAATTTGTCAGCAGTAAACCTATACTTATGGGTTATGTATACAGACTCCCTTCATCCAGCAGGGAGTATGGTAATATACTCAGTACCATTTTTAATGTTACAGTGAACCTCCTCTTCAGTTATAAAACTATCGGAGGTGATTTCAACATGCTGGAAGTGTCATTCATTCCCAGGATCCAAAGTGTGTGATAATCTTTTGAATTTCATGGTCACAGGAGGGTGGACACAACGCATAACTTCACCCACTAGATCCGCAAACATCCTAGACTTTATTTTCACGAACAACATAACACCATCTTCAGTACATGTGGGACATGAATCTCCAGGTTTTGACCATAAAATAGTGGTGTGATCCTATATAATCTTTCCTGAAACAATGTGCAGAGATGATCTGGTTAGACATTTACAAGATTATATACACATGCTGACTGGAACTTGTGTCACCATCTAGTTAGATGCTCTAATTGGGACTCGCACTTTTCGAACGAGTCCTAAAAGGCCATTCTTAACAAGTTTCATCACAATATGAAGTCAATTCATGATTTCATTGCACCTGAGAATATTCCTAGCTTCAAATTCTCCCAAAGCGATTGTATTTTGACATCGTTAAGGAGAAATCTACGAAAGTACTCAATAAAATACAACAGATATCATGACTCATCATGAGAATATATAATTATTATTATCATTAATTGCCACTGTGTCCCTTCTCAGGAGAGTTCAAGACTTGAAAAATATAAGCCTCAGCCACCGCATAACCCAGGAGAAACAGCGAAACTTTTCAAAAGTAGGTTAACAAACTTCAAAACAGCATGTCTAAAAATAATATATTTGGACGACATTGCTTACGAGAATGCCGAGGTGATATGTGAACTGTTTAGGAAGTACTGTGACACACTATGCACTTTGGAGAACGATCAGGTCGTGTATTTCCCACGTAAAACAGATGAATGTCCAATTGACACACTTTCCGCCACACAAGAGATCGATAAAGCTATCGAAAATCTTAAGCTTAGTAACAGTCCTGTTCCAGACGGTATACCTTTCATTCTGCTGAAGAACGGTGGTAGTGACATAAATTTACTTATACTCAAGTTACACTCAATTTCACTACACGATGAGACATACCCTACTAGCTGGAAGAAGTCCTGTGTTATACTCACTCATAAATACGCTCCTGTAGCTGATATCAACAACTACTGCCCTATCACCATCGCGTCTGTAGTTACATCGGTAATAGAAAAGATAATAAAGACACAGATCGTTCAGCGCTTGCTCTTAAATGACCTTCTATTCCCATCCCAATACGGTTTCTTGAGCAGAAGGTCGTGAATTAATTACCGCTTAGATTATTTTGACTACACTACACGCTGCATAGATAACGAGCATCCAGTAACAAAATTATTCCTCGGTGTTAGCAAGGCCTTTGATAGAGTCCCACATATCGGACTCCTTATAGGACTCCAATTGTACGGAATAAATGGAAAGCTTCTCAAATGGAATCTGCAGCCATCAAATATAAGCTGAACATGCTTCAACTCTAAACAGCTATGCACAGTGTTAGCAGCATGGAGAAACACTTGAAATATTGTAAGATACGCAGACCTGTTGTGTTGATGAGGGTAACAATGACATATAATGCAACCTAGACATTCGGTGGTGACACTGCATCTGTACTGCTTCGTGTTAATGGAAAATTCAGGAAAAACTCATCACCACCATTGGTGATCAAAAACATTGCGGCATTAAGTTTAAGTGCCAGTGAGAATGGCATAACAGACAGTAGATTGATAGCAATAGAACTGACTAGATTCAGTTCTTATAATCGACACAATCCATGTGTATAGTAATACTATACACTGAATTAATGCACTAAGTGACACAGTAAGGAAATTTAAACGAATGATTGCCTTGTCCACTGCACTGCACTTGCAATAATCATGACAACCACCTACATTTGCTACCCAAGCAGACAATGGCACAATATTAATAAAGTTCAGATATTTTTTATACATTGAGTCCACATAACTCATATTACGCCACCAAACAGTCCAAATATACATGAAATACGCTTAGAAATAACCTCTCAACTTACGATAATTCCTGTCCAAACACACATACGGTGAGACACATCTACATGATTACTTCTATTCCCACAGAAGGTTCTGTTAGCGTTTACAGGTGATTTCCAAGTACTGACAGGATTATTATGTCAAAAAGGACTGTTCTTCACACGAAAATAGGCTGAATTAATATCCTGAGACATGAAGTCTCCATTGAATGATACTGTAGTGACCCGTTTTACTACTCATCATCGCAGTATACTTTCATTGTGTAATTGTACTTTGATTTGTTTATTACTCTAAATCTTTCATGTTAACAATTGATACCTTTTGTACTCGCTCGATTTTTGAATTGTTGATTGCTGCAGTAATACACTATCGTATTCCTTCGCAAGTGCCTTTTGAATTGCGTTGAGGATGTCGAGTAATCGCAACGTTAGGGCACAATTATAAACGCGAAGAAATACTAGAAGATACGGGTACGCCAGTTTAATCAAAATTCAGCAGCACAACAATACCATGCCGAAAGGTGCAGAATCTAAATAAAATAGACTATTTGTGTAGATGAAATTACCCTTCAACTATCCTATCTTTCTCATTATAGCGATATTTTGCTACAGTTCGCCTGAAACACTGATCGTTGCAACCAATATGCTAGGGGGTGTCGCAGTCGGATTACATGACGCGGACACCAAAATAACTGGCCAGAAAATGGGAATTCCCATCAATCCAGATAACATATAACACAATTTTATTAAAAATTATTGACAAAAAAATTTCCAAGTGAAATTGTAACAGCTGTACTAGAACGTGATATTTAAGGTCAGCCTAATAAAATGGGTCACTACAGTTGGACCTAAATAGTGGTGTCTAATTCAAAAGTGGCGGTACCAGGTGGGTTAAGGACACAATAATGTCGGTTAGATTAAGTTTATTTGATTGTTTTAGACCCAGTATAGTGTGATTTACTTCGATGACTTCTTTTCTTTAGCTTAATTTGTTTAACAGTGCAAATGTATCTTTTTGAGATGACATGTATGCTTTAACTGGCCGAGTACACTCTAGGATGATGGATGGAAAAGTTCAACAATAGCATTTGCACTCCTGGGATGCTATTGTTGAACTTAGCCTGGTACATATTTCTCTTACAAGCAATAGTCACATTATTATGTTTCTTCAGTCTTCTCGGAGTTCTTTTCAAACAGTTGCAACTGCTGAACAGCACTCACTTTCTTCGGTTGACAGCCGGATATCACATCTACGCCAGAGACGGCGTAAGTTGGTAAATGCCAAACGAGCTTTTTGTATCCATGCTGAGATTTCGTCAGCGATCAACCCGTTGTGGTTGGTGCAACTCCCTGAATAAGTGAAGTGGTCAACACGCTCACTAACTTCACTCCCTGCCTTCAAGCTAAGATTCAATGTAGTGCAGTCCTGTAGCATCATCTTACATTTGACGGTGGGAGCGAATCGCATGGCGAACATTCGAAGATTACTCACTGCTCAAGGTGTTCAGAAGACTGCTGTATTTTGTCAGCATCTTCACCTAGGAGTAGGATTATATCGTCCTCATATTCTGAGTCCACGGGATTATTCCCTGGTAACAAGTCAATTCCTGAGTTGCTGAAGTTACTTAGGATTAAGTCCATTAGTACATCTATAATGAAATTGAATAGAAACGGGATTAGTGGGCATCCCTGTCGGTTACCACTAGTTGTCAGCAGTTCAGATGACAACTCGCTGTAAGCTCTCATCTGGCTGCATGATTTCCAGTAGAGTGCCTTGATCAGTGCAATGTATTCTCTCGGCATTCCTTTCACACCCAAACATCGCCAGGGTACCTCTCGGTCGACAGAATCGAATGCCGCCTGAAGTTCAAGAAATATAATGATTGTTGCCTGTAAGATGTGGCCATTGAAAGCGGGAGGCATGAAAAGACCGGCTACCTGTCTTTGATCATAGGTGCCTGCATTCTATCTCTCGTGTTAATTGGTATAATAAAGTAAGCAATATTGAGGTTAGGCATCGTTTGAGTGCTAGTTAAGGGGTTTAAACTAATCGACGAGGTTGTGAAGCCACGTCGACTGAGATGGCTGGGACACGTGTAACTTATGCCCAGCTGTCGTCCTTCTCGATGGGCTACGTTAGCCGACATAGGATCAGGTTGTATAAGAGCTAATTGTTTTGAAGCGAAAAGTTGGCATCGATTCACGAAACCATTTACATTTATTTTAAGCTGCCTGGTTGGCGTATTGAGGATGGTATGACCCAATGGCTGGAGACAGTTGTTGCTATGGCTCAAAGTCATCCTCAGTGGCTGGCGCAGGTGCATCCCCTCTTTGTAATCCCCCACATCCATCAGATCCTCGAGTTTTTCTGTTACTTTTTTGGACATTTCTGCGTATTATAGTTCTTTTGAACCTCCTTTTTTCTTTGTGTGTTACGTAGAGTCTGGCAACTTTAACTGCTGCAATTCTGTGCAAAGTACTATGTAGAAACTTAGTCACTCAGATATGGCGGAAAGAATATGAGATTAAAATTAAGATTATAATGTACATGCAAGCGAAAAGCAACAAGTTAGCAGAAGAAGCATCAAAGATAGGACTTCAGGTAAACATAGATAAAACAGAGGTGATGAAAATTCCTGGGCAACACCACCAACAGCAACAACAACAATTGACAACAATCAGCATGAATGGTAGGAACCTGAAAGAAACGACCTCTTTTACCTACCTGGGAAGCATCGTTTCAACTACAGGCCGGCGGAACTGACGAGGATATCAAAGCAAGAATCGGAAAAGCAAGACAAGCTTTCACTACTCTCAAGTCTGTGTGGAGGTCAACAGCACTCAGCATCAAAAATAAGATCCGGATTTTCAACTCCAATGTGAAGTCAGTGCTACTATACGGATCAGAAACTTGCACTGCGCGTCATAAAGAGCATCTCAAACAAACTACAGCCCTTCATTAACAGTTGTCTTCGCTCAATACTCAAGATCAGATGGCTGGTCAGAAAAGATCAGCAATAGTGAGATTTGGGAGCGAACCAACCAGGAACCGATTGTGAAACAAATATGCAGGAAGAAATGGAGATGGATTGGCTGGCCATACTCTGAGGAAACAAGCCATCAAGTGACATCACTAGACAAGCCATTGCTCGAGTGGAACCCGAAAGGGAAGCGGCGAGTTGGTCGTCCAAGGGTGACTTGGAGGAGGTCATGTGAAGAGGAGATGAAAACGTGTGGGCAGACATGGAGTCAGGTGAAGACTCTAGCAGAGAACAGAACGCAATGGAGACGCACGGCTAAAGCCCTATGTTCCTGTAGGAATTAAAGGATACAATAATAATATATAATAATAATGTACTATAGTTCAGTTGCAATACTCAGATAAGCAATGAGTTATCGGAAAGGACATCGAAATATCAGGAGTTGCAAAATGAATGATAATAATAGCAGTAGTAATAAAACGAGTTAAGCTAATGGTACTATCAAAATATAGTTTTATTGAGTCAAGAATAACAATAATAATACACTGAATAAAGTGGTAACAGTTAATAAGTAAAAACTATTACCATGGTAGATTCAATGTGATCCTCATTTCCCTCTGTAGGGTTGCTTTTCATTTTCATGCGCTTACCTGATCTGAATCTGATATTCCGTTTAGCATCAAATACCACTTCCTCCATGGCTTTATTTAATATGTGGTAATTCGACAAGTAACGGAAATTAGTATGCTTTAATCTTCATATTCTCCCCGGTTTCCATTTTGTGATTTTTCTAGTGCTGCAACCTCTAACATATTTGGTTAGCCTCAGGTGATGGAAGTCTAAACAGGTCACATGACAGCCGAATTGTTATCTTCGTACACAGGATAGATAATGACGTTCGATTGTCAGGCTAGTTAACATCTATTGAAATTTACAGCAGCTTCTGATCCAAATTTACTAATCTTAGTGAATTAGTTGCCTCTATTACTGCGTCCCTTTCGCACTTATTCACAATGTTCTACGAACGCCAACTGATGAATCGTTCACATTTCTTTATCACACTCTGTATTTTATATGAAGATAAAATTGCGAAAATGCAGTAGTGTTAAGGTCTTATTAATTAATGAAGTCTACATGGTGACAGAAATTAACTACCACATATCTGTGTGCTCAACGAGGTATTTTCCACTATGATGGAGCATTTGTAATCAACGTATTCTTTGATAAAATTGGATTTTGTGATATAAGATTCAGCAGTTTATTCGATGTCTGGTTCCGCTTTCACATTTTCATACTAAGGTTAAACTGTGAATGGGAATGAAACATTGATTAGCTCTGTTTGAGAACTCATTTAAACGGATGTATGTATTTTGAGGATCTTATCGTCAAATGGTCTTCAGTGGTTTTCCAAAAGAAATAGTGACTTTATATGTAAGGTGTGTACTCGCTTCGGCTGTACATATACTCAATTCGGAACGATACAGATAAGATTAGCACGGCCTCTGCACAAGGGTGACACGCATAATCGTGAAGCATTCCATATTTTTTGTGCATCTGTGGCACAGCGGAAGAATGCTCGCCAAACATACAAGTGGTTCGGGGGTCGGTACCTGACCGACGCACTCCTTTACCTCGCTAAGCCAGTAAAGATGAAAGGTTGGGTATTAGGCTAGCAACTCCATCCCGTAAAATTAAATAACACTGCTATCGAAACTTCAAGCCTGTAGCTTAAAGCCCTATGTTCCACTGGGAACGTAAAGGAATAAAAAAATACATAAGTTAATGAATATCACTTCTGTCACCTGGAAGTTGGTGAGAAATGTTTTGTTTATTATATTGCTGTAGTGCAAATAAGTTTAGAGCAGTCACTTATTGTATACTTTTTCGCCAATTTTTTTGAAATTCCTCATAAGTTTCGTTATTTTTGTATAAAACGTTGGTTTTTATATTGTAGGCTTTGGTAAATTACATTATTAAATTACGTGTGTCCGTGAACTTCACTACATAGCTACCAGTTTCTTATTTAGTGATGCTAGAGGTTAGTCACATGCATTTTTAAATTAAAATATAAAGTGTGCAGCACCAGGTGTTGAAGATGCTAACGTATGGGGTCTCGTTAGTCTAAAGAAAGGTGATAAAAAAGCACCGAGAAAAATCCTAAATGATTTTCATAAAAATAATGACGTACTGGATGAGTCTAATGAGGTTCAGGATGCTATGCAAACTAGAAGGTTAGCCTTCCGAGGAGTCAAACGACAGTTAAATCTCTGGAAAGGTCCAGTGCACAAAAATCGCCTAGCAGAACAAATAATTTTTCCAATAAATGACAAGGAAATTACGTTATCAGGATCTCAGGAGGCTGCAAAAATGAAAGAGCAGCTTCTAATTAAAGACCTTAAGAAAAATTCAACAAACTTGCAGGGAAAGTTATACAGTGCTTTGTACAAGAATGAAGACACAAGGTAATTATCTTTTTCCCTCGTTACTGTTTAGTATTTCTAAGGATAAACCTGATAAAGCGTCGAAAATGGTATCCAAGATGCTACTTGAAAAAATCGCTATGCGTGAAAGAGAACGTTTCTTGCTCGCTCGAGTAGCCGCTCGTAATAAACGTCAAAATAAAATCAAAAGCAAACGATTTCACCGTCATTTAAAAGGTCGTACAATGAAGGAGTACGAGAATGAGACTGAGTCCCTGCGGCTTATGAATCCGAAAGAATTTGCCAAGCGTCTCGTCAGTGCAGAACTTAATAGAGTTAAGGAAAGAGCTAGTCTTAAACACAGGGGTGGTAGTAAGTTTGCAAAGTTGCAGAAGTTGAGAGCTAAGTACGACTCTGAGGTAAGCGAATGTCAGTGCTTTCTATCAATTTTCAGGCTAGGGCAGCTGTAGCAGATATGCATGAGCTATCCCGAGAGGTTACACGAAGACCTGATCCACACATGCTGTCAGATACTGATGAATCCGATGTGTCAATCTCTTCAGAATCTGAAGGCGAGTCAGAAGAGTCTGATTTCAATTTAGACGACGATAATGAGGATGACAGTGGTGTTAATGGTAATGTAAATGGAGTAATTCAGACTTTTGGGTGGTGGAAAAAGGTATAGTTTTACAGTTTACTTCACTTAAACTAATTTTGTATATAAAATTATTCTTTAATAGTTATCTTTAGGTGTAGACAATCTTTTGACTTCACGTAATTTCTGGCGGTCGCAAGTGAATAAATCTGAATCCTTATAAACAGTCAGGTGTCGAAAGTATCTGTATATTTTAGAAGAATGCAATTTATTGCTGTCTTATGATTTTCATTCCAACACTTAAGGTGTTAGTTAATTACCAGTAAAAAATAAAATAAGTGGGCCACAACACCAGGTAGTCTGTTTTATATGGTATGCTCTGAGTTCCTTTTATTAAAGGTTATGAAAATAAGTGTAATCAAAAGAAAACCTGAGCGTCGTTTGAACGGCTCTTTGCTTTTACTGTACGTGCTATCATTTTAAGATGTCACTAACTTTTAAACCTAGTTGTATTCGGCAATTCACTCACTAATATTCGTCTGATAGAAGTAGTTGTGTGGTGTATATACCAGCTGACTTTCAACTCGAATATGAAGTATAAATTTGTCAGGAAAAGTCCAAGGGTAACTAGACGATGACATTATTTCAGTAAGAACTATTTTTCGCATAAGTAGTGATATATCTATGTACTTCAACAAGTAAATAACAGGGACTGAACTGAAAACAGTGTTATACCATATTTTGTATAGTGGTCAGAATACTACCAAGGGTGCAGGCACCCTGATAAATGACTTTTCTAAACATCGAATCTCAAGTTTATTTAAAAAGGTAGTTGATAAACAACAGCAACGGTCAAAGTGGGCTTATACATCGGTCGTACAATTAGGCGTGTTTATCATTGAATTTCCGGACAGCATCCTGCATGGCGGTTAAGTAAGGTGTATCGACAAAAGACAAGGGCCAGATAACAGATCATTTATTGAGAAAATCAACAGATATTTATAGATTTTTATGTACATTATTATTCGTTGTTACTAGCAGAGAAACGCCGTCTTCTAATTGGTCGTTTTCTTATTGGAAGTCATTCTATTATCACTCTGTGGCCGTTTCTTTGAAGGTCAGACCAAACATCTGCTAATCGTATCCGCCCACTCTAAGTCTTTGTTCTTGTTGTTCTCATGACCAAGATTTGGGACGTAAACATTGACGTAAATTGCTGTCTACCAATTTCGGCTAGCAGACAGCTCTCACCACAAAGGTAAAAACAAATTCCATTGATAGCTCTCTATTCTATCTCATCTCGTGGATACAGAACTCAAGACTAGTGTTAACGAGACGGCTTTCAAAGTCATCTACCGTATACCAACTAATCTTAACTTTACCTTCTTAAGAGTTCGTCCATTACATATTGCTGACGCTGGCTGTTAGGATCTACATTAAGAAACCTAAGTTATGATGCATCCAAAAGAAGTTGGTTCAGACATTGTCCTTACCCCTCCGACCATCAAGGTTTTAATGATCCTTAATTTGTTGTGGAAATTGCCTTACTTTAACTTGATATTCTGCTTACTATTCCATTTTTATGCTTGTTATTATTATAACTTATGCATCTTTCATACATTTATTCCCCTCAATGAATTTGAATAAGGTAAGAACAACAGTTTTTGCAGAATAAAGTGGTACCGTCATTGCTTATTTCGTTGGCTTCTCGTCATTTGCTTGCAGCCCATTGACATTATTAAGTATATATATTGAAACAATTGCAACATACTTGCACAGAGTTAAATTTTAAACAAGAATCAATCAATTAATATATGCATACAATTATATATATATATATCTCGAACAATAATAATCATACACAATGAAAACTTTCGACATTACATAATTAGATGAAAGAGAGGGTAGAGATATCCAGTTACCAAGGCGAGGGAAGACTGATAACTGCTCCTTTCTGAATGCATAAATCGGGTTTTATGCGCTTGATGGAGATTACTTCATTAAACTTAAGGAGAATTGAGCTTGTTTATAATTTTAAACGATCTTGCGACGCCCACCTCATGACCCGTGTCAGGGAGATGCCTGGCGATGACACTGTTTAAAGCATTTGTTCATTTCAGGCATAGGCTTTGTGGTACATGTTCAGAAAATCGTAAGTATGCCCTTCTTTGTGTTCTTCCAATCTAACTGCTCCTGCAGATACATGTAAATTTGTATATACAGTTGGAGTTGACATGAGAAAGATATCTGTCGATTTTTGATTGCACCCTACAGCAAGTTATTTGATAGACGGGAACCAGCTTAGCTGCAGGATAGGCTCTGCCTAATGACGTACTCAATCTTTGATTGAATATTGCTGCAATATTTTCACCTTTAAAATCGAGTTGAATGAAGATGGGCTTTTACCGCACTGTAATTTGTCTGATGTTTGAGCCTTCATATCTTCAATATTTGTTGACGAATCTCTGAGGTTAACCGTTGTTTTCCAACATCTTTTCGAGAATCGTAAGTTCTTCCTCTGATTTCTCTACAGAGCATACTCTCCTTGCTCTACAGTATCGAGTCTTCACTGGTGCTCCTTTATAGTTAACCATTTAGACAAAAACTATTGACATGTAGGTATGATCCATTCCATGTAGCCTTTCGGTTAATTGACCTCTGGAGACTACCATCTTCTAGGCGTTACATGGCAATGTCGAGGAAATGGAACTTCTCATTTTCTTGTTCCATAGTAAATTCAGTATTTGTATGTGCGTCGTTGAATAATCTGAGTAGGTAGGAAGCATGAATTTCATTGTTGCATACTACAAATGTGTTATCGACATATCGTTGTTTCATTGGTTGCATACTTCAACTTTGTTTTCTCAAGGTTGGATATGACCACCAGTGACTATAATTTACATTATTTCAGGTATCTTTTTAATTTTCTTCATATATTGATATAGTATTAGAGAATGATGGAAAACCACACACACATAATAAGACACAATAATTGCGTGTCAGAGCTTAGTGCATATTCCCGCCTATGTTTTCTAACTTACAGTATTTATTAAAAAAAGTATCGTCGTAGTATGATATAAGTCGAATTATGTTTATTTTATGCTACCAGAATCGAATAGTAATTAGCCTCTATTTATTTCCAAACTATAGGGATCAGCTAAAAATAAACCAAATGATACATTTCGTCCAACTGTTGGAGGAGCATTACTTTCTACTGAAGCAGCTGAAAAAGTGTTGGAAAAATCTGAGGTCAACAAAATAGTTTTAACTGAACCTTCAGTATGTAATACTGATACTGTGGTTGAAGAATCAGATGTAGTGGATCCTAATTCAGAAGGGTTTTTCCATGCACTCCAAGAAAGTTTTGCAAATGATCCAGCTTTACAACAGAAATTTTTAGCAGAAAAAACTGAAACGGCTAAAAGTGAAGCACCTCAAGATATCGATACGTATTTGCCTGGATGGAATTCTTGGACTGGTCCAGGAACTGAAGCGGCTGATGAAAGGAGACGGAAAGCTAGAATTATACCTGCTCCTAAGGTAAAACGTGAAGATGACAAGAAATCACATGTGATCATCAAACGGCGTTTGAATCAAGATTTCAAGCAACATTTGGTACGTTGCTTAAAATATTTTAGTTTGTGCATACTATATTTGCAACATCATCACCTTCACAATTTAAGTTTTTCTTTTGTTTTTACCTTTTTCGTCAGGTGAAATCAATTCCGTTTCCATACAGTACACCAGAGCAATTTGAAGCATTCGTATCCCAACCGATTTGTAGAGAGTGGATTACAGAATCTTCACATCGTGAATTAACACGTCCTAAAGTAACAGTCCAATCTGGTCGTATTATTAGACCAATATCAAAGTCTGCGGCTTTGTTGCGTGACAGGGATATTGAACGTTTCAATAAACAAAAGCCGATTGTGTGATTCACTTCGTATCGTGTATTTGAATTATTATGTATCTTTCTAGCAGTCAGTCATAAAAATTGATTCTGTGATTAATACACTATTTTGAAATGTAGGCATTCCTTTTCTACAAAGATACTGCTGATTGATGTGAGTAATTAGAGACAATTTGTATCATCCACTGAAGTCATCTTAACACCTGGTGACCATTACACTTGTTCAGCACCAAGTTCACCAAAATTTATTCAGTTGACCTCAACTAGATTGGGGGTATGTCACTTCAAAGCATCCGAATTTTGCCTAGCCACTAAGGTGGACTGGTGATTACTATTATTATTCCTTTGGATTCCAAGTGGAACATAGGACTTCAACAACTCATCTCCACTTTGTTCTATTTGGTGCTGTCTTCTTCAACGGGGTCCACGTATGACCATAATCTTTCATCTCCCCCTCTTCCTGCCCAACACACGGTCTCCTCCATGTCGCCCTCGTACCGACAACCCACTCGTCGTTTCCCATTCCATTATTGGGATTCAACTACAGCGATGGCCTGCAATGCACGCGATGTCATTCGACGATTTCCTCATCGTATGTCTGATCAATCCATCTCCATTTTCTCCTACATACTTGTTGAGCAATCGGCTCTCACCTGTTGGTTCGTTCCCAGCCAGAGTTTCTTGTTGCTAGTTGTTTCTGCACCGGCCGGGCGATTCGGTCTTCAGTATGGAACCAGCCAGCCAGCCAGCGAAGTGAGCAGCTGTTGATAAAAGTCTTCAGTGGCTTCTTGGAAATCGTTTTCGTGACACGCAGTGCAAGTTTTTGACCTGTATAGAAGAGCTGACTGACTGACTTGACATTTGTGCTGAACAGAATCCGAATTTTGTTGTTTATGCTGTCTGAGTGAGTGCAGAAGATTTCCAAACTGGTTTCAGGTTGATGAATGTGTATCTTGCCTTTCTGATTCTGGCTATCTGACTTTGACATCTTCATCCGATCTGCTGGCCTGTGGTTGGAACCGTGCTTCCTAGCCAGACAAGTGACGGCAGGAAGCAACCTCTGACAAATCCCTCGCGTTGATGGTGATTAGTGCTGGTTGTTGTTGCTGTTGGTCGGTTATCTTCATCGCCTGCGTCTTCTACATGCTGAGAAAGGCAATGGCTAAGGATGCATGCATAACACGTAGCTTCACAACCTCATCGATTGATTTGACCTCATTACCTAGCACTCGATCGATGCCTAACCTCAATATTACTCATTCTATTACATCACCTAACACGGGAGGTTCAACGCAGATAGCTGTAATCACACACACACAGCTAACCAGGCTTTTCATGTTTTCCGATGTCAGTGGCCTTGTCTTACTCACAGCCATAAAGGAGGACCGATTGAACTGCTGAACAGTACTAACTTTCTTCGGTTGACAGCCGGATATCACATCTACGCCAGAGACGGCGTAAGTTGGTAAATGCCAAACGAGCTTTTTGTATCCATGCTGAGATTTCGTCAGCGATCAACCCGTTGTGGTTGGTGCAACTCCCTGAATAAGTGAAGTGGTCAACACGCTCACTAACTTCACTCCCTGCCTTCAAGCTAAGATTCAATGTAGTGCAGTCCTGTAGCATCATCTTACATTTGACGGTGGGAGCGAATCGCATGGCGAACATTCGAAGATTACTCACTGCTCAAGGTGTTCAGAAGACTGCTGTATTTTGTCAGCATCTTCACCTAGGAGTAGGATTATATCGTCCTCATATTCTGAGTCCACGGGATTATTCCCTGGTAACAAGTCAATTCCTGAGTTGCTGAAGTCACTTAGGATTAAGTCCATTAGTACATCTATGATGAAATTAAATAGACATAGGGACATTGGTGGGCAGAACAACAAACAGTTTATATTCAATGAATGTACTAATTTATTTCATTGAAAGCTGCAAAATAATCATAATTACTTTTACCGCTTATAATGGAGAGTAATCTGAGCAGTAAAGCAAGACAATATGCATACTAGGAAAGAAATTGTAGAAATATGGAAATCCAAAGGAGAAATCAGTATTAATAATATTATGAAATCAGTATAATTTATGCACGTAATTCCAAGGATAAATAATAATTGTCTGCTTTTTTTTGCTTCTGAAAATTCGTTAAATATCAAATCCAATATTCAAAAACTAAGCACCAGTATTTAATTGAATACCCTTTTTAACATTCTTTTTAAACTGGCCAATCACATTTCCCGGAGGATAATACAAACAAACAATAATTAGTTTTGAATCTCTATTCATTGAGTCTTCTGATTCATACGACGATTTACTTGCGATACCAACTCCAATACTCTGTGAACCTGACCATACTATCTGAGTGAAATTGCCTGAAAAGTAAAATGATTTTATCCTAGTGTATTAAACATATCAATCGAGTTAGTAAAAAGCAAAGATAAATTTCAATGATGATTGAATGAACATACTAAGATGCCGTGTTTTCTTTTTTACCTCGGTCATCCAATAGTCCATATAGCAATAATCATAATAATCATGAAACTACAACTCCTATATGTTTTCTCCGTAGAACAATCAAGATGATAAAGCTCTACTAAATAAAAAAAATTTGAGCAAAGAATATCCTTTTCGATAATTTCTTCTTCTGGCACTATATATATGTATATAATATTCTAGAATAATCGTCATCAACAATATTGGCGATTTTAAATATTATCGATTTCTTAAGTAAGATCTCAATGGAATTTCCACAGTTCAAGAAAGACGCTTAAGTTATAATAATAATAAGCATAAAAATGGAATAGTAAGCAGAATATCAAGTTAAAGTAAGGCAATTTCCACAACAAATTAAGGATCATTAAAACCTTGATGGTCGGAGGGGTAAGGACAATGTCTGAACCAACTTCTTTTGGATGCATCATAACTTAGGTTTCTTAATGTAGATCCTAACAGCCAGCGTCAGCAATATGTAATGGACGAACTCTTAAGAAGGTAAAGTTAAGATTAGTTGGTATACGGTAGATGACTTTGAAAGCCGTCTCGTTAACACTAGTCTTGAGTTCTGTATCCACGAGATGAGATAGAATAGAGAGCTATCAATGGATTTCGTTTGTCCCTTACTTAACCACCATGCAGGATGTTGTTCGGAAATCCGACGACAAACACGCCTAATTGTACGGCCTGTGCCATTAACTGGCTCCATAGGAGCAGTCAAATTGGTAGATACACATGTAAGAGGCAAAATTAGGTAGTTTATCTTTAATTCCCGAAAGTGAAGTAGTAGTGGTTTTGAAGACACAGCTTATTTCAGCATCACTGAATGCTCATTTTTCCACATTCCTTAGGCATTGTGTTAATATCTCACTGAGGAACTGAAGTTGTAAAAATAAGGCCTTTTTCAGAATTGTTGGTACTTCAGCCTGCCTTGACTTTTGTTTAATATTCTTATGGAAGTTTTTCTTGGTAACCATTCTTCTTCAACAACTCTTTAATAAAAGTAAGCTCTTTATTAAGGTATTTATCAAAGCAAATTCCTCTTCCTCTACTAAATATTTGATACGTAAATGGCTTTTCATCTGTTTATTTATATAAATGCCATTCGACTACTACGTCAGCAGAAAATGAATTGACATCATGTCAACTCTTTATCATAAAACCGAAAAGTACTGGACAATTAGTTGGTAAGAGGCTGAAATTTTCTGTTAGTAGACATTCATAATAGTGATAAATGGTTTTTATAGAAAATCAAAACAAGTGATTGATTCAGCGAAGAGACTTTTTAACGAATTTATTATCAAGCTGTACAATCGTATATTTATGGGTGTTTTTAAGAAATTATATCCGGTGAGGGAATTGAGTCATAGGTGTGAATGCACAAAATAATAATAGTAGTAGTATGAAATGTAATTAAAATTAAAATGTTTGTGTTTATAGTCGTAGTTAAATGTCAGGTGGCTAAACAATTAATGTCATGTATGTAGAACAATTCTTAGGACATATATAACTCGGAAGGGGTGTCAAATTATAAGATAAGTAGGTAAATCAAATCAAATAAAAACGTCACGTAATTTTATTTGAAATTTGAAAACACAGAACTTAACATTGCAAGAAAAGATTGATTCAGGATGACAAGTGGTGTGAGTGAAATAATACCGGGGACAATTCAAAGTGAGAATAGTAATAGTAACAACTGATGTAATAAAAGAAGAGTATACAAATATATATGACATTAATTATTTTGCCACTTAATTGCATTCCATACTACTATTATTATTATTTCATGTATTCACACGTTTGATTCAATTCCTATACCGGATATAATTTCTTAAAAACACCCATAAATATACGATTGTACAGCTTGATAATAAATTCGTTGAAAAGAGTCTCTTCGCTAAATCAATCACTTGTTTTGATTTTCTATATGTCCCGGTGAGAATTCTGCCACCAAGTATGTTGACCTTCTACTTCTGAGTTTGAACAAACTGAAGAGTCCTAAACTAGAACGAAATAGTTGTCTGTACATCACACCGTCTTCACTATCAAGAGAATTATACAATAAATGGACAAAGATCGAGAGCTAATCATTGACAGAGTAAACTGAGTTCTCCGATTCGAATGTGAATATGGAAGCAAAAAAACCCACTCGTTTAGAAAACGTGTCTGTCTACCCAAAAGGTTGGACGTTTAACCAAATGGTTTAGCAATGCAGAAAATGAGCTAGCCAAGAGTGTCATAAATAAGTATCTAACGAACACGTTATTGATAACACTAAATTCTACAGTCGGCGGTATATAAACAAACATATGTAGCTCTAATCCTGAGATCAAGTCTCTGGATATACAAAATGATAGACCCACTGAATATGTCATTACAGGGATCACTTTGTGGTGTAACTGCTTTACCTTTTCTAACCCTTATACTTCTTATTTTTCTGTACAATCCCATATTGTTTCCTTTCTCCTGTATCATTTATCTTGTTTGGTATGTTCTTTACTTTGTTCGACTTTAATCAGCTCATTTTATCAGTATGGTTTCTTCGTACTTGCTTTACCCTACCAGAGTTCCTTAGCATTAAAATGCTATCAAGCCTTTTGTCCAAATCATAAGACTAATTATATAGCGACGGGATGCAGATTAATGTCTAACTTTAAATAAATGTAGATTTTATTACAAACAGACCTCAGGAAAAAAGCTGTCGACAACCAAGTGGCATTACACAACTATTTCATCCGCGTGTGGGACTCTTCAATAGTATTATTATTATTATTCTTTCTTTGGGTCCTGGCGGAAACATGGGGTTTCAGCGGCACATCTTCAACGGACTCTGTTCATTACAGTCACTTGCAGCTGATTCCATGACTGTCGTCAAGCTTTCGTCTCCCCTTTGTAAAATTTCCTCCATGTCACCCCACTGACATCTACCTAACTCGTTGTTCCCCATCTGATTTCCACAAGAAGGCTAGGCGTATCCTCGGTTAGCACACATTCGCTTGATATATTGGAATTTTCTACCTCTGTGTTGTTTTATCCATTTACACTACTGCTACTTAACCATTTTCAGACTCACACCACAATATATAATAGAGATGAAAAGTCACACTGAAATTTACTAAGTGACTCGACTCTCCTGCTTTATTCATTTTCATTTCTTATTTCAAATTCTGTGTATACATCTACTCACCCTTTTTTGTATGCATAAATAATTCTTCAAATGAAATGAACAGTTGTCTGGAATCGATTTTTATGTCTTAGGCTACGAACTACGCATATTATGTGTGAGGGAGAGAGAGAGAGAGCTAATGACAGCTGAGTGCTTTAGTCTATGAGCCATATATCTTCATGAAAAAAGATGAAGCTTCCTCAAATGCAATTCTGAATTATATTAAATATACAAGAAAGTTCAGCTGAATACCTATTTTATTCAATAAATTTTGACTTGAAAAAAAAAGAATAATCACAATTTTTTATAATACATTCTTCTCATTCCTTTGCGTTACGAGTGGAATGCTAAGGCTTCAAGCTTTGAGATTTTCTTGAATTTCAGTTACAGTGAGGATTTTTCTTACGAGGTGGTGGAGTTTCCAGCTTCATACTGGGCTTTCTACCCTCTACGTGAGGGGTTAGACAGAGTGCGTTGGCCGAGGGGGGGGGGGGTTGAATCCGGATCACTTGTGTGGTTGATGAGCATCTTGCCATTGAACCACCGATGCACAGCTTACGCTTATAATAAATGAAGAATATATATACAATTTACCGAAATACACACATTTTATTAAAAAAATCATAACATCGTCAAACCAAAACAGTTTTCAATTTCATTAACCAACACTCACCAATACCCTGAATACTATCAGGTTCTGTTTCATATTTGAACTTTTCTGATTCTTGATACCAGTGTTCAATTAATTCTTTGCCTAGAGTTTTTTTGTTTTCATAAAAAATAAATTATACATTCAAAAAATATTTCATTTTATTAAATAATTGTTATAATAAAAGATGAATAATGAATTTGTGCCAATTAAAGTTTTCAATTTGATTCATATCCACATTTAACACTTCCAGTTGCTTTGATGATATCTTTTTCGATACTGTTGCGTAACACGTGTGTCGAACTTTCAGAGAAAAATCAGCATAAACTAGATGGTGGTTATAAGCTCACCAGTTTTTAAACAACAACCCAAAGGAGAAAAGTATTTTAAATTCCCAGCATTTCAAAGCCTTGAGAGAGCTACGGGACAATTCTAATATAATTATCACGAAACCTGATAAAGGTTCTGGAGTCGTCATTATAAATAAAAGTGACTACAAATCTAAAATGATGTCTAGTCTTGATGATAAGAGCAAATTTAGCCGTGACCCCTCCTCAGAAGATATTCAGTTGTTGCAGGGCACAGTGACAGCTAATCTAGTGAAGCTTCATGGCCTAAATGCTATAAGTAAAGATAAATTTGACTTTAAAGCCATCAGAATGTAAATTCCCGCATTTGTATGGTTTGCCAAAACACATAAACCCAATAATCCTCTACGTCCTTTATTGTCAATGTGCAGATCCCCAACGCATAAACTTGCTGAATGGTTAGTAGAATTATTGCTGTCTGTCTGTTTTCGACATAGAACTTTGCACATATGTGCGGCAGTTCAAGTCGCCACACTCCATGTAGCACACAAAGGAAGAGAAGAAAGTAGGAGAATGCATAATATAACAGAACAAATGTGAGACAAAGGATAGTAATAACAAGAACAAAACAGTTTCATCGGAAATCATAAGTCACAAGGAGTGGATGCATCTGCGCCACTGAGAACGATTTTGAGCCATGTCACCAATTGTTTCCAACCATTGGTTTTTACCGTCCCGAGGACCCCAACCAGGAAGTCTACATCTCCCTACGTGACTTAGACTAACTGTTGTGGATTTCATTGACTGGTGCCATGTTTTCGTTTGACCGCCGCTAGCTCTTTTCCAGCCTGGCCCTATATCAGCTAACATTGCCCGTCGAGGAAGGCGATGACTAGGCATACGTAACACATGACCCAACCATCTCAGTCGATGTAATTTCACAGTCTCATCGATTGATTTCCCCGCCTTACCTAGCACTCGACGCCTAACCTCAATATTGCTCACCTTATTATACCACTTCACGCGGGAGATGGAACGCAGACACCTATGATCGAAGACAGCTAATCTTTTCATGTCTTCTGCTCTCAATGGCCAGGTCTCACAGCCATAAAGGAGGACGGAGCGGACTGTTGAGCAGTACACACGCCCTTTGGTCGATAGTCGGATATCGCGTCTACGCCAGAGACGGCGTAAACTGGCGTATGCGAACCTAGCCCTCTGTATTCGTGCTGATATTTCGTCTGAGATCAACCCGTTGGGGCTGATGGTACTTCCCAAGTAATTGAAGCGGTCAACGTGCTCTACCGCTTCACTTCCTATTTCTAATCTAGGGGTCGGTGAAGTCCAATCCTGCAGCATCATCTTACATCTTACAGGGGCGAATCGCATGCCAAACATTCTTAGATTGCAGCTCAAGGTGTTCAGTAGACTCTGCATTTACTCAGAGTCCTCGCCTAGAAGGACTATATCGTCCGCATATTCTAGGTCGACGAGATTATTCCCTTGTAACAAGTCAATCACTGAGTCCCTGAAGTGTGTTAGGGTTAAGTCCATTAGCACGTCTATGATGAAGTTGAATAGAAATGGGGATAATGGGCATCCTTGACGGACGCCACTAGTCGTCACCACTTCAGATGACAACTCGCCATAAGCCCTCACCTGGCTGCATGAGTACGAGTAGAGTGCCTTAATCAGTGCAATGTATTTTCTCGGCATTCCCTTACAGCCAAGCATCGCCAGAGAACCTCTCGGTCGACAGAATCGAATGCCGCCTTTAGGTCAAGAAATATAATGATTGTCGGACGCCGGTAGGAATGCCTATGTTCTAGAATCTGTCGAAGGGTGAAGATATGATCAATACAACCTCTTCCTGGCCTAAAACCTGCCTGGTTTTCCCGTGTTTGTGTCTCCCGAGCACCACTTAGTCTACGCAGTATTATTGAGCCTAGGATTTTAGATACTATATTAGTCAAGCTAATCCCTCTGTGATTATCACAGGAAGACTTGTCTCCCTTCTTGTATATCGGGATGATCAGTGACTTACACCAACCCGATGGGACTTCCTCTGATTCCCAGACGCTGCCTAGAACCTCAATTAATGCAGACAGTAAACTGTCTCCACCGTACTTAAATACCTCTGGAGTCAATCCATCAGGTCCCGCTGCTTTGCCTTGCTTCAGATTAGTGACAGCTCTAGTAACCTCATTTAGGGACGGAGGACCTGTGTCTATATCCCATTCAGGGAGGTGTTGGATGTTCGGCAGGTTAAGTGTGGCTGTGAGCCAATTAAACTGCTCCTCATAGTGTTCTTTCCAGCGCTCCAGACGTCTATCCTGGGAGCTAATTATGGTGCCATTTTTCTCCGAGATTGTTTCGCTTATCATTTGCCTTTTGCCACCTGTTTCCCTGATGAGTCTAAAGAGTTGCCTAGTGTTGCCTATCGCCGATGCTTTTTCCATCTCTTTCGCCTTTGTCAACCACCACTGTTCACGGTCCTTGCGGAGACTTTTCGTAAGTTTCCTTTTGTGCAGCTTTCGCTCCTCATTGAATTCGGAGCTCGCCGGAATAAGTCTTCTAGCATCTATCAGTTCGGATGAAGCAGTCGAAATCCAATGGTTTTTACTCACCTTTGGATTTACCTTATTCACAGCTTTTACAGCTGTATCTATGGCTGATTGAATATTCTTCCAGGCTTCTTCAGGGTGAGCGCAGCTGTCGAACTCAGATATGTGTTTAGCTAGTTCTTCCTCAAATAGGGACTTAGTTTGCTGATCGAGCTGGGGACGTGATGGTTTTACCGCCAGCTGTTTCCTACGTCCGTTCAGTCGTAAGCACACACGAGCGCGGACCAGTGCGTGATCGGTATCTACACACGTGTTCCAGAAGGAGCGGCAATCTCCTACCGACCCACGCCAACGATAGCTTATTGCTATGTGGTCTATTTGTGTCCAGCGTTGATTTGATGATGGGGGTCGCCAAGTCAAACAGTGTCTGTCCTTGTGTTTGAAGTTAGTGCTTACAAGAAACAAATGATTATCTGAACAGAACTGTAGGAGACGGTCACCGTTGTCGGTTCGCTGGCACGGAATTCCGTATGTGCCACCGACATTCTTCTCAGATGCAAGAATTATTGCATCCAGTTAAAACACAATTCTGTAAGTATTTATTAAAAGATACATTTGAGCTGGTTAATTCCCTTGATGATATTAGTATTATGAATAAAAATATGTATTCTTTTGATGTAAACTCTTTATTCACTAATGTGAATCTGCTTAAAACAACTGACATTTTGTGTGATTACATTTCCACACATAATTTTTTCATCCCGTTCTCTATATCTTATTTAAGGAATTTATTACTTTATTGTACTAGCAATGTTAGTTTTACTTTTGAAGGCGATTGTTTCCGCCAGGTTGATATTGTCACTATGGGAAGTCCGTTAGGGCCCCTTTTAGCAGATATCTATATGTCGCACATTGAGAGTTTATCAGAGGATTTAATCGAAAATGTGCCACTTTATAGAAGGTATGTAGACGACATTGTAATCACCTCAATTTTAAATCGAATGAATGAAGTTCGGAACAGCATATCACTTACGTCTGTAAAACAGGAAGATAATTGTTTATCTTTCCTAGGCATATTGCTTAGTCGACGGTCTGATGGATCAGTAAAACAATCTATTTATGGAAAACCTACCTGGACATGACAGTATCTTAATTACCACAGTTTCTGCCCTGTTCGGTACAAAAGAGCCTTAGTAAGGCGCCTCTTCAGCAGAATGCAACGAATATGCAAGGTTAACACACTTGATGAGGAAGGAAGAAAGTTGAGTCAAACTCTGGTTGGTAATTCCATTATGGGTAAATTTTATTTTGATAGAGTCTCACAGTGTTATACAGTAATATTTACTGATGACGTTTCGAGCACAATTTATTGCTATTGATATGATTATGAGCAATAAATTGTGCTCGAAACGTCATTAGTAAATATTACTGTATAACACTGTGAGACTCTATCAAAATAAAATTTACCCATAATGGAATTACACTCTACCACAGTGCCCAAGTTTTATTCTTATATCTGGTTGGTAATGATTATCCAGACAAGTTCATCAGAAGATATAAAGCAGTCAGAACACCAAGACTCACCTCCAAATCGTCGCTAAGAAAGACGTGTACATCAAGCTACCCTTTATGGGGGATCACAGTAGCTTGACAAACAGACAAAGATTGAACGCTGCCGTTAAAGAGACTTTTTATTCAGCTAAGATCATAATAATTGAGAATGTGAACCCGATATATCTATCTAAGCCCTTAGAACGTGAGAAAAATGATGTCACATCCCACTGTATTTGCCAATTTGAATGTACATGTGGCCATAGATACATAAGGAGGACTCATCGATCTCTGCAAGTAAGGGCTTCAGAAGCAAATAGAATCCCCTGAACCCATTAATGATCGGAACAGACGACCTAGCTGCTATACTGCGAAACATATGATACAGACAGGATATAAAATTCATGTTTACATGTCAATTAAACCTATCTATAAAACGTGTTTGGGGCGTTTGTGGAAGCCCTAGCTGTCAAATAGGAAGTTGAAACCACACTTATGCGTTCAAAAACAATCCGTCATCACACTAAACCATCTTTGATAAATTAGATTGTTTACCTTTTTTCTTTTTAACAGATTGCTCTGATACAGCACGTATACAGTTTAAACTTACATAATATAAACTTAAGTTCAAATGAACCGGATATATGAATGAAATATGCTAGAAATTGACGGAAACTCAGAGGTGAACGTCATGCTTTATTATTAATGGGGTTTTAGGATTCCTCTGTTAAAGCAAGTCTTGTTTGATGACCTACACAATGAAACAGTCAAATTTCTAAAAAAACTTTTTACCTGTCTCATGAAGTTCTGAAAATACAAGCAGCTTTGTAAAGTGAAAAAAAATACTTGAAGTCGATATTGTTACTTCATACAGCCGGTTCTCTTTAACAGTTTGAATAAAGAAATAACGAACATATTTGCAGGCAGGATAATACCAACTCGTTTTATTCCGTCATGGATTCTCTCACCGCAACTGCCGACATCCTAAATAAATCAATCATATGTTACAAAATGGTCTCTGAACATACTTCTTTTTACAATGACTTCAAGTTATAGATAGAGAGTATAAGCATAAGCAACCTAATTTCCAAGATGATATAAGTAGACAATTATTTAGTGTTTCAAGAGTAACTATTTATATAGTAAGAGATGGAATTCAGATTTCTCTTGAAAAGAAGGATGGATGGAGTGGAGACGAAATACAAGATACAACCAGAGAGTTAATTTATCCATATTATGGTGGAGAATTCACGAGGGTGGTGGTGGGGTGAATAGTGAAGTAAAATTATAAATTAGATAAAATAATTTAATTTAGGAGATTTGGAACTTGAACAGTGAGTTCACCTCAGTGAGTGAAAATCAAAATCATGATTGAGTGGAATGTTATGTATGCAACAGAACAAAACACAAAAGCATACGAACAAAACAATTATGGTTAGCAGGTCGGGTATTGAAAGATTAGTTACACTCTCTTTCTGTATGCATAGGTCAGGTCGAAGTATTTTGATGATGACAATGGCTTCTGCGAACCGAAGTAACCATGCTTTTTTTGTGTGCTGATTGATTATTTTGAAGGACTGACTAATTTCCACTTTATGTCCCGTGTCAATTAGAAGTCTGGCAATTGCGCTTGAGAAAATTTTCCTGCTTTTCATATGGGGACACTTCTGGGGATGTGCTCAGAGAATCTAGTAGACGCTCTTTTCTCAGTCCTTCCTATTTACTTGCTGTCACAAGTGAAGGTGAATTGGTAATTGAAGTTGACATGCAGAGCAGGATACTTATCTGCCTTTGATTGGGTTAACGAGCGTAGTGTTGTAAAATGGAACGAGTCTAGAGGCGGGAAATGTTCTTTTCAATGCACCTTTGATTCTGTTTTCCCTTCTGATAGATACTTCGTCGCCCTTGTACGCTAGACAGAACTGCCACACCAACCACCCACAACATTTACATAGATTACATTAACTCGGTGTGACTAGAAGCAGAAAGCCTACATTATCCTGTTTACTGGTAATATGTTAAGCTAGTGTATCATGTATCGATTTAAACGAAGTGGAATACATATTTAAACTTACAGTTATCCTCTATTCGTCCATTAGACCAACGACTTCCCACATTTTCTCCAACTCGTAAACCTTGATAAATATATCCACTGTTTGATAAATGTGTTTGTTGAAGTAAATTATCAGCCCATTGTTGAGCCATATCCGAAAGATTCTGTCATTGCAAAAAGTTAAATAGAAAGTTTGAGGAAACCATTAATAATATTCTAGTTGACTGAGAAATTTTCACGCAATAATAACAAAGGACAGTGATATATCCACATATATACAAAGTTCAACTCCCTAACACAGACACCAATGACAATGACAGAGTGAATACAACAGACAAATAGAATAAACTGAGGATGGCAAATAATAATCATGTGATGCAAACTAGGTGAAAAATAGAAAAAAGGACAGAGAAAAAAAATCAGCGTACATTGACGTATAAAAGCATGTAGATGTCAAATGAATTATCTTAGATAACCTTGGGCAAATCATATACATAGAGGTTGGACGTAATTTTTTAGATGTATAGGGTAGGTTTATTTTAATGAATTATCTACAGCTTCAGCTATAGGTAAGAGACTTAATCATATACCTTTAAACAAACTGTTCGGCGTTTCATGTATGGATGTAAATATATATTTTGTTTTCAAGTGGTCATTATTTTATAGATATTATAGTAATAATATTCTAGACGAATCCTGTGCTTTTGGATTTGACGCGTTACTCAAAGTGTGTCTTATTTATCGATTGGATTGTCGCTCTGGATTTCTTCGAGGAAGTGTACAGTTCCTGAGTAATAAACAGCGACGACCCTGACGTTGTGGTTACCTTAGAGTATCCTCTAGTAGGTATCCTCAATAAAATTCAAACTGACACATTGCAAAAATGGCTAATACACCACAGGATTAGACAGAAATACAAAAGAATAATGTAGCTGAATATCTGTTGTCCCAATATACGATCCTGAAAGCACTATATGTACTATGCCTTATACCTATCTCTATAAGACGAATAACAGACCTCATTAAATACTGTCATGAAACTACTGAAATATATATAAGTCAGTTCCAATGATCACAATTAAACAGCAATCATATGATTGTGCTATTTGATAGTTGTTTATATGAATGTCCCTGGAAGAAAAAACTAATAAAGTACAGCATCCACCATATAAATGAAAAATCAAATTAAAAAGAATAAGGCAATACTAATAATCTACCGGATCAAGTACGAGGGGGCTGGATTCATGTTGACTGCGGTATTGATTATGAAGTTCAACAACAGCATGAATAGACTCTTCACGATGTTTACTGCGATCCTATCAACAAAAAGCAGGGAAAAAACAGTTGGTTTTCAGTGTATTTAAGGAGGAAATCAGATTATGTTTTTAAATTTGAACATCAGTCCCTTACTTATAATTGACTAACTTTGTAATGAATCTATTGATAGGAGACACCAACCTGGGCCCAAAAAAATTCGCTCATCAATATTAATGGTATGGTAACAGTAGATGACGACAGACTTGGTAAAGGAAATGTTTATTTGCAATTCGGTATCTCTATACAGCCAAATTATCTGCACTTTTCCTTCAACGCATCATTTCCACAGATAATCTGTGTTGTCCTACTTCTGTCCTCTCTTTATATTGTGTTTCTTTGTATTCCTTTATCGTCTCCCATGTATCTCCGCAACGTTGTATCATTTGCTTTTACTGACATCAAATTTATCTCCCTGTTATTTGATGTATTTTTGTGCCGATGAACATCTTATCAGTAGCACATGCCACAGTTTGATATCACTAAACTCTGAAATTTAACATGGAGAAATTATCAGAATTTCAAAAATGTTACTGATACCAATGACAGTGGCAAAGAAAAAGATAGGTTTTAAAGTTTTCGTAAGGAATATAAAATAATTCTGACGGCAAACTTTTCAAAAATCATCAAAACTGTAAATGTCACGCTACGTAGAACATTTAAAACATAAATAAAAACCAGAAAATAGTCACAAAAAGTGAACAAAGAAATAAAGAAAGGAAGGATGATGTAGATATTTTTCAAAATCATGCTTAACAGAAGAATGTTACATCGATGGTAACTGTCTACTCAATAACACACAAACATTAGATTTAAAACTATTCAATAAACTTGTTCGATGATAAAGTGTCCCTCTAGTCAATTTTCTGGGGAAATATTTCCACTTTTGATCGATTTTCTCATCATATCATCATTTCAGCTGTTCATAAAGTCAAAGCTTCCCAGTTCACGAATATTTTTGAAATATTTTGCATAGAATTGTGTCATTCACATTTCTTTTAGTACATTGGTAAGCGAAGTTAAACAAGTTTACATTCCATTACAAAACAAATGTAAAACAGGTTGTTAGGTTACAGAAAGTCGGCAAATTTAAAATACCGTAGCCAAAACCACGGTGACCTTGGACGACCAATCCGAATTCAGATGCGCAAGATTCTCATAATCGTTGAAAAATACACTAAAAATACTACTAAATTGATATTACACTGTATGATTGTAGTTTATGTGTTGTAAGAATGTCTCCTAGTCAATACACAGACGATCTATAGAGAAATCAAACCATGCGCGACATACCCATTAATTCAAGTGACTGTAGGCCATGGTACTTTGAGATCCATTGGTATTTCTGATACTATTCTTCAACCTACTCTCAGCTCTTAACGTAATCCTGATTCCTCCCGGCCGATAGCTGCTACCTTGACGTGGTGGTCGGGCTTGCACATCGCAATGACCCAACGAGCTACACTGGCTGGAACTTATGTTCCTGTAGGTCCTACCATGCCAGAAAGGTTGTTTGGATAGCGGTTAGACAAAAAACCGCTACCCAATTCAACATTATGATTCAAACAAATCCACAAAATATCATGCCGGATCGGTCGGGGCCCGGATTAACAACGATCGCGCTTCCTGCTGCCGTGTCACAGGGCAGAAGTGATAAATATGCTACTGAGATACACCAAACAAGAAAAAACAAACAAAAACAGGCCGCGTGTGACAGGCCTCAAGCAGTTGTCCCCTGGGCTCTGCGGTCACGCAACACTAACCTTTCTCTATTTCAGGTACCCGAAGACTCAACCAACTTCCACGGTGTGGGCAGCCGGAAAGTAACAACCGCCCACACACTTCCAAAAGCACACGAAGCCTATCTGAGCATCACTCTTCCCTACTCACATCACCTTCTTCATCTTGCTTCTCTACTACAGCTAGCACTATTCTTCAGGCTAGTGAGCCATCTTCACTTTACTCTGCGTCCACAAACAACGATGAGAACCATAGAAACAACCAGATAGCCTTTTAAAGCCACGTCGCCAACTTCATATGGGAGCTTTTAACGTCAGGACCCTCTGCCAAATCGGACAACAGGCATCACTAGCAAGAACCCTGGAATCTAGAGCCATGGATGTATGTTGTGTTTTGGAGACACGCATACAAGACCCGAGTGTGGTCAATCACTTGACATCACCCGGTCAACAAGGTGAATCTGCAAAATTAACTTTAAGGGTGTCGGGAGACCCCTTAGCTAGCTCACGAGGACTCGCAGGTGTAGGGATAGCACTGAGTGTTAGGGCGGAAAAATCACTCTTTGACTGGATCCCAGTAGATAGTCGTATGTGCGTGGTCCGTCTGAACGGGTCCGTTAAAAGAAGGAAAGACGGCGCTACCCGTCGTTGCCTTTTCGTAGTCTCCGCTTACGCCCCAACAGATTGCAGTTCGGATGAATTAAAAGATGACTTCTACCGGAAACTGCCTAATTTGCTGCAAAAAGCAAAACGTCCAGAAATAGTTGTTTTAGCAGGCGACTTCAATGCCCAAGTAGGGAAGTTGTGCCAGACTGAGAAGTATGTAGGTGGTACGTATGGAGTTCCCTGCCGACGAACCGACAACGGTGATCGTCTTCTTCAGTTTTGCTCAGATAATCATCTGTTCCTAGTCAGCACTAACTTTAGGCACAAAGAAAGACATTGTGTAACCTGGCGACCTCCATCACCAAATCAACGCTGGACTCAGATAGACCACATAGCCATAGGGTATCGTTGGCGAGGGTCAGTAGAAGACTGTCGTTCCTTCTGGAATACGTGTGTAGACTCTGATCACGCTCTGGTTCGCGCACGTTTATGCTTACGACTAAATGGACATAAGAAATTGACGGCAGAGAAACAGTTACTTCCCCAACTAGATCGTGACACTGAGTCCTTATTTAAGGAAGAAATAGCGAAACTAGTTTCTGAGGTCGACAGCAGGACTTCCCCTGACGTAGCCTGGCACAACATACAGTTAGCTGTGGACACAGCTGTGAAAGCTGTTAATAAGCTAAAACCTAAAGTTAATAAAAGCCATTGGATCTCTACCGCCTCATCCGAACTGATTGACGCAAGAAGACTGATTCCAGCGAGCTCCAATTATGATGAGGAGCGAAAGGTACTTAAACGAAGACTAACAAAAAGTCTTCGCAAGGACCGTGAACAGTGGTGGGCGACAAAAGCGAAAGAGATGGAAAAGGCATCGGCGATTGGCAACACCAGACAACTATTCAGGCTTATCAGGGAAACAGGTGGCAAAAGGCAAATGATAAGCGAAACAATCTCGGAGAAAAATGGCACCATAATTAGCTCCCAGGATAGACGTCTGGAGCGCTGGAAAGAACACTATGAGGAGCAGTTTAATTGGCCCACAGCCACACTTAACCTGCCGAACATCCAACACCTCCCTGAATGGGATATAGACACAGGTCCTCCGTCCCTAAATGAGGTTACTAAAGCTGTCACTAATCTGAAGCAAGGCAAAGCAGCGGGACCTGATGGAGTGACTCCAGAGGTATTTAAGTATGGTGGAGACAGTTTACTGTCTGCATTAATTGAGGTTCTAGGCAGCGTCTGGGAATCAGAGGAAGTCCCATCGGGTTGGTGTAAGTCACTGATCATCCCGATATACAAGAAGGGAGACAAGTCTTCCTGTGATAATCACAGAGGGATTAGCTTGACTAATATAGTATCTAAAATCCTAGGCTCAATAATACTGCGTAGACTAAGTGGTGCTCGGGAGACACAAACACGAGAAAACCAGGCAGGTTTTAGGCCAGGTAGAGGGTGTATTGATCATATCTTCACCCTTCGACAGATTCTAGAACATAGGCATTCCTACCGGCGTCCGACAATCATTATATTTCTTGACCTAAAGGCGGCATTCGATTCTGTCGACCGAGAGGTTCTCTGGCGATGCTTGGCTGTAAGGGAATGCCGAGAAAATACATTGCACTGATTAAGGCACTCTACTCGTACTCATGCAGCCAGGTGAGGGCTTATGGCGAGTTGTCATCTGAAGTGGTGACGACTAGTGGCGTCCGTCAAGGATGCCCATTATCCCCATTTCTATTCAACTTCATCATAGACGTACTAATGGACTTAACCCTAACACACTTCAGGGACTCAGTGATTGACTTGTTACAAGGGAATAATCTCGTCGACCTAGAATATGCGGACGATATAGTCCTTCTAGGCGAGGACGCTGACAAAATGCAGAGTCTGATACAACCCTACACCTTTTCTGAATATAGTAAAAACAACGGTTTGTGTAGAGTAAGATTATATCATTTTGTTTCGTCAGTTTCTCTTCAGCCACGCATAAGGTGGCGATGCAATTTTTTATATTAAGTATGTGTGCAAAGGAATTCTCTAACATCATATACCAGTTAACAGGAAGCTCCAAAAAAATCATGTTCAAGTTAATCAGTTTCTAGTTTTTTTTCCAGATATTTTGAAAAAGGAGTTGTGTAATAAAGACAAGAGATTGATGATGAATAACTAAGTTGCATAATAATGGGATGAGTTCAACTCAAGTAATAGAAAGAAAGAAATAAACTCAAAGCAAACGATTGTGTAATCATGGGATGTCTGGCGATAACAGTGTTGAAACTTTCTATAGTTTGGTTTGTAAGGATTAGTTATGTTTTACGAGTTGATCACGGACTGATATCAGTTGAAACTGTTCTTTCCATTGAGACGTAGGCTTCTCAGTACATGTTTACAGAATTTAGTGTGTGCTCCTCTTTTTGTCCTCCCATTTTAACTGCTGCAGCAGATACCTATAAGTTTGTATACACAGCTCGATGGGGATAGAAGAATCTAATAATAAGGAAATTGTTTCCCAGAGAAAAAATTAGAGAATCAGCTTTTACAGAAGATACATCATTCACAAAATGCATCGTTTATCAAGAATCATATACAGTATGTGATTCAGACACTCTTCTAACACTGAAGTAACTTACCTCATAAAAATAAAGAACAATCAATCTAGAACTGTATACAAAAGAGGAATACCTTTTTATGGGCATCACTTGATTCCAAAAAATGAAAAATAATGAAGACGGAGAAATAAACATAGTAGTATGAATAAACATTGTAGATTGAGTGAGGAAATATGGACGGTATAAGTGAGGTCTTGAAGATTTAGATGAAGATAAAACACATACACTCCTATTATATCATAGTACACGATTTCTCGTCAAACCACTTAGATTATTCACTTAGTCAACCAGTGAATCCATGCATTTCAGTTGTATTTTAATTTAGTCTTCCTCAACATTCCACCTAATGATAAGGTTAGACATTAGTTCAATATGCATAAAAATAATATCTAGACCACCTCAAGTGATCACAATTTACAACCTTATCAATTAATTCACTTCCTGTGCATAGCACTCTAAGTCTAAGCATTGCACCATGACATTATGTTCTCACAAAAGTGTAAGAGCGAAAAACGTACTCCTTTAATTTCTCGTCTTTTTTTCTGCAAGTTCATATCAAGACTGATTTTCAAAGCAAATTCATCATAGCTTAAATTACTTTAGTTACATAACAACCCAGCAGATCGGATGAAGATGTCAAAGTCAGATAGCCAGAATCAGAAAGGCAAGATACACATTCATCAACCTGAAACCAGTTTGGAAATCTTCTGCACTCACTCAGACAGCATAAACAACAAAATTCGGATTCTGTTCAGCACAAATGTCAAGTCAGTCAGTCAGCTCTTCTATACAGGTCAAAAACTTGCACTGCGTTTCACGAAAACGATTTCCAAGAAACCACTGAAGACTTTTATCAACAGCTGCTCACTTCGCTGGCTGGCTGGCTGGTTCCATACTGAAGACCGAATCGCCCGGCCGGTCAGCCGGCCAGAAACAACTAGCAACAAGAAACTCTGGCTGGGAACGAACCAACAGGTGAGAGCCGATTGCTCAACAAGTATGTAGGAGAAAATGGAGATGGATTGATCAGACATACGATGAGGAAATCGTCGAATGACATCGCGTGCATTGCAGGCCATCGCTGTAGTTGAATCCCAATAATGGAATGGGAAGCGAGGAGTGGGTTGTCGGTGCGAATGCGACATGGAGGAGATCGTGTGTTGGGCAGGAAGAGGGGGAGATGAGAGATTATGGGCAATCGTGGGGTTAGCCAGATGAAGAGGACAGCAGAAAATAGAACAAAGCGGAGATGTGTTGTTGAAGCCTTATGTTCCACTCGGAACCCAAGGGAATAATAAGGTCCCTACTGATTGGAAGAACGACTACCTCATCAAACTGCCAAAGAAGGGTGAATTAAGCCCCTCCAAGAGCTGGAGTGGAATAATGCTCTTGTCCACGCCAAGTGAAATGTAAAGTCACGTCATCCCGGAGCGAATAAAAGACGCATTGGATGCAGAACTCCGCCAAGCCGGAACAAGCTGGATTCAGGAAAGACGAATCATGTGCTGATCAGATTGCAACTCCACGCATCATCGTCGAACAAAGCATAGAATGGCAGTCGAACCTCTAACTCAACTTCATTGACGTCGTACTGGCCGTCGACAGACAACGTTGACCGAGAAGTAATTTGGAAACTACTTCAACACTATGGAGTACCTCAAGTCCTTATCAGCCTCATTCAACAGCTATATGACAATGCCACGTGTCGGGTGATCCACAACGGAAAACTCAGCGAGACGTCCGATGTGCATACTGAAGTAAGATGAGGCTGCCTGTAATCACCGATGATATTCTTAATTGTGGTGGATTGGATTATGCGACGGACTGTGGGGAGTGAGGAGTTAGGAATACGCTGGACGACCGATAAGAAGACTTTAGAAGATCTGGATTTCGCAGATGATATATGCCTAATGTCGCACAAACTCGAAGACTTGAAGGCAGGCGAGAAACAACCAACTGGCTGAAGAAGCAGGCGATGAAGACAGGACTCCAGGTAAACACAAAGAAGACGCAGGTGATGAAGATAACCGACCAACAGCAACAACAACCAGCACCAATCGCCATTAACGGGAATGATTTAAAAGAGATTGGCTCCTTAACTTATCTGGGAAGCATCGTTTCAACTACAGGCAGTCAGAACGGATGAAGATATCAAATTCAGAATCGTAAAGGTAAGATACGCCTTCATCAACCTGAAACCAATTTGGAAATCTTCTGCACTCAACATATGGAACAAGATTCGGATTCTGTTCAACACCAATCTCAAGTCGGTCCTTTTATACGGGTCAGAAACTTAGCAGGCGTGTGACGAAAATGATTTCCAACAGGTTGTAATCTTTCATCAACAGCTGTCTTCGCTCCATACTGAAGATTAAATGGTCAGAAAGAATTAGTAACAAGATACTGTAGGAACAAACCAAGCTAGAACCGATTGGTCAACAAATGTGTAGGAGAAAATGGAAATGAACTGCGCACACATTAAGGAGGCCGTCGAATGACGTCGCGCACAATGCAGCCCTTCCTCCAGTGGAATCCCAAAGGGGAGCGACGACTGGGTCGTGCTAGAGTGACATGGAGAAGGTCGTGTCACGAGGAGATGAGAGAGTTTGGGCAATCGTGGACCAAGCTGAAGAGGATGGCAGGAAACAGAACAAAGTGGAGATGTGCTGTTGAAGCCCTGTGTTTCATTTGGAACCCAAGGGAACAATAACAATAATAATCTCATTGTTTGCTTGGTAAAAGAAATGTTTATTTGCAATTCGGTATCTCTATACAGCCAAATTATCTGCACTTTTCCTTCAACGCATCATTTCCACAGATAATCTGTGTTGTCCTACTTCTGTCCTCTCTTTATATTGTGTTTCTTTGTATTCCTTTATCGTCTCCCATGTATCTCCGCAACGTTGTATCATTTGCTTTTACTGACATCAAATTTATCTCCCTGTTATTTGATGTATTTTTGTGCCGATGAACATCTTTATATATATATATATATATATATATATATATATATATATACTAGTGGTAAATCTTATCAGTAGCACACACCACACCACATGGTGTAATTCTGGATGCTCAATACTACGCCAAACTGGAATTAAAATATTTAAAACAAGTGAATCATTTACCCAATATAGCGTAAAATCTTATGGTCTTATGCTTTCTACTTTTACACAAACAATGAGAGACAATAATAAATTACAGATATACGTATTAAGGAGATATGTTTCAAATACAAACACCATAATAGCAACTTCTCCAATATTATAAGCAAATGTAATTAGCTTAATACGTACCAGAGATTGATTTATAGAATGCCTACACCGATTCCCACTTAGCTTTAATTATGAAACATCATTGCGACAGGTTGATTTAACCGAAGATAAGTGTAACTATTCAATGTTGTTTACATACAAAAAATACGCACGTCAAGACGGAAACAATTATAGAAATGCATCCTTTCAGATTGCCAAATGTTAGTACAACAAAGACACAGAAAACTAAGTGAAACTGAAATGATACTGTAATACTGTGAACGGAGAGAAAATAATCAGAAGACACTGTGTGAAAGTTTTGAGGCATTTGAAGACGAGGAAAAAAGTGAATACATCTGTATTAACTTGAGAGATTCTACATCATCTAAGTGAGAGCCTCAAGAGGCTGATATTTCACCGCCTGAGAACCCAATCAAACACCATTTACACTTGTCTACGTGGTTCAAGTTAGAAATCCGAAACTTCATAAGCTACATTACAATGTTTTTCATCATATTATGTCAGAATAATAAACAATCACCAAGCAGGATTAATGAAATCTTATTCATATTAAAGATTATAAGGGCATAAATACGACAATCAACACATGTAAGTACATATATATATATATATATATATATATATATAATCGAACCCCTGGAGAAAACTTACAACAAAATGATTCTTTTGTGAATCGCCAGATGCCATAATTGCTTGATTTTCACGAGCATCCGTATACACTTCATTGATACATCTTCTCGTCTAAATTTAAGTAAATAAAATAATATGATTTAATAATCTCCAGTAACTACGGGAATTTAAGAATTTCTCCAACGTTATTTTAAAAGTTTGTCCATTAGAAATCATAAATGATAGTGTCAGACTTCTTAATTTGAGTATCCGCACAACTTATTCAAAAGAAGAGGACGCATGCAGCGACAAAGCTGAATTTTAGACACCCAAGGTGTGTAGACGGTGCACCAATGACCTTGGTCTGAGCAGTTGTGCTAGGAAGCAAATCTGGCCTCTAATTCTAATCTTTCTTTAACCTAACCTCAATCTATCCCTAACCAACCATAATACCTCTCGAATTAGGTCAATCTACGCCTAACCTAAAACTAACCAGATATCCTGTTTGGTATTATTAAATTGAATTCTGAACCTCTCTTCACGAGTATTGTGTTATTCACCTGGTTTCACTGTCTTGCTCCGAATAAGTGTTTCAAGGCTGTCGGGGCATTCGCGCCTGTTGGATGTCTAAAGTTTAACTTCTACCATGCAAAAAGTCGATAATGATAACTACTTCCCCATGCTCTACAGTTCTATATTCATCAATATTAGCATACAACAGTCAGCAAAAGCAAAACAAAAAAATTATATCAAAAACTGTGTTTTAGTAGATAGGATTAAATCCAGTCGAAGTAAGAGACACAATAGCAGGTAGCTAATTTTGGCCATCACTTAAATGCATATCAAAACCTGGAGACAAGATAATAGTAGATAAGGTAAGTAAAAAGTCGATGTGTATGTCCAAAGCAAGTTCACTTTTAACATTTTGAAAAAATTTGGGCATTGGGTACATCGTTACACGAATGTATTGATCAAATGTAATAAAACTATGTGTAGATTGTTGGATTTGATAAGCGTATAGAATTATAAAAGCAGCAAGTCTTTACATAGTGAAATTGGTTATCACATTTGCGTTGGTTTTGTCATTTGATAGGGCAGGGCTGGGGCGTTGTAACCAGGTCAAATTCTGTTTTATTCCATCATTCCTATTCATCAGACAATTTGGATTCCATCTGATATGAAGCGTTTCTGATGATATTAGACGTTATTTGTGATTTCTAAAATTCTTCTGGATTATTTCATTAATGTCAAAAATCAATTTTGTGACCTGATTCTACAGCACCGCATGCAGAAAACCTATGGCTAATGATTTTTCAAACTTTTCTAGTTCAACTGGATTTCTTGGTGGCCGAAAAAATTACCCCATGCTGATGAACGATGGTTAAGTTGTTATATACACGAACTAAGATTTTGTAAATTCCGGTTTCATAATCCTTTTATAAAGCTATTAGCAGCAGGATTGAATACAAAAACTTTTATAATAATGAAAAGTCGGTTTGAAAATGATACTATCAATAATATCCTAAAGTATCGACAGAACAGATTGTTCGAGAGGACTTATACTGAGTACATATCAGCACTCAGTTTTTTAACCACACCAGTACTCTCACAGTGAATCGACAATAAATTTCTGATGATGGCTTCTCTAACATCTGTCAGTTTACATGCTGCAACGGAGCTAGTTACACACACTGTACTTAGACAGCTTTATCATGAGTGCTCATGAGCATGTAACGGTTTGGCTGAGTAGAGGAGTAACAAAATGCATAAATACCGCAACTTTATCCAACTTGGTCTATGGTAAACTTGATCACAGCAGGCACTCAGCGTCATATGTCATGTTCCTAGTAGCTTGTCAGAAGGACCTCCGACGACACCTACCTGTATCTAAGGCGGTAACAATCAACACTAAAAGCATCTGATCTCTGTATCCAGAAGAAATATATCCATCAACTTAGTCTATTTCGGCCCGCAATAAGGTAAGCACATTCGTCATAAACATTTGTTGATAATTAATACTCCAAACCTCTATCTCATTATTTTTTATATTTTTTCCCTTCGTCTATTGGTAAACCTTTACTTCAGACGTTTGTAAATCTATGATATTGTTTAATAAGTTGATTACCACCTAGGTTTACGCAATACATTTTTACATTTATTACATTCACATACTCCTTTTCTTTACCATTGCTGAATTCACCATTACTTGGTGATTGTTCATGATTATTATTATTATTATTATTAGTAGTAGTAGTACCATATTCACAAGACGGCATTAATGCTAGATATGGTCATCATCATAATATTATTATTATTTTGCAGGTGGTTGACAAATACCATATGAAGTAGAACGAATTCATCCTATCCCGCAAAATATACTGTCATCACTGCGGTATTCAAATCATCAGATGCTTGTGATATGAAAGAGAAGACTCAATGCAAAGATGGGCAACACAAGGAGGAGCTAAGTTCAATGTACAATGCACTGAATAAAGAGTGAAGTGAAGAAGAGTGCTAGAAAAGACAAGCGACAATTCCGCGACAAACTGGCAGCTGAAGCAGAGCAGGCAAGTCGCAGGCGAAACAGACCTCAGGAAATTATATCAGATAACCCCGTCTCTATCCGGGAGGAGATAAACACAGAGGAAACTAGTGAAAGATAGTGGAAGGAGTTTGATTAGGATAGAGGAGAAACAAATAAAACAATGGGGTGATTACTTCAGGGGATTCACACTTATCCTTTGATAATATTTACATTCCTACATGGCAGAACAATGAGTGATATATACATATTTTGGTTTCGTGAAAATTCCAGATTTACTTAGGTCAGTTGATAAAATATTGACGCTGATTAATATTGTTGTGAAAATAAAATATGATTAAGGCTGCACCTGGTTACTAATAAAAACTGATACCATGTTCCCTCATAATTCCTAAGATTTTTCAAATTTTACATTGTTTTACTTCTTCTAGATTATTATATTACAAAGTAGAAAAATATCCACTAAACAAGCATAATCTCCAGAAGTTTTGACTGTGTGTAACCATATATAACAGAGTACAAGTTTATAAACTGAATAGTAAGTTTTACTTATTGTAAAGGATTTAATGATCCCATCTGTGCGCTGAAGTCATTGCAAGTGGACGTTAGATCTAAAACTCCAAGCCAACATGACACAAATGAAACTGATATCTCTGAGTTAACCTATAGCAGCCATAGCTTTGATTGATAACCTGATCATGTATGCACTTCAGTTTCACCTACAAAGCTGCATTGTAGGTGAATCCAGTGATAAGAAAATCTCTGCAGATAACTAATCACACTTAATTTGTAGTTGGACAGTAGTCAATAACTAGTGTAATGTGTCTAGTCTAGTGTCCAATCAAAAATATCCCATACAGTCCTACAGGAGGTCAATCGCGAGCCCAAATAGCTCAGCGGTAACATCTCTCACTGCAGGCGGCACTGGGGGACATGGGTTCTTCCCTTCAAGGTTGAAGATACGCCTTGCTGACTGGTGATTTTCAACTAGAAAAAAACCTAGGTCGAACAAGGCTTCCTGTCGACTGCCTCCAACCATCTAATAATCACCACTGAGGTCATCAAGGAAGACATTTTACGCATTCATCAAGAATCCAAAAAGCTAACTTCATTTCGCAGTTGTCGCTGAAGATGCCGTCTAAAAGGACAAAGTACAAGCTTTGTATTTAAACTATCCAGGTCACAGAATACAACAGCAAAAACATCCACTAAAGCTTCTAAAAGGCCACTATTACTGTAGAGAGTATTTACTAATATTATTATTGTCAAAGGGTTCTGAGTCAAAAGTATAACAGTAAGAAGTAGAAAAAGAAATGTACAACTTTTGGATAAATTTTAATTACCTTTCCTGTTTCATCAGTCGACTCTGAAATCTCCCTTCGAACGTTGTACAGTTTTCCATCATTTTCCTTCAATGTTTCAGTGATAACTGTTTTTGGAACATCTATTGTAGAAAACACAAGGATTAGATAAAATGAAAACTTTAACATACCTGAAAAACAAAACCAAGATTGTTTTAATGAATAACTAGGAGTGATGAGAGTAGATTAATGACGCTATGATTGTCAATTTTTTAAATCGATAATGCACTGTCAAGTACTACACATAACAAAGATATAAATTAGTTACACAATCAATGGTAAACAACCAATCTGTAAGTGAAAACTATTTGATTTTGTCGACATAAGCAGTGGATACTAGGAAGTCTTAGAAACGCCCAGGTACACCAAAAGGAAAGCTGTTAAATTACTATCACACGCTATACAGTGGAAACCACACACACAAACATACAGATACTGAAATAAGTGATTTTAAAGACTGGAGGTAAAACAGTTGTGATGTGATAGACCATGACTACCCAATAAGTCCAACACATACGAACATTTGGTAAGCCAAGTAGGTCGCTATATTTGTGGAAATCTAAAGAAACGTCTATTCGTATTAATTAAATCTGAAGAACGTCGGGCTTAACTCTGAGGCCTATTATGACACAAGTTTATGCATTTGACATAAGTCTGCAAAGAGAATTTATAACTTACCAGCATTGGGAACAGATGCATCACTTTTTGATTGGTGCACACTTTCCTTTGGTAGTTCTTTGGGACGAAAAACGTTCTCCAGATATCTCCCTAGAACGTTTCCTGGAGGACGATAGTGTGCAACAACAACACACTTTCCCGGACCGCGTGCTTTGCCAAAACCGACTTCACGAGTAGAACTCCACACTAGTTGTGTAAAGTTTCCTAACAAACAAAATCTTCTGCGTAAATTGCATTACGAATAGAAACAAAGGATTCACTAACTCAAAAACCAGAATGAGTAAGAGAATGTTAAAATCAACAACAAAATTGTACCATTGTATTTACCTGCAGGTCCCTTCCCACTTTCGTAACTATAGTTCTTGACATCAGCATACCACTGATTTACAACTTCAACGCCTAAAAATGATATCACACGAAGAGAAATAAAAACCTTGAATGTCCACATGAGTTCCTGTGCTTGTTCGTACGCTAATACTTTCTCCGACCTCTCCTCGACTAGAAAGTGGGCTGTTTTTTATTCCATCTTCAGATATTAATTCTTCAGCCCAGTCCTGTGCTGTTTTGTCTAATGCACGACTATGCCGTAAAGTACACACGCCATGAGCGGTTCTTTTTGTGTTATGCTCCCTCAAACAATCTTCTATAAATTCATCCAGACGATTCATCTGCAAGAATAAAATACTTTAGACACAATATGGAAAAAGTGAAAATATTTTACTGCGAGTTTATTTTTGTTAAACTGCTAAACTAATATTTTAAACCAAGAATAATACAAAAAGCAAAACAGGAAATAAGGATAAAACTCAGGCACTGTGGCTGAGTATAACTCCATTATGGATAAAATTTTATTTTGATAAAATCACACAATGTTATACAGTAATATTTACTGATAACTACGTCTCAAGCACAATTTATTACTGCTCATAATCATATCAAAGTACTCACACGACTTTCTTGCTTCATTTATATACATGAGTAAAATTGATTAGACATTTGAGTAAAATTAATATACGATAAGGAGTAATATTAGTGTTATCAATAAAATGCAATAAGATGGATATCGACTCCCAGTCACGAAGATGGTTGTCAGGAGACACAATTCTGTCATTCATGGAGAACTTAAATCAGTTCATCTTATGTTAAAATTTGCGCTGAAGATGTTGTCCAGAATGACGACAAAAGCTTTGCAATTAAACCAAACAGGACAGCGAACACAACTAATTGCAAATCATTCATCTGAGCCACAAATACTCTCTATTATTTCAAGATGGGAAATAAGATATTTTTTATGGTAAAATAAATAATGATGAAACTAATAATGGTAACAAAAATAAGAAAGAACAAAAGGCATCTACAGTTTTACAACATAAGGAGACATCTGAGACCCTACGTGGGATTCTTAGTAGAGCAGGAATTAGAGTGGCATTTGAACGTACAAACAGACTCAGGCAGTACAAGCTGTGCAGGCTAAAAGACCCGGTGGACCCAATTAAACAAAATAATGTAATTTACAAAATACTTGGCAGTGACTGTGAGGTCGACTTCAAAGTGGTAGATCTGGAGTAGTGAGATTATCAAAATATAAGAATTTAGCTAAGGGTAGAATGATTGATCCTATTAAGATAAGTAATTTAGGGAAAAACTCAGCAATCGCACTGCATGCATTAACACACAACCACACAATAGGGTGGGACAGAGTAAAAATTCTAAGTAATATAGGTAGTTGGAGAGAGACGTTGATTACTGAATCCTGGTTTATCGAGTCTACACCCAACACATGCAATAGAAGTGATTTAACGCAAATACCGGAGATATGGAAGATATTATTATCACCAGTCAAGTCAGAGGATAATAAATAATGTCAAAATGTATACAATTCATCTTATAACATTCTAACAAGTTATTTACTTTACTATAAAAACATCTTATTTTCTATCTGATTGTATTTTATTGATAACACTAATATTACTCCCGAATGTACTCCATCGTATATTAATTTTATTCAAATGTCTGATCAGTTTTACTCATGTATATAAATGAAGCAAGGAAGTCGAGTGAGTACTTTGATATGATTATGAGCAGTAATAAATTGCGCTTGAGACGTAGTTATCAGTAAATATTACTGTATAACATTGTGTGTGTGGTTTTCCAAAGGTTCTGTAATTAATGTATACTCGTGATCAAACCTGTAATCAATCAAATACCAACAGGGGTTCGAACGCAAACACCACATAATTTTTTCATTCAATTCTTTGTCATAACTTGATTTCACACACTATTTTCGTACAAGTATGGAATTTTTAGCATGTGATATCGGTAGCCCAAATTTAGCGGGCAGACCACTGATACCAGGTGTGCATCGGCCGAGGATCGAACCCCGGACCATGTGCATGGTTGGCGAGCGTCCTAACTGATGAATACAACTAGAAACTGTTCAGAGTAAGGATTCGCAATAAAATAACTCGTCTAACAACGACCATAGGACATTTTTGAAAAAAATGCATCAAATTTACATAGGTGAACAGTTACTTCACCAAATTGTCTATATCCATATGCGAAATATCATAACATTTAAAAAGTCACTATATAGTCGCTTAAATATATAGTTAAAAATATTTCTTCGAACGACGTCATCAAATGGAAAGCTCCACCTGCTTCTTTTTATCAGTATTATGCTAGCTAGATGAACATAAATACACTACAGACCGGTAATGGATTTGTTTGGATTTGGTTTGGTTTTTAATTAGCGCTTATTCATAACCCTGCTAACTGATTCGTTTAAACTGCAGTCACCTGGAGTTAAAAGTTTTTGAAGACTTACGTTGTGTTGTGGGTGAATTGAGACAGTGTCGAGTCGTTCCTGTCAGCCGACATTTTGGTAATACGAGAACCATCAGGCAACAATGCAGTTATCCTGTAGTCCTGTTCCCTATACAGGACGATCTAGTTGAGACGCTTTCATAGTCATTCATTCAGCTCAGAGGACATAACTACACAGGGACCATCCATCTCATCTATAAATCTTCTCCACCATATTTAAGAATTCAATTTGTCAACTGAGAATATTCGAGATCATGACTGACTAGTTTCCCACCTCTCCAAGGACTTCCGATTACGATTCAGTTGATAAGGATAGAAGGCTCTTGTGGCCTGTGTTAATCCTTGCAAAATATATCTCTGCAGAGATCTAACTTCTCTTTGAAAGCGTTCACCGATGGAGCTGTTACTACTGAATCAGGTAAGGAGTTCCAGTCTTTGACTACTCTGTGAGAGAATCTAAATTCTGCACATATTTTAATCGTCCTCGGTTTGAGCATCTTTTTGCGGTGACCCCGTAAATGTATCCTAGAAGGGGAGAAAAGTTTAGAAAGCTCAGTTCCTAAATCACCCTTAAGTATACGGTATGCTAAAATTAAGTTGCCTCCCTTCCTTCGGTATGATAACGGAAAGAGATTTAAATGCTCCATCCTCTTATCATAAGGAAGGTGTGAGATACCACTAACTAATTTCGTTCCTACTCTCTGTACTCTTTCCAGGATATGTGCCTCCTTTTTAAAGCATGGATTCGCAGCCTGTATGCAGTACTCTAGATGAGGCCTGACATATGTTGCGTAGAGTATTTGGAACATGCCCTCATCTAATCGTTTGAAAGCCCTACGGAGTGCCCATAGCATTCGAAAAGCCTTAGCTGCGGCTGCATTGCAATTTGCAGTTGTTTTCAAATCATTGCTGACAATGATTCCTAGGTCCTTCTGTCCGTTAACATCAGGTAGTTCTGTGTCCCCTAGGGAGTACGACGTATAAGACTTCTGTCTTCTATCCATTAGGTAATCCCTAAACCACTCACATAGGCATTGGTCTAGTCCGAAACCTTTAAGTTTACTAAGGAGACCTAAGTGGGATACTTTGTCGAATGCCTTGCTAAGATCAATAAAAACCACGTCTAACAGAAGGTTTTTATCTCTGGCCTCGACCCAGTCTTCCCTAGCTAACAGTAAGTTTGTCAAGCAGGATCGTCCTGGTCGGAATCCATGCTGTTCAACTGGCAGTAAGCCATGTGTTTCAACATAAGCTAATAGCCCATCCCTTATAATAGTTTCCATTACCTTTGCTATAATGCATGTCAGACTTACCGGCCTGTAGTTAGATACCAATTGCCTGTCCCCCTCTTTGAATATAGGGCTTATAATGGCATCCTTCCAGTCCCTGGGCAGCTTAGCCTGGGTCAGTGACATTTGGAAAATCTCCGCAAGCGGAATATATACTATATCCGCCGAGGAAATTAACAGTTTAGGGTGAAGTCCATCAGGCCCAGGTGATTTACCTGGCTTCAGTTTAGACAGTAGTTTGAGGACTTCTGTGTGCTCTACCACAACTGAGGGCATATGAGTGGCGATGGCAGTGACTTCACCATATCCCTGGGTGGTACTGTCAGACGAGAAGACGTCACAGAAGTATTCAGAGAGGTTTTCAGGCTTTCCTTCGTCTGACTCAGCCGTTTCTCCACTAATGCTTATGAGTGACGGTATACCATTGCTAGTTTTGATCCTAAGTTTAATATACGAGAAGAGCCTTTTTGGGTAGTGAACGCTATCTAGTACAAGCCGTCTCTCATATTCTATACAACTCTTGTCAATCGCATACTTACAGAGATTTCGAATTTTGCGGTAGTCTTTCTGGAAACTTTCCCTTCCTGTCATAATAAATTGGTCCCATAAGTTCTTTCGCCATCTTAATAGCCTCCTTATTTCACTAGTAATCCAAGGTGGCTTGTGCGATAGCTTTCGAGGAGTGTAACAAGGTATAAAAGGTGAAGTGACACAATCTAGAGTATTTCTAAATCCTACCCAAGCTTCCTCGACAGTCCGACTTGCATCTACTGACCAGTCAACTGCAGTTGCTGCGTTGCGGATTCCTTGTATATCCGCTTTCCAAATGTTTGGACGAGCAGATTTTGACCTGTGTATGAGAGAATGAATCTTAAACGTAAAAGTAATGACTATGTGGTCACTGCTGCCAAGCGGCGGAAGGCACCTAATGTCACCAACGTCCTCCTTCTGGTGTGTTAATACAAAGCCTAGAGTAGATGGATCATGTTCCGGGTGATACCGTGTTGGTGCATGCATATGTTGCACGAGTTCACATTCAAGCACTGTCAGTGTGAACTCCCTATTGAAACAGGTATACAAACTAGTGGAGTTTAATTCCCCCCCAGTTAATGTGTGGAGCATTAATGTTGCCAACAACCATACACCTATTTCTACTACCCCACGCCCTCAAGTGATTTAGAACGAAGTCATCAGCTTGACTATCAAGACTTCTGTAAATAACTCCGAACGTCAAAGTGCCTTTGTTCAAGTTAATGACGCAACTTGCGGCTCCACTGGTGCCGCTGTCATGAGCTTCTGACAACGTTGACCTAATCCCTATGTCATCGCGGATGTATAGAGCAGCCCCGCCATCTTTCCGACTACTTACTATGTCTGCTCGAATGCAGATGTACCCAGGTATGAGGGGAGTTAAGTCTACACCTACTAACAACCATGTCTCAGTGATAGCAATCACATCAGGTTGTAGTCTTTCAGATAATTCTCCTAATTTCGCGAGCTTATTCCTAAGACTACATGCGTTCGTATAGCACACCGAGACACCTACGTGTTCATCCGGCTTATGAAGAGAGGTCTCGGCAGCATCGGTTTCCGAGACCTCACCACCCGAAAACCCAGTATCTTGAGGTCTTCTTCACCTTTCTCTAGCCTGGCCTTTAGTTCAGCCACGACTTCTCTTCTTTTGATTCTATCTTCTAAAGGCCAATCAGGCCTTATTTTTAAACTTTTATTGTTGAGGATGGTGCTTCTCTCTGTTTCGTTCCCTAAAACTATCTTAAGTAGTCATCGAGAAGTTTCCGTAGCATTAGGGTTTCGTTTTCCGATCCTGATGGCTTTTCTTACGTGAACTCCAATTGATTTTTTCGGGAAGTATTTCCCGGATTATGGAGCTAACCGCCTTCAGATCGTCTGCATGTCGGGCAGCTGGATCTGTGCTCTTAGATTCCTCCAAATTCCAGATGATAACACTGTAACTAGAGTCCGTGGGTTTCTGAGTTTGGCTGGTATTAACAGCCGTCGAGACCTTGTTGGTGAACTCGGTTGCTGATTCTTTCCTACGTTTATTTTGCTTTTTACCTATCGGTACTAACCAAGTGGAGTCAGTTTCTTCCACTTTATTTTCGCCGCGACTAGAGGCCATTCGTGCACTAGACACGCTGCGCTTTGGGGTGGCCATTTCACAGGCTGGTGTTGCCATGCTGGCACTACTTGTCCTTTTAGATTTCCTTTGTCGTTTGCTCTTTGTCGCAACAGATATTTGGGCACTCTGTGCCTCTTTTGCCTCTGGAGCTCCAGGTGGCGATACACCTTCAGTTTTAAAATTATGTCCTGAACCGCCATTTTTGGTTAGGATTTCTGGTACAGGCTTTTCGATTTTGTTTCTTGGACATCAGAAGTCCCACTGCCTCTTGGATGAGGACATCCAACGGGTTACTGCAAAATTTGCACAGCCATGGAGATGATGGCTTGCAACATCTCTTATAGGCTACTGGTGATAAACCAGTGCAAACCTTGTGGAACCATAGGCTGCAGTTGTCGCACTGCATACCATCATCCACCGGAAAGTGGCAGTCCGGTCGTCCACAATTGTTATTCGGACCCATAGCGCTAATTTGTTTCAACAACACAAATATATGTACGTGAAAACAGTGAGGTTAATACCAACCAAATACACAAATATATATATGTGAAAAAAGCGTAAATACCAAACAAGACACAAACTGCGAATAATATGAACAAAAAATCAACTAAATAAATCAGTTAAAGTGAACTAAAAAGCTTCTGATGTGGTTTAAACAACAAAAGCAGAATTTACTTCACAACGTAAAAATGTCACTTTCCTTTTTCAAATAGAATTTTTCAGAACGACTCTACCTTGTCTCCGTAAACGACAAGTAGTCTGAAATAATTCTCTTAAATCTTTATACTGAAGCACTCTCCATTTTAACCTCACCTAGTTTATTAGCTTGCTAGTTTTCTACCCAGTCCCAAGCCCGGGTAAAGAGGGAGGGTTAAGTACGGGGATATCTATCCCAAAACCACAATAGCTACCAAACTCCTAGAGAAGCCTCAACACACACACGAAATGTTAGAAATGCAAAAAAATGACAAACAAACATACTGTTCACCACCACCTTGCGAAATGACGCAGGAGAGTGAAAGCCTCCGGGAAGCCGGTTAGCCAATGTGTCTTCTCTCTATGAAAGCAAGAACAAGCATGGATACGTGGAATTTCGGTGAACGAAGCTGTCAAGGCCACCCAGGTAGCGGAATAAAAGCGAATATATGGCATAGAAGTGCTAAGTGCATGCCAGAGCAGGTGAAATGGATGTGGATTATCCAAATTGTCAACTGAAGAGTCACTAATCTACTCAGGTCACCCAGACGACAACCACTAGCAAACTGAGGCAGTGAGTGGCCATCACGATGTCGCCAGTGGCAGCCAAATCTCTAATGCAGTGGGAACCAATTTCATCCAGGATCATGGCAGAAAGATTCAACTCAAAAGTAAGGAAGGTAACAATTATCCAATGCTATTTACAACGCGTAACAAGAAGAGAAGAATGAATTTTAGTCACAAATACAAACAGTAATGGACAACGTCCCAAACGGTGACATCAAAATCCTCGTGGGTGATACGAATGCCAGCTGAACCGGCAGCAGATAATACAGGAAGAGAACTCATCATGGGTCGAGAGGCTGTGGCTCCAACAAATGAATGAGAACGGAGAATTATTCACAGACTTCTGAGCTTTATTTATTTATTTTTATTTTTGATTACAGCTTGATGCCACACCGTATTTTCAGTACAAGTATGGAATTTTCAGCATGGATATCGGTAGCCCAAATTTTGCAGGCCGACCATAGATATCGGGTGTGCGTCGGCAGGGGATCGAACCCCGCACCATGTGCATGGTCGCCGAGAGTCCTAACCACTGTGCCACCGACGCACAGTCGTCGGAGGGAGCATATACAAGCACAAGGATATAGATGAAGCAACATGGATGTCACCTGAAAGACACACCACAAACCAGATCAGTTGTGTTTTGCTTTGCCTTTGGTCTACGCAAGACGAATACCATAGAAGTTGTGGGTCAGTATACTTCGTACTATCCGTCAACGTCAATATCCTCAGCCTCTGAAACTTCATCTCAATGTAGCTCAAGGAAGTGGAGACGCAGCCAATCTACTGGACACGAAGTCGAGAAGGGGAGCAGATGTGTGCTCAGACCATCATCTAGTTCAAGGAGGCTTCAAGATGAGGCTGAAATCTCTGAAAACAGCTGGAGACAGAATGCAACATTCAGAAACCGAAGGATAAAACTACAAGGGACACTTTCAACACAGGTATCAGAGCAAAGTTGGAGACACCACGTAGCATTACTGAGGAGACCTGAGTGGAAGAACATTGGAACTCTCTGAAGGCAATATTCAAGGAAACGTGTACAACTGTTCTAGGAAGAAGGAAGAGACGCGAAAAATAATGGCTCTCAACAGATACCTGGGAGCTAATCGAGAAGAGGAGGATGGTGAAAGAGAAGATGACTCAATGCAAAGATGGGCAACACAAGGAGGAGCTAAGTTCAATGTACAATGCACTGAATAAAGAGTGAAGTGAAGAAGAGTGCTAGAAAAGACAAGCGACAATTCCGCGACAAACTGGCAGCTGAAGCAGAGCAGGCAAGTCGCAGGCGAAACAGACCTCAGGAAATTATATCAGATAACCCCGTCTCTATCCGGGAGGAGATAAACACAGAGGAAACTAGTGAAAGATAGTGGAAGGAGTTTGATTAGGATAGAGGAGAAACAAATAAAACAATGGGCTGATCACTTCAGGGGACTTTTGAATCGACCATCACTTGCAACTCGCCCAGAAATACACCACCACAAAGAGCACGCATATAACCGCCGGCCAGTGAACAATAATCCTAACACAAAAGTAGAAATCTTGGATGCAATCAAGTTACTGAAGGCCGGGAATACAGAAGGACCAGACGGAATCCCCACCACCACAAAGAAAGCACTGAAAACGGATCCAGAGACTGCGGCGGATGTGCTCACGCCATTTTTGCAAAAGGTTTGGGAAGAAGGAAAGGTCCCTACTGATTGGAAGAACGACTACCTCATCAAACTGCCAAAGAAGGGTGAATTAAGCCCCTCCAAGAGCTGGAGTGGAATAATGCTCTTGTCCACGCCAAGTGAAATGTAAAGTCACGTCATCCCGGAGCGAATAAAAGACGCATTGGATGCAGAACTCCGCCAAGCCGGAACAAGCTGGATTCAGGAAAGACGAATCATGTGCTGATCAGATTGCAACTCCACGCATCATCGTCGAACAAAGCATAGAATGGCAGTCGAACCTCTAACTCAACTTCATTGACGTCGTACTGGCCGTCGACAGACAACGTTGACCGAGAAGTAATTTGGAAACTACTTCAACACTATGGAGTACCTCAAGTCCTTATCAGCCTCATTCAACAGCTATATGACAATGCCACGTGTCGGGTGATCCACAACGGAAAACTCAGCGAGACGTCCGATGTGCATACTGAAGTAAGATGAGGCTGCCTGTAATCACCGATGATATTCTTAATTGTGGTGGATTGGATTATGCGACGGACTGTGGGGAGCGAGGAGTTAGGAATACGCTGGACGACCGATAAGAAGACTTTAGAAGATCTGGATTTCGCAGATGATATATGCCTAATGTCGCACAAACTCGAAGACTTGAAGGCAGGCGAGAAACAACCAACTGGCTGAAGAAGCAGGCGATGAAGACAGGACTCCAGGTAAACACAAAGAAGACGCAGGTGATGAAGATAACCGACCAACAGCAACAACAACCAGCACCAATCGCCATTAACGGGAATGATTTAAAAGAGATTGGCTCCTTAACTTATCTGGGAAGCATCGTTTCAACTACAGGCAGTCAGAACGGATGAAGATATCAAATTCAGAATCGTAAAGGTAAGATACGCCTTCATCAACCTGAAACCAATTTGGAAATCTTCTGCACTCACTCAGACAGCATAAACAACAAAATTCGGATTCTGTTCAGCACAAATGTCAAGTCAGTCAGTCAGCTCTTCTATACAGGTCAAAAACTTGCACTGCGTGTCACGAAGACGATTTCCAAGAAGCCACTGAAGACTTTTATCAACAGCTGCTCACTTCGCTGGCTGGCTGGCTGGTTCCATACTGAAGACCGAATCGCCCGGCCGGTCAGCCGGCCAGAAACAACTAGCAACAAGAAACTCTGGCTGGGAACGAACCAACAGGTGAGAGCCGATTGCTCAACAAGTATGTAGGAGAAAATGGAGATGGATTGATCAGACATACGATGAGGAAATCGTCGAATGACATCGCGTGCATTGCAGGCCATCGCTGTAGTTGAATCCCAATAATGGAATGGGAAGCGATGAGTGGGTTGTCGGTGCGAAGGCGACATGGAGGAGATCGTAAGTTGGGTAGGAGGAGGGGGAGAGGAAAGAATATAGTCACACGTGGATCCCAATGTCAAATATACGGACTATGTAACTATTTCAATATCTGTTAACTTCCAGCTAGACTGTGCTAAGATGAACAGCTTTCTATCAGGAGTCAGCAAATGGTCTTTGTCTAATGGTCCTAAACCAAATCCTTCCAAATGTCAAACTGTTAATTTCAGTTTCCGATGTAAAAGAAGGTTAAATGAAGCTTTTAGTTCCTATGACTATGGGAAAATTGATGATATTGATATAGAAATCAAGTCTGAAGTTAAGTGCCTCGGATTAATTCTTTCTTATCATCTATCCTGGTACTCCCACATCTTAGCGGTTTCTAAAAGGGTATTTTGTCTGACTTTTTACAGTAAGAAGTTAAGGCACTCGGGTATATCTCAACGCCTCTTCTTACAGTTTGTCAATTCGTGCATCTCACCTACTCCTCTCTTCTATTCACCCTCATTATTTCCTGCGTTGCTTAAAAAGGACTATGTCAAACTGTGTAGGACTCTGAAGACTGACATTATGGCGAGTGGTGGCTTCCCTTTGGGCCATATCGTTGACATCATCATTGATAACGATTTGATTTCATGCGACAAATTTGCTATAGGGGTTTTGTCAGACTGGAAATATTCTCTTTATCCGCGGCTTTCACCTTGTGTCTCCTCAGGTATAACAAGAAGTCGTTGCAAAAGAATTTATGCACACACATCAAAGTATGAAAATTCCAAGATACTGTATTTGGTGGCACGTATTTTATGTGATGAAAATAGTGTCAAGAAAGAACCAACTAACCTTCTTTCCACCAGTAAATAAACAATTTTCTCCATCCTTATTCCACCAAGCTTTACTGTCTTTATTCTTCTCATATTTACAATTCTCTTACTTTTTGTTTATTTCCTCAAGTGTAAACATCGCTTAAGCACTGCAATAATAACTGTTATTTTTTGTTTTCCTTTCACTATGCTATATCAAGAGAACAATAGATTTAGTACTCTATAACATGCTAAAATTTCCGTACTGTATCGTTAATACCGTTTGAAACGAACTCACTGTTGTTATCATTGTTAGAGTTATTATTCTCATTTTATACTTTGCACAGTTCTGATATTATTCCTACTGTGAATGTGGACAAATTCCTGTGGTCAATTTTATTTATATTTTGAGTATATTAGATGCAATATTGTGACAAATGCTGAGAATTTCACTCTGTATTATAAGTACTGTTTTTGAAATAAAGCGGATTATTATTAAGGTAGGATATCCACCTGGCAACGTTAGGCGACATAGGATCAGGTTGTAGAAGATCTAATTGTTTCGAAGCGGAAAGTTGGCATCTGTCCATGTTAACTTTAATCTTTAGGTTAAGATACATGATATGGTGTAGACTTTCTGGCTGCGATCCTCGGGTTGATAGCATTAGTTAGTGACTGAAGGTGTTACCACTCACGGATTGTACGGATATAACATGTATTCCTTATGAATGGTTCTTTTCAAACCTTGCCTTGTGAATTTCAGCAGTCGCTGTACTGTTACCAATTCCATTTCTTTTGTTTCAACCTGGAGCGTAGTTCTCATGTTTTCGCTACGTTTCTTGGCATTTACGCAGTTTAAGCTTTTGTGGCAATCTTATTTTCACGCGGAAATCTTCATATTTTCCCCAATTCCATTTCCCATTAATTAGTGACTGAAGGTGTTAATGCTGAAGGATAATACGATGTGTGTTATGCTTAAACGTCGATATGCGTTCTTCCACTAGAAGTTAATCTACATTAGCAGGAACTAATGAAAATAAAAATAAGTACAAGCTTTATTATATTGAATATTGTTTGTCATCTGTTTCACCGTTCAAGTTTGTTTGCTTGAACTTCCAGTTGACAAAATACCCTTCTGTTCAGTGGGTATATGCGTATTGCTTGAAATCACTCCTTTTGTTCTTTTAGTGACATGCAGCTGTCTTTATATCCTCCTGTTTATACTTCTGCACCTCCCAAAATCAAATACAAATCATTCCTAGTTTCTCACACATTCAAGATAAAACATCATAGAGAATGGCAACAAGCCCCGGAATGTACACAAATAAACGACTATGACCCACTTATAATAATAATAATAATATAAACTTCATATAAACGGGTGAGCTTGCAAGAAATGCATGCCACTTTTACAGGCACGATCAGTTATGTTATAAATTACAATCCTGACGTGTCATAAATTAATACTTTTTCAAAAGTTTAAATTGTTCAATTATTGTACAAGCAATCAGAACAGGTTCTTACAAATGTTAAATTGTAAACCGTTTACTACGGCCACCATCAAAGTTGAGCGACAACTCAAACTTCGTTCTGTTTCGCGCTGATAGTTATGATCAACCACTGAACAGCGTATATCTGGGTGAGTGCTATGCCGCCACGTGATTGAACGCTATTTCAGGAAGAGAAGAAAATCCTGCGCAGCTGCAAAATGGTATGAAATGCAATTGTGAATAATACATTATTGGAAGTATATTTACAAGATAAGTACAAAAGGAAGCTATAGAGTACTTGAAATGATAGTACACACTTGCAATTTGTGATGCTAGCCATAATGGTCTTACCGTGGAAAGCTATGACATTTCCGATGAAAATATAGTTATTCTCAAACATGGGTGTTGTTATGTTTTTTCTTCATCAGAGCGACCGGACTTTATGCGAGCAGTCGCTGTACTGGTGCCAATTTCACTTCTTTTGTTTCAACCTGGAGCGTAGTTCTCATGTTTTCGCTACGTTTCTTGGCATTTACGCAGTTTAAGCTTTTGTGGCAATCTTATGTTCACGCGGAAATCTTCATATTTTCCCCATTTTGCTTTCCTTATTTTATTTGTGCCTGATTCTTTCCGCCAGACGGGTATATTCTCTGCATTTATATTATATATTATATAAAAAAGTGTCAGATCACTACTAGAATATTGTCCATTTATTCTCAGCAGCACTCGCGTAAGTGACAAGCTTAAAATAGAAAGTGTCCAACGATACTTCACGTCTAAACTTCTAGGATTTGACTGCGAAAAGGACTGCACATCAAGGTGTATAACTCTAGGTATCGACCCACTCTGGATGAGACGACTCAGCATTAACCTAACATTCTTCTTTAAAGTCTTTCATAAAATATCATTCTCAGACAGCAAGGAGATACAGTTTTCACCGGAAGGCTCTTACAACCTTCGTTACCGAACGTGCACAGTATCTAGGAGAAACTGTAAGACAGCACTCCGTGCAAACTTCTTCATAGCCATGTATTCTAAGATCTGAAACAGTTTACCCCTAGAAATAAGGACCTGTCACTCTATTATAACCTTCAAACGCTTGGTATATAAACTGTTTCATCCCAATGACTATGCCAATCAGACCGCACCCCTTATTTCTAAAACACATCAGCTATTAGAACACTATAACGCCTAGACTCATTACTAAATATTATGACACTAAATAAACTCTAAGACTTCGCAAAAATACATGAAAACACAACTAGAATATAGGAAATGTTTACTATACGGTTATATGTATTTATAAACATTTATATATGCATAAAAACATTAATGTTCTTTTCATGTTCACATACTTTCTCTTTCTGGGATTCTGTTGCTGAGTCTACACTTCTATATACCTCCTGGACGAAGTCGAAAAACCCTACATTTAAACTGAAATGACCATTTAAGTAAATTCACACTCAAATTCCATGAACGATCCGATGCTACCATTTGAAAACGCTGGCCAACATTCTGTACAAGGAGTATTCTTGATCTGAAATGAAGAAGTAACTGGTTTTCAAACAGTTTTCAATGTATTACTCAACTTACGTGTACAGTCTGTCATGCTGACACAAATGGCGCCAATGGATAGTTCTGGAATCGACCTCAGCCCCATTCCATGCAGTAAAACAATCTAACATGACCTTATCTAGTTTTCGTATCCACGACTAAATTTCTTTCCTATTATAAAACTACGATCAGACTGCTGAAAAAATGGAATAAATACATCACTGACCTCAAAATAATACATCAATTAACTTTAACTCAAGGATGCTGTTCACAACAAAGTTATGTAGGAGAATTGACTTCAAGCTTTATTTTTCCCAGATATTTGTATTACATTCATCTGATGTCTGGGTGTTTTGGTAATGCGAAGACAATATTTCTACATCTCTTTATGTGTTACACAGACAGACTATTTGGGAGACTGTTCCGACTGACTCTATTGTCAGAAAGAACAACCGAACTGTACATTCAGCATACATCGAAATATTTGTAATCTATGTAATGACTTATCCATGCCTATACAATTGGTATGTTCCTGCATAAACAGGAATAAATATATATTATTTAGTGTCAACGACTATGGAATTGGGGGAGCGAAGCACTAGTCAAAGGCGCAACTTAGAGGTAATGAGTCATTTTTCCACTATTTCAAACTGAGCAACGGGTTTGTGTTGCCAGCCCTAACGCATACAAATTATGTGGCAAGATGCCTCATGTATATGCAGAGTTCAAAAAAGATTATGAAATCAACAAATCAATAAAACAAAAAATTAACAGACAAAAAACAAAACAAACAACAACTTTAAACTCTGCAAAATCGTATTAAGACAGAAAATGTCATTTCTTCTTAAACTTCGCTTCGCTCCGCTAACCATGTAGATTGTGCCTCCCCCATTTACCTTAACCTCTTTATTTTCTTCCGCACTTCGCTGCTATGAGTGTTTTGCGCAAACCTCTATCTCTCAACCACTGATTTCGTGTGTTGCGTCATCCCACCAACCCTCTAGGGAGAGTAACCCGTAGTGCACCCCGAATGTTTGAACTTTTGTTTTAACGTTTAACCATACGGACTAGTGTCAACCCCGTGGTTGTCACATTCTGTGCTAATGAAAGGGACAGTTGCACTCGCTAAGCCGGTTGCACAGTCTTTCAAACAAAATAAGTTATTATGCCGTTTTTTCAGAATTATCTTGACTTCTTTTTTGTATCCAAATATACTGCTCAAAAGAGTACATTACTGTTTATCAGTCTATTTGATTTGAGCCTTGTCATTAGAACTCACAATATAGGTAGAGTACAGATTTATCGAACACCAGGCAAATTTCACTCAGTAGAGTTGGCATTGTCCAACTTATCTACAGCATTACTGCCATTCTACAGACTAATAATATATATGTGGGGTTGAGAGGTTTTGGAGTCAGCAGCAGCTGAGCATTGTCCTCTTCAAGTACTCTGATGACCGAGGAGATGAATACTGAAAGTTTGTTTGTGTCACGCACATTGACTGGCGGTCTATTCCAAATGACTGAAAACTCACTTAAGTAGAGGTTGTACAGCACGTATTTTTTAAATATTTTAACACTCCATAACTAATCTGTCAATCCACGTAAAAATATATCCACCGCATAACTGGCCTTTGTTGTAACGACAATAAATTTCAACGCTGAAACAAATCACTACAGTTCATTTCACTTACTCTAATATTAACCAAGCCGTTAATACTCTTAAAAGCTCTAGTAGTGCCGGTTTTGACGGTATACCATCGTATCTTTATAAACACGGTGGTTCTGACATTTCTGTTTTATTACTTAAGATTTTTACAATGTCCCTTGAAAGCCAAACCTATCCAGATAAATGGAAAACGACATTTATAGTACCTAAACACAAATCCGGATCAAAAACTGAAGTCAACAACTATAGGCCAATCAATATTACACCCATAGTATCTAGAATCATTGAACGAATAGTTAAAGATGATATCCTCAAACATATGCTCAGCTGCAACATTCTAAGTCCAAACCAACATGGATTCCTAAAATCCAGATCATGCATGACTTGTCACCTTGACTTCTTTAACTATATAACTAGCAGCCGAGACAAACAACAACTAGTACTAGTCATCTACTTCGACATATCCAAAGCCTTTGACCGCGTTGACCATTTACTTCTAATAAATAAGCTAAACTCTTTAGGAATAAGTAACCCATTATTAGGATGGATTGAATCATTCCTTAACAATAGGTCCCAAGTAGTTAGACTGGGTTCTATAAACTCTAAACCTAGTCCAGTCACTTCTGGAGTAGTTCAGGGTAGCGTCTTAGGCCCCCTCCTATTCACTCTATATGTCAACGACATATGCAGCTGTTTCTCACTTGGCAAACCATTCATCTTCGCAGATGATCTTAAAGTAGCTTACACATTCCACTGTGATGACTTAGGGTACTTTCAGAAAGCTGTTCAGGAAGAACTAGATCGAGTAACTGCATGGTCCTCCACATGGAACCTAAAATTCAACCTTAAAAAATGTGGTTGGATCTGTTTCGGTGCACCCTCAATAAACATTAAACTAGTACTTGAATCTCTTGACTTGCCTAAACTCCAAAGTGTTGTTGACCTAGGACTCAGGTACTCTAGTGACTTGACATTTTCCGAACAAGTGGCGACACAGACGCGTAAATCGAGGATGCTCCTAGGATGCATACTCAGGAATTTCCACAACTACGAGGCGAAGATATTATAATATAAAACTTGTGTCAGACCACTACTAGAATATTGTCCATTTATTCTCAGCAGCACTCGCGTAAGTGACAAGCTTAAAATAGAAAGTGTCCAACGATACTTCACGTCTAAACTACTAGGATTTGACTGCGAAAAGGACTACACATCACGGTGTATAACTCTAGGTATCGACCCACTCTGGATGAGACGACTCAGCATTAACCTAACATTCTTCTTTAAAGTCTTTCATAAAATATCATTCTCAGACAGCAAGGAGATACAGTTTTCACCGGAAGGCTCTTACAACCTTCGTTACCGAACGTGCACGGTATCTAGGAAAAACTGTAAAACGGCACTATGTGCAAACTTCTTCATAGTCATGTACTCTAAGATCTGGAACAGTTTACCCCTAGAAATAAGGACCTGTCACTCTATTATAACCTTCAAACGCTTGGTATATAAACTGTTTCATCCCAATGACTATGCCAATCAGACCCCACCACTTATTTCTAAAACGCATGAGCTATTAGAACACTATAACGCCTAGACTCATTACTAAATATTTTGACACTAAATAAACTCTAAGACTTCGCAAAATTACATGAAAAACAACTAGATTATGGGTAGTGTTTACTATACAATGATATACATTTATAAACATTTATATGTACATAAAATAATAATTTTCTTTCCATATTTACATACTTTATCTCCCTGCTGAGCGTAATCTTCTATATACCTCCTGGTTGAGGTCGAACAACCCAACATCTAAACTGAAATGACCATTTATGTAAACTCAAACTCAAATTCCATAAACGATCCGATGCAACCACTTGAAAACGCTGGCTAACATTCTGTACAAGGATTATTCTTGATCTGAAATGAAGAAGTAACTGGTTTTCAAACAGTTTTCAATGTATTACTCAACTTACTTGTACAGTCTGCCATGCTGACGCAAATGGCGCCAATGGATAGTTCTAGAATTGACCCCATTTGATGCAGTAAAACAATCTAACGTTACCTTATCTAATTTTCGTATCAATGATCAAATTTCTTTCCCATTATAAAACTACGATAAGACTGCTGACAAAAATGGAATAAATACATTATTGAATCAAAATAATACATCAATAAACTTTATCTCACGGATGCTGTTCACAACAAAGTTTTATAGGAGAATTGACTTCAAGCTTTATTTTTCCCAGATATTTGTATCACATTCATCTGAAGTCTGGGTTTTTTGTTAATGCGAAGACAATATTTCTATATCTCTTTATGTGCTACACAGACAGACTATTTGGGAGACTGTTCTGACTGACTCTAATGTTAGATTGAACAAACAAACTGTAATTTATATAATAACTTATCCATGCCTGTACAATTGGTATGTTCCTGCATAAACAGGAATAAATATATATACTATACTAGAATTTTATAACTGTAAGAACCTGAAGGGAAATTGTTGAAAAGGATATTCTTCGTTCAGTCTGAATTTTAACCCAAGAGTCCTTAGGCACACGTCAAATAAAATTCATCTTAGTACCTGTCTTAGTTGCAGCACTGTAAGTCCGAACCTACATGGATTCCTAAAATCCAGATGTTGCTTAACATGCCACTTAGACTTCCTTAATTTTGTGACCAGCAGTCGTGACATACGACAACTAGTACTCGTCATCTACTTTGAAATTTCTAAGGCATTTGACCGTGTCGACCACTTACTACTAATACATAATCTGAACTCCTAGGAATACGTGACCCACTGTGAGTATGTGTTAGATATATATTATTATTATCATTCCTTAACAGCAAGTCCCAAATAGTTAAGCCCGGGTCTATAACTTTCAAACCTAGCTCAATCCCCTCTGGTGTAGTACAAGGTAGTGTCATTGGGCCCCTCCTATTTACTCTATATATCAACGACATATGCGCTTGCTTCTCTCATGGGAAACCATTCATCTTTGCAGATGACCTAAAAGTGGCTTACCTATTCTAATGTGATGACCTGGGGAATTTCCAGAATGTTGTGCATAAAGAATAAGATAAGGTGACTACTTGGTCGTCTCTATGGAATCTACAATTCACTCTGAACAAATGTTGATGGATCTGATTTGGCGCACAGTCAATCGACATAAAATTAACGCTTCAATCTGCTAACCTAACGAGGCTCAGAAACGCCGTTGACTTAGGCCTGGGCTACTCTTCTGACTAATATTCTCTGAGCAAGTGGAATCACAGACTCGAAAGTCGAGGATGCCCCTAGGATGAATACTCAGGAGATCTCACGACGATGAGGCCAAAATCATTCTATACTAGAATACTGTCCATTTATTATTAGCGGAACTCGCGTATGTGACAAGCTGAGGATAGAAATTATCCAACGATATTTCACTTCCGAAATACTCGGCTATGACTGTGAGAAAGACTGCATCTCATGGTGCATGATCCTATAACTTGACCCACTTTCAACAAGACGACTTATTATTAACCTAGCATTCTTCTTTAAGGTGCTACACAAAATATCATTCTTAGAAAATAAGGAAATACAATTCGCACAAGAAGGCTCCTACGATATGAGTAACCAAACTTGCACAGTGACAATAAAAGCCTTTAAATCAGCGCTCCGCGAAAACTTCACAGTCATGTATTCTAAAATGTGGAACAGCCTGCCCCTAGAAGTCAGAACTTGCACCTCAATTGTCTGTTTCAAACGATCTCTGTACAGACTGTTTCACTCTTCCGGTTACATTAATAGCCTATTTATTTCTAGAACGAATCAATGATTAGTTTACTGTGGTACCCAAAGAACGCGTAAAAGTTCCCTAATTACTCTATAAGCGATAAATAGGCTATTCGAGTGAATGTATATATATAGACTAAGTAGAAAGAAATACGCATGTTTAGTAGATGGCTATATACAACGAATATAAACAAATGTGTACAAACATTAAGGTCCTAATCGTGTCCACATACGTTTCTTTCATCTCTGGTACTTTGCTGCTCGCCTCTTCTCCTCTATTTGCCTTATAGTGGAAGTTGCACAGATCTACATTTAGACTGAAGCTGATCAAGAATTGGAGTCACTTACTTATGTATCATCCTTCAAGATTTTGGTTAGTGATGATTCAACATCCTTGAAAAATCCCCTGTCGCCGTATTATGATGCTGTATAACATCCTATACAAGCAATGTCCATGATCTAAAATGGTTTACGGACAGCTTTCTACATGTCAATCAACTTGCTCGTACAGAACAACCATGCAGCGACAAACGGCGGTTCGGCTGACCTCAGCGCAGTAAGACAAATCTGTCTGACAGTGACCGATATTAGTCTGCATTCAGTAGAATTTACCTATTGTGTTATCCACAATGAAAGTGCTGACAAAATTATACAAATAAATCACTTATTTTCAATTAATACCCAATTCGAATATAAGTCAAGAACAAGGTACAACGCCGCACACAACTAAGTTATATGGAGAGATTGACTTCAAGCTTTATTTTTTCCCAAGTATTCGTAGTCCATCCAACAAATACTTGGGTTTCTTTGGTAATACGAAGACAATATTTCTATATTTCTCAACCTGCTCCATTGAAATACCAGTAAGCAGATTGTACCCACAAACTAAATCAAAAAGGACAGCAGCCATCTAATTTTACCGTAAATCAAATTTATGTAATGTAAATAATACTTATTCATGTCTGCAAAACTAGTGTGTCATACATAGATAGGAATAAATATGTTATTATTATTGATTTGTAAATATCCATATAGCCACCTGTCTAGTCCATCCGTGAAAGAGTGTGTCATATGGTTTGTGAGATTTCCTTCTAATTCTACACAAAATTATGTGCGACGCACTAGTTTACTATATGCCAAATTCGCCGATCATCCCCTAAATGTGATCATAACTAGTTGTAAGTTTATTATTGTGTATCTATATTCCATTTCCGTTGGTTGCTTCCAAATATGCATATCTACTGGTGTGTGTGTCTGAGTTTTCCTAAGGAGTATAAAAAATTAGTACATTATGTGGTTGAGCGTGAACAACATACATGCGCATGCTGGCTGTCTCAATTTCAGTTACCCTAATATTGCAAGACCACTATCTCAGTCCATATAGTTTTCGTTTGATTCTGGATGTAATTTCAGGTCAATATAACTTCAGGAAAATTTACTTCCTAATCCGCTCGGAAAACAGCGCAGCATCCAACTACGTGATGTGATCCCTTAATGGCTAACAGAATTAACAGCGATACGAAATCAACCCCTATCTGAGTAGATGCAAGGATTTGAAATCCTTCAAGATGGCCGTATCTTTATTTACTTAGAAAGCAACCATAGGAGTGCTACCGATAAAAATCAAATATCGTCATTAATATCGCTAATATTTCTCAATGTATGTCCACGAAAGTGGACTTGTGACGTTTGTAATAATATCACATTGAGATTTAATATTCATGAATGACGTGGTGTGATTAGTCAGATAAAGAAAGTTGCTTACCTGTATAGATAAGCTGTCACATATTTGTGTTGAGTTAACCAAACAGGACCCCCGTTGGAAATTGTTTAGGTAGTAATTCTTTCCGTTTTCATATGGTGATTATGTCTTAGAACCACCTTCATTACCTAGTAACGAAGATCCCCCGACTACATAGAAAACAGTCCACCTGGTCCACAAGTGATGAAAGTAATAAACTATCAGTGTGTGAAATAGAGTGGAGCATTTGAAAATGAGCTCTTCTAAACAAAGGAGAACCGAAAAATGAACACAACTGAGGCTAAAGTCCATTTTACACAAAGTCATCGTTCTTCCAGTATTTGAATACTGCACAATCATCTTCGGTTTTATGCTTGGGTATGATAGGGTTGGTATTGAAAATATTCAGCGAAGCTTTACACGACGCCTATAACACAAACATGAAGGACTGACTTACGCGGATAGGTGCAAAATATATTAACTTCAGCCACTTTGGTTAAGGCACCTGAAACTCAACCTTACATTCCTCTTTCGCCTTTTACACGGCTACATCAAAAGCAGTAATCCAACGGCTTTCAACAATACAGCCATATACACTCTTTGGAATCCTGAAAATACTCTATCCATAACCCGGTACCGGACAAAACTGCGTTCACATTTCTTCAAAATACAGTACAGTGCATTATGAAACGAACTGTACGTAGTTGGTGATATCCCACGGAATTCCAACGCCTCCTTAATGATATCCTGTCAACAAAAGTGCTTCGGTCCACTTATTCATACTTTACCCATATAGTCTGTTCAACTAACTTTGGTCCCACAGACCCCAGTGCAATACCCACAATTTGAGGAAATTCATTTGCACCAGCCACCGTGCTGCATCTAAAACGTGATGAAACTAACCCAATTTCTCCCACATGCCTTGACCTTAGGTTTGGTTATTCAGCTTATTAGACATCCCATCAACATTTCAACAAACCCGTTTATAAATTCATTCATAATTATCCTGGACATATAATCCCGAAAAAGTTGTAAAAGTTTTACATAATATAAGCAAACTGGTACTTTGTAATGTCTAAAGCACACCATATGAAAGTGGTCATGAAAACCTAGCAATAACAAACTCAGCCAACCAACCATTTTCCCCAAGTTCATTCAACCTAACCTTATCCATAATCGTAACACCATCCACTACACTCTGCTCCGTAGATTATGACTTAATTTGCTCCAGTACTCAAAACTCTTCTACCTTTTACTTTTAAAGACGTTTTAACTACTAACTGCGCAGTAAACTTTTAACTAACTTCACTGTAATCATCAATAAGTTGGATCAGTATAATTATTTCCAAAAACAATTAAATTAGCAACCGTATCTTTTAATATTTCACATATATACTTATATTATTAGTATAATACACTGTACTACTTTTGTGTTGAAGTGACTGTCTTCAGTTAAAAGTTACCCATTTTCATATAATTTTCTAAAATTCGTAATATTAAAGCTATGTAGCATTTTCTTCCATTATATAAGTTGATGAGTCACTTTGAAATGTAAAACGCACACCATATAAAATCGGTCATGAAAACTTAGCTTAACAAGTTCTGCCAACTAGTTGTTTTTCTCAGGATCATTCTACATAATTTTGGCACTAATTGCTCCACTACTCATTTCACTCTGCCAAATAGAATGCAACTTAGTTGCTGTAATACTAGCTATTACTATACTTCATAATTCTTAAGGGAAACTTAATTTCCTAGTCTTTTGTAGTAACCTGCTTGTTCATATGCATGATGCCAATACTGCTAAGAATGTCCTCAGGTGTTGTTGTGCCCTGTGACCTAATGGGAAGCACTTGTCATGAGAGCTGTTAATGTGCAGAATACTGTATGATCGGGATGGGATCAGAGTAACGCAATATTGCAACTGCAGTCATTTTAAAGGTCTCAGAGCTTAATATCAAAAAAGGAGTGTTGTTGGCGCATGCTGATCAGCAGATTTGGTAGTGGTCACAAATGTGAATTGCTCCTATCCGCAGGACAGCAACATGCATTTTTTGACAGCTCCAGAATTAAACGTGAGTTTAGATCCTCAATATGAAAAGACAATTAACTTCGAAAATATTTAAAAATACTAAGGCAACAGTGACTGCACAGACCTGAATTAGAAAAACAGTGCTTTTGCTCTTAACATCTACAAGCCTGCTCAGCTTCTTGTCAAGATGCTACCCCATGGGCCTTACAGAAATTCGTGAGACATCTTACAGGTCAGCATATACAACAGGTGCTAGTCCTTCAAGCCAATTCTCTCGGAAATGTCACTCATGTACTTGACGATAATCCACTTTTCTAATTACTGTTACGCTCAATTTATCTAAACTCCCAAGGCTTTTAATGAAGCTGAAATTTACCCCTTTCAATCATACTCTTTACCCAGACATCAGATGAATGTAATACAAATATCTGGGAAAAATAAAGCTTGAAGTCAATTCTCCTACATAACTTTGTTGTGAACAGCATCCTTGAGTTAAAGTTAATTGATGTATTATTTTGAGGTCAGTGATGTATTTATTCCATTTTTTCAGCAGTCTGATCGTAGTTTTATAATAGGAAAGAAATTTAGTCGTGGATACGAAAACTAGATAAGGTCATGTTAGATTGTTTTACTGCATGGAATGGGGCTGAGGTCGATTCCAGAACTATCCATTGGCGCCATTTGTGTCAGCATGACAGACTGTACACGTAAGTTGAGTAATACATTGAAAACTGTTTGAAAACCAGTTACTTCTTCATTTCAGATCAAGAATACTCCTTGTACAGAATGTTGGCCAGCGTTTTCAAATGGTAGCATCGGATCGTTCATGGAATTTGAGTGTGAATTTACTTAAATGGTCATTTCAGTTTAAATGTAGGGTTGTTCGACTTCGTCCAGGAGGTATATAGAAGTGTAGACTCAGCAACAGAATCCCAGAAAGAGAAAGTATGTGAACATGAAAAGAACATTAATGTTTTTATGCATATATAAATGTTTATAAATACATATAACCGTATAGTAAACATTTCCTATATTCTAGTTGTGTTTTCATGTATTTTTGCGAAGTCTTAGAGTTTATTTAGTGTCATAATATTTAGTAATGAGTCTAGGCGTTATAGTGTTCTAATAGCTGATGTGTTTTAGAAATAAGGGGTGCGGTCTGATTGGCATAGTCATTGGGATGAAACAGTTTATATACCAAGCGTTTGAAGGTTATAATAGAGTGACAGGTCCTTATTTCTAGGGGTAAACTGTTTCAGATCTTAGAATACATGGCTATGAAGAAGTTTGCACGGAGTGCTGTCTTACAGTTTCTCCTAGATACTGTGCACGTTCGGTAACGAAGGTTGTAAGAGCCTTCCGGTGAAAACTGTATCTCCTTGCTGTCTGAGAATGATATTTTATGAAAGACTTTAAAGAAGAATGTTAGGTTAATGCTGAGTCGTCTCATCCAGAGTGGGTCGATACCTAGAGTTATACACCTTGATGTGCAGTCCTTTTCGCAGTCAAATCCTAGAAGTTTAGACGTGAAGTATCGTTGGACACTTTCTATTTTAAGCTTGTCACTTACGCGAGTGCTGCTGAGAATAAATGGACAATATTCTAGTAGTGATCTGACACTTTTTTATATAATATATAATATAAATGCAGAGAATATACCCGTCTGGCGGAAAGAATCAGGCACAAATAAAATAAGGAAAGCAAAATGGGGAAAATATGAAGATTTCCGCGTGAACATAAGATTGCCACAAAAGCTTAAACTGCGTAAATGCCAAGAAACGTAGCGAAAACATGAGAACTACGCTCCAGGTTGAAACAAAAGAAGTGAAATTGGCACCAGTACAGCGACTGCTCGCATAAAGTCCGGTCGCTCTGATGAAGAAAAAACATAACAACACCCATGTTTGAGAATAACTATATTTTCATCGGAAATGTCATAGCTTTCCACGGTAAGACCATTATGGCTAGCATCACAAATTGCAAGTGTGTACTATCATTTCAAGTACTCTATAGCTTCCTTTTGTACTTATCTTGTAAATATACTTCCAATAATGTATTATTCACAATTGCATTTCATACCATTTTGCAGCTGCGCAGGATTTTCTTCTCTTCCTGAAATAGCGTTCAATCACGTGGCGGCATAGCACTCACCCAGATATACGCTGTTCAGTGGTTGATCATAACTATCAGCGCGAAACAGAACGAAGTTTGAGTTGTCGCTCAACTTTGATGGTGGCCGTAGTAAACGGTTTACAATTTAACATTTGTAAGAACCTGTTCTGATTGCTTGTACAATAATTGAACAATTTAAACTTTTGAAAAAGTATTAATTTATGACACGTCAGGATTGTAATTTATAACATAACTGATCGTGCCTGTAAAAGTGGCATGCATTTCTTGCAAGCTCACCCGTTTATATGAAGTTTATATTATTATTATTATTATAAGTGGGTCATAGTCGTTTATTTGTGTACATTCCGGGGCTTGTTGCCATTCTCTATGATGTTTTATCTTGAATGTGTGAGAAACTAGGAATGATTTGTATTTGATTTTGGGAGGTGCAGAAGTATAAACAGGAGGATATAAAGACAGCTGCATGTCACTAAAAGAACAAAAGGAGTGATTTCAAGCAATACGCATATACCCACTGAACAGAAGGGTATTTTGTCAACTGGAAGTTCAAGCAAACAAACTTGAACGGTGAAACAGATGACAAACAATATTCAATATAATAAAGCTTGTACTTATTTTTATTTTCATTAGTTCCTGCTAATGTAGATTAACTTCTAGTGGAAGAACGCATATCGACGTTTAAGCATAACACACATCGTATTATCCTTCAGCATTAACACCTTCAGTCACTAATTAATGGGAAATGGAATTGGGGAAAATATGAAGATTTCCGCGTGAAAATAAGATTGCCACAAAAGCTTAAACTGCGTAAATGCCAAGAAACGTAGCGAAAACATGAGAACTACGCTCCAGGTTGAAACAAAAGAAATGGAATTGGTAACAGTACAGCGACTGCTGAAATTCACAAGGCAAGGTTTGAAAAGAACCATTCATAAGGAATACATGTTATATCCGTACAATCCGTGAGTGGTAACACCTTCAGTCACTAACTAATGCTATCAACCCGAGGATCGCAGCCAGAAAGTCTACACCATATCATGTATCTTAACCTAAAGATTAAAGTTAACATGGACAGATGCCAACTTTCCGCTTCGAAACAATTAGATCTTCTACAACCTGATCCTATGTCGCCTAACGTTGCCAGGTGGATATCCTACCTTAATAATAATCCGCTTTATTTCAAAAACAGTACTTATAATACAGAGTGAAATTCTCAGCATTTGTCACAATATTGCATCTAATATACTCAAAATATAAATAAAATTGACCACAGGAATTTGTCCACATTCACAGTAGGAATAATATCAGAACTGTGCAAAGTATAAAATGAGAATAATAACTCTAACAATGATAACAACAGTGAGTTCGTTTCAAACGGTATTAACGATACAGTACGGAAATTTTAGCATGTTATAGAGTACTAAATCTATTGTTCTCTTGATATAGCATAGTGAAAGGAAAACAAAAAATAACAGTTATTATTGCAGTGCTTAAGCGATGTTTACACTTGAGGAAATAAACAAAAAGTAAGAGAATTGTAAATATGAGAAGAATAAAGACAGTAAAGCTTGGTGGAATAAGGATGGAGAAAATTGTTTATTTACTGGTGGAAAGAAGGTTAGTTGGTTCTTTCTTGACACTATTTTCATCACATAAAATACGTGCCGCCAAATACAGTATCTTGGAATTTTCATACTTTGATGTGTGTGCATAAATTCTTTTGCAATGACTTCTTGTTATACCTGAGGAGACACAAGGTGAAAGCCGCGGATAAAGCGAATATTTACAGTCTGACAAAATCCCTATAGCAAATTTGTCGCATGAAATCAAATCGTTATCAATGATGATGTCAACGATATGGCCCAAAGGGAAGCCACCACTCGCCATAACGTCAGTCTTCAGAGTCCTACACAGTTTGACATAGTCCTTTTTAAGCAACGCAGGAAATAATGAGGGTGAATAGAAGAGAGGAGTAGGTGAGATGCACGAATTGACAAACTGTAAGAAGAGGCGTTGAGATATACCCGAGTGCCTTAACTTCTTACTGTAAAAAGCCAGACAAAATACTCTTTTAGAAACCGCTAAGATGTAGGAGTACCAGGATAGATGATAAGAAAGAATTAATCCGAGGTACTTAACTTCAGACTTGATTTCTATATCAATATCATCAATTTTCCCATAGTCATAGGAACTAAAAGCTTCATTTAACCTTCTTTTACATCGGAAACTGAAGTTAACAGTTTGACATTTGGAAGGATTTAGTTTAGGACCATTAGACAAAGACCATTTGCTGACTCCTGATAGAAAGCTGTTCATCTTAGCACAGTCTAGCTGGAAGTTAACAGATATTGAAATAGTTACATAGTCCGTATATTTGACATTGGGATCCACGTGTGACTATATTCTTTCCTCTCCCCCTCCTCCTACCCAACTTACGATCTCCTCCATGTCGCCTTCGCACCGACAACCCACTCATCGCTTCCCATTCCATTATTGGGATTCAACTACAGCGATGGCCTGCAATGCACGCGATGTATGCCTGATCAATCCATCTCCATTTTCTCCTACATACTTGTTGAGCAATCGGCTCTCACCTGTTGGTTCGTTCCCAGCCAGAGTTTCTTGTTGCTAGTTGTTTCTGGCCGGCTGACCGGCCGGGCGATTCGGTCTTCAGTATGGAACCAGCCAGCCGGCCAGCGAAGTGAGCAGCTGTTGATAAAAGTCTTCAGTGGTTTCTTGGAAATCGTTTTCGTGAAACCGCAGTGCAAGTTTTTGACCTGTATAGAAGAGCTGACAGGCTGACTTGACATTTGTGCCGAACAGAATCCGAATTTTGTTGTTTATGCTGTCTGAGTGAGTGCAGAAGATTTCTAAACTGGTTTCAGGTTGATGAATGTGTATCTTGCCTTTCTGATTCTGGCTATCTGACTTTGACATCTTCATCCGATCTGCTGGCCTGTGGTTGGAACCGTGCTTCCTAGCCAGACAAGTGACGGCAGGAAGCAACCTCTGACAAATCCCTCGCGTTGATGGTGATTAGTGCTGGTTGTTGTTGCTGTTGGTCGGTTATCTTCATCGCCTGCGTCTTCTTTGTGTTTACCTGGAGTCCTGTCTTCATCGCCTGCTTCTTCAGCCAGTTGGTTGTTTCTCGCCTGCCTTCAAGTCTTCGAGTTTGTGCGACATTAGGCATATATCATCTGCGAAATCCAGATCTTCTAAAGTCTTCTTATCGGTCGTCCAGCGTATTCCTAACTCCTCACTCCCCACAGTCCGTCGCATAATCCAATCCACCACAATTAAGAATATCATCGGTGATTACAGGCAGCCTCATCTTACTTCAGTATGCACATCGGACGTCTCGCTGAGTTTTCCGTTGTGGATCACCCGACACGTGGCATTGTCATATAGCTGTTGAATGAGGCTGATAAGGACTTGAGGTACTCCATAGTGTTGAAGTAGTTTCCAAATTACTTCTAGGTCAACGTTGCCTGTCGACGGCCAGTACGACGTCGATGAAGTTGAGTTAGAGGTTCGACTGCCATTCTATGCTTTGTTCGACGATGATGCGTGGAGTTGCAATCTGATCAGCACATGATTCGTCTTTCCTGAATCCAGCTTGTTCCGGCTTGGCGGAGTTCTGCGTCCAATGCGTCTTTTATTCGCTCCGGGATGACGTGACTTTACATTTCACTTGGCGTGGACAAGAGCATTATTCCACTCCAGCTCTTGGAGGGGCTTAATTCACCCTTCTTTGGCAGTTTGATGAGGTAGTCGTTCTTCCAATCAGTAGGGACCTTTCCTTCTTTCCAAACCTTTTGCAAAAATGGCGTGAGCACATCCGCTGCAGTCTCTGGGTCCGTTTTCAGTGCTTTCTTTGTGGTGGTGGGGATTCCGTCTGGTCCTTCTGCATTCCCGGCCTTCAGTAACTTGATTGCATCCAAGATTTCTACTTTTGTGTTAGGATTATTGTTCACTGGCCGGCGGTTATATGCGTGCTCTTTGTGGTGGTGTATTTCTGGGCGAGTTGCAAGTGATGGTCGATTCAAAATTCCCCTGAAGTTTGGAATATATTAGGGCTTTTAGTGGATGTTCAAGATTAACTATGTGCAACTTGTCCTTAGTTATACAGATAGGTCTAGATTTAACAAATGTTCCAGTAGATGACTTAGTTATGGGTACAATTTCAAAGTCCTTCCAAATGGCTGGCACGACATTTCTGGAAAAAGATTCATTAAGCAAGTCAGTGAGAGGATAACATAGGATATGGGCACATATTTGAGAATAACGGTAGGCACACCACCTGGTCCTAGTCTACGAGAGGTGTCCAGAGACCAGAGACATTTTGTGCGTGATTTATTTTGAAACCAGTGAATCATCTGTGACACTAGAGAGCATGATATTTTTGGGAGAATGTATGAAAACTTGAGTAGCGTACACACGTCAAACGAATATGGAATACTATTTATCTGCCTACCACAAGCAATGTCTTTAAAATGTTTCGATATATTTAGAGCGTTTCTACAGGATATGAACTTCCGGTTAGATTTTGAATTGAACCTCTGCATTTCAGACCTGATTAAGATGTTAATTCTTTTCACACCCTTGTTGTTCTTCTTTTCATGTAACTTTTCTTTTTCCTTGCGAAGCTTTTAATCTGAGTGTAGGAGAAATTGTCGAATCTGATGAATAGTGTTTCTCTGCAACAACAGATGTCCACAAAACGTTTGCGACTAAATGTAGCGTTTGATGTATCGTGATCAAAAGAGTCTCCATCAAAACAAGTCCCACCTTGAGTCCTTGAGTATGCTTCTAAGATTCGGAAGGCTCATGGCGTACTGATGATGATTCCGATTTCTGTGCTACAGTACATCCACTTTCTCACGTTCTAATATATGCTAACTCTCTACATAGTGAACGACGAACAGTGTTGTATTAAGAAGCATCAGTGAAAACTTTGAAAGATATATCGTCAACGATTTCAGATTTCAAAAAGCGTGAGGCGAACGAGAGTGTGCATAATCGCGTAGAATATATGTATAACAAACGAAAATCAATGTTCAACAATACAATGGAAAATATTCAACAAGCACAAGTAGAATTAGTTTCTGTGAGCATATAACATGCGTACATGAATTAGTCTTATCAGCGTTCAGTAGCTGTCGGACGGAATGTACACGAGACTCGAATTAAATTACCTCATGCCGAATACATGGTTGTGATGTGGAGACTTAAATTCGGATTCTAAATAAGTTCATGCGTTAAATTTTGACTCGAAATTCGAGAAATAGAAAAAAGGATAATATTCAACGGTCAAATAAGCGAATTTAGATGGTAGAACTAGCGCTATTTATAATATTAGGGAGTAATACTAAGAATGATGCTTCAAAAACCAGGACACGGAACGAAATAATAAGGAAACGAGGAGCACAAGGAAAAGTACTGCAAACTTGGAACACGCGGGCTTACCGTGTTTTGACATTGTTAAAATGTAATCCCTGTTTGCGTGTCAATGTCCAGGTCTAACTATCCTGAACTTAACGCTGTTCTTAGAAGACTTTCAGAAACTATTGTCAACAACCAACGCGAAAAACCAGAACACAAATTGGTGATTCAAGAATCCTATATTCTTGCTCCAATACAGAACCAACCACAAGGTTATTGTACACAAAGTCTAAGGATAAATGTTATAACAATTAATCACAATAATACTTCTGATAGTTTTTCTCTGTCTTCTAACAAACAGCGAACAATAGAACGATGACTGCAGTATCGATGACTCCCGCCAAAATATGGGGTTGGGTTTGAGCAAACAACCATGAATTGATCGTTCGTTCTTCAACTACTTTGACACTGCGTTTAAACCAAGAATGTTTAGCAGGCAAAGAAAAGAACGCAAAAGCTTATAAGGATCTCATTAACTTGGTATTGTTGGATCATCTGAGTTCAGACCAAAATACCCAATTTCTTGTCCTTATCCATTAAATTTTCAGGGATTATATCCTGTCCAGTGTGTGTGAATCTCTCTCCTTTTGCTTTCTGACGGTTTATCATATATTGCTTTTCATATTATTGCTGTGCAGTACATCAGACGGATATTCATGGCTTGCGAAATGAACCTAGACTAGCCACTTCAAATTGTATCTACCAATTCAACTGCATTTGTGGAGCGAGTTATGCTGGCCGCTGCTCTAGGAACTTGATTTTTCGTGCTCGAGAACATCTCCCACTATGGCTAAGTAAAGGTGTAGTGAAAAGCATTAACAGTTCGATATTGGACCACCTGGTGCAAACCGGCCACAAAGCCAGTGTAAAAGAATCCTTCTCTATAATCTACCTGCCTAATAAATTGCCAAAATCATCAAAGAACCTCATGCTTCCAACAGCAGAGGCTATTACGATTCGCCTCAAACAACCAGTGCTCTGTGTTCAAAAAAGCAAGTCCAGCCACTACTACTGCCCTGGCCTTCAGTAGAGACTATAAATTCATGAAGCTGTAATATATATATATATATATATATATTATCTTTCCTAATTCTTCTAACATTCAGCTTGTTTTATGTTGATAATAATAATAATAATTTTTATTTCTTGAACAGAAACCAGCCATTTTTACAGGCATGAACAAATGTACACTAATTAGAACTTATAGAATATATATGATTTGTTAATCTAGAAATAGATTGAATACTGGTAAATTTGAGAGAAATATTTAAAAAGAAATGTACAAATAAGGCAATAGGTAATTTTCGAGATATGCTTTCAACTGAATAATTCATGAGAAATAGCATCAAATCAAAACTGTAATTGAAAAAAAAATACGGTATGTCAATTTCACGCGGGAATTATAAACGATTACGTTAATTGTGGAAGGTAAGTAGCATTTTTGTACAGGTGCTGGCGTGAAATATAAGAGATGCGGAATGAACAGTAATTGTAAGTAAATGATTCATAGAGTGTTTGAAAGTCCATAGAACTTCAAATTCACCGGTAAGTACACCATAATTGTGACATTTCCAGTTGTATATGAGACCAACTTTGAACTTGTCGGCAGATTTCATGATAGAGGTGGTTCCGTTATTCACCAGGTGGGCTAGCAATATTCCGAGGATAGCGGCACTGTTTCAGTACCTTCGTTTAAGGCAGTACCTTTGAAAAGAGAAGAAGACACAAGGAAGGGTCAAAATACTGTGAAGACCAAGCCGTTGTGCACTCAGCGTCCACATAATAAAGGATGACCTGATGATAATCTTGAAAATAACGAAAAACCTGATACACAGAAACATACATACTACTGCAAAGTCACCAATGCATTCCATGGGAGTCATAGATGGTGTCTTCAAAGGTGAAGCTTTGTGTATAGTGGAGATATTACTTGTAATATTATCCGTGGGCTGAAAACCGTAGCGTTTTCACTTCTAGGTATGGTCACTTCTCCTTATGCAGTTCTACAAAATGCTCTTCCACGGGTAATTACAAGATATACCCGTCGCCCAGCGTGTTAAATCGGTCCAGCAGTATTAACAGTAGGGTGGAGCAATAAGAAGCAAGTTTATTCTATCATTTGTGTCGTGCTTCGTTTTACTGACTAGAAGGAGATGCCGAAGCAGAGGGCTGTCATGCACATATAGGCCTATGGTTAGATTGACTAGGATTGACACCTAATATTTCTACTGACACGATATTCCTGTCAGGTAAATACCATTAGATTTCTATCGATAGAATTTGGTAATAATAAAACGAAAAGATAACAGAGACAAGCACTTAAGTCCATCTTCAAAATCCACGCAAACATGGCCTCGCGTCATGAACAACACAGGTATCATGGAGACTGTGAGTGACAAGTACACGAAAGTGTAAATGTAAAAAGCTACGCAAAAAGCTATCTCGACTAACAAACTGAGGAAGCCAGTCAATTTCACCATAAGTTAAATCGAGGAAACCGCTTGGCTAGGCCTCTTGAACGACTTTGGGTGTACTTCCGGTTGGCTTAAGCTAGAATTAGCACTCAGGATTGTCATATAGTCATCAGTCTTGCTAGATCTGAGCTTTGGCCGCACCACCTGCTGGCTCTCAAGCCTGACACAACTAATCTGGCGTCGAAGCGGCTATTAACGCCGCCCCAAATAGAGAAGGGGCTCTCACTGACCATGCACATGATCCTGGGTTTGATCTCCGGCCGACGCACACCTGATATCAATTATCGGCCTGCGAAATTGGGCTGCCGATATCACACGCTGAAAATTCCATACTTATACCGAAAATGAGGTGTGGAATCAAGCTATGATGAAAAAAACCTTATGGCTGTTCAAGGATTTATTTATTAACTATGGTATTCAGACAGCATACAGAAATGCAGTCACACCACAATTCACAGCCACTATCCTTTCCTCAAAAACCGACATGCCAGGATTGAACTGAGTGAACGATCTTCTTCTATCCCCTACAACAAACCTGAGTGAACAGACACAAGACTAACACAGGTAATTATCACTCTATCTCCTCTTGTTATTTTGATATTCTAACAAACTCCAGCAAGCTTCATTTCCCCTCAGTGAAGGCAGCTACTGTATTTTCCTGTTACTTCTGGGTCTGATTAAAAACGTTTCCGGCCGAGGAATCGACTATATTCGTGGCAATGCTTTAGTTCTGGCAGCAGTTCCACACTTTCTTCTGGGTTTTTTGTAGCTCTCAGTGGTGCTATAGTTATATAGAGCGCCTAGGTGAGATGAATGCTTAGAACTTCACCAAGGATTAAAGACCATCCAAAAACAAAAAATCGTTAATGCACGCCAACCTATAACTATACGCGTAGACGGTCAGGTACGTTGACGCTGAGCTTTTTATAAGTTTGTACATAACAAATGTAATACCACACCAAAAGTGCATGATATCACTGCTCTCCGCTTATCAAAAAGGGCGCTGATCCTTTGGAAAGAGTGCAAAGGCAGGCGACAAATGGTTGATGAACAGCTTCAGAGGCTAGGTCTTTTCACATCTAGCTTCCACCAGTTTAGGGGTGGCTTATTTAACGCAAATAAAACTGAAAATTACCAGAATTACCCAAATAAAGGTATTTAACAATCAAGTACGTGTGAGCTTCATCGTGGTAATCCACGAAACATAGCAAACCGGGGATCAAAGACACGAGTGTGCTCCTATTTCTTTCCTTGACATCCCAGGAAATCTTTCTCAGAGGATACGGCTGCTGAACTGTCCGATGAATCCTTAGGCGAATGCTTGATAATCATGCGGCTTAGCAAGGATGGCGTCACACACACCATTATTGGATACGCTCCTAAGTTATCCCTTTTACTACTGCTCAGTCTCCTTTATCTTACTGTCCTGACTATTCTGTCTACTTACTCATTTACGTCATTAAACATATGCACAATTATTTAAATTTCATTATCTATCTGTTTTTATGTTTCCCACTATTGGGCCTATGTAATTCTCACTAAATATATCCATTATTATCTTCCTTCTCTAACACACCAGACGATTAACCTGTGAAAATATCAACCTTACTAACAGTGACGAAACAGTTTTCACACACCGCATACTATCAACCACACATAACCAATTGCAGCACCAAATTTAGGAACTCAGAGCAACGAGAGAGGAGTGGTGGGATGAAATACGCAGAACTGAACGGAAGACCAGCAATCTTCACCTCATAATCAAGAAAAGAACACAAAAACACAAATCCCTATAGCAAATTTGTCACATGAAATCAAATCGTTATCAATGATGATGTCAACGATATGGCCCAAAGGGAAGCCACCACTCGCCATAACGTCAGTCTTCAGAGTCCTACACAGTTTGACATAGTCCTTTTTAAGCAACGCAGGAAATAATGAGGGTGAATAGAAGAGAGGAGTAGGTGAGATGCACGAATTGACAAACTGTAAGAAGAGGCGTTGAGATATACCCGAGTGCCTTAACTTCTTACTGTAAAAAGCCAGACAAAATACTCTTTTAGAAACCGCTAAGATGTAGGAGTACCAGGATAGATGATAAGAAAGAATTAATCCGAGGTACTTAACTTCAGACTTGATTTCTATATCAATATCATCAATTTTCCCATAGTCATAGGAACTAAAAGCTTCATTTAACCTTCTTTTACATCGGAAACTGAAGTTAACAGTTTGACATTTGGAAGGATTTAGTTTAGGACCATTAGACAAAGACCATTTGCTGACTCCTGATAGAAAGCTGTTCATCTTAGCACAGTCTAGCTGGAAGTTAACAGACATTGAAATAGCTACATAGTCCGTTTACTTGACAAGGTTCATTTCATCATCAGAGTGAGGCAAGTCATGCAAGAAGGAAGAAAACAGAAAAGGAGGAAGAACAGCGCGTTGAGGGACGCCAGCCTCAGTAGGCAATGAATTGGATGACTTCCCTGGACATACAGTGTACTGCTCTCTTCCTGAGAAATGAGAGTGCAGCAAGTTGACAACCTAACAGTCAGTTTGAGTTTCAGCAAGCTTGTTTAACAAAATATCTCTTGGTATTGAGTCGAAAGCAGATGTGTAATCTAGGAAGGCGCAGCAAACAGATTTAGCCCCCTTGTCCAAACTGCAGATGATGTTATGATGTAAGACTGCAGCTGCATCTAGAGTACTTCTACTGTGTCTGTAGGCAAATTGTTTGGAATAGATAAGGGTTTTAAGTGGAGGTTCAAGATTAAGTAAGAGCAACTTTTCCATAGTTATACAAATAGGTCTAGATTTAACAAATGTTCCAGTAGATGACTTAGTTATGGGTACAATTTCAAAGTCCTTCCAAATGGCTGGCACGACATTTCTGGAAAAAGATTCATTAAGCAAGTCAGTGAGAGGATAACATAGGATATGGGCACATATTTGAGAATAACGGTAGGCAAACCACCTTGTCCTAGGAGACGAGAAGGGTTCAGAGACTAGAGAAATTTTAGTGGGTCATTTGTACTGACACCAGGAAAGCAGCTTTCATTAACACTTGTGACACTAGAAAGCATGTCATTTTTGGGAGTATAAATTAAGAACTTGTTTAGGGTACACATCTTGGTTTAGCAAAGGTCCGAATAAAGCTATATGCAGCTCAACGCTAGCTCAAATCATCGATGCTGATTGGACATCAAATCGACTCTAACGCATTCTAATAGATATTCATACTTTAATTCATCTCATCCGTTAACTGTTAAGGCAGGCTTAGTTAAGTGTTTAACAAACCGAACAATGGCACTAAGTAGCACAAAAAAGACCTAAATGATGAGATAAAACAGATAGAAGAGGCGTTGGTGTTAAATAACCATCCTTTGAAATTCATTAGGAAGATTGAAAAAGGCCAAAAGAATTGTGAAACTAGTAATAATAACATAAATAAGAGAGAATATAAGTCATCTACAGTATTACCATATAAAGAGGGGACATCTGAGACCCTACGTAGGATTCTAAATAAAGCAGGAATTAGGGTAGCATTTAAACCTACAAACTCACTCAGGGACAAGCTCGGTAGGTTAAAGGACCCAGTTGACCCAATTAGACAAAATAATATAATTTACAAAATACCCTGCAATGACTGTGAGTAACGTCAACTACATAGGTCAAACTAGTAGGTCAGGGGTAGTCAGATTGTCAGAACATAAGAATTTAGCTAAGGTAAGAATGGTTGACCCAGAGAAGATAAGTAATTTAGAAAAAAGCTCAGCAATTGCAGTGCATGCATTAGCACACAACCACACAATAGGGTGGGAGAGGGTTAAAATTCCAAAAAGTAATCTAGGTAGGTGGAGAGAGAGGTTGATTCCTGAATCCTTGTTCATCGAATCTACACCCAACACATGCAATAGGAATGATTCATCACTCATACCCGAAATATGGAAAATATTACTACCAATCAAATCAAGTGAAAAACAATGGAACTATATAAATGAAATTAGGAAGTCGTGTAATTACCTTTATTTGATTATGAGCAATAAATTGTGCTCGAAATGTCATCAATAAACATTACTGTATAACACTGTGAGACTTTATCAAAACAAAATTTACCCATAATGGAATGACTCTAACAAAGCTTTCAAATCACGGAATATACACTTTTAAAGTTATTTGTCGTATATCACGTAACCTCCCGCATGGTCCACTGGTACAACTTTTACATACATTAGAGGCAATCGGAATTCATCTGAACAAGCCGAATCTATGAGTTCAAAAGAAATTTGTACATCCCCTTTCTTTGCCATGGTCAACTACATAATATGAATTAAGTTTTTAAAACGATTTTTTTGTAAGCACCTTTTGACTTTGTTAATTCTTACAACTTTACCTAATTTCCATTGGCTTGTTTGTATTTTACGTAACTCTTACGAGTCATCCTATTCTTCTTAGTCATCATTGCTATTCTACAAATTTGTTGGTTACGTAATAACTTGTTGCTAACACCTAAGCATCAACTTATCTTGAATTTCGTTATTAATTTTCACCATCTACTAGTTGATTGTTTTGATGACCTTTAACCTCTGAATTTTACCCTCCTATATCTAAAACTTATTAACTAAAATAACCACTCGATTGATAAAAAATTTTGATTTAAAAAAACTATATATTAGTGTAGAGCGAGCCGATGATGAGAAACTAATTGAAAAGGAATATGTTTCTTCACTCAATCTGTTGTTTCTTTTAAATGCATAAATGGGGATTTGGAAATTACACATCAAACGAACAAGGAATACTGTTGATCTGCCTACCACCAATAATGTCTTTGAAATATTTCGATATATTAGGAGCGTTTCTACAGGATACGAACTTCTGGTAATAAATTGAATTCAATCTGTACATTTCAGACTTGATTAGGAGATTAATTCTTTTCACACCACGGTTATCCTTCATTTCATATAACTTTCCCTTTTCCCTACGAAGCTTTTCAAGTTGAGGGGAGGAGAAATGGCCAAATCTGATGAAAAGTGTTTCCTGGGACAAAAGTTGTCAGGACAGAATTTGAGATAACATGTAATATTTGAGATAGTGTCATCAAGGGAGTCTTCATTAAACGAATCCCACGTTATGCCTTTGAGCATGCTCCTAAGATACTGAACATTCTCCTTTAGAGAAACACCTGTACACAATTTTCTTGGACAGGTATGAGAAGTCTCTCTTGTGTAACTTTCCATAGATTTTGAGTAAAACCCGTGCAATACAATGATTGGAGTTAAACAGTGGGGCTCTTTTACGAGCTTCATATACGCCAGAGTCATTTTTAAATACCAGATCAAGCGAAGTATCTAGTTGGGTGGGAAAGTTCACAACATTTTCATGACCTAGCACCGTAAGAAAACTGCAGTCAGAAGAATTAAAATCGCCAGTCACTGTGGAGGAAAACAGTGAATTCATCAGCACACATAGTTCTGAGGGACTACAACACGGTGTGACATAAATGTTCGTGATGCAAATAAAGTTGTAATTATACAGGTGTTTATGTCGACATTTAACAGTTATACATTCAACATAATGATTTGAGAATTTAAAGCAGAAGATTTTGGCAACAGATCACAGATGTCATTCTCCTTGAACTGCCTCGGTCCTTTCTGTACATAGTGAAACCACTTTGAGAGATGAAATTGTCATTATTTGAATCGTGAAACCATGTTTCTCGAGTTATTACACCTGTATTATGATAAATATCTGAACATAATAGAGCGTCCAAGTAATCAACCTTGTTCGATAATGACCTGGAATTTGCGCTCATAATCACAGGAACAGTCATCTGATACATCAGAGTACGCCTTAAACCTTGTTGCAACCCACCATGATGCATTTTCCTAAATTTATTAGAATCATCCGGTTTAAAACAATTTAAATAATCTCGAGAGTAAGAATTACGATCTGGACAAATAATTGAATAGTTAAAACAAAATAAATTCGAGTAATCAGATGCAGAGAAGGCGTAAGACGGTTGATGTCAAACGAGCCTTTTGTATCCATGCTGAGATTTCGTCAGCGATCAACCCGTTGTGGTTGGTGCAACTCCCTGAATAAGTGAAGTGGTCAACACGCTCACTAACTTCACTCCCTGCCTTCAAGCTAAGATTCAATGTAGTGCAGTCCTGTAGCATCATCTTACATTTGACGGTGGGAGCGAATCGCATGGCGAACATTCGAAGATTACTCACTGCTCAAGGTGTTCAGAAGACTGCTGTATTTTGTCAGCATCTTCACCTAGGAGTAGGATTATATCGTCCTCATATTCTGAGTCCACGGGATTATTCCCTGGTAACAAGTCAATTCCTGAGTTGCTGAAGTCACTTAGGATTAAGTCCATTGGTACATCTATGATGAAATTAAACAGAAATGAAGGCAGTTTAAACAGGATGAGAAGGTGGTTTCTAACAAATACAGGTGTGAAATAAATGAGCATGGAAACAATTCGAAATCATAATTTTCATAACTAGTAATGAAGAAAACACGAGGGGAATGAAAAACAAGAACGTTCCCTTAGTTTTCGTTTATGCATTCCCTTCATTTTCACTTATGAAAATTATTATTTTAATTTGTTTCCATGTTCATCTCTTCTACACTTGTATTCGTTTAAATCTATTTTCCAATCCAGCGTAATTTGGCAATTTGTATTCACACCTTCGAACTGTCATATCAAGTCGGAAATTATTATCACCCTTAATCTCCCTCGTCATTACCTGGAATTAAATAATAATTGTATCTATGAAAACTTATGTATATAAATGCGACTGTACGGCTTTTGAGTTATGTTTGCTGAATTTCTGGTTCTATTTTCTTTTATAAAGCCACATGAGGAAAGTCAAATTCCAAGTCAATTAAAATGATCAGTGCTAATACAAATGAACAACTAACCACAAGAAATGCTGTCAGGAGATACAATCACATTTATGAAAGACCCGAACAAGTTCATCTCATACTGAAGTTCGTGATTAAAATATTGTCTAGACAGACAACGAAAACTTCACAATGATACCACCCAACTTAAACAACACAATAAGATCAAAAAGTTATACACTTCGCTAGGTCACCGCAGAGTTGTGTCGCACGAATTCCAACCATTGCTTCACAGGCTAGAAAACCGCTCTACCTAAAGAAGTTTTGGCAAGCAGGTAGAACTATTAGCCCTCCCATAATGGGTATAGTTCATTTCTGATTGCATGGGTATGCTATGGGTTATCGATATACAACTGTGTTATTATGTATACGGTTATCAGACCAGCGACAAGCCATATGCGAGTGAGAAATGACAACTATCGGCTACGCATAACCAATCAATTGAATAGTAGAGTATGAGTGCACGACCAACTGTTTGAAAAGAATTCCGAGAAGACTGAAGAAACATAATACTGTGGCTACTGCTTGTAAGGGAAATATCTGTCATGCAGGAGCACACGGACTCCCCGCGTTCTGATGAATCGAATGCCTTTTCCAGGTCAAAAAATGTGGCTAGTTGTGGAAGTTGGTGCACATGCGCTTTTCCCATAATCTGCGGAAGAGTGAAGATACAATCACTGCGCCTTCTTCCTGGCTTAAAGCTTGCTTGGTTTTCTTGACTTTGTTACTCATGAGAATAACTTAATCTAAGCTTGAGTATTGAGCCTATATCTTTAGATTTGCTATAGTCAGTCTAATCTCCTATTGATTATTTCAGCAAACGTCGTCCTTCTTCTTGCATACGGGGATGATCAATGGCCTACATCAGGTCTACTTCTGATTCCTGGACCTTACCTAGCGCCTTCGTTGTCACAGATAGATAATGGTCAAGAATGTCCTTATATACCGCTGTGGTCATTCCATAAAGTTCCCCTGCTTTGCCTCGTTTCAAATTACAGACAGCTTCTGCAACTCTCGTTACGGACGATGGACCGGTGTTTATCATCCATTCAGGGAAGTGTTAAAGGCTTGGCAAGTTGAGCGTGGCTGTAGGATTGTTAAATTGACCCTCAAAATATTCGCTTTAACGTTCCAGTGATATATCCTGATAGCTAATTAGGGTGCCACATTTCTCAGAGACCGCATTGCATAACAGTGGTTTATACGTCATCCCCGCTAACCCCAGTATCGTAGTAAGTTGCTGTTGTGGTTTAATGACAAGTTATATTTTTGTATACACTTTAAACGAAATTTTACACTAAGAAGTGTTTCCTGGTGCACATATTATGGGTGGAATTACACTCTTGAACTGCATTGCATTTGTTGCACTTTTATCAAGAAACGTCACTTGATACTGATATCTGCTGAATGTAATGCATTCAATGGAGACAGTAAGGTCAAAAGTGGAACGTATATTATTGAATTTTCATGAAATCATGCTGGTATATTTTAGCCTACTTATTGAAACACCTTGATACACACGGGATAGGGGTAGCGCCACTTCACGAAATGGGCATGCCATATAATTGCCCCACCTACCACTCGCCTTTTCCCACCTTTTCTCCAGATAAACCTAAATGGTTAATTGTCACCGTTGTCTTTTTCATATCTTTCAATTTGAGGAGGCGAAATGATGGCGACGGAGAAAAAGATGTGTGGTGATCAGGAGAAATTCATGTGCTTTTGGAATTGTGTTAGTAGTTGTTACTTCCTAGCTGCCCACATAGAGGGAGTTGATTTTTTCTTGAGGTCCCTGGTACGGAATTGTTATTACGCAACCGAAGAACTCAGGGGACAACTGTTTGAGGCCAGTCACGTATGTCCCGTTGGAAATGGTTTGTAAAGTTGTTTCTGTATTAATTACTTACCGTCATCTACGGACCACTGCACGTTGAGTTGAGATGTAAAAATTCCGGTGTCGACCATTTTTAGCTCTCTCTCTCTCTCCAGAGTGGACAGGTATCTACATTATACTATAATACATCCGCGTTTTCACGTTCTGCAATCTACTAAACTCTGAATGCGATAAATTACGAACAATGTTGCATTAAAAAGTATATTTTGTAAGAAAAATCAAGCTTCGAATTACGCTGACGGAAATCAAGCGTACGTAACTGCACAAACAAATTAATAAAATAATCGAAAACCAATGTTCACTAATAGAACGACAGATATTCGGCAAGCGTACATAAAATAAGTACCCGTAAAAGCATGATAAGGGTACCTGAATCAGTTTTACAAGCCTTCAAGTATAGGTACCAGAGACTGGAGGTTTTGACGTTCACGGACAGTAGGGTGCTACTAGGCTACTAGGGTGTCTGTACATCACTTCGTTTATGTTTGTCCGTTGGATCTCGAGCTTCGTTTACTTCTTGTCCAGTGCCCGTCACACCTGGAAAAGATCACAAAAATGCTAAGAACCTTGTTGAGGGAAATGCACCAAAATTAACGCTTTAATAATGATATGCATCTACCATACAGAAAAATAATGTGAAAAATAGATCAAAAAATAATATTTAGTGGATATAACACGTACGGTTATAAAAAGGTCTTTTACTTGTGTTACGAGATGCAATATAAAAGACTGATGTGTCTTAGGGAAAAAAACATAATTACCACAAGCGAATGAAAGTTGGGTGAATCGCGTCACATAGTTATGTAAAATAAGTGTGAAGACGTTCTGGGAATCTCACGTTTCGTCCAGAAAGCGTTTTCTTTGAGGGCTCGACAGGAGGTCCGGTGGCTTTCGCCGTGCTAGTGATTTCTCCGGGGACTAACGGATATAAGTTACTTGTGGATTAGTGGGAATGCTAAGTTCAAGGCTCATGGGATTGCCTCTTGAATAGGCCGGTTTCAGACGGTCGGTGCTAACGGTGTCTTCGCGGCCGTTTTGTCTATGACGAGGAATTTATCCATAAGTTTAATGACTTTATATGGTCCGTTGTATGGGGGTCCCAGAGTGCGACGCACAGAGTCACTAACAAACACATGTTTGGAAGTTTTCAAACACGGATGAACAAAGACGCCTAAGGACTGTGGTCGGAGGGGAGAAGGTTTAACTGAACGCATTGTGTTTGTAAGTTTGCTGACGTATGAGGCATAATCTGCCGCTGGTGGGAAGCTCGCGGGAGAAACAAACTCATCCGGCAGTCGTATTGTTGTGCCATATACTAGCTCAGAAGCAGTATAAACAGCATCAGTTTTCAAGGCATTTCGTATGCCTAAGAGAACAAACGGAAGTGATTCAATCCAGTGTGCGCTGTTTGCAGCCGACAACCCAGCCAGTGTAGACGTTCTACCATACCATTAGCTTGAGGATAGTAGGCTGTTGTTCTAAAACGCATACAACCCGTGATTTTAGTCAAGACAAAGAATAAGCCGCTTTCGAATTGCTACCCGCGATCAGTTGTTATGGAGGATGGACATCCGATATTTGCGATCCATCGTTCGACAAAGACGCGTGCGACTGTTTCAGCAGATGCATTCTTGAGGGGTAATGCTTCGGGCCATCGTGTGAAATGGTTGATTCAGGTTAAGTTATAGGTGTATCCATGAGATTCTGGAAGGGGTTCAACCAAATCTATATGAACGTGTTCGAAATGAGCATCAGGGATGAGAAAGATGTAAAAAGAAGGCGACTTTTGGTGTTTCCTACCACCTTGCACTTTTGGCAAGCTGAGCACGTGTGTGCCCATTCCCTTACAACTTCAACAACTCATGTTGGTGCTCGGTATCTTCTTTTTGAAGACGAGCCAGTTTCACAAGGTCTACGCCATGTATTTGGGTGAAGGAACAAATGCGCGGCAAGGTATCTGCCACAGTGTTGTTCACTCCGGATACATGGCGAATATCCGATGTAAACTGTGAAACGTAGTCCAGTTGCCGTGATTCTCTAGGTGAATACTTATCTGAAGTTGAGTTCAGAGAGTACGTCAGAGGTTTGTGGTCAGTGAAAATGATAAATTCACGACCCTCCACTGAATGTCGAAAATGAAGTACAGCACAGTACATAGCCAGAAGTTCTCTGCTGTACTTCGTTTCTGCTAATTGTAGACACCTCGAGAAAAAGGCGAGTGGTTGCCACTTTCTGTTGACTAGTTGTTGCAGAACTGCGCCGATCGCAGTGTCTGGTGCATCAACTGAGATACTTAACGGTACCATTGGATCCTGATACGTAAGAAGGGTGGCATCCGCAATAGCTTTCTTAACCTGGGTGAAAGCATTTTGAGCAGACGCGTCGAGTTCGATAGACTTGTTATTCCCTCGAAGAAGGTCTGTTAGTGGCTGAATCAGAAAGGCACAGTTGGGAATAAATCGTCGATAATAACTCACCAAGACGTTAAAAGTGCGCAGACTTTTCACTGTGTGTGGCTCCGGAAACTTCTGTATCGCCTCAACTTTACTAGCCAGTGGACGGACACTCTTGCAGTCAGTGGTGTGGCTGAGAAAGTCGAGTGAGTAAACGCCTATCTGACACTTTTCAATATTAATGGTAACACCATGTCGGCGTAACCTTTCGAATGCCTAGTCCAAGTGTCTGAAGTGAGTTTATTTGTCCGGACTGACAGTAATGGTAGTCATCTAAGTATGCGTATACAGAGTCGAGACCGCGAAATACTTCGTCAATGAAGCGTTGTAATGTTTGTGCTGCATTCCGGAGACCGAATGGCATACGTAGAAATTCAAAATGTCCAAAAGGCGTAGTGATAGCCGTTTTCGGAATGTCATCTGGTGCCATCGGGGTTTGGTTATGCGCTCTAACCAAGTCGATTTTAGAGAATATAGTTGCGCCAGATAATGTTGCCGTCAAGTCGTGTATGTGGGGCAATGGGTAGCGATTAGAGGTTATTTTGGTATTCACTCACTGGTAATCACCAGTGGGTCGCCAATCGACGCTATCCTTTTTTCGGTATCATATGCAGTGGGGATGCCCATGGGCTATTCGATGGCCGAATGATGTCAAGGGTGAGCATATGGTCGAACTCATTTCTAGCCAGTCGTTGTTTGTTCAGAGCAAGTCGTCGTGCTTTAGATGTGACGGGTTGTCCTGAGGTTATGATGTGATGCATAACATTGCTGGTTATGCACGGTAGATCGTTAGACGGGCAGTTAAGTTCCGGGTGCTCATCAACAATCGGATGGAAAGTTGAATCAAGGATTTCCTTCTTCTTAATGAGTGACAAGCTGGGGCCTGCGTAGTTGATGCCTATGATAGACAATCTAGTGGTACCGTCTATCAGTCGTTTCCGACGGGCGTCTACGAGTAAATCATGATGATTAAGTAGGTCCATGCCAATGATGGGCATTGTAACGTCAGTGAGAAGGAAAATCCACTGAATAGGTTTGCGTAAGCCTACGTTCACATAGTTGCTTTTCCTACCAAATGTTACAACTGGTTTTCCGTTCGCAGCCTGCAAGTTGAAGGTAGATTCCTTCTGTCGATCTACTGCTGTGTCGACTAAGTATCGGGTCTGGCTGACCATATCACGAGTGGAAAGTAGGTGGCTATTGCCACTAGCGACGGTTGCCGCTAACGCGTGCCGGCGGGATAGTTTCCCACATTCTTTGAGACATTGCCGAAATTACTAGGTTTTCGGCAACATTTCGCTTCCTGGCCATAGGTATTGTGATACCAACAGCAGTCAGGGTTATTAAGTGAACGTGGCTTTGATTTTGACCGACCACGTGGGTTTTGCCATTGAGGGGAATTCGGACAACGATAGGAGGAATCACGAGGATTGTTTGACATAAGTAGTTGCTGGATGGAGTTACATAACTCTATCACTGCAGTATCGCTACTCAAAGTTTGTTCAACAAATGAGCATATTTCCGTGACTGGCCTTTTTGTTAATTCTAGAATTTTATCCGCAGAAGCAGCTAAATCGTTTATAATGACACCCTTAAGTGTCAACAGCAGAGCCTGTGGCAGTTTGGGTAAGAACAGTTTTCTGTAATGTCCCTCATCGAACTGACGTTGGTTGATAACTTTCCTCATTCTTGTTCGCATGTTCATAGCCGACTGATCACCTAACTCCACGTTGCGAAATAGTTCGTCAAGATGCTGTCAATCTGTGAGGCCGTTTCTCTTTAGGAGGGTTGCTTTAAGCAACTCATACGAGTTACTTACCTCTGGACTTCACATACGCATTTACTGAATTCCCGCGGTAGGGCGTGGACAACTGCAACGAACTGTGAACGTTGGTCAGTTAACCCATGTTCACAGAAATCAGAGTCGGCTATCGGAAACCATGATTTTACATTATCTGGCCAAAATGGTACGAGCTGAATAGTTTTGGTAGTTGATCGAATACGGATGACCTTAAGAGTATGATCACTCCTAGCGGAATATATATAGTTAAAAACAGTACAGGAACAAATTAATGTGAGTGACGAATCCACGAGGAATGTTTAGGTCGTATCAAGAAATTATTATGTAACTGAATGATGCAGGAAACTGTCTACCCATAATTTGCAAATAATGACATCAACTTTGTAGTCTGCATGTACCCTATCACCTATAAATGAGTTTCAAACATGTGCTACGACAGAGTATCTTATCACTAGATAAGGTCTCTACTAGATATACTTAACTGTCTTCAGAGAATAGTTTGAAAATAATGGACTTGGTAGCATCAACGTGAATTCCATAGAAACTGACGACACCTTACTCCCAACCCCCAATAAGTTTCTGGTTGTACACGGGCTATATATGCATATACGCGAGAATCAGCTAAGTGGTTCTGTCCGACTGTTCATAGTATTCATATGACAGACGACAATCTTTCAGCTGACTTGAACTAATCAGTCGTAGTAAGTAAGGTTAATGAAGCATATGTTTGAAATATGCACTGGATGCAGTTCGGGTATTAGAATCTGTGGCTCTGAATCGAAGACAGCTGCTACCCTATCGTTATGCTTTCTTGAATAGTTCACAGTTCGTTCCGTTCCACTTCAATTGTTATATCGTAGTTTAGAATCACTGTATAACATGTACAGCAGTTGTTTTGACCAAAATATGCTGCGTATTCACTTATTTTTATGGTTAGAATGAATAAACATTACTGTCAAAGTTAACCTAGTCAAGGTGTAAACACAAAGCGAAAATAAATTTCATCCATTCATATATTTATTACGAAGTGAATATACATCTAGTGGGACGAGAAGCGAATCGCAAAGAAAACCCGCATTTGTGACCAAAATAAATAGTCAAACTGAGCTAGGAGCATTATAAGGTAATAAGGAGAACAAGGAGAGCAAAATCAGACCACATTAACCATAAGAACATTATGTTTGAAGGTCTGTCACATAACTGTAAAATTCGAAAGAGCTTGATTTATCGAATAAAAGAACCATTGAATAAACATTATAATCAGAATGATATCGACTAAAGTTTCTTTTGAAGCGAAATGGCATGACGAATATAATTAGGTCAGGGGAGTTGTTGAACTGTAAGAAGACTCAAGGGCATCTTATTCACTCAATCTCCATCAAATCTTGATCTTGCAGATTTAAGGATGAATTAGCATTTCTCGCTCGGTTGTCATGAATATAAGCTTTAGTAGTTGGATATTGATCTGGAGATAGACTACTATTTGAAAGACTATTTTCATCTGTTTCAGATGAGGAATCTTCTTGTTCTTGGTCATTACTTTTGTTCTCACTGTACATTAACAACATGTGACCAACTCGACGGCGAACATACACCAACACGTAAGCTGCATTAGTCTATAAAAAAGAAGGATTCAGTGACAGATTGTAAAAAATTTACATTACTAAAAACGTTTGTCATAGTAAAAATTAGACTAATTTCTTGAATACAATACCCTCGAACTTGCTGACATCCTTTTAAGTACTTTGGAACTAGACATATAACAGTTGTGATGCACAAATGACTAATCGTCAGAACTTCTTGATGTATTACACATGTTTACATAATGGACTGAACAATTGGGTTGACGATCAACTGCACCATTAAGGTGCAAAACTTGAAGAAGAGGGTATTCAACTGACGAATCTCACAGAAATTTACGGATTCAGTAAATACTGTTTTTTTCCACAGCTGTTGTCTTGCATTTAACCAAGCGCAAAAAGTACGGACTTGTAAGAATTACTCACTTGTTTGCATTAATAATAATAATAATAATAATAATAATGACTTTAGACTAAAGCATCCCAAAACGAAACTACTTAATAAAAACCTTGACGAATCTCCATCGACCAGTCAGATGCGTAATTTTAAAAAAAGTTTATATAAAAGTAAAGCGATATTAAAAAGTAGTTACATGGAATAACGTCCTTATATCTATTCCAAGGATACCTCCCAATTTTTCATAGGAGTCCTCATAGTTAGGTTAAAGCAATTTCTGCGTATACATTCGTCGAGGTAACTGCAAATCATCGCGTTTATCGACTCATTCACCCCTCTGGTCTTTTTTTAAAGTGATTCTAGAGACTTTCGAAAGAACTTGTGTGAGTCCCATCGAAAGGATTAACAAAATTGTCCATGAATATAGTCCAGAGATGACAGTTGCCTACACGTTTTCTTCCTTCCAATGAGCCTGTTGTCTAAGCAGTACTTACATACTAGATTTAAAAGAAATTTGCTACTTAATTCGTGTACGGCGCCCATAATTTCCTTTAAAATACTACGGACTCATTTGACTGGTTGCTCAAGGTCATTAGTCCATTCATCAGTTGGTTTCGTTTAGAGTTACTATAATAATATTTCAATAAAATTCAATAAAACTAAAAAATGACTTGTGTTACCCAAAAATGTCATCTTATTAATAATAGCTGCTGAAATTGCCATACATCAACACTGCAGGTAATGAGATGAAACCTTCACTTCGGTCTCAACACATAGATTATCAACAATATTTGATTTAAGTTAGTGTTAATACTATGGTGTATTTTAGAAGAACTGTTTTACTCTACTTGCCAAGACTATTTAAACAAGCAATGTATCAATACGATGCAATGTCTATGACTATACCAGCAATCAGTGTGGATCAGCATCGTCAACTATTATGATATTATGAACATTGAATGACTAGTTTCATATAAGTTCATTGGAACAATGACAACTAATATCCAGTATCTATATAAGACTCATCTCTATCAAATGAAAGGTATTCTTGAATTTATTTTGAGAATTATAGCCTTCTAATAACAAAAATATCTAAGTGATTTTTGAAAACATTGCAAATAGCGTGATGTGGTGTAATTGTTCATTGTGAAATCCTGAGTGATTATTGTACATTTACACAAGTTGCTGACCAGGTTCCACGTTTCATGTGTTCGGCCGACAACTGCTACCTTGTCGTGGTGGTCGGGCTTGAATACACAATCAATCAAATGAAACAGCGATCTATCAATGGAATTAATCGCACGCTGTTTACAATACTCTCAAACAAACTAATGATATTTCAAGTGATGCATTTCTTTTTGACCTTATTTTTATACAAACGCTTTTGTTTTTTAATCTTGTTATCCTTGGCGTCTTCATTTCCATCACTCCTCCGCCTTTGTCCCAATTCTCAAACCATCTGTGCTGTTTCGAGATATCAGTGAACAACCTTCGAAATGGTGGTCCCCAATGCAACATCTAACACAGGTATCCTGAAACCTCGTGCTGCGTTCAAGGTGGCCACCTACAATGTTCGGACGTTGATGCAAATCGGACAACAGACAGGTTTGGTAAGAGCATTGGGAAGGCTAGCTACCGATGTCTACTGCGTTTCGGAGACCCGCATTGAAGTGCTTCAACTATTTTCTCCAGCTGAAATTTCGAATAGTATGTACCACCTTCGCTTATCCGGGGACCGTGTGGCGTCGGCATCCAGCGTAACTGTTGTCGGTGTCGTAGTAAGTGCTGGAGCCGAAGCTGCATTACTTGCCTGGACCCCCCAGGCTTCCGTACAAAACTTTGTTCCCTAGCCCTGGGACGGGATGAAGAAAGCGGAGAGGTAGTCAGACATGACATGGCGACTTGGGATGGTGAGTCACGATTTCCTAGTTGGAGTCCAAGAGATAGCTCGAAAAGTTATCGGATATGGCGTCGGTAGCACAGTGGTTAGGACTCTCGCCGACCATGCACATGGTCCGAGGTTCGACCCCACTCCGACGCACACCTGATATCTATGGTCGGCCTGCTAAATTTGGGCTACCGATATCACATGCTGAAAATTCCATACTTGCACCAAAAATACGCTGTGGAATCAAGCTATAATAAAATAAAAAATGAAAAAAAAATGGCCAAGAGTCTCAATCAATAGCGAACGTGCTGCATTTCCATTCTTTCTTCTCTTTCCGATGATAATTGACGAATGCTGTTTGAACTTGTTAAATACGACTGGTTTCCTCCCAGATGAAGTACTTTATCCGTTCTCTACCTATATTTTTACTTTCAATCTCCAATGTTGTTTGATTATTATTATTAGGTGGCGCATCTTCTTGGTGCCATATTGTATCAAGTTATTGTGTTTAATTAAATAAATAAATAACCCATGTGTTGAGTGAATTAGATCTACGTAACCACTGCGATATGATATTATCGTAGACTTTTATTGTAGAACATTTTATACCACTAGAAAATGCATCATTCTGTTGGTCACTGCAAAAATCTATTGCAAAAGTTAAGATGTTTTAGGATACAGGTTGGAAAGTAGTACATCCACGTGTTACAGTGGAAAATAATAACAATAATAATCACAATAATGAGACATCTGAACAATTAAGTCAGCTAACAATGTGTTAGTTGTGACTTTCAAACAAAAAGAAAAAACTATAACTTACTACAATTTTAGATGGATCAACTTCCCGTGTAGAAGAATCATCAAAGTAGTACCATCGATTGACATGAGCATTTAAAGCGAACGCTGTGTAATGACCACCACCTAAATATCCCATATGATTGCTCACAGCTACTAAGTCATATATGAATTTATCGTTAGGCTGTTTCTCGAGTACTTGTGACGTCAAATCCAATCCACTATTAAAAGTGTTCATTGGCGAGGGGAGGAAGAGGAGAAAATGGAAAATTATAATTAGTGAGAGATTAATATTAAACAAGGCTAAGAAATATGGGAGGACTCTTAGGCAGACCACGGTGAAACTATGAAAACTGTGTTAAGAACAACCCAAATGTTCTGCCCACACAAAATCATAAATTCAAATACTGATGATACGAAGATCAAGAAGTAATAATAGTAACTATTATTATTACTACTTTAAAGTCACTTCAAGACATCATTTACTTAGAGTTCTCATATGAAATGTCAAGAATGACACCATTTACGTAATACTATTTAAAAAAGCAGTGTACACAAACCATTGAAAGAGAATTAGACAAAACAGAAACAGACATGCAAAATGGCAGTGTGAAAAATGTAGACCAACACAATAAAACAGTGGTATTTATTAAGCAAAGTAGGCTCACTGTCGACAAAGAAATCGACCTCAAAAGATGGTATTATTATGCTTAACAGTCCCTAATACTGAATATAAAGCTACAGACTACCAGTGATTTTGCACAGATGAGGCTCAATGTCTTAAGAACCCGATGGGTTACAGGTTCAAGTCCCGCCTTAGTTACTTCGTCGCGGCCCTTGAATAACATGACAAACATGTCTCAGCCTGCTAAGTGAAAGATATGTTCCGAGGAATTGGGCTTAAACATATCAGTGATTTCTCATCAAACATCGGTGATATCTTTTTAAGCCACACGGTATTCCAAAGCAACAGTAGGGAAGGTTAGGGAAACTAGAAGTGTACTCAAATATAACGAAGAGCGAATCTCGATGATTGAGATAAGCGATACGGAAGATCAAGCGAGTGCATTTTACTCCATAGTTGGTATCGACCAGCTATATCTACTTCTGTATCAATGATCATAGGTAGCTGCAGTCATAAACTTGACACAAAAGACATGAAAACATCGAACACCCAGAAAAATGAAAATTTGAGAGAAATTCTTGACACTTGTATGACTAACTGACTTACCAACCCAAGAATTTTGCGCACAAAGGCGTTACTTTAAGTTGCTGCACTTTGGAGAAAAGTATAAAAAAAGTGGAGAGAAGAAATGAAATGAAACTACACGAAACACAGATTTATAGGAGAGAGAATAATTCGATGAAGATTAGTGAGGATGCAACCAGAAGACTAGAGGTTCAAATACATCCCCACACAATGAGGTTTGGACAACTCCGGGGAGTATAAACTAATCCTTAAACAAAACAGCGACTCATTAACAAATACATAGAACTGTAAATGGTTGTTCAGTAACATAACATTGAGGAAGGGCTTTCAGAATTTCGTTGATAACATGAAGTAAATATATGGGCAGCATTGCGGAGGATTTCGAGTAATGCCACTTATATGCATTAATAACTATAACGAGATAAACACCGATTGTGACGAAACAACATTATGCAGCAAAACTACCAGAAAAGAACATCTGCAGGTACGAAAACCGTTAAATGTCGACATAAACACCTGTATAATTACAACTTTATTTGCATCACGAACATTTATGTCACACCGTGTTGTAGTCCCTCAGAACTATGTGTGCTGATGAATTCACTGTTTTTCCTACCGCCTCTTTTGTAACTCAGTGTCCACAGTGACTGGCGATTTTAATTCTTCTGACTGCAGTTTTCTTACGGTGCTAGGTCATGAAAATGTTGTGAACTTTCCCACCCAACTAGATACTTCGCTTGATCTTGTATTTAAAAATGATTCCAGAATATACGAAGTCCGTAAAAGAGCCCCACTGTTTAACTCCAATCATTGTATTGCACGGGTTCTACTCAAAATCTATGGAAAGTTACACAAGAGAGACTTCTCATACCTGTCCAAGAAAATTGTGTACAGGTGTTTCTCTAAAGGAGAATGTTCAGTATCTTAGGAGCATGCTCAAAGGCATAAGGTGGGATTTGTTTAATGAAGACTCCCTTGATGACACTATCTCAAATATTACATGTTATCTCAAATTCTGTCCTGACAACTTTTGTCCCAGGAAACACTTTTCATCAGATTTGGCCATTTCTCCTCCCCTCAACTTGAAAAGCTTCGTAGGGAAAAGGGAAAGTTATATGAAATGAAGGATAACCGTGGTGTGAAAAGAATTAATCTCCTAATCAAGTCTGAAATGTACAGATTGAATTCAATTTATTACCAGAAGTTCGTATCCTGTAGAAACGCTCCTAATATATCGAAATATTTCAAAGACATTATTGGTGGTAGGCAGATCAACAGTATTCCTTGTTCGTTTGATGTGTAATTTCCAAATCCCCATTTATGCATTTAAAAGAAACAACAGATTGAGTGAAGAAACATATTCATTTTCGATAGAGAAAGAAAGACCAGATTTGCAGTATAAAATGATATCATTCTATTTCACAGGTTCTCATCAGCTGCAAACTACCTGAAATTACAATGGTTATAATTAATAACATTTCATACTTCATTGTTTGAAAGGTAATACAGAAAGCATTATAAGATAAACGCATCCGGAATATAAGGATTAAAATTTTTGTAGCTTAAGTTACCATCAATTTATATACTATCAATCTATGGCAAAAAGAAAGAAAAAGGGGGGGGGGGGTGAGAGAAGACAGAAAACAGAAAAATCTAATAAACAGTGTCAACATGGCAACTCAACAAGGTCAAAGTTCATCAATTTGAAAACTTGCTTAGTGAGTTGAACTCACTGGTGTCTATGAGTAATCACTGTAATGAAAGTGATATGGTTACCAAGGGAGTGAGAGATTGACTACACTCTCTTTCTGTGTGCATAAGTTTGGTCTGAAGCGTTTGATTGCAATTGCTTCAGCAAATCGTAGTAGATTCGCTGTCCTTTGTATGTTTAATATTTTGAAGGATTTGGAAATCTCAACAAAATGGCCTGTATCCACAAGGTGTCTGGTAATTGCACTTTGTAAATATTTGCTTCCTTTTAAGCATAAGTTTCTCGGAATATGCTCTGAAAACCGGATAGAAGCCCTTCTTTCTGTCCTTCCGATGTACTTGCTGCCGCAGGTGCACGTAAATTTATAAATGCAGTTGGAGGTAACATCAGCAGGGTATTTATCCAGTTTCGATTGGCTTATAGAGCATGCAGTACTGTATAGTGTCACTAGATTGGCTGCAGGGAAGCATCTCTTGATTGCTCCTTTCATCCTTTTTTCAATCTTTCGCGATACTGTTTCTCCTTTGTATGGGAGGCAAATGAATACTTTCTTCTTTTCAACTGTTGGATGCTTCTCTTTCTCATCTCTTTCTTTGCTGTACTTTTGGATAAATCCTTTTGGATACCCGTTCTCCTTAAGGCATTTTTCAACGAAGCTTAATTCTTCTTCTATCTTGTTGGGCGAACATAACTTCTTAACCCTGTCGTACAGTGTCCTTACTAATCCCCGCTTATAGCTCATAGGGCAGCAGCTGTTGTAGTGAAGGTATTGTCCGGTCCAAGTTTCTTTTCTGTAGATGGACTTTTCGACCGCTCCACCGTTAAGAAGTTATGTTCGCCCAACAAGATAGAAGAAGAATTAAGCTTCGTTGAAAAATGCCTTAAGGAGAACGGGTATCCAAAAGGATTTATCCAAAAGTACAGCAAAGAAAGAGATGAGAAAGAGAAGCATCCAACAGTTGAAAAGAAGAAAGTATTCATTTGCCTCCCATACAAAGGAGAAACAGTATCGCGAAAGATTGAAAAAAGGATGAAAGGAGCAATCAAGAGATGCTTCCCTGCAGCCAATCTAGTGACACTATACAGTACTGCATGCTCTATAAGCCAATCGAAACTGGATAAATACCCTGCTGATGTTACCTCCAACTGCATTTATAAATTTACGTGCACCTGCGGCAGCAAGTACATCGGAAGGACAGAAAGAAGGGCTTCTATCCGGTTTTCAGAGCATATTCCGAGAAACTTATGCTTAAAAGGAAGCAAATATTTACAAAGTGCAATTACCAGACACCTTGTGGATACAGGCCATTTTGTTGAGATTTCCAAATCCTTCAAAATATTAAACATACAAAGGACAGCGAATCTACTACGATTTGCTGAAGCAATTGCAATCAAACGCTTCAGACCAAACTTATGCACACAGAAAGAGAGTGTAGTCAATCTCTCACTCCCTTGGTAACCATATCACTTTCATTACAGTGATTACTCATAGACACCAGTGAGTTCAACTCACTAAGCAAGTTTTCAAATTGATGAACTTTGACCTTGTTGAGTTGCCATGTTGACACTGTTTATTAGATTTTTCTGTTTTCTGTCTTCTCTCACCCCCCCCCCCTTTTTCTTTCTTTTTGCCATAGATTGATAGTATATAAATTGATGGTAACTTAAGCTACAAAAAGTTTAATCCTTATATTCCGGATGCGTTTATCTTATAATGCTTTCTGTATTACCTTTCAAACAATGAAGTATGAAATGTTATTAATTATAACCATTGTAATTTCAGGTAGTTTGCAGCTGATGAGAACCTGTGAAATAGAATGATATCATTTTATACTGCAAATCTGGTCTTTCTTTATCTATCGAAATTTATCAAGGGAACCAAATGTATGAAAATATTCCTTTTCAATTAGTTTCTCATCATCGGCTCGCTCTACACTAATATATAGTTTTTTTAAATCAAAATTTTTTATCAATCGAGTGGTTATTTTAGTTAATAAGTTTTAGATATAGGAGGGTAAAATTCAGAGGTTAAAGGTCATCAAAACAATCAACTAGTAGATGGTGAAAATTAATAACGAAATTCAAGATAAGTTGATGCTTAGGTGTTAGCAACAAGTTATTACGTAACCAACAAATTTGTAGAATAGCAATGATGACTAAGAAGAATAGGATGACTCGTAAGAGTTACGTAAAATACAAACAAGCCAATGGAAATTAGGTAAAGTTGTAAGAATTAACAAAGTCAAAAGGTGCTTACAAAAAAATCGTTTTAAAAACTTAATTCATATTATGTAGTTGACCATGGCAAAGAAAGGGGATGTACAAATTTCTTTTGAACTCATAGATTCGGCTTGTTCAGATGAATTCCGATTGCCTCTAATGTATGTAAAAGTTGTACCAGTGGACCATGCGGGAGGTTACGTGATATACGACAAATAACTTTAAAAGTGTATATTCCGTGATTTGAAAGCTTTGTTAGAGTCATTCCATTATGGGTAAATTTTGTTTTGATAAAGTCTCACAGTGTTATACAGTAATGTTTATTGATGACATTTCGAGCACAATTTATTGCTCATAATCAAATAAAGGTAATTACACGACTTCCTAATTTCATTTATATAGTTCCATTGTTTTTCACTTGATTTGATTGGTAGTAATATTTTCCATATTTCGGGTATGAGTGATGAATCATTCCTATTGCACGTGTTGGGTGTAGATTCGATGAACAAGGATTCAGGAATCAACCTCTCTCTCCACCTACCTAGATTACTTTTTGGAATTTTAACCCTCTCCCACCCTATTGTGTGGTTGTGTGCTAATGCATGCACTGCAATTGCTGAACTTTTTTCTAAATTACTTATCTTCTCTGGGTCAACCATTCTTACCTTAGCTAAATTCTTATGTTCTGACAATCTGACTACCCCTGACCTACTAGTTTGACCTATGTAGTTGACCTCACAGTCATTGCAGGGTATTTTGTAAATTATATTATTTTGTCTAATTGGGTCAACTGGGTCCTTTAACCTACCGAGCTTGTCCCTGAGTGAGTTTGTAGGTTTAAATGCTACCCTAATTCCTGCTTTATTTAGAATCCTACGTAGGGTCTCAGATGTCCCCTCTTTATATGGTAATACTGTAGATGACTTATATTCTCTCTTATTTATGTTATTATTACTAGTTTCACAATTCTTTTGGCCTTTTTCAATCTTCCTAATGAATTTCAAAGGATAGTTATTTAACATCAACGCCTCTTCTATCTGTTTTATCTCATCATTTAGGTCTTTTTTGTGCTACTTAGTGCCATTGTTCGGTTTGTTAAACACTTAACTAAGCCTGCCTTAACAGTTAAGGGATGAGATGAATTAAAGTATGAATATCTATTAGAATGCGTTAGAGTCGATTTGATGTCCAATCAGCATCGATGATTTGAGCTAGCGTTGAGCTGCATATAGCTTTATTCGGACCTTTGCTAAACCAAGATGTGTACCCTAAACAAGTTCTTAATTTATACTCCCAAAAATGACATGCTTTCTAGTGTCACAAGTGTTAATGAAAGCTGCTTTCCTGGTGTCAGTACAAATGACCCACTAAAATTTCTCTAGTCTCTGAACCCTTCTCCTCTCCTAGGACAAGGTGGTTTGCCTACCGTTATTCTCAAATATGTGCCCACATCCTATGTTATCCTCTCACTGACTTGCTTAATGAATCTTTTTCCAGAAATGTCGTGTCAGCCATTTGGAAGGACTTTGAAATTGTACCCATAACTAAGTCATCTACTGGAACATTTGTTAAATCTAGACCTATTTGTATAACTATGGAAAAGTTGCTCTTACTTAATCTTGAACCTCCACTTAAAACCCTTATCTATTCCAAACAATTTGCCTACAGACACAGTAGAAGTACTCTAGATGCAGCTGCAGTCTTACATCATAACATCATCTGCAGTTTGGACAAGGGGGCTAAATCTGTTTGCTGCGCCTTCCTAGATTACACATCTGCTTTCGACTCAATACCAAGAGATATTTTGTTAAACAAGCTTGCTGAAACTCAAACTGACTGTTAGGTTGTCAACTGGCTGCACTCTTATTTCTCAGGAAGAGAGCAGTACACTGTATGTCCAGGGAAGTCATCCAATTCATTGCCTACTGAGGCTGGCGTCCCTCAACGCGCTGTTCTTCCTCCTTTTCTGTTTTCTTCCTTCTTGCATGACTTGCCTCACTCTGATGATGAAATGAACCTTGTCAAGTAAACGGACTATGTAGCTATTTCAATGTCTGTTAACTTCCAGCTAGACTGTGCTAAGATGAACAGCTTTCTATCAGGAGTCAGCAAATGGTCTTTGTCTAATGGTCCTAAACTAAATCCTTCCAAATGTCAAACTGTTAATTTCAGTTTCCGATGTAAAAGAAGGTTAAATGAAGCTTTTAGTTCCTATGACTATGGGAAAATTGATGATATTGATATAGAAATCAAGTCTGAAGTTAAGTGCCTCGGATTAATTCTTTCTTATCATCTATCCTGGTACTCCCACATCTTAGCGGTTTCTAAAAGGGTATTTTGTCTGACTTTTTACAGTAAGAAGTTAAGGCACTCGGGTATATCTCAACGCCTCTTCTTACAGTTTGTCAATTCGTGCATCTCACCTACTCCTCTCTTCTATTCACCCTTATTATTTCCTGCGTTGCTTAAAAAGGACTATGTCAAACTGTGTAGGACTCTGAAGACTGACATTATGGCGAGTGGTGGCTTCCCTTTGGGCCATATCGTTGACATCATCATTGATAACGATTTGATTTCATGCGACAAATTTGCTATAGGGATTTTGTCAGACTGGAAATATTCTCTTTATCCGCGGCTTTCACCTTGTGTCTCCTCAGGTATAACAAGAAGTCGTTGCAAAAGAATTTATGCACACACATCAAAGTATGAAAATTCCAAGATACTGTATTTGGTGGCACGTATTTTATGTGATGAAAATAGTGTCAAGAAAGAACCAACTAACCTTCTTTCCACCAGTAAATAAACAATTTTCTCCATCCTTATTCCACCAAGCTTTACTGTCTTTATTCTTCTCATATTTACAATTCTCTTACTTTTTGTTTATTTCCTCAAGTGTAAACATCGCTTAAGCACTGCAATAATAACTGTTATTTTTTGTTTTCCTTTCACTATGCTATATCAAGAGAACAATAGATTTAGTACTCTATAACATGCTAAAATTTCCGTGCTGTATCGTTAATACCGTTTGAAACGAACTCACTGTTGTTATTATTAATAGAGTTATTATTCTCATTTTATACTTTGCACAGTTCTGATATTATTCCTACTGTGAATGTGGACAAATTCCTGTGGTCAATTTTATTTATATTTTGAGTATATTAGATGCAATATTGTGACAAATGCTGAGAATTTCACTTTGTTTTATAAGTACTGCTTTTGGAATAAAGCAGATTATTATTATTAAAAAATTATACGAATGTTATCTGAAAACATGAAAACAGATTTACCCTTGATTTTCCAGCTTGTATTAATCTTTTATCATCTGAATAATTTAAGTCAAAGGGTGTCATTAAGCTTCTATATTCTGTGGCACCACTGACTATTCACAGAAATAAATCAAGCATGTGGATTAAAAAATGACGCGAAAAAGTCCACTTACGTTAGTGGAAACTCCAACAAAGTATCAATTTTATCATGAAATCGCAAGTGGGATCGGAAACGTTTCAATTGTACCACTAAAACATCTGGAAGCTTCCACAAATCGAATTTCTTAGTAGCAGGCTTCTCTGCTTTGCAACGATTACAATACCATAAATCTCTAGAGCCCAACTGTTCTACATCAGTAAAGCGTTCAAAGCAATCTGAAAGTTTTAATGTTTGGTTTACTCGAGTAATAGGATGGTGCTGTGTACGATTTCGAATATCATTGAGTTGTTGTCGTATTTCTAGACCTTGCAAGTTCATTATGATACTGTAATAATTATCAGAGCCTACAAAAGGAAGAAATGTGTCAAAGATCAGTGTTTCATAAATTCTAAAAATAACAATACAAATCTAATTTGACCAGCAGAAGAAATTAGTAATTAATTGGTTGCCGAAGGGGGATGTATACATGAAATGTTTTTGTACAAAGTATTCAAACTAATGGCAAAACAAGTGACGATTAACGTAGATTATCCTCAGATGACTGTAACCCTGTAGTTAACGTCAGCATTGTTCATCACGAAAAAGAGTCATATGTTACAATTAATGTAAGGCATAGCTACGATTGGCTAATCTCTGTGGTCGCGTGATCCGTTTTTAAATACAATAACATTATTACATCAATACAGCTGGCAATGTTGATGGTAAGGAAAAAAATTGGCACCGCAGATGATTTGTTTTGACTTGGTTTTCTGTTAGAAACAACATGCGCGTGGTTCCATTAAAAAATATCAGTTCATGGAACAGGCGGTCTGTTGTCCATTGATATTTGTAGGTAATTGATTGATTTGAAGTGGTAGTTAACGTGCTCGGTTAGAAACTTAAATGGATCTCAGCTATGACTGATTAGCTAGGACTGTATCCACTTCTGCTTTGTTTCCATTGTTACTCTAATTTGACGTCAGTTTGTGACAAAATCTATTCTGCGGTTACTTAATAAATATCTATTATCAACATTTTTATGAACTTTGTACTACTTTAAGCAACAAAATATGGACTTCAGTTTAAAATACATAATTATGAACGATGGGAACTTATTCAATTCATAGTACTGGTTTCCTGTTAACAAGTAAAAATATGCTTACATGGAAGAGATATTAAACTGCTGTCTGACTCAGTTAGCCAATCATGTCCACGAGAATCCTTTAGACATAAACGTCCTTTAAGGCATGTAGACAAATTATCTAGAACACGTTCACTGATTTCTTCTGACTGTTCACAAGGATTAAATGATTTTGTAGATGTCGGATGAATGTTGGTCAAAGAGCCTGAAGCACCACCACCTGGATCTCCAGAATTTCGATCATCCAGCTGTGTTAATTCACCACCAAGTGAATATTCCGTTTTCTTACAGTCTACACCAATAGCATTTAGACGGTCAACTATATATTTGATGAGTAAATCTTCGGAAACAGTAATTGTCATTCCTGTAATATTATCATTGATTGGCACACTAATGTAGAATGTTAAGTTGACACCTTGTCCAATGCTGAAATAAGATGAAATAACGAATGTTCTTTTATCACAAATAAATGATAAAATTATTTGATTGAAAATATCTACAGAAAAATATTATCTTTAAAAAAAAATTAACTTCATTTGTACAGCAATAAACGATCTCTTTGATAATAAAAACAGTTTAACTAAGTATGGAACATCTGTTAATGATTTAATATACACTCAGTAAAGTACAATTCAATTCAAAAGCTTCAACTATACGTTTTAATTTACAGTTTACACAGTATTTACAGACACTTCACACAGTGAAAATCCATAGGCCTATCAATCTACAAAAAGAAAGAGAAACTGTGGAAAGTGATATGATGTATGTTAGAAGCGCCAATAGCTATTTTTTGTTTAAGGGGTGGAGCTGTTAATTTCAAGCCTAACCTTCCCTATTTTCCAGACTTAATACCCGTTAGGCAAGGTTTAGGAGTGCTTTGGCCAGGAATAGCATCCGGACCACTTGCGTGGTTGATGGGCATCCTACGATTTAACCATCAACGCACACCATCGTACTCACTGAAATTCTACTATCATCTTGATAACTTTTGTGCATTTTACCACAGACAAGATAAACAATAATGCTTTAATTTTGTAATTACTGAACTAATCTATACATGTATTTGCTTTGACGGTGTTCCATTCAACAAACTTGAATCCAGCACCCATATTAAAAGGTCTATATATGAACAACGACTGAATATTGAGGTCAAGTAAAACCAACCGAAGCGAAATTTAGACGTCTCAACAAGTGAATGACTACCATTTTAGATATACTTTCCAATAAAGAGTTACTTTTGGATGATACTGAAAGAGCAGTGAAGACTGGACTCCACGCGAACATATAGAAAACGGTGATGAAGATAACCAACCAACAGCCAGTGCTAATTACCATCATCAGATAAAGATGTCACAGTCAGATAGCCAGAAACGGAAAGGCAAGATACACATTCATCAACCTGAAACCAGTTTGGAAATCTTCTGCGCTCACTCAGACAGCATAAACAACAAAATTCGGATTCTGTTCAACACAAATGTAAAGTCAGCCTGTCAGCTCTTCTATACAGGTCACAAACTTGCACTGCGTGTCACGAAAACGATTTCCAAGAAGCCACTGAAGACTTTTATCAACAGCTGCTCACTTCGCTGGCTGGCTGGCTCCGTACTGAAGATCAAATGGCCGGCCGACCGGCTGGCCAGAAACAATTAGCAACAAGAAACTCTGGCCGGGAGCGAACCAACAAACGAGAGGCAATTGCTCAACAAATATGTTGGGGAAAATGGAGATGGATCGGGTATACATTAGAGAGGCGGTCGAATGAGATAGCGCGCAATGCAGGCCATCGCTCGAGTGGAGTCCCAATAGGATGCGACGAGTGGGCCATCAGTGTGAGGGTGAAATGGAGGAGGTCATGTGGGGAGGACTTGATGAGAGATTATAGGCAATCGAGGGGTCAGACAGCTGAAGAGGACGGCAGAAAATAGAACAAAGTGGAGATGTGTTGTTGAAGCCCTATGTTCCACTCCAAACCCAAGGGAATAATGATTATTATTTGGATGATAAACCTCATCTAGATCAATAGCTCGCTAGTTTTTCAGCCGGTTCAAAGCCCAGATAAAGAGGGGGGTTAGGGCGTGGTGCTAACAACTCCACCCCCAAAACTTAACCAAGTTGCTACGAAAACTTCAACGCACAAATATAATAAAAATTCTAAAAAAATACAAACAATAACCTTATTTTTCGCTGGTATCGGGGAAGTGAAATGACGCAGGCTGGTGAAAGCCTTCGGGAAGCCAGTCAGCCGATGTGCCTCCTTTTGATGAAAGCAAAAAGAGGATGGGGACGTGGAATGTTCGTACAATGTACGAAGCTGGAAAGGCTGCCAGGGAGTCCCAGAAATGAGAAGATATAAAATAGAGGTGTTGGGAATCTGCGAGAGCAGATGGAACGGATGTGGAAGGTGCCAAGTATCAACTGGAGAGACAGTAATCTATTCCAGTCACCCAGAGGACGATCACGAGCACACCGAGGGAGTGGCCATCATAATGTCACCAACAGCAGCCAAAGCTCTCATGCAGTGGGAACCAATCTCCTCTAGGATAATGACAGCCAGGTTCAACTCAAAAGGAAGGAAGGTTACAATCATTCAATGCTATGCGCCTACAAACGTCTCAGAACAAAAGAAGAAGGAGGCCTTCTACAGACAACTACAAGCAGTAATGGACAACGTCCCAAAGAGCGATATCAAAATCCTGATGGGTGATATGAATGCGAAACTGGGAGGAGACAATACAGGAAGAGAACTCACCATGGGTCGCAAGACCCTCGGTGAAATGAACGACAATGGTGAACTCTTCTCAGGCTTCTGCGCCTTCAATGATTTGGTGATTGGCGGCAGTGTGTTCAAACACAAGGATATACACAAGGCAACATGGATTTCACCAGATGGACACACCAAAAACCAGATAGACTTCATTTCAATCTCAAGGAAGTGGAGACGGAGCCTACTAGACACAAGATCGAGGAGAGGAGCAGATGTGGGTTCAGACCACTATCTAGTACAACGGACTTTCAAGGTGAAGCTGAAAGCCTCGAGGATAGCTGGGGATAGGCCACAATGCCAGTTCAACACTCAAAAACTGAAGGACACAATCACACAGGACATTTTCACTGCAACGGTCAGAGCAAAGCAGGAAACACTACGTGGCACCACTGAGGAATCATCCGTGGAAGACCATTGGAACTCTCTGAAGGTAATTTTCAACGAAACGTGCTCAACGGTTTTAGGAAGAAAGAAGAGACAAGACAAGGAATGGCTCTCAACGGATACTTAGAAGCTAATAGAGTAGAGGAGAATGGTGAAAGAGAAAATGATTCAATGCAAAGATGGACAACAGAAAGAGACGCCGAGCTCAACTTCCACTGGACAAAGACAAAGAAGTGAAGAAGAGTGCCAGGAAGGACAAAAGACAATTCTACGACAACTTGGCCACTGAAGCTGAGAAGGCAGCAGGCAAAAGGGACCTGAGGACACTATATCAGATAACCAAGTCTCTATCCGGGAAGAGATCAACACAATTGAAACCTATAAAAGACAGCCAAGGGAACCTAATTACCAAGGAAGAAAGACAGATTAAACAATGGGCGGACCACTTCAAAGGACTCTTGAACAGACCACCACCTGCAACCCGTCCAGAAATACCAACAACAGCACGTACACAACTGCAAGTTGACACCAATCCTCCACCGAAAACTGAAGTCATGAATGCAATCAAGCTTCTTAAAGCTGGAAAAGCAGCTGGACCAGATGGAATACCCCCGGAAGCACTGAAAGCGGACCCAGAGACGACAGCAGATATGCTGACTCCATTATTGCAAAAGGTTTGGAAAGAGGGAAAGGTGCCTACTGACTGGAGGAAAGGTTACCTCGTGAAACTACCAAAGAAGGGCGACTTAGGACTCTGCAAGAACTGGCGAGGAATCACGCTCCTGTCGACGCCAAGTAAAATTCTGAGTCACATCATCCTGGAGAGAATAAAGGACGCACTGGATACAGAATCCCGACCAGAACAAGCTGGATTCAGGAAAGGCAAATCATGTTCTGACCAAATTGCAACTCTACGCATCATCATCACAGAACAAAGCATGGAATGGCAATCAAACCTCTACCTCAACTTCCTTCATAGACTTTGAGAAGGCCTTCGACAGCGTTGACCGCGAAGTAATTTGGAAACTACTCGAGTACTACGGCGTACCCAAATATTCATCAACCTTATTCAACAGCTGTACGACAACGGCACATGTCAAGTGATCCACAACGGAAAACTCAGCGAGGCTTTTGGAGTAAACACAGGAGTCAGACAAGGGTGCTTATTATCACCAATGATATTCCTAATTGTGGTGGACTGGATTATGCGTCAGACAGTGGGAAACGAGAAGACAGGGATATAGTGGCCCGACGTGAAGAACCTAGAAGACCTGGATTTCGCGCGTGGATGATTTATGTTTGATGTCACACAAAATCGAAGACTTACAAGCGAAAACCGACAAACTGGTCGAAGAAGCAGCAAAGACAGGACTCCAGGTGAACATAGACAAGACGGAGGTTATGAAAATAACCAACCAACAACAACAGCAGTAACATCCAACGCCAATCACCATCAACGGGAGGGATTTGAAAGAGGTTACTTCTTTCACTTATCTAGGGAGCATGGTCTCAACCACAGGAGGAACGGACGAGGATGTCAAATCGAGAATCGGGAAGGCGAGAAACACATTCATCAACCTGAAACCAATCTGGAAATCTTCGTCACTCAGCATCAACAACAAAATACGGATTTTCAATACAAACGTCAAGTCAGTTTTGCTATACGGATCAGAAACTTGGCGGGTCACCAAGAATATTTTCAACAGGCTGCAGACCTTTATCAACAACTGTCTTCGTTCCATACTGAAGATTAGATGGCCGGAAAGAATCACAAACAAGAAGCTATGGGAACAAACAAAACAGGAACCAATCGCTCAACAAATATGGAGGAGAAAGTGGAGATGGATTGGACAATCGCTGAGGAGGCCGTTGGGTGACATCGCGCTTCAGGCCATCGAGTGGAACCCGAAAGGGAAGCGGCGAGTGGGACAGTAATGGAGGAGATCGTGTGTAGAGGAGTTGAAACAGTATGGACTAACATGGATGCAGGTGAAAAGTACAGCAGAAGACAGAAACAAGTGGAGACGTGCAGTTGAAGCCGTATGTTCCACTAGGAACCCAAGGGAGTAATAATAATAATAATTTGGATGATAATTTATAACTTAGTATGCGTACGTATATTCGTGCAAACCAATATATTTCGTATTAGTTATTTTCTAATACGTTCCAAAAGAAGACACTCGGTTGATAGTGAGAAAGGGAGTGAAGGTATTCGCGACAACCAAATTCCGCACACACAGTTCACCTCAAAATATCATGTCGCTTACTTTAAAATCATTCACACACACACACTCATAGAATTAAATGTGTAACATTTGAAAACCGTATGGTTTTAAAAAATGACGTTGATAAAGAAATTTCAGACTAACCAATAACAAACAGTGATTCGTAATATAACATTATCACACAGAGGATAGATAATTAAGGTATCATCAGATGATTTTCTTTAGCATACCGCCTTATTACCCAAATTTATTTAGACCTTTTTACACAGAGGTTCTAGAGAACCAGGTATGATCACTCATTAGTATTTCACACAGTATAACAACTGTTCATACACCACAGATATCAAAGCAGAATCCTACAATTAAAATAAATTTTTGGAGGCTACTCATCCTAAAACTTCACTTACTTATCATTTATCCAGTGGACAGGTATAGGAAAGCCTTCAGTCAACTCGTATGCAAATGAAGGCGAATATCTTGAACGATCAAAAGATTTGTTTGGTATGTAGTACTTGAAAAATAAAAAGATGAAGTATTACGAAGGAAACTGGTTAAATAATTAATTAATGATTAGCGGAAAAATAGAACAAACTTATTGGATTAGTTTCCGTTAACAAATCAAGTTCTCTGTTAAGCTGTCTAGACACATTCCCACTTAAAGGTTATACGTTTCAGTGTAATCTTATGACAATGAAATCACTGATTAGAACAACAAGTCAAGTAAGAGAAAATTTCTTCCCTGCTGGAAGAAACCAATAAAGCAATTTTTGTCGGTAAAATTGAATACCAAAGATTTATATAACAAGGTTTACTTCAAAAGAAACTACAAGGAAATTTACAAATTCACCTATGAACCTTATGCATATATATATATATCAGTCGACTTAACCGCTACTTTAAGATTATCGTTTTAAAAATAATTTTTGTCCACACTGTCAGTGGAGTGCACACCTGCCTCATCAAGACAGACTGGATTCCATGCTTTATAAGTTTGAGATCTTTAACTTCAGTTTTGTGTGAAAAACAGTTTCATAAATCTTTTCTTCCTTTAACTGCGGTGTGAGATATTTTTAAAACATTTAAAATAATTCTCTTTTAGATAATGGGTTTTTTAGGAATTCAGATTAATTTCACTGTAGATTTCATATAGGACTCCCGAGCTGAATACTCATATATACTATGAGAAATATAGAATACAAGATTGATGTTAAACCAGGTGTCTTTCAAAGTTATCTACCGCATACCAACTAATCTTAACCTTACCTCAAGAGTTCGTCTATTACATATTGTTGAGACTGGCTGTTGGAATCTACATTAAGTGAATATCCCAAACAAACACTAATTCAACTTAGCTCTTTTGAACTTAAATGAAATATCTACATAGAAGTTAGCATAAAAATGAATCAATTCAAGTCGCCACAATGGAAATGAATTTTCGACTGGCTTGTATGCGCACAACAGTTACCAACTTTAACTAAAGATTATTACTGATGTGTATACTATAGCAACCATCGTCAAACTCAGTTACTGTTCATAATTTTACATTCATGCGCATCTACTACATCCATTTTCGACCTTTTGTTAGATGTTCACAGGTTCAAACTACGCCTGGTCTGAATGGTCAAGAAATATGAACATCTCTTAGACACAATGGTATAATTCAATGTCGAATGCTTAAAAGTGTAAATGACTGCATGGCATTATATATATATATATATGTAACCACCTTATCAGCTCAAACTGTCTACCTTTAACTAACCTTCACACTTACTTGTTATTCTGTCAGATGTAATTCAGGAGGAAATTTTCGCTTACTAATTTACTCTGTAAAACCAAATAAAAGTTATTACCTTTTTTGTACATTCTTTTATGAACCGCCTACATTTGGAATCTCTGTAATTATTTTTACAGAAAACTGGTTATTTTAGGACTACAGGCTACCGATGAATTATACACTTATGTTCCATTTAGTTTTTTCGGAGAGAAATAAAATTCAGAAGTTAAACTGCTGCTGCTGCAGTTATGTCCTGCTGAAGTAATCGCGATCCTTTGATGAATCTTTAAAACTGACAGCCGATAGTGACGAAAAATGTATTCACTCACTGCGAAGCTGAAATGAATTGTTATTACATCAGAAAATGTCTTCATTTGACAACAAAATTGCCATTCACTACACTAGGGTATAGTTGCAGAGCGAGTTACCATCATTCAAGATTAGATCAATTTCATCTACTTGATAACAATACACTGAAGTCCCTCAGTAGGATACGAGACATAAGAACACCTTAAATGCCTGAGTAGAAGAACAGAGTACTGTTTGAATCCAAAACAACTAGTTTTCCATTTAAAAAAGAGTGGAAAACTGAAAGATACAATTAAGATATTGCAAACATTTTACCTGACAGCCTGGATGTAGTGGACGTTCTTGTTCAAGAGCTTCTGTTATATTCTGAGCACAAGGTATAGTCGGAACTGTCAATTCTACTAAAGTGAGTTGACGTTTGTTAGATACCCATGGCCAGACATAAACACGCACTGTATATCTGCATATTTCTTGTATAGGCAGAATTAATGATGCAAACGGATCAAATGTGACCGACTTTCTTTGACAAGTAGGACAAATTACAGTAGACTTCAGTTGTCCATGGAATAGATCTACAATGATCGAGTCATTTCGTGACTTGTAGTATTGCCAAGCTTCATTTGCTACTTCCTTAATTAAGCAACAAAGATGAAGCGATAAAGGATATAAAAATAAATACACAACAATAAAAAAATAGTTCTAGAACTGACCTTTTATCTCTAATGAAGATGAGAGACTCGTCTACAAAGCGTTCATTTGAATATGTATTTAACTGATACAGTGCGACTACCTACCTACGTAGTAAACAGTAGGGCTGTGAACATTTGATACAGTGATTCGCCGTTCATGTAATGGAATACGACTATATGTCCATTTGTACATAGGTTTTGAGTGTTACAGCCTTATGAAGTGTTATGACGCCCCAGCTCTTAGTACTGTGTATAAATTACTACTCTTACTAGTGCGTTGGTGGCACAGCAGTTAGGACGCTCGCCAACCATGCACAGGGTCCTGGGTCCGAACCCCGGCCGATGCACACCTGATAGCAGTGGTCGGTTTGCTAAATTTGGGATACCGATATCACATGCTGAAAATTCCATAGTTGTACCAAAATACTGTGTGAAATCAAGCTGTCATAAAAATTAAAAAAGACAAGCTTGAAGAGCAAGAGGAACTTTAGCAGTGACGAAACAGATCAAGGATGGAATACTGCACTCGCATGATATCAACACGAAACGGAATCTGAATTAAAACCGAATTCCTTCAAATAAAAAGTATAGATACACATACAATCAGTCAATTACAGCAAAACAGATCCTCAAGCATTAATATAATCAGATACAATGGAGATTCCTGGCTCAGGTGGATGATTTTGATATGGTTGTGTTCTCTGAGCTGGCTGGATGGTTTATTTGCGAAGCTTTCATTGCTCTACTAGGCAACATCTGCAGCGCATACTTCAATTTGAAGTGAGCTTTCAGATTTCTCCATGAGTTTATAAGTCATCCCCTCTGGTGATCTTCCTCTGTCCAATATTCGACTGAGACAACGTTCATATACTAGATAGAGGAAACACCAAGAATGCTAGAGAACTTTTAGAAGCCTGTTATTCCAGTGAATCGTCAATCAATAGACACATCGAGAGAGACAAAATTTACCAACCGATAAGAAGAAAACCTCACACACAAAGGGTCAAACTTCAGGTCAAGGAAACAATCAGTACCAATAAAAGTAGCCTAGAGGGTGTGAAAATCCACAAAAACAACCATTCACGCTCAAAGTCACCAGAGGAGATGACTTATAAATTCATGGAGAAATCTGAAAGCTCACTTCAAATTGAAGTATGCGCTGCAGATGTTGCCTAGTAGAGCAATGAAAGCTTCGCAAATAAACCATCCAGCCAGCTCAGAGAACACAACTACATCAAAATTAATATAATCAATTACGGACCATATTCACATAAAGGCATTATCAAACGCCAAAGCATGCAACAGAAACCGTGAGAAAGTTAGTAATCCGAAACCCATAGAATAATCTTTACAAATGAAGCTATTCATGATTCCGATGGACTAGATCATGTGATAGGTTGTGAGCAGTGAGAACACAGGAAAAATGGGCCAACAAGAAGTTTCTACAAAATATGGACCTCGCACAGAATTTGTGTAATGTCACAATCACTGAAAGATATACAGATGAAAACCACAACGTACGAACGCGACCACCATACGACAACAGTTACAAGCAATAAAAGAACGTGGGTACTTATATACACCAGTGTAGATAAGTGTACACAAGAGTTTAAGAAAACTATACACTTCACGCATACCAAACTATGATGACGTTCGTGTCCATAGCACTTATTCACACTAGACAACAAAGTTTTTCCTACATTTCTGTTTACATAGTGTAGTAGTAGTAGTAATGGAAGAAATCTTGTAGACTGTGAGAATGAAGTGTAATCACACTTGGAATATAATGTAGGCAAATGAAATAAAATAATATACGTACCTTGCCTTGAGATTTTGATTACTACTGGAAATTTGAATTCCCCAAAGAACAAGAAACAAAACTTCAGGTTTTCATCACTCTTACGTTGACGATGCTATGCATTATAACCAGTTGAGATCAAACTTCGTGTTCTTCCTTTTGTACGTCAGTGTGCCGTGTCAGTTGATTTGTATATGTATGCTCTTTCGTATTTTACAGGTGAAGCTGCCTTCCGTGCTCCAATCCTTTAGTAATAATATATAATTTCTCATCTGCATACCAAATAGTCCGAGGCGAAAATTTAGCCCGGTTTTCTGTGGAAACCCAGAGTACTCAGGTTACAGTATGTGACATGCTTGATGCCGCAAGCGACAGTTAAGAAAGCAAGCAGATTAGTCAAACGGTACATACTACTGATTGATACAAATAGTTGGGAACTGCTGAAATCAAACATCAACGCTTTCTAACCAGATTGAGGTGTTCTAAACACCGGATGACCTATCCGCTTGTCTGGAGTCGGTCACATCAACAGTTTACCACGATAAACCCAACTCTAACATTGACAATACGGTATATTTTTTTAAAAAAAAAGATGCAAGTGCTATTCAGTGGATACTTTTACTTCATCTTAAAAATTCTTTAATTTGGTCCAATTTGAGCATCTCTACAAATTACAATTAGAACAGTAGGAATGATATTTCTATATTTTGACTTAGTTGTGTTCAAAGAATACTGAGAATTCCATTCTGTATCACAAGTACTGTTTTGGAATAAGACAAATTATTATTATTATTCTCTGAGCTGGTTGATTGAATTGCACAGCTTTCGTTGTCCTTTTAGACAACATCTTCAGTGCCAATTTCTCTATGAAATGAATTCATTTGAATTCTCTATGAATATAGTGTGATTGTATCTCTTGACAATCAATGTCGTGATTGGTCGGTTAGGTGGTACAACTGGAAAGGAAGTTTGCAAATACCACACGAACTAACTGTCCAAGTTTTAATAGTAATAATTATTCTACATTTTGTCTTTATAATTTCCCACTTAACACTTCTGCAAACAAGCTCTCACTAGATTGGTTGATGGTGACTAGCCGTGGGATCTAGGATAACGCTCATTTCAACCTAATTGGGACTCGTCGTCTGGATGTACATGCATTCCGCAGTGAGTCAGTGATGGTGTTCCCATCAAGGCTCGAACTCCGTGCCCAGTCTCAAATGCCAAAGCGTTATCCATTAGACCATGACAGCCACCTCTTAAGCAACGTATCTTATTAATCAACTTACATGACCAGACATCGTCGAAGCATCTGCATAAGGAGCCGACATGTCTACCTGAGACTGAGCACTTCGGTCTAATCAATCAACAGGAAAATCTAAAATGAATTAAAGCTCTTATTCTGTTACAATGTTTCGCTATTTAACGCTGATGGCTTTATCAACGTAATAGGTAAGGATGTATCTAACACCTTCCTTCAACAAACTAATATTGTCAAAATAAATGTGATAAATATTTTTCACTTTGTAATTCACACAAACGCACACACCTACCTCTAGTAATTCATTCACTTAACAACAACGCCGAATTACTTCATACAGAAAAACTTTGGTGGAGTTCATATATACAAGCTGAGATTTTGTAAATTCTCACTCACTTTTATCTTGGATAAGTTATTGGCATTCACTACCAAGACATGTGTTAGAACGACACCGTTTTGCTTCTTGTTCTTTGGGGAATTCAAATTTCCAGTAGTAATCAAAATCTCAAGGCAAGGTACGTATATTATTTTATTTCATTTGCCTACATTATATTCCAAGTGTGATTACACTTCATTCTCACAGTCTACAAGATTTCTTCCATTACTACTACTACTACTGTAACAACAGAAGACAAGGGCCAGGCAACAGATCAGTTTTATTACAAAAACCAACAGGTATTTATATGTATTTTACGTACATTAATAGGCTTCTGCCCGCAGAAAGAAGGCGGTCTTCTGATTGGTTGTTTGCAAACAAACGCAGTCTTCTGCTTTCTCGTTTTCGATATTTCTCGGAAATGCGAGCCACTTGTCTGCGAATCATATTTGTCCACGTCTAGGTCAGCTGTGATCGGTTGTTGAATCAGCCTAGATTAATTTCCACCAATCAGCGTAGATCAATGTCTACCAATTGGCTAGCAGCTTGCTCTCACCACACTACTACTACACTATGTAAACAGAAATGTAGGAAAAACTTTGTTGTCTAGTGTGAATAAGTGCTATGGACACGAACGTCATCATAGTTTGGTATGCGTGAAGTGTATAGTTTTCTTAAACTCTTGTGTACACTTATCTACACTGGTGTATATAAGTACCCACGTTCTTTTGTTTGTTATGACTGGAAGGGTGAATTCGCATTAGGAGTATCGGTGCGAGATCGTGATTACGTAAACTGCGGAGCAATTGAACATCAGAGGTGGGTCTTTGTATTAGTAAAACTGTCAGAAAAAGGTGATAATGTCATTGATTATGTTGTATTACACCTAGGCCATAAATCAGATGCATTGTATGAGTAATTATACTCCTATTGGCTTCACGTGGTGGAAGTGTTCCTCACAAAAGTGAAAAAGAGTATGTGCCTCTGGCGCTTACAATCGTATTGATGAAGATGCTAGTATATCAGGGAAGGCTGAAAAACCCTGACTTCAAACCTATGATGTACATGTGTCCCAAGATTCCGAAAGGATTAAATGGCATACAGACGTGATTTGGTCACTTCAAACCATGGAAGTGTAGCTCCTGTCGTCGCCTCCCTGCCTTGTGGGTCGGATGTCAAGCCCAGGGATGACCCCTCAAGACAACCACTTGCTTCGGTCTAGACCTCCGGGTAGTTTATTAGCCTTCGCACAAACTAAAGGAGTTTATGTGGTGCATCTCTTAGTACCCATAAGGTAACAAGTTTGTGTTTTAATAAAATAATTACTATTCGGTTGATAAGATTTAGAGTAGATGCTGTGATGTTAGAAACTGTCAACTTAGTGGAGCCAATAAGTGAACATAAATGCCAAGTCAGTCACTCAGCTCTTCTATACGGGTCACAAACTTGCACTGCGTGTCACGAAAACGATTTCCAAGAAGCCACTGAAGACTTTTATCAACAGCTGCTCACTTCGCTGGCTGGCTGGCTGGCCAGAAACAATTAGCAACAAGAAACTCTGGCCGGGAGCGAACCAACAAACGAGAGGCAATTGCTCAACAAATATGTTGGGGAAAATGGAGATGGATCGGGTATACATTAGAGAGGCGGTCGAATGAGATAGCGCGCAATGCAGGCCATCGCTCGAGTGGAGTCCCAATAGGATGCGACGAGTGGGCCATCAGTGTGAGGGTGAAATGGAGGAGGTCATGTGGGGAGGACTTGATGAGAGATTATAGGCAATCGAGGGGTCAGACAGCTGAAGAGGACGGCAGAAAATAGAACAAAGTGGAGATGTGTTGTTGAAGCCCTATGTTCCACTCCAAACCCAAGGGAATAATAATAAGTGAATAAACTCACGATATCCGGTCTACCATCGGAATCCTTAACTTCGATATATGGCTTTGATTGAATTCTGTTCAAATCCTCATGTAGTCCATCCAGTAAGAAAACAAGTAATTCATGAGTATCATGTTGAGCATATCCAGAGAACTGACGAGCAATGCGTGCAATTTCAATCTAAAAATTTTGATATCAAAAGACGAAAAATAAAAAATAGTTGGTAGAAAGAGATTCACTGGAATACTACATACAAATTCACTCACTATGTCAAAGTAGAATGATATGATACCAGGAAACTAGAGAGGTATAAAACAAATCCCTCACAAAAACAATAAACACGAATTATGCGCGTTCATGTTTTCGGGTTAGAACACTAAGAAATGAGAATTGAATGTCACTGTGAAATGAATTCACAAAACCTTCATAATTGAGGTAAACCACCTTATGTCTCTCTAGATGTACAGTTATTCATACGAAACTCCGATCAGTTTCACCCACCACCCTATGTTAAACGGCTGAAGAACTAGTCTGGTCAATATTACATATTCTTAATTTTTCCCCTTTGCATTTATAGTGTGAAAGAAGTACGCAAGACGACAAATAAATGACAAGACTGAAATCATTAAAGCTCTTTCAGTAATATTGTTTTCCCTTTTGTATGAACGACGGTTATCCACCCTACCCCACCCCCTAATAGAACCACATGGTAATAACTAATAGCTTTAGAAAATTGTTGGGGATTATGTATGATCACTCACTACACAAGTATATTGTTTAGCAAGAAAGTTTTGTTTCAAGAAGTTCATAAGTAGAGATATGGTCAAGAAAGCTATAAAAATAGCTCCTCAGTAATAATTAAACATTCATCAACAACAATAAAACTATAAAATGAAAATCCGTCAAAAATTAACCTATGGAGTTAATGTCATAGATGAAATTTATTACTTAAAACACTAAACCGTCTATTATCCAGTCACAGCGTTAAACTATTTGCTGAACTCATTGAAGCTTAGATAACTTTTGAATTTTTTGCACGATAATTAAGACATATATACACACTGAAAGGTGTGTGTCTACTATTTAAGAGGCTGTTCTTCTTTAGACATGCAAAGATTATGAATGATAATATCAAAAAACGAATCAGAAATACACCAACTTCAATCATGAATTTCATGTTATAAACTTAAGCAGTGAGTGAGAAATAGTACTTGTGAACAAGTTTGCTCAAAATATACCAGTCATGTGATCTAGTAATCAATATATCATGACTTACGCTAAATAAGAGAAGAATTTCAAACAGATAAACCATGCATTCATGATCTAGGTTTCCTCTGAAGAATCTAGTAATACGCTAGAAGTGATTGACTGGGACGCATGAAAATTCCTCATATGAAAAGATTAAACTGCTAGTTTTAATAATACCCACTTGACAAATAAACTCAAACGGAAAGAAATTAATTTAACAACCCAGTATACAGATGACAGTGAAACTGAATAATTTGAAATTATTGTGTAGGTAAAGTGTTATCAGGGGATAGCTCCAGTAGCAAAGACAAACATTGTCACTGAAGAAGCTTCATCCCGTTAGTCTTGTTTACAAATATATCTGTTCTGATCAAAGTCAAAGTACGAACATAGCTGCAGAATAATATGAGCTCGTATTATTTTGTGGATTCTCTTCAACTGCTGCTTACATCCTAAATAAATCAATCATATGTTACAAAATGGTCTCTGAACATACTTCTTTTTACAATGACTTCAAGTTATAGATAGAGAGTATAAGCATAAGCAACCTAATTTCCAAGATGATATAAGTAGACAATTATTTAGTGTTTCAAGAGTAACTATTTATATAGTAAGAGATGGAATTCAGATTTCTCTTGAAAAGAAGGATGGATGGAGTGGAGACGAAATACAAGATACAACCAGAGAGTTAATTTATCCATATTATGGTGGAGAATTCACGAGGGTGGTGGTGGGGTGAATAGTGAAGTAAAATTATAAATTAGATAAAATAATTTAATTTAGGAGATTTGGAACTTGAACAGTGAGTTCACCTCAGTGAGTGAAAATCAAAATCATGATTGAGTGGAATGTTATGTATGCAACAGAACAAAACACAAAAGCATACGAACAAAACAATTATGGTTAGCAGGTCGGGTATTGAAAGATTAGTTACACTCTCTTTCTGTATGCATAGGTCAGGTCGAAGTATTTTGATGATGACAATGGCTTCTGCGAACCGAAGTAACCATGCTTTTTTTGTGTGCTGATTGATTATTTTGAAGGACTGACTAATTTCCACTTTATGTCCCGTGTCAATTAGATGTCTGGCAATTGCGCTTGAGAAAACTTTGCTGCATTTCAAACGGAGACTTTTAGGCATGATCAGGCACCATTTTGTAACATATAGTTGATTTATTTAGGATGTATGTGCAGTTGAAGAGAATCCATAAACTAAAATGTGGAACCGGATGTATGAAAGAGTGAATTTAGCAGGCGAACTGAATACTGACGACTAGTAGTTTGTCATGGTTAAATACGTAAACTTATTCAGTTATTTAGGAAGTTTTATGCCTCACAGTGGTTGATAGCATGATTTCACATTAATACAGTAGGACAGTTCACCTCTGCTAACTGACACTATAACTGAAAATGAAACGATATCAATATTATGTTAAATTACTGGTAACATTCATACGTATGGAAACTACAAAGAACACAGTCCCATGAAGAATTAATTGCACATTGTTTTATTGCACAACCTGGCCAACTGCAGCATCAAAGTACGTTGCTGTGGTGGTTTAATGACAAGGTATATTTCTTGTATGCATCGTAAATGAAATTTCACACTAAAAATTGTTTCCTGGTGTACATATTATGGGTGGAATTACACTCTTGAACTGCATTGCATTTGTTGCACTTTTATCAAGAAACGTCACTAGATACTGATATCTGCTGAATGTAATGCATTCAATGGAGACAGTAAAGTCAAAAGTGGAACGTATATTATTGAATTTTCATGAAATCATGCTGGTATATTTTAGCCTACTTATTGAAACACCTTAATACTCACGGGATAGGGGTAGCGCCAATTCAAAAAAGGAAAATGCTACATAATCGCCTGTGAAATAAACAAAAACCACAACTCATAACAGTACTAACTCCTAGGCCTCAACCTAAACGCATCCAAGACTCACTTAAAAGAGTAGGTCGATTAGTTTGGACAGATCTACCCCAGCCAAATTGCGATAAGTTGTTTATGAGCAATTATTATGCCTTCATAGTAGCAAATTGGAAAGTATGTTGAGAGCAGAATAAAAATAAAGAAACGAATTTATAGAGCTGCAGTGATGATTGGTTCAAGAGAAAGAGGTTAGGGGTATAAAAGTGAAAAAATTCAATTGCCGTATAATATCTGTAATCAGGTTTAATTTGGGCCAGAAGATATCCTCAACAAATAAATACCTTAAAATCACGAGGGACAGCATACGGTCGTGTACCAGACCAAAGTTGTTTGATGAGATCAGCATACGCAGTAGCAATTCTTCCTTGAGATCCCAGTGGATTGCGTACATTCAGTTCTGACTTCCATTTTCCAGTTAAAAAATAATTTGTCAGCGCAGGGACATTTGACATACATTGAATTGCACTATTCATAAAACATGTATTTCCCAAATTATTCAAACCGCAAACTCCTGGTACTATCTGAGCACTAGATCCATGTAAAGATAACATTTGAGATCCAGATCGAGCCCCTGATATATCAATTGGTTTGATGAGTGAACTATCCACACGTGTCCTGGAATGAGAGGAATGTGACACACACAAAAATCATAATACATTAAAATATCACTTAAAAATAGTAAGACAAAAATGAATACAGGGGTTAATCACAACCACTACTGCAAAGTGGTTACCAAGCACAAGATTATGTACTAGATGAGACACGTCTTACATAAATCTCATGGTAGTATAAGATAGTGAAACACGATATGGCTCTGAAGAAATACTTTATGCATAGTTTTGTTCGGCTGAAATACAAAGGAATGTCACCTGATCACATCAACAGCAAATTCCACGATAGTCAAACAGACGATAGCACTTAATTTTCATTTCATTAATAAAGTGTAAGCTAAATGAGGTATGACTTCGGGAAGAGAGCTAAACGTAAAAATCTAAAGACAAAAGTGAGGATAGTTAGGCAAAAATAAGGCGAACAAGCAAGTATTCTCATTCAGTGTATTCCAGAAGGCACTTAGCATTCTCTGTATCGGCTACAAACAAGTGTCAATAAAATTACCTAAATGATATCCATGACTGAAGCAAGTGCTCTTACGTAGAAATTGGTAGTCAACTACAAGAAAACCGGACATTAACAGTTTAGTAGAGCCGGATTTCACACACCATAAGTAGATCTGAAAGCACCATCGTTAAAAATCCAACCTATTATGGTCACCTTAATAGGGTGAGCAGTATTCAGGTTAGGCATCCGTCCAGTGCTAGGTGAGGAGGGGAAATCAATAGACGAGGTTGTAAAGCTACATCGACTGAGATGGTTAGAACATGCGTTACACATGCATGACTAGCCATCGACTTCCTCGATGAGCAATGTTAGCTGACATAGGATAGATGAGGTTGGAAAAGAGCCAGTGGTGGTCAAACCAAAATATGGCTTCATCAGTCAATGAAATACAAGACAGTTAATTTAAGCCAGCCAGCCACGTAGGAAGCCGTAGACTTCCTGACTGGTTGGGGTCCTCGGGACGGTAAACACCAATGGATGGAGACAATTGGTGATACGGCTCAAAATCGTTCGCAGTGGCTGGCGCAGATGCATCCACTCCTTGTGACTTATAATATCCAATACAACTGTATGGTTCTTCCATATTACCATTCATTTTGCCTCATATCTCTCTTTACTGTCTCCATTTTGTGTTTCTTTCTATTTTCTTCTTCTTCTTCTTCTCTGGCTTTGTGTGCCGAGTGAAGTGTGGCGACTCGAACTGCTGCACACCGGTGCAAAATTCTACGTTGAAATCAGTCAGTCAGTCAATTATGTTCAGAGTAACTTTATGATGGAGCCAGAGTTGATCTAAAGTGGTCTACAATAGGTGTACCCAGGGTCATTAGACTTACGACATGAAAGAAACCCACTCGGTTTCTCGTGAGTCCTGCCAAAACCGCGAAGCGTGATATCGAAAATATTTTGTCAAAAACGGCAAAAACATATTAAACCCATCTGTGGCACATAGAGTACATAGGCCGAAACAATGCCAACCTCATTTCAAGACAAAGAAAAGTTCAATCCGCCATAATTAAGTAGAACCAACCAGATGACTTTTGGTGCTTCAGTAATTCAATACACATTGACAACGGAGCTCTGTGTTTTATGATAGACAATCCTAGTGATGTTGAATCTCTCTTAAAAGTACTCTGCTAACCACTTCAGGCGCACTTGATAGTTGTTGATTGACACACTATTTCTCACCAGGACCAGTTTGATAAAATTCTTAACTATTGCCTGCGGCTGGTGTATTGCAACTTATTCGGGCGCATTGACCATTGTGACTCAAAGTACTTCATAAGCTGTGGGACTTTACACCTAAAGGGACCTCAAGCAAAACTAGTGCACATTGACACAGACAAACAATTAACACTTTTCGAAAAGCCGAATGTTTTATTAATCGCCAAATTGCCTTCATCTATATGGAAATAAACATAATTAAATGGACTACTCTGCATTTCCGTATATATATATATATATATATATATATATAATTTGGTCTCATATGTGGACGACTTCCAATAAATTATCGATACCTGTCTCCGAAAATTGTATCTGATAATTGATATAAGTATAAAACTTGGACACTGTGGTAGAGTATAACTCCATTATAGATAAGATTTCATTTTGATAAATCACACAGTGTTATACAGTAATATTAACTAATGACGTTTCAAGCACAACTTATTGCTCATAACCACATCAAGTCACTCATACAACATTTTACTTCATTTATATACATGAGTGAATTTTCACTCATGGAGTGTATCTGATAATCTCTATTTAACACAACATTGTCTCTTCGTAAATGAAGGTAGACGACGTTTCACCAGATATTAGGAATTAAACGAATCTAGTCAGCAAATACCTTTGTATACCGCAGAATTTAAATTACGAAGTTTCCAGGTAAATCAAGCAGGTCAGCGACCTGTTACTTACTCAGTGTGAATTCCATTTCTGGGTTCCAGTTGAACGTAAATAACCTGGAGGTTGGAAAAATAATACACATCAAGACTAGCAACATAATTGAGGCTTTTCATTAAAAATTTTCTTGATTATATCTACAGCTGTTCTACAAATTGCGATTCATTGTAAATTCATGCATAATGCAATGACGTTATTTCACATTCATTGACATGAAAACTCAACTCATGGAGAGATGATATCAGCACCCATAGTCTAAGTGGAAGCTGCAAACAGCAAGAATTTCAGATTTTCAGGAAACTACCAACAGTTCATTGCGACTGATTATCGACACATAAGCATCACTACAAGACAGATTTGAAGCTAAGAAATGTTAAATTTTTACAAGTTACCTCAAATATTCATGTAGGTATATGAAAATACAGACCTTGTTGAGTATTGATAAGCATATCTACATCTAAGCATTTGTGCCAGATGACTCCTAACATTTAAGAAGCACAGCAGGTGCGCTGGCGTCGAGTCACATAGTTTGGAGAACAAATTGTACACACAGCCAGCAGATCTTGGTCAACGCACACAGAAAAAGACGAAAATGTCCTTTGAAAGTTTTATTTGAGGACACAAGAATTATTTGTACTCATTACAGCGGAAAAAATGATACAGAACTGATCTGTTTGGGTACTTCTGATGGAAAAAAGGTTTTCTACATAGACTAGAATGTTGATCGCTACGGGACTGGAATATATTGATCCGTAGCTTAGAAATAGAGTGAAGTAGTAGGGCGCGTTGATCATTTCACTTATTCGGGAAGTTGCATCAGCCCCAACGGGTTGATCGCTGACGAAATCTCAGCACGGGTACAGAAGGCTCGGTCCGCATACGCCACTTTACGCCATCTCTGGCGTAGACGTGATATCCGGCTGGTTATCGACCAAAGGACGTGAGTACTGCTCAGCAGTCCACTCCGTCCTCCTTTATGGCTGTGAAACCTGGCCATTGGGAGTGAAAGACATGAAAAGACTAGCTGTCTTTGATCATATGTGCCTGTGTTCTATCTCCCGTGTGAAGAGGTATAATAAGGTGAGCAATATTGAGCTTAGGCATCCGTCCAGTGCTAGGTGAGGAGGGGAAATCAATAGACGAGGTTGTAAAGCTACATCGACTGAGATGGTTAGAACATGCGTTACACATGCATGACTAGCCATCGACTTCCTCGATGAGCAATGTTAGCTGACATAGGATAGATGAGGTTGGAAAAGAGCCAGTGGTGGTCAAACCAAAATATGGCTTCATCAGTCAATGAAATACAAGACAGTTAATTTAAGCCAGCCAGCCACGTAGGAAGCCGTAGACTTCCTGACTGGTTGGGGTCCTCGGGACGGTAAACACCAATGGATGGAGACAATTGGTGATACGGCTCAAAATCGTTCGCAGTGGCTGGCGCAGATGCATCCACTCCTTGTGACTTATAATATCCAATACAACTGTATGGTTCTTCCATATTACCATTCATTTTGCCTCATATCTCTCTTTACTGTCTCCATTTTGTGTTTCTTTCTATTTTCTTCTTCTTCTTCTTCTTCTTCTCTGGCTTTGTGTGCCGAGTGAAGTGTGGCGACTCGAACTGCTGCACACCGGTGCAAAATTCTACGTTGAAACCAGTCAGTCAGACAATGTTGATTATAATAATGAAACAACAATATCAAGTGCATTAAAAACATTACTGACGAATAATCATAGGAACTTTTCCATGTATAGTGTTCAAAATATAGTGAATACTAGAATTGTACATCAACATTTTAGAGCAAGGATATACATATGAATAGATTATCAATAGATCAAACACTTAAACAACCAAGCTATACACACATGTGACGAAGTTGCGATAACTGGCTGAAGTGTGTTAAAACCAGTCGGATGGAAGTTACAAATAAGAAAACACTACTTCCTAGACAAAGAAGAGATCATGACATAGCATTTTTTTCAAACACAAGCAAAACGTTGTGTTACGTAAGACAAGTTCTAGGATGATGTGATATGCACATAAAATAAAACCAACATTAAAAGTATCTTTTGTAGGTTAAATTAGTGTCAGCATGTTGGAAAGTAGAACTGCTTTTCGGAATTCTTGTCGTGAAATAGTGGCACCATTATTGACCCAAAAACGACTATTAATTATTAAAACTCCCCCTGACATTTCAGTCAAAGCTACAAAAAATTCCCGACTAATTACATACCGACTGCTAGTGTGATGTATGTTACAAATTTTTTCAGATTAAGAATTACTGCTGCACACCTCTATAGTAGGCAACACACCGGCTTTTGTGAGCTTTCTCAGTTTCTATGATACCTACAGGAAACCATTAGGCATGTTTAAAAACTCAACCATCTATAATAATTCTAACAACAATGGAGTTGTGGGGACATTCAGTAATAACAAACCGACAACTAACGTCTAGGTAAAAGTGAATAACTGTTGGCATATGTAGTTTGCAACGTTCATCTACATGGAGCTTCAGGAATGAAGTGAACGCTGAAATACTCATAGATTATCAGGTTTACAAGGCCATTGCTTTTATCCTTTAGGTCTTTACAAAATCGCATAAGTAATATTCATAGAACTCTAAAATCGTGGCTTACTAAGATCTTACTTTTTCGCGCTCCAAGCTTGCCTCTTCTATGGTTGCATCATCTTCATCTAGTTCCTCGAATTCGCTTCTTTCATTGTGTATCAGCAGTCGAATATTTACACCCGACGCAGTTTTGAGGTGCTGTGCAACCAACAATTTCAGGTCTCCTAAAGAATAGTTGTAAGGTAGCACAACGTACGTATTGTCTGAAATTTGCAATAAGTTCCTTCGAAGATGAATGTGGCACTGGAATTCGTGGAATTCAGGTAAAACGAATAGTGGGGTGGATACAGTTCAACTTCTACAGATTTTGGTGCTTGGATAGCACGACGTTCAAAAATAGACGTGTTTGAATGCACACAACCATAAAAACCGACAAACAATTTCCAGGCATCTTCGGGTATCAGGGTGATATCATTCTCCAGGAGTAAATTTTCTTTCAACTTTCCACCACCTGGGTTGAAATGAAGAACATTTATTAATCGACCTACTTAATATATCACTATTGTTAACCGACCCTGGATACTCTTCAGAAGTCTCGTCTACCATCCCACTTTTGGACACTAGGTCTACAAATCCTTCCCACTTTGTCCACCAGCTAATAGAAAGGATGTACCTAAAAACCTGTTAGCAGCATTTCAGAGTGATACCATATATCTCCTTTCACCATTTCCATGTTCATCAACTCATCTATCTTTATTTTCTGTGCTATGAAAGTAGCAGCATTTCTTTGGTCCCTGTAAAGAAAGACAATTTAAATGCTAGTAGTCAGCACCACGACGATATAGCAGAAAATGAAATACTTTACAATAACAATAAACACTCACTCCGAAACCATACTTCACTGTAACCCCGTTAGAATAGGCGCTGAAGGTTGCAACGCACATCATTAGTGAACAATAACAAATTTATTTTAAAACCACTAAAAAATATTTTTCAGTGTTCAAACTCTCAAAAGTCCAGTTTAATAGTGCACCCGCATTGTTTCACTTCTGTTAAATTAGATACTTCAGTTAATATTCATGAAACAGATATACTACAGATTCAGATTATAAGGATAGAAGGCTCTTGTTGCCTATGTTAATCCTCGTTATATATATCTCTGCAGAGATGCGGTTTCTCTTTGAAAGCGTTCACCGATGGAGCTATTACTACTGAATCAGCTGAGTTTCAGTCGTTGACCACTCTGTGAGAGAATCTAAACTCCAAACGTATTTTATTCGACCTCGGTTTGAGCACCTTCTTCCTAGAAAGAGGGAAAAGGTTTGAAAGCTCAGTCCCTAAATCACCCTTGAATACACGGTAAGCCAAAGTAAAGTCGCCTCTCCTCCTTCAGTGGGATAATGGGAAGAGATTTAAATGCTCCATCCTCATGTCATAAGGAAGGTGTGAGATACAACTAACTAATTTCGTTCCTACCCTCTGTACTCTTTCCAGGGTATGTGCCTCCTTTTCGAAGCATGGATTCGTCGCCTGTATGCAGTACTCTAGATGAGGTTTGACATACGTTGCATAGAGTACTTGGAACATACCCTCGTCTAATCGTTTGAAAGCCCTTTGAAGTTCCCATAGCATTCGAAAAGCCTTAGCTGCGGCTCGATTACAGTTTGCCGTTGTTTTTAAGTCATGGCTAACAATAATCCCTAAGTCCTTTTGTTCCCTAACATCTGGCAGTTCTGTGTCCCCCATGGAGTACGACGTGTAGGACTTCTGACCTAGGTGCATTACCGCGCTTTTCTTGGAATTAATTTCCAGACTCCAAAGGTTAGCCCATTCGGCTAATTTGTCTAGATCGTTTTGTAGTACCAACCTATCATCGCTACTATTTACGGTTTTCCATATCTTAATATCGTCCGCAAATTATAAGGAAGATGAGGTGAGAATTTTCGGCAATTCATTTACGTATAGTAAGAATAGCAGGGGGCTCAATACAGTTCCCTGAGGTACTCCACTTAGTACTGCTTTCCACCCTGACAGTACACCATTAACTCTTACCTTCTGCCTCCTATCCATCAGGTAGTCACTAAACCACTCACATAAGCGTTGGTCTAATCCAAAATGTTTAAGTTTACTAAGAAGACCTAAATAGGATACCTTATCGAATGCTTTACTAAGATCGATAAATACAACGTCCAGTACATGGTTTTTATCCCTGGCCTCGACCCAATCTTCCCTAGCTAACAGTAAGTTTGATAAGCAGGATCGTCCTGGTCGGAATCCATACTGTTCAACTGCCAGTAAGCCATGTTTTTCCGTATGAGCTAAGAGCTGGCCCCTTGTGAGTTTTCTAAAACCTTTGCTATAATGCAGGTCAGACTTACAGACCGGTAGTAAGATACTAACTGCCTGTTCCCATCTTTGAAGATGGGGCTTATAAAAGCATCTTTACAGTCCCTGGGTAGCCTAGCCTGGGTCAGAGACATCTGAAAAATCTCCGTAAGTGGAATGTATATTATATCCGCCAGGGAGATTAGCAATCTAGGGCGGAGTCCGTCTGGTCCAGGTGATTAACCTGGCTTCAACTTAGACAGTAGCTTCAGAACCACTGCATCATCTACCACAATTGGGGGAATTCTAAGGGCTACATCAGTTACCTCGCTACACCCCTGGGTGGTACGATTAGGCGAGAAAACATAACAGAAGTATTCGGAGAGTGTCTCAGCTTTTGTTTCGTCTGACTCGGCAGTCTCTCCTGTGTTGCTAATGAGGGACGGTATGCCACTACTACTTTAAGTCCTGCGTTTGATATATGAGTACAGTCTTTTTGGATAATGCACACAAATTAAGCCGGTGAAGGACGACAATGGAAAGTCACTGACCAAAGAAGTGGAGCAAAGGAAACACTGGGATGAACATTTCAAAAGATTCCTAAATCGACCACCACCTACAACGCGCCCAACAATGCCAACAACGGAGACAGAGCTACCAGTGAACACCGACTCGCCGACGAAATCAGAAGTCCTGAAGGCAATCAAGATGCCAAAAGCTGGGAAAGCAGCAGGACCAGATGGAATCCCAGCAGAAGCGTTGAAAATGAACCCAGAGACAACAGCGGACTTGATGACGCCACTGCTGGAGAAGGCGTGGAAAGAGGGCAAAGTACTCGAGGATTGGAAGAAAGGATACTTATTCAAACTACCAAAGAAAGGAGACTTAAGTCAATGCAAGAACTGGCGCGGAATTACGCTCCTGTCCACCCCAAGCAAAATACTGAGCCGCACCATCCTGGAGAGAATCAAACATGCCCTGGATGAAAAACTTCGACCGGAACAGGCTGGATTCAGGAGAAACAAGTCATGCATTGATCAGATCGCCACATTACGGGTCATCATTGAACAAAGCTTGGAATGGCAGTCACCTCTCTATCTCAACTTCATCGACTTTGAAAAGGCCTTCGACAGTGTCGATCGAGAGGTGCTTTGGCAACTAATCCGCTACTACGGGGTGCCACCGACAATTATACGTCTCATCCAACACCTGTACGACAATGCTGCATGCCAAGTAATCCACAACGGGAAACTTACGGAACCCTTCGAAGTGAGGACAGGAGTAAGACAAGGCTGCCTACTATCGCCAATGATTTTCCTGATTGCAGTAGACTGGATAATGCGACAGACAGCGGGCAATGAGGAAACAGGCATAAAATGGACTCACACAAAAAACTTGGAGGATCTGGATGATATATGTCTGATTTCCCACAAACTGGAAGATATGCAAGCGAAAAGCAACAAGTTGGCAGAAGAAGCATCAAAGATAGGACTTCAGGTGAACATGGAGAAAACAGAGGTGATGAAGATTCCTGGACAAGAACAACAACAACAGACAACGATCAGCATAAATGGGAGGGACCTGAAAGAAACAACCTCTTTTACCTACCTGGGAAGCATCGTTTCACCTACAGGCGGAACTGACGAGGATATCAAAGCAAGAGTCGGAAAAGCAAGATAACCTCTCACTACTCTCAAGTCTGTGTGGAGGTCAACAGCACTCAGCATCAAAAATCAGGTCCGGATTTCCAACTCCAATGTGAAGTCAGTGCTACTATACGGATCAGAGACTTGCACTGCGCGTCATAAAGAGCATCTCAAACAAACTACAGACCTTCATTAACAGTTGTCTTCGCTCAATACTCACGATCAGATGGCCGGCCAGAAAAGATCAGCAACAGGGATCTCTGGCAATGAGCGAACCAACCAGGAACCGATTGTGAAACAAATAGGCAGGAAGAAATGGAGATGGATTGGCCATACTCTGAGGAAACCATCAAGTGACATCACTAGACAAGTCATTGCTCGAGTGGAACCCGAAAGGGAAGCGGCGAGTTGGTCGTCAGTGCAAGGGTGACTTGGAGAAGCTCATGTGAAGAGGAGATGAAAACGTGTGGACAGACTTGGAGCCAGGTGAAGACTCTAGCAGAGAACCGAATGCAATGGAGACGGACGGCTGAAGCCCTATGTTCCTCTAGGAATTAGAGGAAACAATAATAATAATAATTCAAGGTGGTAAATGAGATAATTTTCGAAGCGTAGACCCAGGTACAAAGGGTGCAGTGACGCACTCTAGTATGTTCCTAGATCCCATCCAAGCCTCCTCGACAGTCTGGTGTTTATTAACAGACCAGTCAGCTAGGGTTGCTGCATTTCGGATTGCAGGTATATTCGCTTTTCAAACGTTTGGGCGGGCGGTTGTTGACCTATGTGTGACGGCCTGGATCCTGAACATAAAAGTAATAACTATGTGGTCATTACTGCCTAGCGGCGCTAGGCACCTAATGTTGCTGACATCCTCCTTCTGGTGTGTTAACACCAAGTCTAGAGTGGATGGATCATGTTCAGGATGGTATCGTGTTGGTGCATCCATATGCTGCACAAGTGCGCATTCAAGTACTGCCAGTATTAGTTCCGTGTTGAAACAATTGTAAGAAGTTTCTGATGTTAATTCCTCCCAATTAATATGCGGGGCATTAAAATCACCTGCCATTACACACCTATTCTCTCTATTCCATGTCCTGAGATGCTTTATAACGAAATTGTCAGCTTGGCTGGTAGGAATTCTATAAATAACCCCTATCGTTACAGTGCCTTTGTTCAAGATAATGACACAACCTGCGGCTTCACAGGTGCCACTGTCATGAGCTTCCGATCACGTTGACCTAATTCCTATGTCATCTCGGATGTATAGAGAGACCCCTCACCTTTCCGACCACTCACTCTGTCTGTTCTAATGCATATGTACTCAGGTATGAGTGGAGTTAAGTCTGTACCCATTAAAAACCAAGTTTCGGTGATAGCAATCACATCCGGCTGTAGTTCCTCAGTCAACACTCCTAGTTCGGGAAGCTTATTCCTAAGACCACAAGCGTTCGTGTAGTATACCGAGAGACCTATGTGTTCACTTGACTTATGAACAGAGGTCCGGGCAACATAGGTTTCCGAGACCTCACTACCCGAAAACCCAACAGTTTGAGATCTTTTTCACCTTTTTTTAATCGGGCCTTTAATTCAACCACTGCTTCTCTTCTCCTAATTCTATCTTCCAAAGGCCAGTCTGGCCTAATTCTCAGCTTTTTATTCTTGATCTTGAATGCGTTGTTGAGAATAATAGTCTTCTCCATCTCGTTCCCTATTACTACCTTCAGCAGTCGTGGGGAACTTTCCGTTGCATCGGCGATTCGTTTACCGATTAAACCTGGTGTCACAAGTGGGAATTGCCTGTGTGATACACAGACAGATAAATGCACACAATGAGAACTGTGCTAACTGCAGAGGAAACTGCTTGCAGGAGAAGAATGTTGGTGTGGGTGCCGGTTCATGTAAGTCCTAGTTTGGAGTTATAACACGATTATAATGGTTTATGGGTCACAAAAGCTTTGCACACATCCCGAATTAATGGGCGATGAAGTTGTGGTCATTGCCATATCTTCAGTACTAGCCCTGGTCCGATGTTACATAAGCCGTTTATGTTGTTGAACAATGCTCGCCGAAGCTTATATAGGAGTAAAAACTCTAGCTATATGTGCTGACTTTCACTACTTTAGTAGACTGGTTGTTTTGTGTTCGTAATCGAGCACCCACGCCACTTGTCTTGCTGTCATGGTATATCAGTTTGTTTACACGTGTTGTGCAGTGTAAGCTAAGCATGTACTACTTCTCAACAGCACTGGGACAAGAATATATGCTTTAGACAATTTAATCCTTTGCTCTGACTTAATTTACTAACAGTCTCCTAGTTCGCGTCATACAGTTATGTCATCTCATCTCCCTTACTGGTCATAACGCATCTTTACTTGAGTCTTTTTCTTTTTAGAAGGTTCAGCAAAGACAAGGCCGGCTGGCACAGACATTCCTGATAAATAAGCTGTCTTACACAGGAAGGAACAGTCTAGTGGGCAGTACCACTAAACATCAGGTTTCAGTATGACCTTTGTTGGAATAAAGCTATTATGGATGAGCTTTTGCCTACATTTTTGTCTGAAACAATGACTTATGAATTACAGGAACTAGATCGACATATTGGTAGCATGAGCTGAAAGCCAACAAGCTCATATATGACAACTATGGTTCAGGCGAAGAATGAAAAGTGATACCATCTGCTATGCATGAACAACAGAAATCAGAAGTCTTCTCATGCACAAGCAGTTTACTTGGCAGTTCTATACTGTTTGCAAATGCGCAGTATATGACACAAAGCTATGGCTTTGTGTAAGTATACGTATGGTTTTGGTGAACAACAGCGAGTTTTCAGTGCACCTAACGAATCTACCTTCCACTGGGTGTTAGAAATTCCTGTATTTATATCCCTTGAAAAATTTGCCAAACAAGTTACAAACCGCTTATTTCTCTAATTCCAGGTCTCCATTTTTTGCACAGAGGTTGACCATGCTTCATTCAGCCTTCCAGAGGACAGAAATATCAATAGTCGCACTTATGTCTGCGAAAGCCAAGCAGTCGGTACTGGATTTCACAATTTCAGATAAGGCAGTGTCTACCAGGGTCAAGACTATCTTAAATTGTCAAATCATGTTGACGGGAGAACTGTTATATGCTTGACATGTGGAAACGTTGGCGTCAAAATCTTTTGAAGTAAGTGCTGTCTTTGACAACTATAAGAGTCATAAATATCAAGTCTTACAGAACTGAATCACTATCCAGTACTAATTTGCAAACTTTTGGGAAATGCTATCTTTCGATATGTTGACTTCAAGAGTGATCCCAGACAATAGTATCACAACTTAAACGCCTCAAATGCCGTGGAAGAACCCGATATTTTCGTAACTGCTTTCCTTTGCTATCTGATAGCATTTGTTCGATGACTATATGTGAGGCTGCATGCCAAGAACACTAGGCCTCTGCTGGCGGGACTAATAGCGCTACGTTGGTTATTGTGTGTAAAAACACTATCTTGTATGAAGTTCTATCATAAGGATGCTTCTCAAGGAAAAACTGTGCACACTTAAAAATCGAAAACTTTGTGAGGAAAACTGTATATTCAGCAGCAAAACCGTTCGTATTTGTTGTAACTATTGTGCCCACATGTTTATCTGACACTTTCAGCTTCATATACGATAGTTTTAGAACGACCTGGGTCAAAGAGTACATGGCTTTTTGCATTGAATCACAGAAGATAGACACAAACACAGTATTTTGAAATGAATCAGTAGGTTTTTATCACATAGTGAATGTATTCCACCATGATCATAGGCACTAGGTCTAGGAGGCAGACATACAGGACTCAAGAGGAAAGGAATGTTATTTATGTCATAATTACTGTCACAAATATTCCATGAGTCATTATGTTGAATGCTTCGACCTGAATAGTATACAGATAGCATGAAAGGAATCGTCCTGGCTGGTTTGCAGGTGTCTTGAACACAACAATGTTCGGTATGTAGGAGGAAGAATGATGTTAAATGTGTGTCACAGTAGAAAGAATAACAGGTAGACAGCATAGAAGAAAACTTTGGAGATATCCTTTCTTCATTGAAAACGCTAATATAATATAATATATTTCCTATCTATGTAGGACACACCAGTTCTACAGGCATGGATAAGTATTATTCACATTACATGAGTTTGATTTATGGTGAAATTGCATGGTTGCTGTCATTTCTGACATTAGTTAGTGAGCACAATCTGCTAGCTAGGCATTCAATGGAGCACATCAAGGAATATAGACATATTGTCTTCGCATTAACAAAAAACCCAAGTATATGTTCAATGGATTACAAATATTTAATACTGGAAAACATTTGAGGTCTATTGATGCTTATAGTGCCAATATAAAAACCAGCTGAAAACTACATATACATTTATTCGCATGAGATATTACTCAGTATTAACCGAATCAGTTTATTCAGTGTGTGCTAATATGTAGAATTATCTTTCATAACTTCATGTTGTGCTAGTCCTTACATGTGCTTTATTTTTTTCAGGTATACGGAAGTTGTCGAATATGAAACCAGCGGAAATATCATCCGGACAAACTAACGTTAATACTCTTCATCGGGATTTTCTTTTGTAAATTAATGAAATGTTTAATATACTCTTCAATTCTACTTCCTCTAGACTTTTTCAGTGCGTCGCTATACTATGTGCTTTTGTAATAAGTGAATTCGGATCAATGCATGTTAAGCTTAGTTAGAGGGATGGAGATTTACTATAGTATTATGAGACTGTTACTTTAGCCCTTCGTAAGATTTCGTGTCTGTTTCTATACAGTAGCACATTGTAAAAACCAAGTAAGATTTAGCAATTTAAATAATAATTCTGTACTGTTCGATACGCTAAAATCGCCTTATCTAGCCAGTTGCAACTCTGTACACTGTTAAACGCCAAGTATGAAGTACAAGTAAATTTAATGACTTAGGCTTGACAGCTACTTCGCTAATCTGTTAATATGCAGTGATATCGTCAAATAGACTGTTCACTTGACAGTGAACAAAGAAACAATTTTCATCTATTTCTAATATGCCGTTGAATCATGTGATGTTATCTAATATCCATCATTTCTATAATCAACAACTGCGGTGTTTGCATATCTACTTTATGAATATTAAATAACTTACGCATTTATGCATCTGATTACCTCCAGTATTACAACAGTATATCTTATTCATTTGATGTGTGTACGATAAACAAGGCATTCATACATTCTCCCACAAATACCAAGGTTTCTGGTGTCACAAGTGTTAATGAGAGTTGCTTCCTTGGTTTCAATACAAACCTTTTTTCATCTAGTAAATAAACAATCTGCAATTAAAAGTGTTCTCTGAGCTGGTTGGTTTAGTCGCGAAGCTCTCGTCGTCCTTCCGGACAACATCTTCAGCGCCATATTTAGCACAGAGTGAAATGATTTAAATTTCTTCTTCTTCAGAGAACACTTTTAATTGCAAATCATCCACCTGAGCTACAAATCTTCTCTATTATTTCAAAATAAACAATCTCCTCCGTCCATCTTTATATACCTTCAAGTTTTACTTCTATTATATTTATGGTCCTGTTGATTCTTTGTTTTCACTTTCATAACTGCAAACACCAACTTATCTCTATGACTGCTGTAATCTTTGTTTTTCCCCTCACCATATCATGTAAAGAGAACATCATATTCAATGAAATATGTCAAGTGCGCGGACTAACTATTCCGGTGTCTTTTAATTCGCATCTACACTGTACTAAGATGAACAGCTCTCTATTAGTAGTCAGAAAATGCTTTTAAACTAAATCCTTCCAAATGTCAGACTGTCAATTTCAGTTTCCGATGTAAGAGAAAGTCAGGTGAAGCTGTTAATTCCTATGACCGTTGCAAACTGATGACAGTGATATAGAGCTCAAGTCTGACTTTAAGTATCTCGGACTAATTCATCAAACAGCGTATTAGCCTTAAATGTATATCACACGCATGCATGAGCTAGGTATGCAAACCAAGGTAAACGCTGATATAAGTATAAAACTTGGGCACTGTGGTAGAGTATAACTCCATTATGGATAAGATTTTATTTTGATAAATCAGACAGTGTTGTACAGTTATATTAACTGATGACGTTTCGAGCACAAACGCTAGCACGGTACACTCATTATTTAAAAAACTAACTCATATTTGAGAACTACGATTTGACCGGCTTTACAACGTTTAATATATTTAGACACAATAGACATACACTGCTTACTTCTATGACGCATTACCTAAAGCTACCCCCTTGCTACTACCTAAGTGAGCAACTCAACGTTATCTTTGAATTACAAAGTAAAAGCGGACATCCTGAGAGCTTTCTGGGTAAAAAGATCGTCTCCTAGTCGAGAAAATAAACATATCCTAATCTCTTCACGAAAGCATTTAGAGGTATTTATCCTATCGCCTCAAATGACTCACTACTTGCTATCACTTAAAAAGTAAAAACAAATTTATCGAAGGCAGTGTGCTTATGGTTTCTAGACATCATAATGCACCATGAGGAAAAAGCTTTATTCATAGGGTCATAGCAATTAGATGCGCGATATAAATCCGAAACTCAACGACTACGATTCTCAATCACAAAACATTCTACTTTGCTACCTAATCGTCTCAATAGATGCTTCGCCAAGAAAAAGAAGACCACTGGTTCAAAGAAAATTTATTTAAAGTTTTCTTATAAATCATGGGCAACCGTGTTTATAACCACGGAGAAATCACAAGCATCCGAAAAATAGGAATTTCATGATTTGAACTGAAACAAGCAATTTGTAACCAGCGAATTTTTTCACCCCGATTAATAATCAGCTTCTCAGACGGTTGTAAATTCGAAACGTTATTCTTGCTAGTGAAATTCTTACCGAACACTCACCAGATCATCGTACGTTAGCCGCTTTTCAAATCCTTTTGAAACAAATAAAATGGTTGTTAACACCGCGTTTACTACAGGCAGTCCTAGTTCGTGCGTTTGGATCTAGTACACTAGGCATTAACAATCATTTAGGGATTTCGTATTGCTTCCTAATTTTGCTTCCAAAAGTACATACAAACACCACACATTCATACTTCACATGTGGCTCACCCTTGCTTGATTCTCTCACAATATACCTGGTTTTTTAGCTGACAACAGACACCTTGTCGAAAAGCTCCAAAGCATTTTAAACTTCAAACCAGGTTCTAAATTCTCTGGGTTTAATTAGTTCTTCGAAAACTTTGCTAATATCAACCCTGATGGTGCTCTCTTCACCGAATTCATTCGTAGATTGTTGCATGCTGTAAACATGAACGTGAGGGACATTTTTTTCCAGATTCCTACATATTAAGTAACCAACTGAGCCAGCAGCAATAACGGCAGCCAAAAATGAACTGGACACAATGGCTTCTGCTTCCCAAACATGTTCACGTGTATAATCTCCAAGATTTCTACACAGTACTAATTCATTAATAGCTGAAAAACAATTAAAACACTGAAACCATGCATGAATGCAACGTATGAAACAATTACAATGAAACGAATGCACTGACCTGGTGGCAAAAACTTTCGAAACAAACGAAATAACTAATTTCAACAGAAATGGAGACAATAATGAAGTGAAACGCAACATTTGTGAACAATGTGCATCAAGATAAGTTGTGAATAACTGCTGGATAAACGGAAAAATCGATGTGTAAACGAACAGCAACGGAACTGCAATCCAACATGGCCTACTAACATGGACGAAAATGACCTTGGAGCGTCTCATTCCATCAATGACCTTGTACATGGCGTTTAATTTCTGCCATTTGGGTAGACGTTAAATGCCATGTTCTAGTAGCGCTGTTAAAATTTCCCTTGGAAATTTTTTTTTGTCAATAATTTTTAATGAAATTGCGTTATATGTTATCTGGATTGATGAGAATTCCCATTTTCTGGCCTGTTATTTTGGTGTCCGCGTCATGTAATCTGACTGCGACACCCCCTAGCATATTGGTTGCAACGATCAGTGTTTCAGGCGAACTGTAGCAAAATATCGCTATAGTGAGAAAGATAGGATAGTTGAAGGGTAATTTCATCTACACAAATAATCTACTTTATTTAGATGCTGCACCTTTCGTCATGGTATCATTCAATGGAGACTTCACGTCTCAGGATATTAATTCAGCCTATTTACGTGTGAAGAACAGTCCTTTTTGACAAAAGAATTCTATCAGTACTTCGAAATCACCTGTAAATGCTAACAGAACCTTCTGTGGGAATAGAAGTAATCATGTAGATGTGTCTCACCGTGTGTGTTTGGACAGGAATAATCGTAAGTTGAGAGGTTATTTCTAAGTGGATTTCATGTATATTTGCACTGTTTAGTGTAGTGTAATATGAGTTATGTGGACTCAATGTATAAAAAATACCTCAACTTTATTTATATTGTGCCATTCTCTCTAACCTGACTGCTTGGCTGGCAAACGTAGGTGGTTGTCATGAATATTGTAAGTGCAGTGCAGTGGAGAAGGCAATCATTCGTTTAAATTTCCTTACTGTGCCACTTAGTGCATTAATTTAGTGTATAATATTTTTATACACATGAATTGTGTCGATTATGAGAACTGAATCTAGTCAGCTCTGTTACTATCAATCTACTGTCTGTTATGCCATTCTCACTGGCACTGTTATCTTAATGCTGCACTGTTTTTGATCACCAGTAGTGGTGATGAATTTTTCCTGAATTTTCCATTAACATGAAGCAGTACAGATGCAGTGTCACGATCGAATGTCTAGGTTGCATTATATGTCATTGTTATCCTCATCGACGCAACAGGTCTGCGTATCTTACAATATTTTAAGTGTTTCTCTATGCTGCTAACACTGTGCATAGTTGCTTAGAGTTGAGGCATGTTCAGCTTATATTTGATGACTATAGATTCCTAAATATGAGAATGTAATTTCTGTAGGATTCATAAAACTATGCTCATTAGACATTACTGAGATTATGGATCAATTTCTAAGTTACACATTTGCAATACTTCATTTAATGTAAACGTATTCAGTGTGAAGTTGATCTGCAACTAAGGTTAATGAGAGTATGACGCCTCAACAGTATGGAAGCTTCAAAGATTGTCTTGATATTTGCGTGTAATCCTTTAATACTGGAAAACATTTGAGGTCTATTGATGCTTATAGTGCCAATATAAAAACCAGCTGAAAACTACATATACATTTATTTGCATGAGATATTACTTAGTATTAACCGAATCAGTGTATTCAGTGTGTGCTAATATGTAGAATTATCTTTCATAACTTCATGTTGTGCTAGTCCTTACATGTGCTTTATTTTTTTCAGGTATACGGAAGTTGTCGAATATGAAACCAGCGGAAATATCATCCGGACAAACTAACGTTAATACTCTTCATCGGGATTTTCTTTTGTAAATTAATGAAATGTTTAATATACTCTTCAATTCTACTTCCTCTAGACTTTTTCAGTGCGTCGCTATACTATGTGCTTTTGTAATAAGTGAATTCGGATCAATGCATGTTAAGCTTAGTTAGTGGGATGGAGATTTACTATAGTATTATGAGACTGTTACTTTAGCCCTTCGTAAGATTTCGTGTCTGTTTCTATACAGTAGCACATTGTAAAAACTAAGTAAGATTCAGCAATTTAAATAATAATTCTGTACTGTTCGATACGCTAAAATCGCCTTATCTAGCCAGTTGCAATTCTGTACACTGTTAAACACCAAGTATGAAGTACAAGTAAATTTAATGACTTAGGCTTGACAGCTACTTCACTAATCTGTTAATATGCAGTGACATCGTCAAATAGACTGTTGACTTGACAGTGAGCAAAGAAATAATTTTCATCTATTTCTAATATGCCGTTGAATCATGTGATGTTATCTAATATCCATCATTTCTATAATCAACAACTGCGGTGTTTGCATATCTACTTTATGAATATTAAATAACTTACGCATTTATGCATCTGATTACCTCCAGTATTACAACAGTATATCTTATTCATTTGATGTGTGTACGATAAACAAGGCATTCATACATTCTCCCACAAATACCAAGGTTTCTGGTGTCACAAGTGTTAATGAGAGTTGCTTCCTTGGTTTCAATACAAACCTTTTTTCATCTAGTAAATAAACAATCTGCAATTAAAAGTGTTCTCTGAGCTGGTTGGTTTAGTCGCGAAGCTCTCGTCGTCCTTCCGGACAACATCTTCAGCGCCATATTTAGCACAGAGTGAAATGATTTAAATTTCTTCTTCTTCAGAGAACACTTTTAATTGCAAATCATCCACCTGAGCTACAAATCTTCTCTATTATTTCAAAATAAACAATCTCCTCCGTCCATCTTTATATACCTTCAAGTTTTACTTCTATTATATTTATGGTCCTGTTGATTCTTTGTTTTCACTTTCATAACTGCAAACACCAACTTATCTCTATGACTGCTGTAATCTTTGTTTTTCCCCTCACCATATCATGTAAAGAGAACATCATATTCAATGAAATATGTCAAGTGCGCGGACTAACTATTCCGGTGTCTTTTAATTCGCATCTACACTGTACTAAGATGAACAGCTCTCTATTAGTAGTCAGAAAATGCTTTTAAACTAAATCCTTCCAAATGTCAGACTGTCAATTTCAGTTTCCGATGTAAGAGAAAGTCAGGTGAAGCTGTTAATTCCTATGACCGTTGCAAAACTGATGACAGTGATATAGAGCTCAAGTCTGACTTTAAGTATCTCGGACTAATTCATCAAACAGCGTATTAGCCTTAAATGTATATCACACGCATGCATGAGCTAGGTATGCAAACCAAGGTAAACGCTGATATAAGTATAAAACTTGGGCACTGTGGTAGAGTATAACTCCATTATGGATAAGATTTTATTTTGATAAATCAGACAGTGTTGTACAGTTATATTAACTGATGACGTTTCGAGCACAAACGCTAGCACGGTACACTCATTATTTAAAAAACTAACTCATATTTGAGAACTACGATTTGACCGGCTTTACAACGTTTAATATATTTAGACACAATAGACATACACTGCTTACTTCTATGACGCATTACCTAAAGCTACCCCCTTGCTACTACCTAAGTGAGCAACTCAACGTTATCTTTGAATTACAAAGTAAAAGCGGACATCCTGAGAGCTTTCTGGGTAAAAAGATCGTCTCCTAGTCGAGAAAATAAACATATCCTAATCTCTTCACGAAAGCATTTAGAGGTATTTATCCTATCGCCTCAAATGACTCACTACTTGCTATCACTTAAAAAGTAAAAACAAATTTATCGAAGGCAGTGTGCTTATGGTTTCTAGACATCATAATGCACCATGAGGAAAAAGCTTTATTCATAGGGTCATAGCAATTAGATGCGCGATATAAATCCGAAACTCAACGACTACGATTCTCAATCACAAAACATTCTACTTTGCTACCTAATCGTCTCAATAGATGCTTCGCCAAGAAAAAGAAGACCACTGGTTCAAAGAAAATTTATTTAAAGTTTTCTTATAAATCATGGGCAACCGTGTTTATAACCACGGAGAAATCACAAGCATCCGAAAAATAGGAATTTCATTATTTGAACTGAAACAAGCAATTTGTAACCAGCCAATTTTTTCACCCCGATTAATAATCAGCTTCTCAGACGGTTGTAAATTCGAAACGTTATTCTTGCTAGTGAAATTCTTACCGAACACTCACCAGATCATCGTACGTTAGCCGCTTTTCAAATCCTTTTGAAACAAATAAAATGGTTGTTAACACCGCGTTTACTACAGGCAGTCCTAGTTCGTGCGTTTGGATCTAGTACACTAGGCATTAACAATCATTTAGGGATTTCGTATTGCTTCCTAATTTTGCTTCCAAAAGTACATACAAACACCACACATTCATACTTCACATGTGGCTCACCCTTGCTTGATTCTCTCACAATATACCTGGTTTTTTAGCTGACAACAGACACCTTGTCGAAAAGCTCCAAAGCATTTTAAACTTCAAACCAGGTTCTAAATTCTCTGGGTTTAATTAGTTCTTCGAAAACTTTGCTAATATCAACCCTGATGGTGCTCTCTTCACCGAATTCATTCGTAGATTGTTGCATGCTGTAAACATGAACGTGAGGGACATTTTTTTCCAGATTCCTACATATTAAGTAACCAACTGAGCCAGCAGCAATAACGGCAGCCAAAAATGAACTGGACACAATGGCTTCTGCTTCCCAAACATGTTCACGTGTATAATCTCCAAGATTTCTACACAGTACTAATTCATTAATAGCTGAAAAACAATTAAAACACTGAAACCATGCATGAATGCAACGTATGAAACAATTACAATGAAACGAATGCACTGACCTGGTGGCAAAAACTTTCGAAACAAACGAAATAACTAATTTCAACAGAAATGGAAACAATAATGAAGTGAAACGCAACATTTGTGAACAATGTGCATCAAGATAAGTTGTGAATAACTGCTGGATAAACGGAAAAATCGATGTGTAAACGAACAGCAACGGAACTGCAATCCAACATGGCCGACTAACATGGACGAAAATGACCTTGGAGCGTCTCACTCCATCAATGACCTTGTACATGGCGTTTAATTTCTGCCATTTGGGTAGACGTTAAATGCCATGTTCTAGTAGCGCTGTTAAAATTTCCCTTGGAAATTTTTTTTTGTCAATAATTTTTAATGAAATTGCGTTATATGTTATCTGGATTGATGAGAATTCCCATTTTCTGGCCTGTTATTTTGGTGTCCGCGTCATGTAATCTGACTGCGACACCCCCTAGCATATTGGTTGCAACGATCAGTGTTTCAGGCGAACTGTAGCAAAATATCGCTATAGTGAGAAAGATAGGATAGTTGAAGGGTAATTTCATCTACACAAATAATCTACTTTATTTAGATGCTGCACCTTTCGTCATGGTATCATTCAATGGAGACTTCACGTCTCAGGATATTAATTCAGCCTATTTACGTGTGAAGAACAGTCCTTTTTGACAAAAGAATTCTATCAGTACTTCGAAATCACCTGTAAATGCTAACAGAACCTTCTGTGGGAATAGAAGTAATCATGTAGATGTGTCTCACCGTGTGTGTTTGGACAGGAATTATCGTAAGTTGAGAGGTTATTTCTAAGTGGATTTCATGTATATTTGCACTGTTTAGTGTAGTGTAATATGAGTTATGTGGACTCAATGTATAAAAAATACCTCAACTTTATTTATATTGTGCCATTGTCTACTTAGCTGACTGCTTGGCTAGCAAACGTAGGTGGTTGTCATGATTATTGCAAGTGCAGTGCCGTGGAGAAGGCAATCACTCGTTTAAATTCCTTACTGTGTCGCTTAGTGCATTAATTCAGTGTATAGTATCATTATACACATGGATTGTGTCGATTATGAGAACTGAATCTAGTCAGCTCTGTTACTATCAATCTACTGTCTGTTATGCCATTCTCACTGGCACTGTAAACTTAATGCTGCACTGTTTTTGATCACCAGTAGTGGTGATGAATTTTTCCTGAATTTTCCATTAACATGAAGCAGTACAGATGCAGTGTCACGATCGAATGTCTAGGTTGCATTATATGTCATTGTTATCCTCATCGACGCAACAGGTCTGCGTATCTTACAATATTTTAAGTGTTTCTCTATGCTGCTAACACTGTGCATAGTTGCTTAGAGTTGAAGCATGTTCAGCTTATATTTGATGGCTATAGATTCCTAAATATGAGAATGTAATTTCTGTAGGATTCATAAAACTATGCTCATTAGACATTACTGAGATTATGGATCAATTTCTAAGTTACACATTTGCAATACTTCATTTAATGTAAACGTATTCAGTGTGAAGTTGATCTGCAACTAAGGTTAATGAGAGTATGACGCCTCAACAGTATGGAAGCTTCAAAGATTGTCTTGATATTTGCGTGTAATCCTTTAATACTGGAAAACATTTGAGGTCTATTGATGCTTATAGTGCCAATATAAAAACCAGCTGAAAACTACATATACATTTATTTGCATGAGATATTACTTAGTATTAACCGAATCAGTGTATTCAGTGTGTGCTAATATGTAGAATTATCTTTCATAACTTCATGTTGTGCTAGTCCTTACATGTGCTTTATTTTTTTCAGGTATACGGAAGTTGTCGAATATGAAACCAGCGGAAATATCATCCGGACAAACTAACGTTAATACTCTTCATCGGGATTTTCTTTTGTAAATTAATGAAATGTTTAATATACTCTTCAATTCTACTTCCTCTAGACTTTTTCAGTGCGTCGCTATACTATGTGCTTTTGTAATAAGTGAATTCGGATCAATGCATGTTAAGCTTAGTTAGAGGGATGGAGATTTACTATAGTATTATGAGACTGTTACTTTAGCCCTTCGTAAGATTTCGTGTCTGTTTCTATACAGTAGCACATTGTAAAAACTAAGTAAGATTTAGCAATTTAAATAATAATTCTGTACTGTTCGATACGCTAAAATCGCCTTATCTAGCCAGTTGCAATTCTGTACACTGTTAAACGCCAAGTATGAAGTACAAGTAAATTTAATGACTTAGGCTTGACAGCTACTTCACTAATCTGTTAATATGCAGTGACATCGTCAAATAGACTGTTCACTTGACAGTGAGCAAAGAAACAATTTTCATCTATTTCTAATATGCCGTTGAATCATGTGATGTTATCTAATATCCATCATTTCTATAATCAACAACTGCGGTGTTTGCATATCTACTTTATGAATATTAAATAACTTACGCATTTATGCATCTGATTACCTCCAGTATTACAACAGTATATCTTATTCATTTGATGTGTGTACGATAAACAAGGCATTCATACATTCTCCCACAAATACCAAGGTTTCTGGTGTCACAAGTGTTAATGAGAGTTGCTTCCTTGGTTTCAATACAAACCTTTTTTCATCTAGTAAATAAACAATCTGCAATTAAAAGTGTTCTCTGAGCTGGTTGGTTTAGTCGCGAAGCTCTCGTCGTCCTTCCGGACAACATCTTCAGCGCCATATTTAGCACAGAGTGAAATGATTTAAATTTCTTCTTCTTCAGAGAACACTTTTAATTGCAAATCATCCACCTGAGCTACAAATCTTCTCTATTATTTCAAAATAAACAATCTCCTCCGTCCATCTTTATATACCTTCAAGTTTTACTTCTATTATATTTATGGTCCTGTTGATTCTTTGTTTTCACTTTCATAACTGCAAACACCAACTTATCTCTATGACTGCTGTAATCTTTGTTTTTCCCCTCACCATATCATGTAAAGAGAACATCATATTCAATGAAATATGTCAAGTGCGCGGACTAACTATTCCGGTGTCTTTTAATTCGCATCTACACTGTACTAAGATGAACAGCTCTCTATTAGTAGTCAGAAAATGCTTTTAAACTAAATCCTTCCAAATGTCAGACTGTCAATTTCAGTTTCCGATGTAAGAGAAAGTCAGGTGAAGCTGTTAATTCCTATGACCGTTGCAAAACTGATGACAGTGATATAGAGCTCAAGTCTGACTTTAAGTATCTCGGACTAATTCATCAAACAGCGTATTAGCCTTAAATGTATATCACACGCATGCATGAGCTAGGTATGCAAACCAAGGTAAACGCTGATATAAGTATAAAACTTGGGCACTGTGGTAGAGTATAACTCCATTATGGATAAGATTTTATTTTGATAAATCAGACAGTGTTGTACAGTTATATTAACTGATGACGTTTCGAGCACAAACGCTAGCACGGTACACTCATTATTTAAAAAACTAACTCATATTTGAGAACTACGATTTGACCGGCTTTACAACGTTTAATATATTTAGACACAATAGACATACACTGCTTACTTCTATGACGCATTACCTAAAGCTACCCCCTTGCTACTACCTAAGTGAGCAACTCAACGTTATCTTTGAATTACAAAGTAAAAGCGGACATCCTGAGAGCTTTCTGGGTAAAAAGATCGTCTCCTAGTCGAGAAAATAAACATATCCTAATCTCTTCACGAAAGCATTTAGAGGTATTTATCCTATCGCCTCAAATGACTCACTACTTGCTGTCACTTAAAAAGTAAAAACAAATTTATCGAAGGCAGTGTGCTTATGGTTTCTAGACATCATAATGCACCATGAGGAAAAAGCTTTATTCATAGGGTCATAGCAATTAGATGCGCGATATAAATCCGAAACTCAACGACTACGATTCTCAATCACAAAACATTCTACTTTGCTACCTAATCGTCTCAATAGATGCTTCGCCAAGAAAAAGAAGACCACTGGTTCAAAGAAAATTTATTTAAAGTTTTCTTATAAATCATGGGCAACCGTGTTTATAACCACGGAGAAATCACAAGCATCCGAAAAATAGGAATTTCATGATTTGAACTGAAACAAGCAATTTGTAACCAGCGAATTTTTTCACCCCGATTAATAATCAGCTTCTCAGACGGTTGTAAATTCGAAACGTTATTCTTGCTAGTGAAATTCTTACCGAACACTCACCAGATCATCGTACGTTAGCCGCTTTTCAAATCCTTTTGAAACAAATAAAATGGTTGTTAACACCGCGTTTACTACAGGCAGTCCTAGTTCGTGCGTTTGGATCTAGTACACTAGGCATTAACAATCATTTAGGGATTTCGTATTGCTTCCTAATTTTGCTTCCAAAAGTACATACAAACACCACACATTCATACTTCACATGTGGCTCACCCTTGCTTGATTCTCTCACAATATACCTGGTTTTTTAGCTGACAACAGACACCTTGTCGAAAAGCTCCAAAGCATTTTAAACTTCAAACCAGGTTCTAAATTCTCTGGGTTTAATTAGTTCTTCGAAAACTTTGCTAATATCAACCCTGATGGTGCTCTCTTCACCGAATTCATTCGTAGATTGTTGCATGCTGTAAACATGAACGTGAGGGACATTTTTTTCCAGATTCCTACATATTAAGTAACCAACTGAGCCAGCAGCAATAACGGCAGCCAAAAATGAACTGGACACAATGGCTTCTGCTTCCCAAACATGTTCACGTGTATAATCTCCAAGATTTCTACACAGTACTAATTCATTAATAGCTGAAAAACAATTAAAACACTGAAACCATGCATGAATGCAACGTATGAAACAATTACAATGAAACGAATGCACTGACCTGGTGGCAAAAACTTTCGAAACAAACGAAATAACTAATTTCAACAGAAATGGAGACAATAATGAAGTGAAACGCAACATTTGTGAACAATGTGCATCAAGATAAGGGCAAAGTTAAACTTTGAGCACCAGTAACTACCAATCAGCAAACGACCTTGAACGGACCAATCACATGAAAGAGGCGTTTATGATAAGCGGTAATGTATATTCATAGAAAAATGCATAAAATATAGGATAAGACAGTTACAACGGGTATCTTTCACGGACATGGGACAAAAACATTTCCCAATTCAGCATCGGACTGTCAATAGAAAAGTCACACCACATTCTGTACATATATTCATCTAAATGACTATAAATGAGATCCTTTTGGGATCCATTTATAGCCCTTATCCGATTTTTCAACCGGCCCCAAAATCCTTCAATAGAATTTGTATGAGTTCCGGTAACTGGATCCACGAAATCGTTTGAATGGTTCACTCGGTGATGACTATATCCCAAGGATGAAAGGGAATTGTAACCTTTCCACTCATCCGTGTGTATAATTGAACCGCGTTTGACGAGTCTCGTTATTATAGGTATTAACGTTGTCGCCTTTCTATCTCGTATTCTTTCAACGAATCCCTTTCGGAGGGAAGTATCGTATAAACCTATCACCCAGATATTATTCGCACGCTGGCGACCACGGTTGTATTTCTTTTTCAGCAATACAGTTTCATCCACGTGCACAACAACGTCTTCTCCGCCCAACAACGAAGTGATCTTCTCCATTTTCCAGGATGCAATATCTCTGCAATGCTGGTACCATTGAACTGTTGAGACGAGGCTGTTCTCCGTCTCCGCAGCAGCTGCTCTCACTGGCTGTTTTAATACCCAGTAGTTGCAGATATATAAAATTTGCGTCAAGGAGAGGTGTGACCTTGCAAAAAAAGTTCCTACGAAATATTAAAATTATCAACTTACCTTCTCTAATGCTAATACGCTTGGAGCATATACCACAACGATGAATAAATCCATCAATTGCCCTACTATAGCTTTTTAAGGTCATTATACCGCCACACGAACAACTTCGCTCCTTCCGCAGCAACCCTAAATCCAGACAATACTGGAAAACAGTATCCTCCTCGAATTGCAAACGTAACCTTGTAAGGGCTCGCATTTGAAATGAATCAACCGCTATACAACATTGAACTACGTTCGTGAATCTCATTGGATAAATCGACGTCGTTCGGTGATTGGTAGTTACTGGTGCTTAAAGTTTAACTTGGCCGGAAAACAGTATCCTCCTCGAATTGCAAACGTAACCTTGTAAGGGCTCGCATTTGAAATGAATCAACCGCTATACAACATTGAACTACGTTCGTGAATCTCATTGGATAAATCGACGTCGTTCGGTGATTGGTAGTTACTGGTGCTTAAAGTTTAACTTGGCCAAGATAAGTTGTGAATAACTGCTGGATAAACGGAAAAATCGATGTGTAAACGAACAGCAACGGAAATGCAATCCAACATGGCCTACTAACATGGACGAAAATGACCTTGGAGCGTCTCATTCCATCAATGACCTTGTACATGGCGTTTAATTTCTGCCAAATATTTGGGAAAAAATAAAGCTTGAAGTCAGTTCCTCCATATAGCTTTGTTGTGTGCGGCATCGTATCTTATGTATTTATATCTTAACTGGGTATTAATTTAAAATGGGTGATTTATTTGTATGATTTTGACATCACTTTTTATTGCAAGTAACACCAGATGTGAATTCAACTGAATGCAGAATAGTATTGGTCATTGTCAAGCAGATTTGTTTTACTGCACCCACGTCAGCCAAAGCCCGTCATTTGTCACTGCATGGTTGTTCGTACGAGTAAGTTGATTGACACGTAGAAACCTATATGTAAGCCATCTTAGATCATTGACAGTGCTTGTATAAGATGCTGTACAGCGTCTCGTTATGGTGACAGTGGATTTCATCAAGGATACTGAGCCACTGCTAGCCAAACTTTGAGGGATGATATATGATTAAGTGACTTCAATTGTTTCTCTGCTTCATTCTGGATGTAGATCAATGCAAATTCTACTACAAAGTAAATACAACAGAAGAGGCGAGCAGTAAAGAACCAGAGGGCGGAGAAAAAGTATGTGGAGTGGGAAATATATGTTTATATTCGTTGTACATTGTAATTTAGTGAAAAAATATTCATTTCTACCAAGTCTTATATACATCTATGCGACTAGTTTATTCATAGTTTTTAGAGTAATAAAGGTATTTAAGCGTGTTGTTTAGGTACTGTAGTAGACTAATATTTGATTCGTTCTAGGGATAAATAGTTTATTTATAAAATCAGTGGAGTGAAATAGTCTGTACAGAGAGAGTTTGAAACTTATAACTGAAGAGCAAGTCCTGACATCTAGGGGCAGGCTATTCCATATTTTAGAATACATGACTGTGAAGAAGTTTTCGCGGAGTGCTTATTTAAAGGCTTTTATTGTCACTGTGTCAGATCATATGAGCCTTCCGGTGAGAACTGCATGTTCATATTGTCCGAGAATGATATTTTGTGTAGGACCTCAAAGAAGAATACCAAGTTAATAATAAGTCGTCTTGTCGAAAGTGGGTCAAGTTTTAGGATCATGCACCATGAGATGTAGTCTTTCTCACAGTCGTAGCCGAGTATTTTGGAAGTGAAATATCGTTGGATAATTTCTATCCTCAGCTTGTCACATACGCGAGCGCCGCTAATAATAAATGGACAGTATTCTAGTATAGAATGATTTTGGCTTCATCGTCGTGAGATCTCCTGAGTATTCATCCTAGGGGCATCCTCGACTTTCGAGCCTGTGATGCCACTTGCTCAGAGGATGTCAGGTCACTAGAATACCTCAGGCCTAAGTCAACGACACTTCGTAGTCTGGTTAGGTTAGCAGATCGAAGCGTTAATTTCAAGTCAGTGGAGGGCGTGCCGAAGCAGATCCAGCCACATTTGTTCAGGTTAAACTGTAGATTCCATAAAGACGACCAAGCAGTCGCTTTATCTAATTCTTTCTGCACAACATTTTCAAAGCACCCTAGGTCATCACCTCGGAATGTATAAGCTACTTTTAGGTCATCTGCAAAGATGAATGGTTTCCCATGAGAGAAGCAAGCGCATATTTCATTGATATATAGTGTAAATAGGAGGGGCCAATATTACTGGGAGTGGTCATCGCAAATTGGGTAGCAAGAAGTGTCTCCCCAGAACAACCAGTATGTAGGTGAGTATACTAATTAGTAACATGTGGCGGGCGGCATTTGGAATCAGTTGTTAATTTGCATGAAGCAGTTTAATTATTACGCGAAAGCTGCAGGCGAATCTTCTGAGATGTGAGCAACCAAATTTATGGCAGGTTTCAAAAGCGGCTGCTAGCTTCTCAGTTTATGGAAAGTAACCCTACTGCTATACCCCAACATCAGCATTTGGTGAGTTCAGCCCCACCTGCTTACATGAACTGGCTGGTGAAATTCGCAAGACAGTTAATGAGTCATTCAGCCACACAAGCTGTGGATGAATGTATAGAAGTTAAAAAGATTGGTCGGTAGATCAGATGACCATGAGAACTGTTGTCCTCAGTTCGAAAAAGGTGAAGCAGACTGATAAATATTCCACTTGTGGAGTCACGGAAGTTGCCCGAAAAGAGATGTGGAAGCTTCAAAACGATATAGTAGCATATATATAATCCCCTTTCTTGGTCTTGCGCTGGTTTGAGAACTGTAGAACTGGTGGAAATGTTAGCTTTGTGCAGAAGAATATGGTCGGATGGAAGAGAGGTGGTTTATTTGACTGACACAGGGATAGATGTTATACTAATGGATGAAGAGTATCATAAGGACATAGAGGCGCGCGTGTTCGTAGTTCAGACCAAGTTTGAACTTACAATACTTGCTCTCGATGTTCCAGACTGCGAACATTTAGTGATACACGAAAACAGTGAATCAGTCAAAACAAAATGACTGCAAACTTTCGGAAAGAAGGGTCAATTATATGACACACACTTTTTGCCAAAGTGGCACCGCCTTTATCCAAAAAATAAGTCGAATATAGTATTGAAGGGGGTCAAGAAAGTTGATCAAATCATTTGAGCCTCGGGTGCTATACATGAAACGATGAATCTGTTTGCCTGTGGGGATTGACGCATTTAGACGAGTTGATCTTGAAGAGACAGAAGCTCAGCGGCTGTGGCGGGTGTAATTATGTATCCCTGTACTCTATTCGTATCGTTGTTAATAAATACAACTTCTAGCAGCCATAAGAGTTGTATTTTCCGTTCACCGGCTGGGGCAGAGTTAAGACTCGCCTGGTCACCAGATCAGGTGGGTCAAGCTAAAGAGTCAATAGTCAGTGAGGTCAAAGCTCAGGTGTAGCAGGACAGATGCCCACGCAGCATTCATGAGAGTTATTTCTGGTTGACGCTAACCGGAACTGAGCTCAAAGTCGTTCAAGCAGCCTAACAAATTGGTTTCCTGTAAAAGGCACGATATTGTGAAAATTCAAAAATGTACTTTCCACTTTTGACCTTAATGTCTCCATTGAATGCGTTACATTCAGCAGATATCAGTATCAAGTGACGTTTCTTGATAAAAGTGCAACAAATGCAATGCAGTTCAAGAGTGTAATTCCACCCATAATATGTACACCAGGAAACAATTTTTAGTGTGAAATTTCATTTACGATGCATACAAGAAATATACCTTGTCATTAAACCACCACAGCAACGTACTTTGATGCTGCAGTTGGCTGGGTTGTACAATAAAGCCACCTGAAAGGACGGCCAAGTATCAGAAAGTTGTTGGCAACTTATCCTAGCTTATTTACGCTAGGCGAGATAACTCCCTGGCTATTAGGACGATATGAAATCTCACTGACAAATGAAGTAATGTTAACTTAAAAACACCATAAGCAGAAGCGCGTTTGGATGTAGAAGTAAAAACACAAGTACATGAGTTTGTGACTGGAGAAATGGACGAAGAAGCCAACGGCACCTACGGCCCTTTTGTTGAATAAACCCAACTCTGTACTTCACAGAGCTGAACAACGCCGGACGCAGTGCAATTGAAACATTAGATTATCTTCAGTAGGCTAAGTTGCTAACTGTTTATGATCTGAGATAGGGCTAATGGCCGATGCCAACTGGAGAAAATGAGAGAAAAAAGTAAGTCCTTTGGTTAGAAGCAGCGTCAGTTCACATTAATATCATTATGACCGACATGTGCAAGTCTTGCTTTCAAGAGATTTGTGAACTTAATTTTGAGGAATATGAGGATTCTGGAGGCATGTTGCGCTGATTAGGTCGATTACATTAATAGCATTTCCAAGTCCATTTAGGAATTTAGACCGCTCAGCATCATTTCTCCAAGGTATTAATTGGGAAATGGAGGCATAAAAGCACAACACAATAAAATAGTGACGGTCAAAACTGGTGTGATAAGGTCTATGCTTCCTAGGAAGGACGATAATTACAGTTGTTTAATCAAAACTTTTCGCCGCGTTAGTAGAGACCCCCAAATGTTTATAGCGATACGACATTTGCATGAAGTGATGCGGAACAGCAAAAATTTGATCAGATTAGATAAATCGTGGACTGTCAAAGAACAAGCTAAAACTATCAGTGACTACAAAACAAATCATTGTTTCCACAGTCACAGGTGAAAATGGTTTGGTGCTCTCCGGCAAACGGGAAGTGGCGACCGGTACCTGTTATCATTGACAATACTCACTGAAGACGAAGCTGACAGATGAAGGCAAAGGTTATTAAAATGAATCACCTGGATGCACTGTAAATCAGGAGGACAGGAAGAAGATTATACAACTTCTAGATTGATGATTTAGCACAAAAACGTGGTTACTGCAATTCTTCCCGTAAATAAACTTGAATAAAGGAAGAATTACTAATGGGCTAGGATAATATGAACTCATGTCTAAGTATTTCGAGGATTCTTCACAACTGGTGGCCGTCAGTTTGTTTGTCTGTGCTGACTGGATCATATTCTGGACACTTGTATTTTCGAGCGTCAAGACATCAGCCTTGAGTAGTTTCGCCTCTATATCTCTCTACTCTCTTCACAGCACCACTGATAAGTACACACTTGGGCGGCTGTGGGAGTTATATTATAAATTGTGTTGTGGTGTTAAGAGCAGCCTGGTCCGGTTAAACTGGTAGACGGGCTAAGGATTCATTGGTTGATGTGGCCAAAGCCCCGCTATGGCAGGAAATATGGCCAGAACAGTAATTGCAAGGGCTAGTTCTAGTTGAAACCGATTGGAAACGAGCTCGAAGTCATTCAAGCAATCTAACTAATTGGTTTCCTAGCGAATTATATTTAGATGAAATAACATGTTTCTCTAAACAGGACAAGAGACTAAACATAACATGTATACTTTGTTGTCACCAGGGCAGCAAAAAACTCACCCATCTCTCTCAGCTTAGATAGATTTTATTTCAACTGTTTAATGGCGATCACCTCAGCAAAACGTAGAAATTTAGGTTTGTTTCACCATTTTGAAAATTAGCTGCGTTCCTCACAATATCCACATATCCATACTTAACAAGGATTGTATTGTGTCGCCTGGAACTATATATAGTATTCACTTGTGGAATCTGAAACCCGGAATCTTCTGATACCTTTTCTAACCACTTGAGACTAAGGATTTTATCCCAAGGTAGTACTGTTAAAGGAAAGTCTGACTTTTTATATTGCGATATTTAGATGTTTATCGTTTTTTGATACTGCGATAATACAACAATCTTCCTGATATCCTAAAAACTTTTTTCCGGAAGTTGTCATAATAATAATATATTCTCATTTTTGTAAATGAGGAACGCTAGTTTACAGTCATCATCAATATGGTAAATTACATGTATGATTAGTAAGCATATTTAATAATAATAATTTAATAAAATACATATGTATTCCTACCTGTGTAGGACACACCAATTGTATAGGCATGGATAAGTATTATTTAAATTACATAAATTTAGTTCATGGTTACATTACATGGTTGCTGTTGTTTTTGTCTTTGGTTTGTGGGAACAATATGATAGCTAGTCATTCAGTGGAGCACATCAAGAAATATAGAAATATTGTCTTTGCATTAACAAAAACACCCAAGTATGTTTTGGATGGATTACAAATACTTGGGAAAAAATAAAGATTGAAGTCATTCCCCCATAAAACTTTGGTGTGTACAGCATCGAGTCTTATTCTTGATTTATATCAACATTTGATAGTAATTTAAAATAAGTGATACACTTGGATAGTTTCTGAGCATTTTGACCGTAAATATCACAAGTGAATTGTACTTAATGTAGACTGATAATAATGATAGTTTATATTTTCTTATAAACGGGTGTTTTCAAGAAAGGCAGGCTATTTTTACAGATACGATCAGTTATGTTATTAATTACAATCGTGAAGTATTATAAATTAATACTTTTTCATTGGTATAAAGGTATATTCCACAACTGTAATCGAGGATGCGTTTTGGGGGAGGGTAAGGCGTAATTCACGAGGGAATTGTAAGATATGGAACCAATAATGTTTGCAGATCATTTGTCATTGTGAGTGGTCAAATATCTACATTCTTTATCCTCATTCAAAAAGTCATAAAGAAGCTAAAATGGTGAGAGAAAAAAGAAGACAAACGACAGCAACACAAAAGAAAGCAAGTGGAGTCCTCAAGTAGGGATCAATAAATTTATATACGTATGTATATTCTGCGAAAGTAACTATGATTTTTTTGTACACTAACTAACTAGTCCTGTTGTGCTAACTTTTATAATTTGTGTGAACTAATATTATTGTCCTGTGTAAAAATGTCCATCATGTACTTCCAACAATATTAACACTTATAATTATAGTTTGTTGTAACTTATACGTTTAATGAACTTAAAATATCTATGTAGGGTGAAAAAGCGGGCGTAGGAGTCCGACGCAGAAGTGCACTGTCATCTCTGAGGAGTCTGGTAACTGAGGAGGTGAACAGTGGAAGTGTGTTTGCATCACTCACATTAGCCGGTAGTCTATTTCAAATGACTGAAAACTTATTTAAGAAGACGTTGTACCGCATGTAAGTCTGACAATGCTCTATAGCAGCTAGGTTGTGATGATTGCTATGATCCTAACTGATGACAGCGGTAGGCTTAGTTATTGGCTCGGAGGAGTGCAAGAGAAGATTAGTTAGCTTGTAGTAAAAAAAATGATTAAGCCTGAGATGTCTTTTCCAGAGTGGTTCTAATCTTAATTTGTCGCTACTCTCAGAGTAGTTGAGACTACATACTAGACCAAGAGTTCATGAGGTAAATTGCCGCTGCACTCTCTCTAATTTAAGCTTGTCATTCTGTCGCAGTCCGCTAAGAATAAACGGGCAATATTCTAAAATTGGTCGGACAAATACTCTGCATAATAAAACTCTGGTTTCACAACAAAAGAAATTGCGAGTTATGCATCCTAGGAGCCTACGTGTCTTACGTCTGGCATAATCAATTTGTTCAGAGAACGCTAAATTACTAGAGTATCTGATACCGAGATCTACGACTGAGTTGAGCTTGGCTAGTTTTCGCCCATTTACTTCAAGAGTTAGGTCAGGGTTACTGTTGCCGATACAAATCCAGCCACATTTGTCAATGTTAAACTTTAGACAGGATTCAGCACACGATGTTGCGAGACCACCTAGTTCAAGATGTATTTTATTTACCATATCGTGTAATTCATGAGTATAGCAGGGGTAAATGTCTTTGAGGTCGTCAGCATATAGGAATGTGTAATGAGGTGAAGCAGTAGCAAATGCTGTTAATGTAGACTGCAAATAAAAATGGTCCTAGGACACTACCTCGCACAACCTCACTTGAGATCTGCCTAGAATGAGACAATACAGATCCAACTTTGGTTATTTGTACCCTGTTGCTTAGAAACGATTTTAACCAGTTCAGAAATGGATTGCGAATCCCACATGAATACAGCTTCTCAAAGAGAATACTGTGAGATATCATGTCAAATGCCCTAGATATATCGAAGTAGAGAACAACGACTGGCTTGATTGCTTCGCGACTACTAGTGATGCACCTGGAAAAGTCGATAAGACGAGTAATGCAGGACCTATTCTTGAGAAATCCGTATTGAGACCTTGTAACAAGATCTTCCCTAAGTAGATAGTCTGACAATTGATCTTTGACAACTCCCTCCAAGATTCGCGAGACAACTGGGGTTATATTTATAGGTCTGTAATTGCGGACGTTTGCCTTATCACCGGATTTATAGTGTGGGATTATGAAGCTAGTTTTCTACTCATTAGGATAAGTGCCAGTGTCCTTATATATTGAGAAGAATTTAAGAAGTAATAGGGGTATGTCACTTCCACTGTTTCTGAAAATTATTGAAGAGAAGCCTTCCCGTCCCGTGCAAGTAGAAGGTCTAAGGCTTTTAACTGCATGTTCTACTAATTCATTGGTGAACACTATGCTAGAAGGGGGTGGTTTCACCAGGCATGCGCGTTTCTAAACCAAAGTTTGCAAACCACTCACTGAATATTTCACAGATAGTGGCAGGCACATTGTAGATAACTTTGTCGTGAAGTAAATAGGGGATGTCCCTCGTCGACTGCATTCATTTCTTAAGAAGTGTTGTTAAGTTATAAACTTTGGAGGCGCTTTGAAGTGCCCTTAATACTTCGTCGAGGTCCTTTTGAGAGCGTTGGCGCTTGATAGATTCAAGAGACTCGTGGATTGAGTGCAGTGGTGATATATCCTTAGTGGAATAATACTGTTTCATCAACTTGATATAAGTACAAAACTTGGGCACTGTGGTAGAGTATAACCCCATTATGGATAAGATTTTTTTGATAAATTACAGTGTTGTACAGTAATATTCACTGATGATGTTTTGAGCACAAACTGTTGCTCATAATCACATCAAGTTACTCACACAACTTTTTTCCTTCATTTATATACATGTGTGGAATCGGTTAGACATTGGAATAAAATTCAATATGAGATTATGTGCACTCAGAAATAATATTACGACTGTTATTGATCAATTTCAATTAGATGGGAAATAAGAAGCGTTTTTTACAGTCATAATAAGTCACTTGTTAGAATGTTGTGATGTGTTTGAATTGAAATAGAATATTAAGATTACTTACTATCCTCTTCTGATTTGACCTGTGGTGATAATATCTTCCATATTTGCATTGAGTCATTTCTGTTGCATGTGTTGGGTGTAAACACGATGAACAAGGACTCAGTAATCAACCTCTATCTCCACTTATCTAGACCACTTTTTAGAAATTTAACCTTCTCCCACCCTATTGTGTGGTTGTTTGTTAATGCATGCAGTGCAATATCTAATCAACTCCACACATGTATATAAATGAAGAATAAAATTTGTGTGAGTACCTTGATATGATTATGAGCAATAGTTTGTGCTCAAAACGTCATCAGTAAATATCACTGTACAACCGGTCAACCCCGTACGTTCGAATCAGGTGACGCTTTTGCACGTGTTTTCGTTTATATTCATTTATTCCTAACTGCTTTTCATAACGCGGTACGTCCAACGTTTGCGTTACATTTTTGCGTGATTCGTTACATAAAATTTATCTTGTTGTAATACTTGCACAAGTCCTCTACTACTTCCATACCTATAACTATTAAATCTCATATCAAATAGTTATGGTTAACCAAAGTAAAAAGCAGCGAACTCAATCCCCTGTAAAACTGATGACCAATTTTAAGTCGTTGATTGCTACACCAAGCAACATACTTCCTACAAATGGTTATAGTGAGCCACAAAACTCACTTGTATGTCGTAAGCGTCGAGCTGAAACTGAGGATAAAACTGCACTGACAGCTAGTATTAGCACTACTCATAAAAATTCAGTGCCCTCTGCTCATACAGAAACCCTCCCTTCATCTTTTGTACTTATCGAAAGGCTCCAGCCTTCAAGCTCTGTTTCAGTACTATCTTCAGAAATAGAACTTCTAAAGTTGTCTATAGGAGAACTTAAGGCCGAGTTAAGGGAAATAAAAAACAATAAGTCAGTAGATCCTGGAATTTCCGATACCAATACCAAAATCTCCAATTTATCAGGTCAGATCAGTGATATCAGACTGCAGGTCTGTGAACTGACACCTTTAACTGTTCTCATGAGAACTGTAGACCTTAACAAACTTGACAGTGAATCGATATCTAAGGTGGATAACCTAATTAACTTTGTTACTACAGAAGTAACAAAACGACTAGATGCTAAACTAAATGCTATTGTCTACAACGTTCCGGATAATGAGGCACTAAAAAAGGTACAGCGCATCTTACTTAGTGAGTCGAAAATGCCCAACTCCAAGACTAAGTGCTACAGGCTGAAGAAGAGTCAACATGAAAAGTGTTGTCCTATTCGTTTTCAGTTCGAAACACCTGCTGAGGCCAGAAAATTTATCCACTCCCAACACACCCCACTGCAAGCCAGAAATTACAAACTAGTAAAGGTTGCGGTGGACAAGACCGTCATAGAAAGGCGCGTATATAATTATCACACTGAGTCTAACTGTGGAATAAACAATAGGACATTGCAAGCAGCAATTATACCCAACCCTTTGAGAGATACCGTAGAATCCACCGCACCACCCCTCTCTAACCACACAGAATTATCTTCTCAGAGAGCGACACCAACCGAAAGGCCGCTAAATTGTAATCAAATAGCCAATAAAACCATACCACCTACCACCGTAGATTTAGACATGTCACTAAATAATCCAAGAAAAAAAGTCAAAATCCCCCGAAAGTTGACCCTTTCCTCTCCTAGCCATAAGTCCATTGGTAAAAAAGAGAAGAATATGACCCCAAATCATGCCAACAACAACAATGGCAGTATAAGTAAGCCCACATTCCCCACGGTCAATAGTATTGGCACCCACAACGTGCGAAATAGCACCACGGCCCACACTGATAACCAACGTCACAACAATGCCACCCTCAAGAGTACAAGTGACAATAGTCAGAAATCGACCACCAACAACTCAGGGCATTCACAGTATGGCACGCTAATAAATTTTGATCGGATATACGGTACAAGTCTGCTGGGAACTAACCCACAAAGCAGTACATTCGAAACCCTTACAAGGACACCACTAGTACCTAACAATAGGTGGAATAATAGACCATGGTCTTCACAAGGTCCCAATCATTTTTTATCCCCTGCGTCCCTGTCAGCGTTGAAAAAACAGCTGGTAGGGATGCTAACACTCCTAAACCACTAGTGCTGGCTCCCCCTTTGCATGAATGTAGGAACAGTCTAGCTCACCCGCATCCACTAAGCACACTTGGTACATGCACAAGTTTAGGTCAAATTAAGATCCCTACCCCCGTTTCTAGCTTAACTAAAAATAAAAATGCCTTAGCCTATAGCACATCCAGTACTCCAACGCTCAATTCTTCACCGAAAACAGCACACACCAACTCGATAGACATAGGTGAACATGATGCTGAAACTCCTCTCAACATAGGGTCGTCATGTCAAACAGTACTACTGGGTGCTGAACCACATTCGGGGCTGATTGACGAACTTAAGTACTTCAAATGCTATTTCAAATCTCATCTTTACCTAATCCTCATAAATGCTAGATCCGTTCTAAATAAACTACCGATGCTCAGAGCACTCACAGTAATATACAAACCCCCTATAATTGTCATCACTGAATCCTGGTGTAACTCGAACATACTGGATGAAGAGATAAGCTTAGATAACTATACACACTTTCGGTGTGACAGGGAAGGTGGTAAGGGAGGGGGTTGTCTTATGTACTTTCTGAATGCACTTACTGTATCACAGCTAGAAAGTAGTACACTTAACATGCCTGAGACTTTATGGGTTAACTTACACTTAAATAACGCAATAGTATTAATTGGATGCACCTACAGAGCACCTGGCACCTTTAGTAATTACGAGACTCAACTTATTAATACTCTAGAACAATTATCCACCCTCCACTACGATCATAAGATCCTATGTGGAGACTTTAACTTACCAGAAATCAACTGGGAAATACCCACAGGTCCAACTAAACTTGATAAGTTCTTAGGCACACTGGATATACTTGGCTGGAAGCAGACTGTCACAACCCCTACAAGAGGTAATAACGTACTAGACTTAATCTTCTGCCACAATATAAGTCCCCTTTCTACCCTAGTAGGTTCTGAGTTTTCAGGGAGTGACCACAAAACAGTGCTGTGTGCACTGCCACTTCCGTCAAGTAGCAATGCAACCCATACCCCTACTTCACAACAAATAACTTACAGGAACTACGGTAAGGCAGACTGGACTCTAGTGAAACCAATGCTAAGATCCTCAGAATGGAGTGAGTACTTCTATACTGATAGCCTCTCGAAAGCTCTAGACATCTTTTACTATAACTCCAACATATGCTTAGATGCTGTCATCCCATTTCAAACACTAAGGATTTCCCCACATAGAAAGACATTCATAAAGCCAAAGGATCGTAGGAAACTGAAAAGACTGTCAACAAGTTACTTCAGGCGACACGACTTTAGTACACTAGGGTCAATACTTAGTACTCTTAGCTCCATCTCGCAAGCTCATAACTTGCGTATGAGAAATGAAGAATGCACGGCACTAGCCAGCACCACCAGAGTAGGTGCTCTCACAGAAATACTAAAGAAACGAATGAATCGCCAAAGCCATAAAATTTCTCTCCTTATAAACAAGGGCAAACTATACAGCAAACATGCAGACATGTGTGAACTGTTTAATGAGACGTTTGCAGCTAACTACCTTCAGCCTACAAGTCCACTTCTCGGTTTACAATCTAAAATAGAACTCCCTTCATCTTCAACGCTGAAACAAATCACTACAGTTCATTTCACTTACTCTAATATTAACCAAGCCGTTAATACTCTTAAAAACTCTAGTAGTGCCGGTTTTGACGGTATACCATCGTATCTTTATAAACACGGTGGTTCTGACATTTCCGTTTTATTACTTAAGATTTTTACAATGTCCCTAGAAAGCCAAACCTATCCAGATAAATGGAAAACCACATTTATAGTACCCAAACACAAATCCGGATCAAAAACTGAAGTCAACAACTATAGGCCAATCAATATTACACCCATAGTATCTAGAATCATTGAAAGAATAGTTAAAGATGATATCCTCAAACATATGCTCAGCTGCAATATTCTAAGTCCCAACCAACATGGATTCCTAAAATCCAGATCATCCATGACATGTCACCTTGACTTCTTTAACTACATAGCTAGCAGCCGAGATAAACAACAACTAGTACTAGTCATCTACTTCGACATATCCAAAGCCTTTGACCGCGTTGACCATTTGCTTCTAATAAATAAGCTAAACTCCTTAGGAATAAGTAACCCATTATTAGGATGGATTGAATCATTCCTTAACAATAGGTCCCAAGTAGTTAGACTGGGTTCTGTAAACTCTAAACCTAGTCCAGTCACTTCTGGAGTAGTTCAAGGTAGCGTCTTAGGCCCCCTCCTATTCACTCTATATGTCAACGACATATGCAGCTGTTTCTCACTAGGCAAACCATTCATCTTTGCAGATGATCTTAAAGTAGCTTACACATTCCACTGTGATGACTTAGGGTACTTTCAGAAAGCTGTTCAGGAAGAACTAGATCGAGTAACTGCATGGTCCTCCACATGGAACCTAAAATTCAACCTTAAAAAATGTGGTTGGATATGCTTCGGTGCACCCTCAATAAATATTAAACTGGTACTTGAATCCATCGACTTGCCTAAACTCCAAAGTGTTGTTGACCTAGGACTCAGGTACTCTAGTGACTTGACATTTTCCGAGCAAGTGGCGACACAGACGCGTAAATCGAGGATGCTCTTAGGATGCATACTCAGGAATTTCCACAACTACGAAGCGAAGCTATTATTATATAAAACTTGTGTCAGACCACTACTTGAATATTGTCCATTTATTCTCAGCAGCACTCGCGTAAGTGACAAACTTAAAATAGAAAGTGTCCAACGATACTTCACGTCTAAACTACTAGGATTTGACTGCGAAAAGGACTACACATCAAGGTGTATAACTCTAGGTATCGACCCACTCTGGATGAGACGACTGAGCATTAACCTAACATTCTTCTTTAAAATATTGCATAAAATATCATTCTCAGACAGCAAAGAGATACAGTTCTCACCGGAAGGCTCTTACAACCTTCGTAACCAAACGTGCAAAGTATCTAGGAAAAACTGTAAAACAGCACTCCGTGCAAACTTCTTCATAGTCATGTACTCTAAGATCTGGAACAGTTTACCCCTAGAAATAAGGACCTGTCACTCTATTATAACCTTCAAACGCTTACTATATAAGCTGCTTCATCCAAATGACTATGCCAATCACACCGCACCACTTATTTCTAAAACGCATGAGCTATTAGAACACTATAACGCCTAGACTCATTACTAAATATTACGACACTAAATAAACTCTAAGACTTCGCAAAATTACATGAAAAACAACTAGATTATGGGTAGTGTTTACTATACAATTATATACATTTATAAACATTTATATGTACATAAAATAATAATGTTCTTTCCATATTTACATACTTTATCTCCCTGCTGAGCGTAATCTTCTATATACCTCCTCGTCGAGGTCGAACAACCCAACATCTAAACTGAAATGACCATTTATGTAAATTCAAACTCAAATTCCATGAACGATCCGATGCAACCACTTGAAAACGCTGGCTAACATTCTGTACAAGGAGTATTCTTGATCTGATATAAAGAAACAACTGGTTTTCAAGTAGTTTTCAATGTATTACTTGACTTACATGTACAGTCTTCCATGCTGACGCAAATGGCGCAAATGGATAGTTCTAGAATTGACCCCATTTGATGCAGTAAAACAATCTAACATTACCTTATCTAATTTTCGTATCAAATTTCTTTCCTATTATAAAACTACGATAAGACTGCTGACAAAAATGGAATAAATACATTATTGGCTCAAAATAATACATCAATAAACTTTATCTCAAGGATGCTGTTCACAACAAAGTTTTATAGGAGAATTGACTTCAAGCTTTATTTTTCCCAGATATTTGTATCACATTCATCTGAAGTCTGGGTTTTTTGTTAATGCGAAGACAATATTTCTATATCTCTTTATGTGTTACACAGACAGACTATTTTGCAGACTGTTCTGACTGACTCTAAAGTTAGATTGAACAAACAAACTGTAATTTATATAATAACTTATCCATGCCTGTACAATTGGTATGTTCCTGCATAAACAGGAATAAATATATATATACGTGTCTTACGTCTGACATAATCAATTTGTTCAGAGAACGCTAAATTACTAGAGTATCTGATACCGAGATCTACGACTGAGTTGAGCTTGGCTAGTTTTCGCCCATTTACTTCAAGAGTTAGGTCAGGGTTACTGTTGCCGATACAAATCCAGCCACATTTGTCAATGTTAAACTTTAGACAGGATTCAGCACACGATGTTGCGAGACCACCTAGTTCAAGATGTATTTTATTTACCATATCGTGTAATTCATGAGTATAGCAGGGGTAAATGTCTTTGAGGTCGTCAGCATATAGGAATGTGTAATGAGGTGAAGCAGTAGCAAATGCTGTTAATGTAGACTGCAAATAAAAATGGTCCTAGGACACTACCTCGCACAACCTCACTTGAGATCTGCCTAGAATGAGACAATACAGATCCAACTTTGGTTATTTGTACCCTGTTGCTTAGAAACGATTTTAACCAGTTCAGAAATGGATTGCGAATCCCACATGAATACAGCTTCTCAAAGAGAATACTGTGAGATATCATGTCAAATGCCCTAGATATATCGAAGTAGAGAACAACGACTGGCTTGATTGCTTCGCGACTACTAGTGATGCACCTGGAAAAGTCGATAAGACGAGTAATGCAGGACCTATTCTTGAGAAATCCGTATTGAGACCTTGTAACAAGATCTTCCCTAAGTAGATAGTCTGACAATTGATCTTTGACAACTCCCTCCAAGATTCGCGAGACAACTGGGGTTATATTTATAGGTCTGTAATTGCGGACGTTTGCCTTATCACCGGATTTATAGTGTGGGATTATGAAGCTAGTTTTCTACTCATTAGGATAAGTGCCAGTGTCCTTATATATTGAGAAGAATTTAAGAAGTAATAGGGGTATGTCACTTCCACTGTTTCTGAAAATTATTGAAGAGAAGCCTTCCCGTCCCGTGCAAGTAGAAGGTCTAAGGCTTTTAACTGCATGTTCTACTAATTCATTGGTGAACACTATGCTAGAAGGGGGTGGTTTCACCAGGCATGCGCGTTTCTAAACCAAAGTTTGCAAACCACTCACTGAATATTTCACAGATAGTGGCAGGCACATTGTAGATAACTTTGTCGTGAAGTAAATAGGGGATGTCCCTCGTCGACTGCATTCATTTCTTAAGAAGTGTTGTTAAGTTATAAACTTTGGAGGCGCTTTGAAGTGCCCTTAATACTTCGTCGAGGTCCTTTTGAGAGCGTTGGCGCTTGATAGATTCAAGAGACTCGTGGATTGAGTGCAGTGGTGATATATCCTTAGTGGAATAATACTGTTTCATCAACTTGATATAAGTACAAAACTTGGGCACTGTGGTAGAGTATAACCCCATTATGGATAAGATTTTTTTGATAAATTACAGTGTTGTACAGTAATATTCACTGATGATGTTTTGAGCACAAACTGTTGCTCATAATCACATCAAGTTACTCACACAACTTTTTTCCTTCATTTATATACATGTGTGGAATCGGTTAGACATTGGAATAAAATTCAATATGAGATTATGTGCACTCAGAAATAATATTACGACTGTTATTGATCAATTTCAATTAGATGGGAAATAAGAAGCGTTTTTTACAGTCATAATAAGTCACTTGTTAGAATGTTGTGATGTGTTTGAATTGAAATAGAATATTAAGATTACTTACTATCCTCTTCTGATTTGACCTGTGGTGATAATATCTTCCATATTTGCATTGAGTCATTTCTGTTGCATGTGTTGGGTGTAAACACGATGAACAAGGACTCAGTAATCAACCTCTATCTCCACTTATCTAGACCACTTTTTAGAAATTTAACCTTCTCCCACCCTATTGTGTGGTTGTTTGTTAATGCATGCAGTGCAATATCTAATCAACTCCACACATGTATATAAATGAAGAATAAAATTTGTGTGAGTACCTTGATATGATTATGAGCAATAGTTTGTGCTCAAAACGTCATCAGTAAATATCACTGTACAACCGGTCAACCCCGTACGTTCGAATCAGGTGACGCTTTTGCACGTGTTTTCGTTTATATTCATTTATTCCTAACTGTTAATTGGTCTTTATTAACGATGGGCCAAAATTCTAAAAAGCGTGTTCGTGTGAACACCAGTAATTTAGAAAATAGCACCAGCTCGTCTAATAACACATTACCAACCCTTATTGTTAGTAGTTCACCCAACATGAAAGACCCGAACATAACTCTGACTCCTGTGATACAGGTGGAAGATGTTCTGTCTGAAAAGATAGAGCTCCCTTACTTAACATGCATAATTAAAGAGATGCAGTTACAGATAGATGAATTAAAAACGAAATCAAGTCGATTAGAATGTATACCCGAAACTATCTCACATATGAAAAAGGAACTGCAGGATCCTACAATCCTAAAGCTTTTTAATATGACTTCTGGAATGACGCATACTGACCCAAAAAGTGGGAAGCAGTTAGAAAACACCATTGACTTTCTATCCAGCGAAGTTGTTAAAAAGGCTGGCTTCGAAACAAAACGCTATAGTGTGTAATGTACCAGATGGCGAGCCCATAAGGTCGGCCCAGCACTCATTGCTGAAGGCTGCAAATCTCTTGAGTGTACCTTTTCAGTGCATTCACCTAAGTAAAAAAGACCTAAAGCATCCTTGTCCTATACTCTTTACGTTCGACAGGTACATAATAGCTGAACGGTTTAAGAAGGCCGAAGACCTTCTGGCTACTGCCACTAAATTCAAGACTATTATAGTAGTGTCGGATAAAACACTTAACCAAAGGCAAGCAACCAAGAACTCCTTCGATACAAAGTTGACCACACTGAGAAATACATCTGGTATCAGTGATAGAAAAGTCGATGGACACTGGAGCACAGCAAGTCACGTGCATAGTGTTGGGAGAAAAAAGGCAAGTAAAAGCGACCCGAAACTCAGTAAGAGCAGTGTCACTGGGTGAAATTTTAAATTACATGGGAGCACATCTGGAAAACCTGCTGACCTACATGAAGTTGACATTGACGCACAAACTATGGCTAACCAGAAACCACTGGCAGACCACACTCAATCTGAATCCAAGCCAGAGAGTCCCACAGTAGAAACTGAAAGAAAGACCACAAAACCCAGAGTCCCACTCCAGACTTCGACATACCTACCTCGTAATAAGTCTAGTAAGCAGCATGTCAGTCTAAAAAATGACAATGCATGGGTAACAAATAATAATAATTTGCTTTGTTCCAAAACAGTACTTGTGATGCAGAATGGAATTCTCAGCATTTTTACTACAGTATTGCATCCAGTTAGTACATTATCAATAAATAGAATTCTACATAGATTAAAGAAATCCCAGTTCATTATGACAACAACATATTGGCATGTCGGTAGCAAAGCCAAAGTTGAACAGTGTTTGAAGGTGTTAGAAAAGTAGGTGCTGTCATGTTTACTGGCGTAAGCGAGCGAAAGAAGCATATTCCCAAAAACGTCATGCAGCATGTGAGTAAGAATACCCCTTCCTGAATTAGGAGTAACATGCCTAGCAACGCACATAACTTGGGAATGCAACGTAGAATGGATCCTCAGGATATATGGAACACTAAATGGGACTCATATAGGCACCATATTATTGAAAATTCTCGTCCAAACTCTTGCACTATCTATTTTAAACCTCATCAAAATAATGAGTATAGATCGACACTGGATCCCCTCAATAACTTCACTCACACACGTGATGTGAGCCAATATGCATACGACTATGAAAGCCCCGGGAGGTACAACTACCAAGGTAGTCTTAACACAGAGTACTTGGGTCCAGCAAACTACAACGCAAATTGCAAGGCAAACTATATATCACCAGTAAATGAATACAGATGCCCACCCATGGATGCTAAAAGTCAAAATATGCAACAGGATTATTTTCGGCTGCAGCGAACAATAGCCTCACTCGCTGCACAATTCATCCAGGAAATAGTACACACATTGACTCTGTCCCACCTTAGGGCCCCTCCACACATAACGTAGGGATAGTAACAAGTAACCATGTTAACCCCTCCTCCAATAACTCTGGTTTACTAACGATTATGCTCCTGAATGCTGGATCTCTCCTTAATAAAATAACATCGCTCCGCTGCCTGGCATGCATAGAACGGCCAACACTATTAATGGCGACTGAAACCTGGCTTACTACTGATATACCTGACAAAAAGCTAGTAATAGACAACTACGAGATCTACAGGAACGATAGAGTTGACAAAAGAGGAGGCGGTTGCTTAATGTATGCTTCTAAATCCACTAACTCCAATACTTTCAATAACCCAACTACTGACAAATCCTCAGAATCCAAGTGGATAAGCATCCACACAAACAAAAATAAAATTCTCGTGGGATGTATATACAGACCCCCTAATAACCCCGAAATGACTGATATAACTACCGAAGAAATACTAGAGCATGTAGCTACGCTGGACTTCGACTACAAAGTAGTCTGTGGCGATTTCAACTTACCTGGAGTAAACTGGGATGCCTGTACAGGACCTAAAATCCATGACGAGCTACTACAAGCTATAGACGTAGGCGGATGGAAGCAGTGCGTACGCCACCCTACAAGAAACAAAAATAATCTTGACTTAATCCTCTGTCATAAAATAGAGCCCATCTCGATAGAGGTGGGAAATAAACTCGACAACAGTGATCACAACATATTGTACTGCACGCTACCCCTCCGACTAACAACTAAACACACACCTAAAAATTCCCCGGTGCACTATCAATATAGGGACTATAAGAATGCTGAGTGGGAATTCCTGTCAGATCTGTTGAGAAGTTCTGACTGGGAAGAATACTTCATCAACAATAACTTAGAAGTATCACTTGAGATTTTCTACAAAACAATTGGCTCAGCAAGCGACACAGTCGCGCCCCTAAAATCCGCTCTAAAGACACCAACTCCATTTATAGACCGCAAAACGTGACTAAAACTAAAGAAATTGGAAAGGAAATACCACGTATTTAAGGAATTTAATGCGTTAAACCAAATACATGAAACTCTTAAACTGCTTGAAGAGAAACACAAAATGATGTCACAACTTGAAGAAAATAAAGCGCTTGTGAGTAATTCCAAAACTCAGGAACTTTGTAGGATAATGCAGAAACGTCTAAAAAGCAGTAAAGACAATAATGTCAGCATCTTGGAACATAGGGGCATGTCAATGTCCGTGTCTAACTACCCTGGACTTAACGCTGTTCTTAGAAGACTTTCAGAAACTATTGTCAATAACCAACGCGAAAAACCAGAACACGAATTGGTGATCCAAGAATCCTATATTCTTGCGCCGGCAAAGTTCTACAATAGAGTCCCAAGGGATGCGAACGTACGAGCGACCTTGAGCCGATCAATCAGGAAAAATGACGATTTTCGCATACAATTTTACGTATATTTACATGAAAAAGCATAAAAAACATTAAACAGGATATTTTCCTCTAATATGAGTAAAATATCTTCCAATTTTGTAGAGGGGTTTTTAATTTTGAAAATTGAACCAATTTCTATAGATATATTCATCTAGGTGACTGAAAACAACTTCGTTTTGAGATCCGTTGATCGCTCTGATTCTATTTTTCAGCCTTTCCCAGAAGCTTTCCGACTCCTCCTAACACCTGAGTAATACTATTTATCTTCCACGAGGTTAAATCTTGACAAAATTGAAACCACTGCACAGTAGACGTCAACGTATTGAGCCGCAGTAGATCGCACCCCGGACTTTAAAACCCAGTAATTGGACAGAAACGAGATATTCGTCAAAGACAGTTTCGACTTTTCAAAGAAAGTTCCTAGAAGACAATTAATTCAGAGTGTCACTTACCAGTACGCACACTTATTCGCTTCCTACACTGTGTACATCTGAATACATATCCATCAGTGACCTGGGTATACGACTGAAGGTTCATGGAAGGACCACAACCGCATATCCGAGTACGTCCTATCAATCCATTATGTAGGCAGTACTGGGAAACGTGATCTGGATGGAATTTGCATCTGAGCTGATGAACAAGGTTCCTTTCAGCGCTAGAATAATGGTGAGCTTCCTCAACCAGTGAGTAGCATGCGTTCAGGGTCATTGGATCATTCGCAAGGTCATTGGAACATTTACAATCCTAGGGTTCTATTCTTGTACTTCGCCCTTGCGCCAATACAGAACCAACCACAAGGTTATTGTACACAAAGTTTCTGATAGTTTTTCTCTATCTTCTAACAAACAGCGAACGATAGAACGATGACTGCAGTATCGATGACTCCCGCCAAAATATGGAGTTGGGTTTGAGCAAACAACCATGAATTGATCGTTCGTTCTTCAACTACTTTGACACTCCCCGGCAGAAAAAGGATCAATCCCTTTTTTCCATCACCATCAATACACGTTGACTTGGATGCCAGTGCCAGAACCTGGGCCACAAGGACAAAGCTGAAATGGAAAACAAACAACAAAGCCAACACACCACAGGCATACCCATAGCACAATCTCACTCGTCGACGACGACCTACGCCTTCAAGTTAAGGGCATCGTCTTGACATCTTGCAACACAATCGCCACTTGCTAGAATGACTCTTGCAGAAAGCAACGTGACCATAGCAGCACCTCATGATACTCTTCACATATCCTCTTATCTATTCAGTACCAATTACCACTGCTATCACTCGTCACTCATTCTACCTCAGTCCTAGTAATGGTGACATATGCAAGCCTCAGTCGTCTACACTCTCGTTCCCCGGCGTGTGGGACCCCAGCCTGAATCGAAACATTCATTCTCAGCCATTGATTCCACAGCTAATCCTTGTCTAAATGTGCATTTCATTCTCAGCACCAGTCTCCCCGGCGTATACACCCATCTGCTGTCTTTAACATCAATCAATTCATTCACAGATGTAGAAGACTCGAAACAACTTCAGAAGTAAGCACGACGGAATTTCAACGAAATTATATAATACAACAAAGTACGAAAACAACAAATAAACACAATGAATCCAAAAACACCAATTGATACGACAAACCATGCATATATACAAACAGTACACATGACCTCGCAGAACATGTCTTGATGTAATTCCTTTGAAGAATCGCAGTACTTACAGCAGTACGCCTGCAACCCCTCTCAGGTGGAAAATGTCCGAACACAAACAATATTAACCAAAGAATAGATGAAAGATGACACCAAATCAATATATGCAAAATGAATATACGTACAAAACAACACCAAGTATGCTGGACTGCGCTTCGACGTACTACCCTTAAAGAATTGTAGGACTTACAGCAGTGCACCTACAGCCCTTCTCGGGTTGACGCCTTAAGTTGGAAAATCGTCGTTGAGTTCATTTGCTGACCTCCTTCCAACATCTATATCCTCAACTCTGAATGGTAACACGCCCATGACATTGTATCGTGAAATGCAGATGACTAACAAACATACTACATATCTGACCAACCAAGCGAAGGAACAGAGTAATTTACACCAAAGATGATAACATTCAAATAGTAACTTGAAACTTGACAGGTCTTTATTCGTGCAAGTCAGTTTTACAATTACACTCTCATACACAGTTGGCCTATCATCACTAATCTGGCCATTGACTTTCGTCCTTTCAAATGGACCGATACAAGCATAATCACAGTATAAGACACATGGGTTCATGGACATCCCTTTCATTGTGGATGACAACACCAACGACAACTGACTGATACAAGTTGATGAACTTAACGGTGCATCAGAAGCTATCACTGTTCGACCTTTAGAGGGCTGTCTTACTGCAAGATTACCACCACTGCTGTCTTTTATTATTAGCTCCAGTTTAGCTTTAACATCTGTCGATAGTTGGGCTACACGCTGATCATTTACACTGACGGTCTCATGAGTGTCCATACCTTCTGCAACCGCATCTGCCCTTAATTCTACTTCACGTTCAAGTTGTACAGAACCTTTGTCTGACTCAGTAGTAGTAGGCATTCCGCTCATCTCATCATGATCAGCCACAGACAAATGTGCACTTTCATGATCATTATCACAAATACTCACTTCATCGCCGTTAATATGGTCGACTTTATCATTTTCAACCTCTTTAATAACAGCAGTAGGTGATTTGGGTTCTTCCTCATGAATCCTTAAAGGTTTTATACCTTTACTCTGACTAGTAATACCTTGAAAACTTGTGGAGTCATAACCTGATTTCACGTTTAGCCTACCACTAAACTTGCTCACTGCTTCACAGTTAGCTTTTGTGTGCACTTCTTGCAAACGTGTAAAACACAACCGTGTTTGTTTCACAACTTGCAACCTATCTGTTGGGGACGTCCCACGAAAGCTGTCACATTCATTGAGTTTATACGGATTACTAGACACCATAAAGCTTTCTCGATATCCACTTCTCTGAGACCCTTTCGTCATAAATGACTGCGATTTGCTCTCTGACTTTTCTATTCCAGGGATGGGATGCAGTATACTGGCGAACTTGCTCATAGCTTGGTTAACACTGTCTTTCACCAGTTTCAGAATATCATAGAGATTTAGCTCTAAACCTTCATCCTCTATACGAGAGCTTATCTTCACCCATTCCCTTTGCAGTCGAGTAGGTAGGCGTCTCGCTATTACCTATAAGACAGAACTGGAGTTCATATCACTCATTCAATTCATCGAAACCAACGTATTCTTGTAGGTCATCAGATTATCGAAAAACTCAGTGAGTGCCCTGGAGTCATCTCGTAATTGACTACCATTACCCTTAACAGCCTCGAATACATTCATTACAATCATCGGAGGTCTTCCAAACCTTTGACGCAGGATACGCATAGCCTCCGTGTATCCCTCCCTAGGTGGCGGAAACTTGCAGCACCGTATTGCACTCGCCGCACTTCCGGCACAATACCTCAGCAAGTACATTAGTTTCATTTCATCAATTAGTTTCAAACCCTTCGATTTCTTTCACAAAGTGAGGGAAGTCAGCAGGATTCCCTTCAAAGCACCTAGGCTCGAACTTCGATGGCTTCAAGCAACTTGTCTCCCTGGCTGGTACATCATGCTTGTCCAACATAACATCAGACATAACATTACACACATTAGACAAATCATCAAGACTTACTTTGTCGTCTGCCTCCAAAGTGCTTCGTCCTTTCCTTGGCCCAGGCATTATTGGACTTAACCAAACGATCCAGAGAAGTTCCAAATAACACTTGTCCAGAGAAGACTTGCAGACGCAACGAAAGACGAATTGCCACCAAATACAGCAAATACTTCCAAAAACTATCAGAAACTGTCAATGTCCAGGTCTAACTACCCTGGACTTAACGCTGTTCTTAGAAGACTTTCAGAAACTATTGTCAATAACCAACGCGAAAAACCAGAACACGAATTGGTGATTCAAGAATCCTATATTCTTGCCTCATTGGAACATTCACAAAGTCATTGGAACATTTACAATCCTGGAGTTCTATTCTTGTACTTCGCCCTTGCGCCAATACAGAACCAACCACAAGGTTATTGTACAAAAAGTTTCTGATAGTTTTTCTCTATCTTCTAACAAACAGCGAACGATAGAACGATGACTGCAGTATCGATGACTCCCGCCAAAATATGGAGTTGGGTTTGAGCAAACAACCATGAATTGATCGTTCTTTCTTCATCTACTTTGACGGTATAATATACAATGATCCCCAGGTTATAAGTGAACTCCTCAGTGAGTGGTTTTGCAATGACACCAGAGTGCACTCGACCCCAAATTTCCACATGACCCACGGAAGTAACCACAAATTAAGCGAAATAGACTTTAATATACAAAATATAGACTCATCAATTAAGATCTTGAAGTCTAATGGTTGTACTGGAACAGACGACATACCATCTGTCATATACAAAAGTGGTAGCACGGAAATGAGCGACTTTATTGCATATCCCCTCAATGACGTTTGTCTCAATGTTGCTATTGGTTTCAAGTGGCCTTGGTTTTGGGGCGAGATTTAACTGATATAATATTGTGATTTCATAGACATATCTCAGGCTCATACGTGAAAGAAAGTTTTTATCCTGTAATAAAGAAAAGTTGTTCAGTAGGTAAGGAGGACGTTATTTTTCAGTTTATTTGTGTATATACTATTGTGCACCGAGTTGCGCTGAGTTCTCATTGCAACTGTATGTAACTGCATTTACATAAAATGAAACATTAGGAATGCTCCTGTTTCTAGAAGAAAAACATTATTATTATCATTAAGTTTAGTAATGAAGAATGGAATTTCTTCAGCGTCAATGTTATTTAATTGAAGTTGTAATCTGTGTAGGCCCTCGGAGGAATAAATTCGGCATGGAAATCTCCTATGTAAACCGAAAGTGCTTTTAGTTTAGTAAATCTTACTGATTTCATGTATAAATTTGATATTTGTCAAGTGTATATTTCAAATCTGCTGGAGTATTCAGTAAAGTAAAAGCTGTGGTGCATGATTCCAAGACTTGTTTTAGTCATTGGTATTGCCAAGATACCACTTACTCGTTTTATGCAGCCGAAATATACAAATCTCGCTTTATTGAGGAAACACTATAATGCCTGCAAAAGTATTGCGTGTATCATTTCGAAATTTCATAACAGCTCCATAAAAATGAGGTCAAAGATGTAAAACGGAAACAATTTTAAGAGAACATATTGGACCATGTTTAATGCACATTAAACAGTCGAGCGAATACAATTGTCACGATTTATATGTAAGTATTACTGATAACGGTTCACGTTTGACAGGCCCACTATTGAAAAGTCCAAAAACATTAGAACAAAAAGTGGGTTAACTATAACAGATGAAATTATATACTTATCATGAACCTGGAGGACAACTGTACAATTCAATAACTATACGGCCTAATTCAGAAAATGAGTGTATTATATGTATCGAATATTTAACAGTTGAAATACGATTAACTTGTAGACAATCTACGATTTGATATTATATCATACTTGATCGTGCCTGTAAAAATGGCATGCATTTTCTTGTAAATTTGTAAATTTATATGAAATACATTATTATTATTGAAATATAACGAAATATGAAACACAAAAGTGAGGGTGGGCTGAAATCACACAGATGAAAAAGGAGACTTGTCATAAGTAGAATGTAGATTGTTTCGTTTGCTGAGGACTGTTTACGAGGTCACATATTAAAACCTTGGGTATGAAAAGGAAACCAGAGGGGGAGTGATTGTGTCGATTCACAGATGAAAACATATACTTGCTGTAGGGAAAGTGTTAACAGTTGTGATTACAGCTCACCTTTCATCCCCTTTCATATTAAAAAAACGGATGTTTGCCTAGAGGTATATAAGCAGTACTCCTTACATACAGAGACCATTCTTACAGGATTTATAAATCATGCAGGTGAGTTATATTTTGGGTGTATATTTGTCCATTTCCATTATAAGGAAAACAACTCAGATAATGTATTAGATTCGGGCATTCAACCTTCTGCAACAAGTCGTAAGAGAAGAATATCTTCTGGCAGACTGCATGAATGCCTTGGATACAGCTACTCCACATTTTACCGCCGTCAAAAACGGTTACGTGATGCAGCATTTAGTGACTGGGACTTCTGGAAACGTTACTCCTCATCTAGAGAAGAGGTGGCAAGGGTTAATACAGTACCTTTGCCTTCAAGTTCAACTGTACAGGGAACAGTGGGTATACCTAGTACTAGTGAGACCGTCGCTGTAGTTTCACAAATTGAAGAGAACCGTAACATTTATTATTATGTATTAATTAGTTTTAATAGAACTTCAGATTGTTCCCGAAAAGATGACACAAAAAGAGCTGGTCAGAAAATCAATTATGGAATTGTTACTTAGGAACAATGTAACAGGGGTTCTTGCGCAAGATATCTTGGACTGTATGCGTAAATTTAGTCTACATGTACCAACAACCATACGAGGCTTGCTAAAAGATAGCGGCATGTGTGTACCTAGATTTCTTGGACAAGGCGTTTACTATCACATTGGACTGAAGGAAAATCTGCAGCGTTATCTAGATAGTTGGGTTGACTACGGTACTTTTCAACATGTTGGCTTGCAAATCAACTATGACGGTTTATCTATATCGAACAGTTCTTCGCAGCAATTATGGCCATTCCTAGGTCGTATCACAACTCCATACGTCAGTGACGTTTTCTTAATTGGCATACATGGCGGTTTGAGAAAACCGAACAACTTCAATGAGGTTTCTATGGACCTATTAGTTGAATTGAAAGATCTTTATAAAAACGGTCTATATGTTGAGAAGTGGGGTAAGAGTGTGACTGTCAGTGTTCTAGCATTTATATGTGACACGCCTGCTCGTTCTAATGTAAAACAAACCGTCGGTCACAATGGAAAAACAGGTTGTGATAAATGTGAAGTTGTAGGTTGTCGTTTGGAGGGTAGGATGACATTTCCTAATGGGAACCAGACACTTAGAAATGATAGAACATTCCGTGGTCAAGTTCAATTAAGCCACCATCGAGGCAGAAGCTCCCTTGAGGAATTGCCACTTGACATGGTAAAGTCATTTCCCTTGGAGCCAATGCATCTAATATACCTTGGTATTGTTAAGAAGTTGGTGTTCCTTTGGCTGGGTCTTGCAGCACGGCGAGAGAAGCAGATGGATAGTAAGATTATTGCAGATATTAATAACGGACTGCAAGGAAGTAGAAAACACATTCCTTCTGATTTTCAGAGGAAATGTCGGTCCTTAGATGACCTTAGCCAATGGAAAGCAACTGAGTGTAGACTTTTCCTACTATATTTAGGTCCTGTCCTACTCAGGAACACTCTGCCGTGCCACCTGTACGCTAATTTCAGGAGATTATCCCTGGCAGTATACTTACTTTCGAGTACCAAATACAGCCGACTGTTTTTGGATGCTGCTCGGACAGATTTGAGTAATTTCTTACTGCAATATGAGAATTGTTTCGGAAGTGAACATATTGTTTACAATATACATTCTCTAAAACATATAGCGGATGACGTTGAGCTGCATGGGCCACTAGAAGAATTCAGCGCATTTCCCTTCGAATCCTATATGCGCAAGATAAGGCAGTCCGTGCACTGTGGTTACACTGTGGCTAAGCAGGCAGCTCAGCGCTATGTTGAACACGTGTACTTAATGAAAAGTACAGGTGTGAAGCATGTACCTAAGGAAGCTGGTAATAGGTGTATTGAATTCAGCAAGGGAAAGCTGACGTATCGGAATACCATATTCACATCTTATTCTCCGGACAACGTCATCTTAGCCTTAGGTAAACCAGGGAATATAGTTGAAATGGAAAGTGAAGATAGGATCCGTTTTCGACCCTACAGTGATTATAGTGATGATTTTACGACACCGTTTAAGTCAAGGAATTTAGGGATATTTAGATGTTCGAAATTCAGTCACGAAACACATTGGATATCCTATGTGAATATTGTCTGCAAGTGCATGACTGTTCCAACAACTAATGACGAAGTAGTCATCCCCCTGCTTCATACTTTTAATTGAAGGAACTGTGCCGTAATTTTTTGCTTGAACTGTTGATATGTAATTCGTCTAAGTTTTTTTGTGACATCTATTTGTCGTCAAGTCCGAACATCTACCTTTAACTGGTTAATGTTGTTGGTCAAACTGAAGTTCATTTGACAGTTTATTCCAAGTTTTTGAGATATAGGTATATCCATGCTGTTATTCATTTTAAGCAACCTGATACAGATAAAGTAACAGTCGTATTTCCACTTCATTACATATCCTTCCGCAGAATTCTACACCAATCAGATATCTCGTCGTCCGTCTCCTAGAAGATGACACTGTAGTCGCCATCCCAAACACCTGGGTTATGCGTAGTGGTTTATGTGCGTACAGCAGCACAGCAAACCATCTAGAGCCTATGTATACCGGGACTGGATGGTCAGTGTTTCAATTCCGTCAACTGCAGGAATTCGGTAAGTTGGCATATTTCATTATCACCCTTCTAGATACTTATGAGAATTGTAAAAAGGGTGTCGAGCTTTTGAGAAGCAATGATCAAGGCTCCAAGAAGGCAGACATGGACGATGATACGTTGCCAATGCCTAGTAAGAGACCAAAAAGGTAGGTGCCATTTTCTGTCTAACGTATTTTTCAGGGATGCCAAGAAATTAGAGAAGAATTTCCTTTATAACTCAATGGATATTGATGTGGCCGCCAGTGAAGTTGGTTGCATCAAACCACAATATCCAGATTACAATATATTTGATGGCTTCATAGCCCAAATCCCAAGGTATTTACGTAATTGAAAGCCATTCATTTTCAGTACTTCCAGTGCTCCCATAATCCATACTTCTTCTCCTATTGGCAAAAACACAACTGTATCTGACCGGTAGGAATAATTGTTACAATTTTTATTCGTGCTTTAGACTACCGTCTAACGAAGATACCACTGATTCCAAAATTCAGAAAATACTCGGTAATTACTTAAAAATAACTATTCATTTAAAGATGGTGTAATGCAACTTATCAATTTGCATACAAAAATGCTGAACATTATGACTATTGACAGAAAATCTCGACAACAAACCTCCCTTCCAGCAAACGATGACTTCACACTGCAGTTTCCGATCGAGAATGAAGACCACTTAGAGATGCTGGAAGCATCTTTAAGAGACGAAAAGTACAAACAGCAATATGTGAGTTGACATATTTAATTCTTATTTCTTGTAGACTGCTAAGATGGTTAGCTGCCTTCAGAGTGATCCAAAGTTATCACTTAAGGTCATGATGCACCATGTTCTAAAACCTGAAGTGGCTTTGAAGTTTACATTTCAGGGGACTTTGACAAAGTCAAGCATTGTGCCTTATACCTTTTACAAAATAATGAGATGTAAGGTTCATTTATAAAGTACTTAGTTCTTTAGATGTAATTATGGCGCAATTCTCCGGCCAACTAATGACGTCGAGAGAGGTTGGTGAAATAATGGATAAGGCCACGAAATCGTACTTTCACAATTTGAAAGATCGTGTCCAAAGACGTAAGCTGAAGAAAGGAACTCAGGTAAAATTGCGAAACACCTGCTTGTTTTTATAAGTCAACGTTTATTGAACATATAGTAATGACAACATTGTTTTCATTTGTAGGCAAATGGAGAAGATACCAGGGGATATAACAGTGGCAGTTATGTAAGTAAACCTTTATAAATGTAAATTCTTACAATGTGCTGAGCACTATTTTTCATCAACTAATCTTATATTTTTCTTATTTACAGGATGCTACCAGTGGATCTCACTTGACGGATTTGCAGTGACAATGTACTACAGTTTATTAAATATAAAATTCTCTCAATTATAAAAACTGATTTCCTTCTGTAAAATGACTGAATTGCGCCGGCGTAGGACACAGGTGATGATAATAAGCAGCAGTCTTTTCGTTCTGAAGTAATGCTAGTCAGTTCTGAATGTGCGCTGAGAAGGCTAGAATTAGGCTGAAAAAATTGCCACTATGTGCTGAATTAGGTCTTTTCGTTCTGAAGTAATGCTAGTCAGTTCTGAATATGTGCTGAGAAGGCTAGAATTAAGCTGAAAAAATTGCCACTATGTTCTGAATTAGGTCTTTTCGTTCTGAAGTAATGCTAGTCAGTTCTGAATATGTGCTGAGAAGGCTAGAATTAAGCTGAAAAAATTGCCACTATGTTCTGAATTAGGTCTTTTCGTTCTGAAGTAATGCTAGTCAGTTCTGAATATGTACTGAGAAGGCTAGAATTAAGCTGAAAAAATTGCCACTATGTTCTGAATTAGGTCTTTCCGTTCTGAAGTAATGCTAGTCAGTTCTGAATATGTACTGAGAAGGCTAGAATTAAGCTGAAAAAATTGCCACTATGTTCTGAATTAGGTCTTTCCGTTCTGAAGTAATGCTAGTCAGTTCTGAATATGTACTGAGAAGGCTAGAATTAAGCTGAAAAAATTGCCACTATGTTCTGAATTAGGTCTTTTCGTTCTGAAGTAATGCTAGTCAGTGCTTAATATGTCCTGTAAAGGCTGGAACAACGCTGATAAGGAAACCCAGTATGTTCTGATCTACTCCTGAAAATGCCTAGAAAAAGAACACGGTTCTGAATTCGTTCTAGTCATGCTGAAAACCAGTACTGGGTTCTAGTCTGTGCCATTAAAGAAACCATTTCAGAACAGATTCAGAATTTACTCACTATAGGATGCAAGAATTATTTCAGAATTACTGAGATTTAATTCAGCATTATTGTAAGCTTGGGCAGTTAATGAGTTTCATAAATTCTACAGAATGTTTTCTATTCAGTGATTACTGTTTGCGAATTATTCGAGAAAACACATTTCCAATTGGGATGTAACACAAGGCTGAATTCTTAAACTCTAATCCTTATATCATTTCAATCCAATCACACATATATCAGTAGGATAGTCTATAAATGACTTTAGAGACTTATCATCATCAACTTACAGTTTACTGATGATACTGTACACCTAGACTATGAGAAGTTACCCCTGATACTGGAAAATATGAAAAGAATACCGGTGTTTGATTATAGGTGTCTGTGTTCTATCTCATGATTAAAGCAGTATAATATGGCGATTGCTCTTGAGGTTACGCATAAAGTGTTAGGTGAGGAGGGTAAGTTAGTCTTCAAGGTTGGGAAGCTGAATAGGTTGAGATGGCTATAACACGTGATTGCATACCAAGCCATCGCCTTCCTCGAAGAATAATGTTAGCCAGCACATGTCAAGGTTCAAAATGTGTTTGGGTCGGTCGAATGAAAAACTGCTATTGGTTCATAAAATCGTTGACAGTCAGTTAGAAGAACTACTAGATATATGTCTGCAAGTCTTTGTTTATGGCATAGATGCATTCACTCTGTGTAATCTCACGTATCTATTCAACTCATGTTGTCACTATTTATTTTCCCTCAAATTTTCGCTCGTTAAACTTCCATTTAGTTTTATGTCTCTACTTTTGTGTGGTGTGCATGGAATGTGGTAAACTGAACAGTTGGACTTCTTTGCAAAGTCATACTGAAAGTCAGGCAGAATGACACAGGCTAGGCATAACTAAATGCGAAACACTGAATAATGGTCTCCAGAATGTCAACAAATGATAATTGCAGTTCTTAATCTTGTTCTTTGCTAAATTACTCGGAACCGAAAGTGGTGCGAACTACTCCACTAGATGTAATACCCTAGGACTAAAAACACTATGGCTAAGACGCCTGAGACTAAACTTAACACTTTACTATAAGCTTCTAAACCACTTAGTTTTTACCTCTACTAATGGTACTCGACTTTCAGTTGACAATGGCTACAAACTAAGACACACGAAGGGTACAGTAGCTATCGAACAATGTAAAACAGCCTCCAGGCAAAAGTTTTACTTGATTAGGTATGCACAGATATGGAATATACTACCAATGGAAATGCGTCAAGCAAGTACATTGGCCTCCTTCGAAAAGGTGCTTAATGACAAACTACAAGAGTTTGCAAACGATAGTAGTTCTAGTTCCTATCTGAGAGCCTCCGAAATTATAGGACCATTTGATGTATAAGCTTAAATACTACACCTGTTGTTTTTTGCCTATATTTATAATTCTAGATAAAACATTAACGGTTAAAATACGTATCCTCAAACAGACAAGAAATCTCGTTTGTCAAACTACTACCCAACACCATAAGTGGAATAAAATGGACATAAACCGACAACATGAAAAAGGTATAACTCACCACAACATCACATGGACAGATGAACGCTCGTTGGGCACCATATATCCCTCACCAACTGCAACCCACCTCTCCTTAGATAATGTGATGAACTTATATCCATAATGTTGCTGAGCAGTTAATATTCTCAACTCCTGTCGGAACAGCTGAAATTCATAAACCTTCCTCACGCTAAGAAAATACCCACAAGCAGTAGAAATCCATTAATTAATGCGTCCGAAGCTTACTTACTCCCAACAATGACATTGAACATCAAATGAGATAAACACATCACTGATCTCAAAATAACACATCAATGAACTATAATTCGAGGACTCTGCACACAACAAAGTTATGTATGAATATTGACTTCAAGCTTTATTTTTTTCCCAGGCACTTATAATCCATCCACCAAAGACCTGGTTTTTTTGTTAATGCGAAGACAATACTTCTGTATTTCCGATGCGTTGCACTCACTGACAATCTAGCAGATTTTTCCAACTGTGCATAGAAATGATTGTATATAAGTGAAAAGGCTGTTTTATACTACTGGGATTAACATTTATCAAGTGTATGTAATATCTCCAGCGGACATACAAAGCATATCTTGTTGCAGCGTGTATATTTTGATTGAATTATATGGCTCTATTTCTGTAACAATTTGATGATGCCTGTAAACCGGCGTCCCTCATGTACTGTACTATGAGAATAAATTTATTTATTTATTCATGTGCGTAAAGAGGGAATATATTATTGTAAGACGCATTTTATTGTTTTATGAGGGACTTGACTTCAAGCTTTATTTATTTTCTTATTGCTGTATCCTAAGTATTGCACTCATTTCCTTGCACTGTGTAAATAGGGTGCAACGAAGAAGTTACAATGAACTATAAGTAGGTAACGCTGACTCAAGAAATGGTAGCAGTCGAAAGAAATGAAATGAGTTGAAGACCTTGTAATAATACTAGTAATCTCCCTTATTCCAAAACAGTACTCGGCTTATTTACGTATGCATTTTAACGTGTCTTCTAATTATCTTATTTTTGTCTTTGTAGACATTGCCTAAGGTGCCGTTGTACGGATCTTCTGGAAGCAGTCTTTAATTTCATCTACCTTCCGCGAAGTTTGACGTACGAAAAGTCGAAATTTTACTGACTGGAAAACGCTACAATTGGTGTTACTCATGCGGCGATACGCCAGACTAGACACGTTATAGCAACGTATGCCTGTAATAACATTACCTACATAGTAAATACAATGCTAGTTACAAAAACTCGTCATTATCTTTTCATTGCGTACTTACAAGAAAAAAACGTTCACCTTACTTCTCATACTAAGTACTGGAGATTCCGCCTAGTACTCACTTTTACTTGCTCCCTAGAAAATGCTTTCTACTATATTCGCAAATGACTATTAGACTTCTGTCACATGAAACGGTAAAACATAAGGCGTATGCAGTTTAGAAGTTAGGGTATATTTGCATTTATTGACACAAAATTTATGTACATCTTCCATTATTATACAAGAAAGTTCTCAAAGTAATTCAGAGTTGCTCGCAGTGCACTAATAGTATATTCATTACTATAATTATCCTGCATATCTGCGAAGCTTCTGTTCAATTGCCTGCGAAGTTGCAGTATCTCCATGCAGGGTTTCTTCACTGAACCTTCACACGGCACACGACTTGGTAGCAACGGATCCTGCCAAAACCATCTGCGACACGGGCGAATTACTTTGTCAACTAAAAATATTAATTTAAATATTACTAAGAGTTTGATTTACCTGTAAACTGAGGAATTTGAGTGTGACATAGCAGCATATGCCAGCAAGGTATTCTTTGTGCCCTAAATATTCTGCAGGTACAAGTAGAATCGGTACAATCCACTTGGTGCAGGTATATGCCGTCACCACCTCTCCATATTTCCGATATAACTGAACCTGTGATTCCAAGGCGAAGCAAATTCTGCTGGTTATCCCTATATTCGAATCCACGTATTCAACCACCTGACCACTTTGCCTTATTATGCGCATAACATCTGATCTCAAAGGCATGGCTTTAAAAATAACTTTAAACTACTTCAATTACCTGGTCTCACATCCTTACGTAAATTATACACATCTGTGCTCGTCAAAACTTTATTAAAATTCTCTTCAGCATATTCCAAAACATCAGCAACCTCAGATGTAGTCTTCACAACTGGTGCAATATTCTCGTTTTCATCCCCGGACAGGCGTCTAAAATATGGATCACCTATCATAAGACTTTTTTCACATCTGTGATTGTGAACTGTTTTCGCGGGAGAAATGATAAACTCGTCCTCCTTGTAGCGTATACGAAAGCCAGATTGGCAACCGGTGTATTTTGCACTGCAGAAATAAATAATAGAATTCTTACGGTTTGACGCGTAAACCTGAACCTCTGGTTTTTCGCTTCATGCCATATGTACAACGAAAGACTACTAATTTGTACTTCAACTCTTGAAATTCATGGTCCCGTATGCACTTTTTGATTACATAATGTGTATGAGTTGCCTAGGTATACTCTGTCATACACATATACATATATTACTGATTCCAGCTTGCTTAGAGCATCTTCTACTTGAACCCAACTGGTATACCGGTGACTAAACATAATTCCGTCAAAAAGGTTTTTGATATCCACTGATATAAGAAGGGCAGGTTGGTCGCCATTGTCTCCAAGTGCCAATGCGTCCATTCGGTACCACTGTAAATGAAAACAGAAGCTTGTCAATAAAAAATTCATGAATAGCCAACAGAGTACAGTAAGCAACTTAAAAGAGACACTGACTTGGAAACTGTAGCGGAAAAAAATATAAATTCCTTACCACAGTTACCGTTTTGGAAAGTTCCTGATTATAGCCATAAACATTTACTGAAACACTCGTGAACGACAAATATGTACACAAGTGATGAAACGAAGCTCTACAGAAATCATTGAGACGCCACAAACAGGAGGATTTTAGGTGCACCCTAAAATTTTCACATGAAACACATTCTCAAGCATCCTCCTGCACCATAAGTGCCTTCAGGCCTAGAGGCAGCTTTTGACGACTATTCTTAACAAAATCAATACAGTTCAAGCCAAACAGAAACCAGAATCACGTCAAATGCAGCTACCTAGATCTAAAGGAACAAATCAGCCAAACTGAAATCAACTACACCGCGCAAATGTTCTCAAGGTAAAGCTGGAGGCGCCACTTCAAACAGGGGATATGCCTTATCAAGAAAGACGCTATAGTCAGTTTCAAGGTCATGATGGGTTCCTGCGTCTACTGGTTATATGTTTTCGTGAATTCGTTTTCCACTGAATTTTAAAGGTTTTTTTGAACGTTTTGCTTGTTTTGGAGTATGTAGGTCAGTTTTCTGTCACTGAATGCTACTAGTAAGGTTGTTTTTAGGCAGAAGTTCCCACTTATTATGTTGGTAGTTAAGGATTATGGTAAACCTGCAATCATTGAGCTAATTCACGTACACTATGATAGTATAGTAACACTATTTAATAAATGAACTCCCTGACTGGTTTTCCATTGTTTGATAATGTGATTGAACCAGAACTGTGGGATTGTTTTATCCGCATGACCGGCTGTAATTCATCACCTTGTTCTTCTTAATAAGCATTATCGAAGAATAGGTTAGAATAAGTTTAGAATTGTTGTAAGCCTGGGGTGATTACGGAATAGGCAATAAATCGTATTAGTCGCCGTTACTCGCGATATGCTATGAACTAGAAATCTTCGGCTGATAAAACGCATTACATAAGGCACAGATCGGTGTAATTTGTAACTGACTTGCCAAGCACTCTCATCAGGAAACAATCAACCAAAGTATGCTTTAAACTGTCGCTCTCAGGCATTTGAAGGGAAAGGAAGTGTAACACAGTTTAGACATAGTGTTTATATTGTGAATACAAATGGACACAATAAGGTAATGCAAATATTTTCACAAAAATGATCGATTAACAGGGGCACGTCGTAATCTCAAAGTTGTTTGCGGTTCATTTGCTAGCAAAGTATCCAACCTTCTTGTGAACTCTGCTACTTCCCGCAGTGCAGCATCCGGATTTCTTTGGTTCAGAATGTTGAGACGACGTCTTAAACGTTCATAAGCATTTCTGATATAAAGGCCATCTGTAATAAATTAGGAGAAGGATTTACCCCTTCTTGTTCTGCAACTTACCCCATCTTATTCGTTTTATAGGTACAATCAATTCCAACTACTTCTGGAAACTTATGATACAAGTCTATCATATCATTGCGAGCGAAAATAATTTTAGATACAAAGCCTGCGTTGTCATGCAGAACACTAACTGCACCTGTCTGTCTTAGTCGATGAAGCAGGTCTTCCAAACTGCCGATTTCTATTCTACTGCACCATTTATTTTCATACGACTTATGTTTATACATCCTAGTCCGCATGTTTTTAATATCATTATACAGCAGGGCTTTGCCAAATTTATCATGCGCTAAATCCATTACTTCATGGACATCAGTATTTCTTTCAATGAACGGTTGTATAACTGCCATTTCTTGTGGTGATAACCGACGTCTAGATACATCAATGGACATGAAACTTGCTGTGCATGGATGGTTATGCACAGTTTGGTACTTTGTTATCCTGTATATGTTCGATTTGCGCCGTACTGTAATTACTGATTGACATGAAGTACTTTTGAACCTTGAAATTGTTAAAATTTACATAGATAGTAAACTTACCCTCTGTTCCTAAAGCCAGCACCTCGGGAAGCACGTTTACTTCCAAAAGTGCATTTAAACGTCACATGCTCGTATTCCATAGGACCGGATGGATCCTTTTTACTGGAATCAACCCGATACCATGTGTTGGATTCCTTTCAAAGAAATAATGAACAACTTAGTTAGTACCTTCATAAATGCATCTAAAGCTTCCTTAAATTGCATCCATGTATAAAATACACAGCAAAGCATTATCCTTTGGAATGTAGCTGTTACACCACACAATATAGATGACACATTCCGTGAAGTAGACGCAGTAGGAGTAATTTGCAACATCATTTAATGGTTCTAACAATTCCTAACGTGCACAACAAAATGATTTCAAGTAAATGAACAGTTGTATGTATTTCATTGCTTATATACCACTTTTGTGACATAGGAAATTTACTTTATTTATGTTGTCCTAGTATGTGCAATTCCCACAGGTCACTAAACTGAAAACTTAAAAAAGTAGATCACTTATCTACATGTCCAAAATTAAAGACACATTATACGTTTAGCAATTTCTATTGAATTCTATTCCCATAGTAACAAAAAATGCATACATCCTATTTTCGACTTAAAATAAATGCATCAAAATTATTGTTAACTTATATTCACTTACTAGACATTCTCATACATCTCAGTGTACTTTCAACACAACCAATGCATCCAAATAGCATGTGACTATCACACTACACTCACACCAAAAAAATTAACACGCCGTTATATTATGGTAAGTTAAGACTGACATTAAACTGACTGTAAATTTCCGTGTCAAAATAAAGAGACTGCCATTTTCACTTATATTTTAGACCAATAAGAAGCCAGCTAGCCAACAGCCAATCAAAATCTGCCTATATCGCTTTTCCCTTATCAACGCCCGGCTCGATAATCTCGAGGCCTAAATCAGTAAGTAGCGGTGTAATCCAGGGAAGTGTATTAGGCCCACTCCTATTTATAATATATATAAACAGTATCTGTGAATGCTTTAGTGTAGGTAAACCAATACTATATGCAGATGACTTAAAAGTGACCAATAAGTGCAAGAACACGGATCTTGGAATAAACAGTAAACGTCATACAGCAAGAATTAGAAAAAATGGATAGATGGTGTAACACCTGGCAACTCCAGTTTAATGTCGGAAAATGTGGCTGGCTCTGCATAGGTTGCAACAATTTAGAACTTGACCTGACAATTCAAGGCCATGCACTTCTACGACTGGAATCTATACTGGACCTAGGGCTGAAATATTCACATAACTTATCATTTTCTGAACATATCTCCAAACAAGTGTCAAAGTCACGCAGACTTATTGGCTTTCTACTCGGGAACTTGTACAGAAATGAATCTAGAATTCTGTTGTACAAGGTTTGTGTGCGTCCTTTATTTGATTACTGTTCATTCACGTATAGTAGTATTCGCATAGAGGACAAATTGAAAGTCAAGGGAGTTCAGGGGTACTTCACGTTAAAATTACTCGGAACCGAAAATTGTGCGAACTACTCCACTAGATGTGATACCCTAGGACTAGAAACACTATGGCTAAGACGCCTGAGACTAAACTTAACACTTTACTATGAGCTTCTAAACCACTTAGTTTTACCTCCACTAATGGCACTCGACTTTCAGATGACAATGGCTACAAACTAAGGGTACAGTAGCTATAGAACAATGTAAAACAGACACCAGGCAAAAGTTTTGCTTGATTAGGTATGCACAGATATGGAATAAACTGCCAATGGAAATGCGTCAAGCAATTACATTGGCCTCCTTCGGAAAGGTGCTTAATGACAAACTACAAGAGTTTGCAAACGATAGTGGTTCCAGTTCCTATCTGAGAGCCTCAGAAATTATAGGTCCATTTAATGTATAAGCTTAAATGCTACACCTGTTGTTTTTTGCCTATATTTATAATTCTAGATAAAACATAAACGGTTAAGATACGTACCCTCAAACAGACAAGAAATTTCGCTTGTAAAACTTCTACCCAACGCAATAAGTGGAATAAAATGGACATAAACCGACAACATGAAAAAGGTATATCTCACCACAACATCACATGGACAGATGTACGCTCGTTAGGCACCATATATACCTCACCAACTACAACCCACCTTTCCTAAGATAATGTGATGAACTTATATCCATAATGTTGCTGAGCAGTTAATATTCTCAACTCCTATCAGAACAGCTGAAATTCACAAACCTTCCTGACGCTAAGAAAATACCCATGAGCAGTAGAAATCCATTAATTAATGCGTCTAAAGCATATGTATTTACTGCCAACAATGACATTGCAGATCAAATGAGATAAACATATCACTGATTTCAAAATAACACGTCAATGAACTATAATTCAAGGATTCTGCACACAACAAAGTTATGTATGAAAATTGACTTCAAGCTTTATTTTTTTCCCAGGCACTTATAATCCATCCACCAAAGATCTGGTTTTTCGTTAGTGCGAATACAATAATTCTGTATTTCCTGATGTCTTGCACTCACTGACATTCTAGCAGATTTTTCCAACTTTGCACAGAAATGATTGTATATAAGTGAAAAGGCTGTTTTGTACTACTGGGATTAACATTTATCAAGTGTATGTATGATCTCTAGCGAACATGTAAGGCATATCTTGCTACTGGCTGTAAATTGTGATTGAATTATATGGTTCTGCTTTTGTAACAATTTGATGATGCCTGTAAACTGGCGTCCCTCATGTACTGTACAATGAGAATAAATTTATTTATTTATTTTTAACATTGTGTGATTTATCAAAATAAAATCTTATCCATAATGGAGTTTCGTCAACTCCCTTAACTTATTGCGGTATGCCCTTGGAATGTATTCAGCTTGGTGTCTACCTGACTTCACTATTTTCTTAGGAGCAACAGAATCTAGACAAAGGATAACATTCCTGTAAAATAGGGACACTACAGCCTCCAGAAAGTCAGTAGTAAAATAGTCATCCCACTGACAAAGCCGAATGAGTTCTTGGACTAATCCCCAGTCTGTACGTTTGTAACTGCGACATATCATGCTACCTGAATCATGTTTGTTTCCTGTATTTAGTGGTGAGAAAGGCAGAGAGCAGAGTATCATTCTATAGTCACTACTGGAAAATCTGTTACCAACATAGGTGGAGACTGGGATTGTGTCATGACAAAACACAAGGTCCAACATGTTGTCACCACGGGTAGGTGTTTGGACGTGTTGTTGCAATCCATAACAGTCGATAGTTGCAAGTAATTTGTCGAAGCGTTGGGGGCCGGAACTACTTAACTAATTGACTTCTGGAAGATTGAAGTCCCCTGCAATTATTTTGCAATTTGTACTAAACGAGGAGGCGTGTGCAAACGGTTTAGCTAATAACGCATCAGTTTCTTTGGTTGAGCTTGGTGCTCGATAAACGCAGCCTATGAGAAGTTTGTACTTATCTCCTTGTGCGACGACGCAGAGTGAATCAGGTACCTCATTCAGTATTTCATCTTCCACCTTACTAACTACGAATGAGTTATGTATATATATGAGACACCCTTCACCACGCTTGCAATCTCTATTTGCACGGTGTACAGTGTAATCATTTATACCTATATGCACATCAAGTACAGAGGATGAGCACCATGATTCAGTAATCAGAGCTACAGTAGGCTTGGCGATAAATAATAATGTCCCTAATTCAGATATCTTATTGATTAAGGAACGTGCATTAATTAGCAATATCGTGAATAAGTCACGGGATACTACAAACCGGCTTAAAATATCACCATAACCTAATTCTCTTTGTGCTTCAGCAACGCAAGAGTTCATGAATGATAGGGGGGTCGGACTGGGTGTCCGTACAGCGGGGTTAGAGTGCAATGAGGTGGTCCTAGGTGCCATCGGTCGCACCAGGGATTCGGGACATCTTGGACATTTACCATGTGTTCCTGGATATAAGGGTAGTAATGGTTGGGCCGAGGTTGTCAGTTTAAAAGCATAACATCGAAAGGTCTACCCATCAGTCAGCTATTCGTCATACCGGTACACATCTTCGTGTTGTTTTTATAACTTAAAGGATATTGTGAGGGAAGGTGCTTTGGTTACAAGACTTTGTGGGTATTGGGGCCTGACTTTCTGTTGGGTGGAGCATACCGAAAGCCTCTAGATAAACCTGTGTTTCGAGAGGATTTTTTCTTAACAAGTGAGAGTTTGCTGACACTCTTACTGTCAGCAGGCTTATTGAATACAAGGTATTCTTCCCATCAATAGTCTCAATCCTGCGAAATTTGTTCATCGTGTTGAGATGACTACGCATGGGTGAAAATTTTCTAGAACAGCTGGCAGGAGTTCTAGCTATTTTAACATCTTTCGGTGAGGCTTTATTCACAGGAGTACTGGTATATAAGTCAGTTCGTAGTTCTATTGGCGAGCTTGGTTGTTGTGTAGTTTGCTGAATACTACTGTCAACACTAGGTGACTGTTGCTGTACATGATCCTTTTTTGGAAGAATTTAAGCCAGAGGAGGTGACCAGGTTATTACTACGCATTATTCTGCGCTGACACGGTGTTTTATCCTGACTATTGCTACGGATTTATAAATGCTATTCAGTCACTAAAAGACCTGGAGTGCGACCAAATAACTGTGTCTGCTGCAGATATCAGTGCTACATGCCATAACTTGGGGTCGGGGTTCGCTCAGGGACACATTCCATCGAAATTTGCCGCCCATCATCGAAAATTCCAGATTGACTGAATATGTACGAAATGACACTAGGTGAGTCCTTGTTGGAAATTGGTCAAAACTGGATTGCGTTTTTGTCTTGATTATAGCTTGATTCCATACCGTACATTTTGGTACAGGTATGGAATTTTCAGCATGTGATATTGGTAGCCCAAATTTTGCAGGCCGACCATGGATATCAGGTGTGCGGTGGCAGAGGATCGAACTCCGGACCATGTGCATGGTCAGCGAGAGTCCTAACCATTGTGCCAACGACGCATCCTAATTAGTGATCATATACCAGCAGAACCTCTCACTTCCAGATCGCTCTTAGTGTTTGTGACCAAACAGTGATAGAGTTTGTTTCGGATCTTCGTGAGTGCTTCAAGTGAGATGCTATGCAACTGTGTCTGTGCTAAAGCAGAGCCGACTAGACAAAAATTTGTCCGACTCTGAATCTTCCACAGACTGCGCTGAACTATCAGTTGACGACTACTGTGGAATGGTTATAGTCAAATCGTCTGTTTATTTGTTTGTTCCTCTTTCCTTTTAATTTTAAATAATGTCCACTGAACAATTGTTTGTGGAAAGGGATATTGGAACTTTGGCGCTACATTCAGTCTGTGGTCTACCGGCGGGCAGAAACAGTTGGGTGCTTCGTCACTCGGCTGTATTCTCCTTAATCATGATCACCTTCATTTCCAACCATCTCCTCAAAACTCTCCTCATCAATCAACAACGACAAATCAATCGTCTCACTCACACCAGAACCACCTCTTCGCACGGACGACTCCCCAACTTCTCGTGCTAATGATGTTGAAGTTGGGGAGTCTTATGTTCCTGCAGGTCCTACCATGCAGGAAGGTTGTTTGGATAGCGGTTAGACTAAAAGCAGTTACCCAATCCAATCCTATGACTTCAAATAAATCACAAAATATCATGTCGGATCGGTCGGGGCCCGGAGAACCATTGGAAAACCTGGGAGTACTGCACAGCTGTTTTGTCCTAGTTTGAGACTCTTCAATAGTACTCGCCCACCGCCAGGGTTCGAACCCAGGACCTTCTGGTTACAAGACTAGCGAGCTCTTAGATCACCAAGCCACTGGGATTTGATCCAATAGCCCATGAGTTCTAACTTCTGCCAATTCACGACACAGCGCGACCGCTATCCAATGTCTTTGGTGGCGAGTATTTGTCCTCACACCTGACTTGCTGCACCCTACTGGTCACGAATTCCCACTAGAACCCAGGTAACTGCCTACGTGAATAGGGCCAGTCGCCAGTGAGCATCTCATCGGTATTCATTTCGATTTAGATTTTCCCGTCGATTGATTGGACCAAAGTGCTTGGTCTCAGGTTGACATGTGGGGTCCTTGTACAAATGCTTCAACGATGTCTGGTGATGTAACTTGAAGTCAATTGGTTGATGGTAGCTAGCAGTGGAATGCAGGATGCACATTTCACAGCGGACATGTCAACCTGAGACCGAGCATGTGGCTCCAATCAATCGACGGGAAAACCTAAAATTGAATTAAATAATTAATAAGACCCGTTGCAAAAGAGACAGTGGCTCCGTAGCCTTAATGATCTAGTGCATAACGCTTTGGCGTTTGAAACTGTGGGCACTGGGTTCGAACCTCTAACAGTTTCTCATCTCTGTAAAAGGATTATTTATCATACTCTTCGGCAATAGAGATTCGACTGTGTTATTTTCCTATAAGTAGACAAGATAACGCTTTAATTTGCAGATAAACATATCACTAATTTGAACAGATTACTGTTGAATTATTAACTGTCAATACGTCAGCTTAAGATGCTGTTAATACTTCAGAGCTACCACATTATGACTAAAGAATACTAAGGCCACTCCTCTAGAAGATCAATTTAAATATGATTTTAAGAACAAAACGTTCAGCGAAGAGTCTCTTTTTAACGGCGAATTCATTCACTTTGATGTACAATCGCATTTATATATAATTGTGTGTGTGTGTGTACATTAGGACTAAAAAACAAAAATAAAAATCAGTTCGGTCTATTGTTTACGTCATCAGCGTGTTTCAAAAGTGTAATGAATAATCAAATTGTAGCTAAGGGGTGGGTGGAGTGAAGGCTGGTGAGTATTGACAAGGGTCGCGCAATATCGAAGACACCCAGAAAAATAGGACGTTAATCAAAGAGCATGGAGACACGTGTCCAAAATAAATTATGCAATAGGTAGAGGGAGTAAATAAAGGGTTAGTTAAGAAATAGAAGTCACTAAAATGTCATACAAAAATTCAAAATAAGCATTATTAACAAAGTAGTAGAACTTGGAATTATACCCGATGTGAAGAGGGTGGGTGTGAAGAAGTTTATTGCGTGCATAAAGGGTTTTCTCTCCAGATCGCTAAGGCCTCGGAAGCTTACCTACCGTTTCCGGGAGGCTTCTTTTGATTTTGTAAATGTCTTTGAGCGGATTCTCCGTGCATAGTGAGTGACCAGTGTTGAATATATGTCCAATTATAGCACTCCTTACTGATCCATTTTTACCTTTTCCTAGCCAAGTGGGATGATGTCCTTTAACTCTTTTGGATAAAACACGCATGCTTCATATGAGCAAGTAAATTGGTAGATACACATAGAAGTTGTCAAATGTGATAGTTTATCTTTGAAGTTGTCGGGGAACAATGGATGACTTGAGAATACCAATGATAATATGGAAGCAGAGAATGCTCTGTTCAGGACTTCATTATTCTATATTCTTCTCCTTAGGATATCGGTCACTGTACAGCTAAGTGAATGGATTCACCGAATAGAGACTTTTCGCTGAACGTTTTGCTCTTATATTCATGTCTGGATGGGTGTTTTCCATGAATCAAATTTGATTTCGTTTCATTAATAAATCACTGAGATGTCTATCTGGTCAATATGACTGTCTGAAGGAAAATTTCTGTTAGGTGTTCAAACTATTGCGAAATCTGTATATTCCTAATAGGTACTGTGTTTTGACAATCAAGACACTTTATTCTAATATTCTGAATAGAATACTGAAGTTGCACCCTGCTTATTCAACATAACTCAACTGCAGAATACAGTTAACTGGCAGTCAGTCGATTAATATGTAAATTTGTTATTGAAATGAATTAAGCCTTGTATCAGTTGCAGACTTACTCAAGAGGAAAACCGTGGACATTTAGACGTCACAAGTGTTCAAGTGCTATATCACGCAAAATGGTCGAATCAGGTACACAAACAAGACAATTCAATGTTGTATTACGGATAAAGTTACATTTTACCTCCTCTACCTCGTGCGTCGTTGGCACAGCGGTTAGACTCTCGCCGACTATGCACATGGTCCGGGGTTCCAGCCCCTGTCGACGCACACGTGATATCAATGGTTGGCCTGCAAATTTGGGCTACCGATATCACATGCTGAAAATTCCACACTTGCATAGAAAAACGATGTGGAATCAAGCTATAATCATATATATTCCATCACTCTAGTAAGTAACGAAGCAGCCAGTCGAGAAGACTTGTTTTGGAAGTTGCTTTAAAATGTGTTAGATGGCTGGAGGCAGTCAGCATCAAGCCTAGTACTAAGATTTCTTTCTAACTGGCGCTCACCAAAAAGATACATATATATATGCGGTCTATAGTTGTATGATTCATTCAAAAGTTTATTCCACTTTCTTTCATTCTTGAAGTATTTGGTAGTCACTCTTTGATGTAGACGTTCCTTGGAAGTTAACATTATTAACACTATGCATGAAGACCTCGCCTAGATTACTAGGTCACTAGTATTCTAGCCGGTCCCAAGCCCGGATAAAGAGGGAGGGTTGGGGCGTGGTGCTAGCAACTCCACCCCGAAAACTTAACCAAATTGCTACGAAAACTTCAACGCACAAATATATTTTAAATTCTAAAAATACAAACAATGACCTTATTTCTCGCTGGAATCGGGGAAGTGAAATGACGCAGGCTGGTGAAAGCCTTCGGGAAGCCAGTCAGCCGATGTGCCTTCTTTCGATGAAAGCAAAAATAAGGATGGGGACGTGGAATATTCGTACAATGTACGAAACTGGAAAGGCTGCTCAGGTAGCCGCAGAAATGAAGAGATATAAATTAGAAGTGTTGGGAATCTGCGAGAGCAGGTGGAACGGATGCGGAAGGTGCCAACTACCAACTGGAGAGACAATAATCTACTCCGGTCACCCAGAGGACGATCACGAGCACACCGAGGGAGTAGCCATCATGATGTCACCAACAGCGGCTAAAGCTCTCATGCAGTGGGAACCAATCTCCTCTAGGATAATGACAGCCAGGTTCGACTCAAAAGGAAGGAAGGTTACAATCATTCAATGCTACGCACCTACAAACGTCTCAGAAAAAGAGAAGAAGGAGGATTTCTACAGTCAACTACAAACAGTAATGGACAACGTCCCAAAGAGCGATATCAAAATCCTGATGGGTGATATGAATGCGAAACTGGGAGGAGACAATACAGGAAGAGAACTCACCATGGGTCGCAAGGCCCTCGGTGAAATGAACGAAAATGGTGAACTCTTCTCAGACTTCTGCGCCTTCAACGATTTGGTGATTGGTGGCAGTGTGTTCAAACACAAGGATATACACAAGGCGACATGGATTTCACCAGATGGACACACCAAAAACCAGATAGACTTCATTTCAATCTCAAGGAAGTGGAGACGGAGCCTACTGGACACAAGATCGAGGAGAGGAGCAGATGTGGGTTCAGACCACTATCTAGTACAACGGACTTTCAAGGTGAAGCTAAAAGCCTCAACGATAGCTGGGGATAGGCCACAATGCCAGTTCAACACTCAAAAACTGAAGGACACAATCACACAGGACATTTTCACTGCAACGGTCAGAGCAAAGCAGGAAACACTACGTGGCACCACTGAGGAATCATCCGTGGAAGACCATTGGAACTCTCTGAAGGTAATTTTCAACGAAACGTGCTCAACGGTTTTAGGAAGAAAGAAGAGACAAGACAAGGAATGGCTCTCAACGGACACTTGGAAGCTAATAGAGTAGAGGAGAATGGTGAAAGAGAAAATGATTCAATGCAAAGATGGACAACAGAAAGAGACGCCGAGCTCAACTTCCACTGGACAAAGACAAAGAAGTGAAGAAGAGTGCCAGGAAGGACAAAAGACAATTCTACGACAACTTGGCCACTGAAGCTGAGAATGCAGCAGGCAAAAGGGACCTAAGGACACTATATCAGATAACCAAGTCTCTATCCGGGAAGAGATCAACACAATTGAAACCTATAAAAGACAGCCAAGGGAACCCAATTACCAAGGAAGAAAGACAGATTAAACAATGGGCGGACCACTTCAAAGGACTCTTGAACAGACCACCACCTGCAACCCGTCCAGAAATACCAACAACAGCACGTACACAACTGCAAGTTGACACCAATCCTCCACCGAAAACTGAAGTCATGAATGCAATCAAGCTTCTTAAAGCTGGAAAAGCAGCTGGACCAGATGGAATACCCCCGGAAGCACTGAAAGCGGACCCAGAGACGACAGCAGATATGCTGACTCCATTATTGCAAAAGGTTTGGAAAGAGGGAAAGGTGCCTACTGACTGGAGGAAAGGTTACCTCGTGAAACTACCAAAGAAGGGCGACTTAGGACTCTGCAAGAACTGGCGAGGAATCACGCTCCTGTCGACGCCAAGTAAAATTCTGAGTCACATCATCCTGGAGAGAATAAAGGACGCACTGGATACAGAATCCCGACCAGAACAAGCTGGATTCAGGAAAGGCAAATCATGTTCTGACCAAATTGCAACTCTACGCATCATCATCACAGAACAAAGCATGGAATGACAATCAAACCTCTACCTCAACTTTATAGACTTTGAGAAGGCCTTCGACAGCGTTGACCGTGAAGTAATTTGGAAACTACTCGAGTACTACGGCGTACCCCAAATATTCATCAACCTTATTCAACAGCTGTACGACAACGGCACATGTCAAGTGATCCACAACGGAAAACTCAGCGAGGCTTTTGGAGTAAACACAGGAGTCAGACAAGGGTGCTTATTATCACCAATGGTATTCCTAATTGTGGTGGACTGGGCTGGATTATGCGTCAGACAGTGGGAAACGAGAAGACAGGGATATCCTGGACCGACGTAAAGAACCTAGAAGACCTGGATTTCGCGCGTGGATGATTTATGTTTGATGTCACACAAAATCGAAGACTTACAGGCGAAAACCGACAAACTGGTCGAAGAAGCAGCAAAGACAGGACTCCAGGTGAACATAGACAAGACGGAGGTTATGAAAATAACCAACCAACAACAACAGCAGTAACATCCAACGCCAATCACCATCAACGGGAGGGATTTGAAAGAGGTTACTTCTGTTGCACACCTTCATCAACAACTGTCTTCGTTCCATACTGAAGATTAGATGGCCGGAAAGAATCACAAACAAGAAGCTATGGGAACAAACAAAACAGGAACCAATCGCTCAACAAATATGGAGGAGAAAGTGGAGATGGATTGGACACTCACTCGCTGAGGAGGCCGCTGGGAGACATAGCGCTTCAGGCCCTCGAGTGGAACCCGAAAGGGAAGCGGCGAGTGGGACGTCCAAGGGTGACATGGAGGAGGTCGTGTGATGAGGAACTGAAACAGTATGGATTAACATGGATGCAAGTGAAAAGTACAGCACAAGACAGAAGCAAGTGGAGGCGTGCAGTTGAAGCCCTATGTTCCACTAGGAACCCAAGGGAACAATAATAATAATAATGCATGAAGAGATGTTCGAAATCTCTTATCTCTAAATCACAAGCAGCTGACGAATATCATTCCATTTATTGTTATGGCTTCTGAGATCTGGAAATTTAAAAATAGCCTCCACCAAATCGGTGATGCATATTGCTAAGTTGGCTAAGAGGGTAATAAGCTTTTACGATATTTAAGTGTCCTTGAGGCTAATCTTGTAATTGGTCAGATGAGGAAGTGATTTCTCCAAGTCTACAGATCGAATATACGTTTATTCAGACTCCATAAAAGGTATATGAGCAATGTCTCGATTTGTGTACACACATGCTTCTCGAATTCATCAGGATTATATGTTGTGTTTTATGCATTTTTATTTCTTTTCTCTCAACTATTGTCGTTGGAACGTTTTACAAGAATTTCACGTCCTACTGTAAAAATTTTAAGTAGTGTGCGTGAATCCCATAAACGTTTCCAAATGTATTACCTTAGCAGATATCCATGGAATTCATATGATTTATGATCAAGATTTGACCGAATAGTTCCAAATTAGTTAGCCCCTGCGTGAAAAGTACACATGTGTAGAAATTAAATTTGTAAAAATCTCAGAGAAGTTGAAATGAGTAATTCCAACGTTTCGTTCGGCAAACTGGTCCGAACTTCTTCAGGGACCTCAGTCGAAATTAAAATAACAGAGGCTGACAAATAAAAAGGACATCACTTGTTTTTAAAACTTTGTCCAAATATATGAGTCATGAATCAGGCATCGAAATATAATAAACAAAATTACATAAAATGTGACCAGGATTTGACCTGAGACTTAAAAATATTAGTCTACTTTTGTTAAACACTTTAAACAGAGTGTACTTTTCATCAGAATTTTAGTGATAACGTTCGACTAAAAGTTTATGGTCGTAGATAACTGAATATGAAAAACATATATACGTGTATATGCAGTACAATGGTGTGTGTTATGAGTAAACAGTTGTAAACCGTTTATTAGCCTCTCCATAAGAAGACATAGACATTTAGGAATTTAAATCAAGTATGATTGATAGTGAGACGTATCCATTTTTATTTATTAATCAGGACTTGCCATGCATCAGCTAACATGACACCTTCACGTCTGTTCAAATTTTGGGGTTCACTCACATATGCAGGGCCTCTGCTGTCGGTCTTTCTTTATTCGAACCAAAACTTTTCTGTTGAACTTTGGCCCTATCAAAGTCGATCTTGTATCTGGTTTCTATCGAGTGCAGTGCAATCGCTGATCTATTTTCTAGCTTCTTTAAGTCTGCAGAGGTCTTTAGAATCACCTAAAGACACTGTTTATGCTCTTCTACCCTTACATATACCTGTCTGAAAGTTTCTGCTGAAAAATACGGAGTCACAATCCCCTACAACTGATCTGGTACACACAATTATGTTAGTTGTCTTCTTCTATTTTATCCTTAACCTTCAACGGTGAAGAGCGTAAGGTATCCGTTACACGAAAATACACTCTTATGTCATGATTGTTAAAGATTAGCTCTAGTCATCCGATGTTTCTTTGCGGCAAGGAATCACCACTGTGCTGACCCAATTCGCAGCAACAGATTTCGATTCATCCTTATCTTCACACTATAAATATTTTTCTATGAAGGCTTTGCGGTGATTATTTGATTTAAGAGTGGAATGAACCGATTTTAGTTCCTTACTAATCTCTTCCTCCTCAGTAATTAGACGTTTCGCTCTGTTATTCAGATTCTTGACCACAGTTACTTTGGTGGTAAAAGGATGTGCTGAATAGTAGTAGTCTAGGCATCTTTCCGAATGTGTCGGCTTTCTGCAAATGTTTATTTAATTTGTTTCAGTTTCGCTGAGATTTTTTACAAATATTTATTTTAAACGCGGAATTGTTTTCCCAAATCCATTATACAATAAATAACCTAATTGTTTATTTCACTTAAATTCTTCATCTCACTAGTTAAACATGAGTCATAGTTATATTATGTCTAAGATTGTCATCACTGCTAGATACAATAATGGCATGTCGAAGCTTTTGTAATATTAATACGCCTAGTTTCTTTGGCACTATTTAGAGATTGAACTTATGCTTCTCAAATACTCATGTTACCATGGTGCTTATGAAATTCTACACTGTAATTTTTTCAGTTGATAGCGGTAACATTTCATTTGCTGTCTACGAATTTCTTCCTTCTCAATATTAGGCTGTCAAGACATCGAAGTGAAGGATCTCTTCTGCACCAGTGCCCCTACTGCGAAACTTTAATGTTACCTGTAAATCCACCAAATCTAGCAAAAACAAAACGCTCCAAAATGGAAAGAGTTTTCAGCTATCCGAATGAGAATCAGGACCCAACAGACCAACAACAAGAAAGGGAAGAAGCTATTTATTACTACCAACCAAATTATAAGCAGATTGTTGTTTCACATAAAACAATACGTACAAAACACACTAATATCAAGAAAACCACGGACTCCCGTTCACCATCATCTCTGATATTATGTGAAATAAAGTCACCATCTGCTTCTTCAGATATCCCTCATAAATCTACTAATCGATGCCGTGAAATACCAATTCGGATACAACGTAACGATTCTGATGACAATGAAAATAAATCAAATTACTTTTCAGTACATTGTAAAATTAACTCATCCACAAAAGCCAATCCGCATTCTCCTGAAGGGACAGTTAGTGTTGTTGAAAGTTCAGACAATGATTCAACTGCTTTTTAAAAAGTAACACAATGAAGAATATTAAATTAGAAGGAATATGATTACGTCTTTTCATTCAAATAAGTGGTATTATTACGTTTTCTTCTTTTTGTTATTTATTTTATTGAAATTTCTATTGTTGGCAATATACTTGTAAATTATTAACTTTCATTTATTTTATGAATAATTATATTCAGACTTGTCGAGAAATAAGTGAATCATTTATTCTGGAACTTATCATTTACATTTTCACCAAACTATGGATGTACTACTCAGTATGTAGCTCAATCAGTAGTGTGGTTTCGTCGTGGAAAGGCTATTCGCATTCTTCTGGGAGAGAAATGTGCGTTTAATATTTTACATTTTGACTTTTTTTAGACAGACTACGGTCAGCTGAGATTTAATAGATTGATGGAAATCAACATTCGTGTTAATTGAATGAAGCTCACTCAGTTGAATCAAATCCATGATTTTAGTTTATCATGTCTATTGCGAATTCTGTCAATTCCCACCTAAATTTTATTCATATTATCCACAGATACACACAAAATATTTCCTAATTTTGTGAACAATTTTGTATGTATAGAAGCATAATTGAAGAAAGAAGTGAAATTAATGGAATCTTTTAGCATGTTTCAAAAGGAATCATTTGTCTGCAAATATTTCTGTAAATTGTTTCACTCGGTGAACGTTACCTGCATCTAGATGAGAGTTTTTGTTTGTTAACTTGGCGTTGATGATACCTTCCTTGGCTAGGAGCGCATTAGTTATACACGTTCAAGTGTGTGTACAGTTGACATACATCATTTTAAGCGTGCATGGAAGCGTAAGATTCCAAAGTCTGCACTTTTGTTGACTATCTGATTTAAAGGTATAAGCATTGGTTATTATTTATTTTCTATTTTTTTATTTTTGATTACAGCTTGATGCCACTCCGTATTTTCAGTACAAGTATGGCATTTTCAGCATGGATATCCGTAGCCCAAATTTTACAGGCCGACCATAGATATCGGGTGTGCGTCGGCAGGGGATCGAACCCCGGACCATGTGCATGGTCGGCGAGAGTCCTAACCACTGTGCCACCGACGCACTCAGGACTTCATCAAGAGCTGCCATAGGTTACAGGACCATTGGAAAACCAACAAGGAGTAATGGACGGCCAGCTGTTTCGTCAACCTAGTTTGGGACTCTTCATCAGTACTCACCCACTGGGTTACGAACCCAGGACCTTCTGGTCATAAAACTAGCCAGCTCGTAGACCATTAAGATACTGGGAATCGATCCAGTGGTCCATGAATTCTAACTTCTGCCAATTCACGAGATAGCAGGACCACTAGTCAATCTCTTCGGCAAGTATTTCTAAGTTTGAATTCATGGGCCTTTGGATTGTATCCCAGTGACTCAATGGTCTACGACCTTCTCTTGTAACGATTAGGTCTTGTGTTGCGATACTGTACGTCAGTGCGTACTGCTGAAGAATCCCAAACTAAGCTGACGAGACAACCGTCCATTACTACCTGTTGGTTTCCAATGGTCCTCTAACCGATGTTAGCTCATGATGAAATCCTGTAACCAGTCAATCAAATCTCTACCAACCAGTACAATACATATTAATATCCTACTTAGATATGATACACGAGAATATTATCGAACAAGGAATTCTTCAAAGTGAGAGGTGATTGTAGATGAAAAGTGACTGAACGATACTTGGAATCAAAGTGAAAAGCCATAACACCTGTCAGTCTTTTAGATTTAAAAATAAGCTGACTTAGCAATCCAGAGATTATTAAATTCCCAGATGTCATACACTGTTGTCAGCTCAACGCATATGTGTCTCACGCTGCATTTTGTTGTTATAAAATTTCATACCGGCTAATCAGTCAATTTCTTCAGGTTATCTCTACTTCCTGATGACAACAGTTTTAATAAAATTGGCATCAAAGGATATGCAGGCATCAGGAGAGTAAGTTACTTCCCCTTTTAAACAAATATGAAGTAACTGAGAGAGTGTGTGTGTGTGTTACAGTTCAAAGTAATCTGACTCAACTGGATGATTACTGAAGGCCTATGGCTAAATGACCTATCAGATAGGCTATCTACCATCCCTCATAGTCTCTAAATTATTAATGTATACTGAAGTAATCAAAAAATGTCAAATACTTAACACGGAAGAGAAAATTAAGTTAGTGATAACGCTTCAAACCGTTAGGCTTTCAGTTAATTAATTCATCTTGGCAACTTTCAGGTAACATCTATAATTTCAGTGACAAAGAGAACCGAATAGAGCTTAATTTTGACAAATCTTGTCATTGACAGCATATTGTTCATTTCATAGAATGTATATTAGGATTAGATGTATGTCATTTAGAAGAAAGCTGGATAACCTAGCTTTCCTTCCTACCTTGTTTATCAGTGATAATGTTTTGTGAGAAATTATAACACCATTATTCTGAAAACCAGGTAGAACATCGGAGGAAATGTTCCTAGCCTCAACGTTCATTGTGCCTAACTCTTGTAGATGACGAATCGTGTTCATTATCTTCCTGCGTTTCTTTTCACTTCATTGTGGATTTATAAGTCTAGTTACTGCTGTTGTGAATTTTTACCAAAATAAATTCGGGACGATAATCCAACAATTAAAAGCACATGTTGAGTGACACAAAATCTGAAAACACAGGATTTGTTTTAAATGCCGCAGCATGTTAAATATAAAATATGAAATGACCTCTTGTTCTACCTGAGGAGACACAAGATGAAAGCTGCGGGTACTGTGGTGGATGCTCTCAGTCTGACAAAACTCCTTTAGGAAATTTGTTGTATGAAATCAAGTGCTAATCAATGGCGATGTCAATCATATGGTCAAACGGAATACCACTCGCCCCACTGACAGTCTTCAGAGCCCTACGAAGTTTGATTTAGTCTTTTTTAAGCAATCCAGGAAAGAATAAGGGTGAACAGTAAAGAAGAATAGGTAAGACGCATGAGCTGACAAACAGTAAGAGGAGGGGATGAGTTATGCCTGAGTGCCTTAACTTCTTAATGTAAAACGTCAGAAGAAATATTCTTTTAGAAATCGCTAAGACATGGGAGGACAAGGATAGGTCAGAAGAAAGAATTAATCCAAGATACTTAATGACAGACTAGGATCTGAACTTCGCCGATGATATATGTCTGATTTCCCACAAACTGGAAGATATGCAAGCGAAAAGCAACAAGTTGACAGAAGAAGCATCAAAGATAGGACTTCAGGTGAACATGGAGAAAACAGAGGTGATGAAGATTCCTGGACAAGAACAACAACAACAGACAACGATCAGCATAAATGGGAGGGACCTGAAAGAAACAACCTCTTTTACCTACCTGGGAAGCATCGTTTCACCTACAGGCGGAACTGACGAGGATATCAAAGCAAGAGTCGGAAAAGCAAGATAACCTCTCACTACTCTCAAGTCTGTGTGGAGGTCAACAGCACTCAGCATCAAAAATCAGGTCCGGATTTCCAACTCCAATGTGAAGTCAGTGCTACTATACGGATCAGAGACTTGCACTGCGCGTCATAAAGAGCATCTCAAACAAACTACAGACCTTCATTAACAGTTGTCTTCGCTCAATACTCACGATCAGATGGCCGGCCAGAAAAGATCAGCAACAGGGATCTCTGGCAATGAGCGAACCAACCAGGAACCGATTGTGAAATAAATAGGCAGGAAGAAATGGAGATGGATTGGCCATACTCTGAGGAAACCATCAAGTGACATCACTAGACAAGTCATTGCTCGAGTGGAACCCGAAAGGGAAGCGGCGAGTTGGTCGTCAGTGTGAGGATGATTTTGAGGAGGTCATGTGAAGTGGAGATCAAAGCGTGTGGGCAGACATGGAGCCAGGTGAAGACTCTAGCAGAGAACAGAACGCAATGGAGACGCACGGCTGAAGCCCTATGTTCCTCTAGGAATTAAAGGAAACAATAATAATAATAAATAATAACGACAGACTTGATTTCTATATCAGTATCATCAATTTTCCAACTGTCATAGGAGTTGACAGCTTCATTTAACTTTCTTTTACATCGGAAACTGAAATTAACAGTTTGACATTTGGAAGGATTTAGTTTAAGACCATCAGATGAAGACCATATGCTAACTCTCGATAGAAAGCAGTTAACCTTAGTACAGTCTAGCTGGGAGTTAACAGACATTGAAATAGTTATATCGTCCGCATGCTTAATAAAGTTTATTTCATCATCAGAGTGAGGCAAGTCATGCGAGAAGGAAGAAAACAGAAAAGGAGAAAGGACAGTGCCTTGAGGGACATTAGCCTCAGTTAGCAATGAAGTGGACGACTTCCCTGGACATACAGTGCACTGCTCTCTTCCTGAGAAATAAGAGTGCAGCCAGTTGACAACCCAACAGTCAGTTTGAGTTTCAGCAAGCTTGTTTAACAAAATATCTCTTGGTACTGAGTCGAAAGCAGATGTGTAATCTAGGAAGGTGAGACAAACAGATTTAGCCCCCTTGTCTAAACTGCAGATGATGTTATGATGCAAGACTGCAGCTGCATCTAGAGTACTTCTACTGTGTTTATAGGTGGATTGTTTGGGGTCGTTAAAGGCATTAAGTGAGGATTCAAGATGGAGTCAGAGTAACTTTTCCATAGTTTTAGAAAAGGAGAGGTAATAGCAATAGGTCTAAATTTAATACACATTCCAGTGGATAACTTAGCTATAGGTACAATTTTTATGTTCTTCCAAACGGCTGGCACGACATTTCTGGAAAAGGATTAATTAAATATGTCCATGAGAGGATAACACAGGATATCTGCACACTTTGTGAGAATAATGCTAGGCAAACCATCTGGTCCTAGGCTACGAGAAGGGTTCATAGACTGGAGACATTTTAGTGCGTCATTTTTTTGAAATATCTGTAACACTAGAGAGCATGGTATTTGTGGAAGAATGTATGAAAGACTTGTATAGTGTACACACGTCAAACGAACAAGGAATACTGTTGATCTGCCTACCACCAGTAATGTCTTTGAAATATTTCGATATATTAGGAGCGTTTCTACAGGATACGAACTTCTGGTAATAAATTGAATTCAATCTGTACATTTCAGACTTGATTAGGAGATTAATTCTTTTCACACCACGGTTATCCTTCATTTCATATAACTTTCCCTTTTCCCTACGAAGCTTTTCAAGTTGAGGGGAGGAGAAATGGCCAAATCTGATGAAAAGTGTTTCCTGGGATAAAAGTTGTCAGGACAGAATTTGAGATAACATGTAATATTTGAGATAGTGTCATCAAGGGAGTCTTCATTAAACGAATCCCACGTTATGCCTTTGAGCATGCTCCTAAGATACTGAACATTCTCCTTTAGAGAAACACCTGTACACAATTTTCTTGGACAGGTGTGAAAAGGTTCTCTTGTGTAACTTTCCATAGATTTTGAGTAGAACCCGTGCAATACAATGATTGGAGTTAAACAGTGGGGCTCTTTTACGGACTTCGTATATTCTGGAATCATTTTTAAATACAAGATCAAGCGAAGTATCTAGTTGGGTGGGAAAGTTCACAACATTTTCATGACCTAGCACCGTAAGAAAACTGCAGTCAGAAGAATTAAAATCGCCAGTCACTGTGGACACTGAGTTACAAAAGAGGCGGTAGGAAAAACAGTGAATTCATCAGCACACATAGTTCTGAGGGACTACAACACGGTGTGACATAAATGTTCGTGATGCAAATAAAGTTGTAATTATACAGGTGTTTATGTCGATATTTAACAGTTATACAGTCAATATTATCAATTGAGAAATTAAAGCAGATGTTATTGGCAACAGACCACTGAGAATTGATAAAAATAGCAACACCACCACCTCGCTTTTTCGTTGAACGGATTCGGTCTTGTCTGTACACAGTGAAACCATTTAGAGAGATTAAATTATCATAATATGAATCGTGGATAACAGTTTCTTGAAGCGTTATTACACCTATATTACGAAAAATATTTGAATATAATAGAGCATGCAAGTAATTAATCTTATTCGATAATGACCAGCAATTTGTGCTGATAATCACAGAAACAGTCATCTGATGCATTGGAGTACACTTCAAGACTTTTTTCCAACCGCCATGATGCTTTTTCTTAAGTTAATCAGAAATTCATAAACTAACCAGTTGAAAACATTTTAAATAATCGCGACAGTAAGTAATACGATTTGGAATCAAAATGGAATAATTAAAACAAAATAAATTGGACTAATCAGATACAATATAACTAGCGTAAAAGTTTGGTAGCCCAACGTTTAGGCAGGCCGCCGGAAGAATAGCAAAGGACAAGTGAGAAAAAAAATAACAGCCGTGAAGAAGAGTATGTACAGCGAATGTATTTTCAGACAAACAGCTTCAGTTGAGAGTAAAAGAACATCTATGAGTAACTCTATCACAGTCTTATTTCATCCATAGTGGCCGAATAAAAGGCAGAATAATCACTTTTAAGATTATACATAAACATTCCTGTTCACCATTTGTTTCAAATCGTAAAGCTTCCAGAAATCAGAGAAACAAATGTCATAAACAAATGTTTTCTTAAAATGTTTGATTTGTTCTTTTCGCTTCCTGTAATGAACCAAAGGAGGCTTAGAGTATTTGCAACTAAGAAGACTCAGTGATTTTTGTTATTATACTCCATCGTTATAATTTATTTCCTATACTTGTGTGAATGAATGTTCATCATTGGATTTCTCATATCCTCAGTAGTATACACACTATGATTTTATACAGTTTCGATGTAGTTGAACAGATTAAATGTCTAGATTACTATGGCTCTTATATTATTCTTTTGCTTACATGTGTCAAGTGAGTAAATTTTCAAATGAATACGAAATACTCAACGCTAATAGCTCTGTCATAGGGATCATTCGTATGTTCGGCTTTCTGGAATGCTTTCACGTGATTATTTTTTTTATTAGTATGACTGTTGATGTTATTATTATTATCATCGAGGCAGTTAACTAACTGTGTCATTTACTACAACACTTATCAGTGATCTCGAATTCATAGTGACAGGTCAAAATTATATGCAAAATTACAGAGTCATGTGTATTTATATTTGTAAACAGTGTTGTTCTGTTACATGCTTCATTTTACTACTACTTATATGAATAGGAATTAGTAAGCTGGAAAAATTGCAAATACCAGTAATGCATTTCAACATTCAATGGATGGGTATGGTGCACAGCAAAAATTATTGGATTGAACTCTGTTATGCAGTTGGAATTTTCTCCGCTCGTGCTGATATGATGAATTAATTTATCTGAGTGACTTCAAGTTAAATCACGCATTGTTACCAGTTAGAAAGCCAGCGAAAACAAAAAAGAGCTGCTGTTTCATACTGGTGTGGGATTCTTCAGCAGTATGACCCCAGCAAAAGTTTGATGGGTACTCAACAATCTGGCAAGGGGTAGAAATTCAGTGTAAATTGATGAATATTTATAATAATAATACGTCTACAGACTTTATCTCTGATTTATATGAAATGCAGTAGAATGCTGAAAATGAAATTCATGAAAAGGAGAGTTTTGTTTTTCGAGTTTGACCATGGATTGGTGTCAGTTAAAGAACCATTGGAAACCATCACTGGAGTGCTGGGCAGTTGTTTCATCCTAGTTTGTGACTCATCGGCAGTACGCACCCACTGCCAGGGGTAGAACCAAGGACCTTTCGGTTACGAGGCACGTTCGTACACCATTTATCCATTGAGACCCACCCGACTCAGTGGTCAGCCCATGAATTCTAACTTCTACTAACTCATGATTTTTAGCGCGACCATCAAGTCGTGACTGTAATCAAACTCAAAGAACAAAGTGTATATGACTGAAACAAATTAATGGACGAATAAGTTCATTTTAAGGAGTTTGAGGAAGTTCTCTTCATTCTAATATTTAGTTACAAAGCTGATATCTCAACCTAGACACTCCACATTCTACTATACTGAAAGGCACTTCAAAGTCCTTAGTAAACTCCTTAAATATTTATGACTCATAATGGAGCCAAAGCACTTTGAATTCGTTGTGTTCTTTGAGGAGCTGATTGATTTAATTGCGAAGCTTTCGTCATCCTTTTCAACAGCAAATTCTTTCAGCGCAGGTTTTAGTATGAAATGAAGCTTATTTGAATTCTCCATGAATGATGACATGACTGTATCTCCTGGCAACCAATGTCGTGACTGGTTGTTAATCGCTGGCTGATTCACTTGAAGACAAGGCTTTTATAAATTCCCCAGTGGCATTTTTGATGTTCCCTATCTAAAATTAAACCAAAAATATGGGTACGTTACGTCTTAATCAAGAGAATTAACACAGGAAATTTAGAAAAGCAAGTATACTGAAGATCAACACACACAGACCAAACACTCAAATATAATAATAACAATAATAATAATAATAACCCCATTAGTCACAAAAGAAACTGTGGGCATATATTATTTAAAAGGGTTCAAACACACTGTAGCACTCCGCTGTTTTTTGAATAGAATTAAGGAAAAATACTTACTCACCGTCTTCAAAAATGATGGGTATCTCCAGAATTTCATCAAAAAGTGTTTAAACTGGAGTTATAACACCAATAACAAGCCAACAACAAAGATCACAAGAAAATTCATCGTACCATAAAAAAAATCTCTGAAATAACAGATAGAATATTGAGACCGTTTCAAATAGATATACCACACAAACCAGCCACCATAATCACTTCATTCGATAATGTGCAAACTGAAAGATTTAATATGAAAAGAAGATAAAATTAACAAAATAAATTGCATATATGAACTGCAATCAACATTACATCGTTGGTCAAAGTGGGTGACCCATTCGACTCCAAATCCAAGAACACCAATCGGTTGTAAAGAGGCATGATATGTATTCTTTTGTTCACCAAAAATAACCATTGGGTCACGAAGAAAATAAAAGACAAATTCAGCGAAGAAAAATTTCTTTATCGACAAAGTCATCTTCAGAGGCTGTACAGTCGTATTTATACTTAACAAAAATGTATAGTGGTCTATTATTGATTAATAGAGGGTGACATAATTGATATAATTACTCGGAAGTGGCTTTAGAAGTAAAAACTAAATTCATGAATAATTCCCATTCGGACATTAGTAGACAAAAGACAAGTAGATCAGCAAAGAGTCTCTTTTCGGCGAATTCATTTTCAAAGCTGTACAATCGCAAATATATATGGTTATTTTGTGTGTGTGTGTGTATACATTAAATTTGTCAAACAAAATACGGTTAGTAAGTTCAAATGAATTGGATGTTGATAAGAGGATAGCAACAAAAGTGATGAGTTGTCAAAAACGATTGTTAAAGAGGAGTAAGTTCAGGTGAATTGGATGTTCATATAAGAGGGTAGTAACAAAAGTGATGAGTTGTCATAAATGATTGTTAAATAAGAGTTACGTAATGGCAAGAATAGTTTGATGAATGAGTTGTACTCAAAGGGTGAGCATGGAAACAAAAAATATACAGAATTACACAAGGGTTGTAAGTTAGAAAAATAAGCATACAAACAGAAATAAGGTCAAATCAAACAAACAAAGAAGAGTTGGGTCAAATCAACGGAGTTGTTACCATGCGAGTAGAAGTGGTTGGATAATTTTCTTTTGTATACATAGTTCTGGTTGCACCAACTGGATGGCTAGGGCTTCTGCGATGCAAAGAAGACGAAATCGTACTGTCTTTGGGAGGTTGTTCTTCACTTTGTAGATCACTTTGAAGGAGGCGTTTGTTGAGATGGAATGACCAGTGTTGACTAGATGTTCGATTATTGCACTCCTTATATGGCCATTATTTCCTTTCTGTAGCCACGCTGGGTAGTGTTCTTTGACCCTTTTGGACAGGATGCGCGTGAAACCCACCAAGATTTGTAGACAAAAACATCAAACAGAAAAACCAAAAGCAAGAGACACAATCCGTGCCAAAAAAGATACTTTATATGAACCTAGACTTCAAAGGAGACCTACTTAGCGACGTCCTCAGAAGGAGAATTTCCACCTCTTTAGGAAGAACTTTCCCTGCGGCAACACTAAGAATAGTGTTCTCCAGTCGCCCGCTGATCTGCAGAAACCCAAAGGACAAGATTCCGCACATGACCACTTCTATGTGTATATATCAGTTCACCTGTTGCTGTGGAGCCAGGTACATCGGTCGTTCAACGCGCATCCTGTCCAAAAGGGTCAAAGAACACTACCCAGCGTGGCTACAGAAAGGAAATAATGGCCATATAAGGAGTGCAATAATCGAACATCTAGTCAACACTGGTCATTCCATCTCAACAAACGCCTCCTTCAAAGTGATCTACAAAGTGAAGAACAACCTCCCAAAGACAGTACGATTTCGTCTTCTTTGCATCGCAGAAGCCCTAGCCATCCAGTTGGTGCAACCAGAACTATGTATACAAAAGAAAATTATCCAACCACTTCTACTCGCATGGTAACAACTCCGTTGATTTGACCCAACTCTTCTTTGTTTGTTTGATTTGACCTTATTTCTGTTTGTATGCTTATTTTTCTAACTTACAACCCTTGTGTAATTCTGTATATTATTTTGTTTCCATGCTCACCCTTTGAGTACAACTCATTCATCAAACTATTCTTGCCATTACGTAACTCTTATTTAACAATCATTTATGACAACTCATCACTTTTGTTACTACCCTCTTATATGAACATCCAATTCACCTGAACTTACTCCTCTTTAACAATCGTTTTTGACAACTCATCACTTTTGTTGCTATCCTCTTATCAACATCCAATTCATTTGAACTTACTAACCGTATTTTGTTTGACAAATTTAATGTATACACACACACACACAAAATAACCATATATATTTGCGATTGTACAGCTTTGAAAATGAATTCGCCGAAAAGAGACTCTTTGCTGATCTACTTGTCTTTTGTCTACTAAAAACTAAATGTTGTAAATTACGTGGTACTCAACGGCACAAAGATAGAAATTTGATAAGGTTAAAATTGCTACTGAGTGAGAATAAAGTTAGTTGAGTGTCAGTTTAACAAATGTGAAGAGGGTGTGAAGATGTACAAAAGGAGCATATGAGAGTGATAATAGTGAATTAATTGTAAAGCAAAAGCAAACTAAAAGTAACATTAAAAATTAAAAAGAAAAGAAAAAATCAAAAAGATCGCTTATGCAGAACACTGAGGAAGGCTTTTTTTATGGCTGAGCTACGTATCAATTTTTACAGCCGGCAAATGATCAATGAATGTGTGAAGGATAAACTGCCGCTTTGGGCCACCTCAATATGCGTTTATAAATTCACCTGCTCGTGTGGAGCTACTTATATTGGCTGCACAACGTGCACACTTTCCAAACGCATCTCTGAACATTATCCTGCATGGTTAGCAAAAGGACAATTACTAGCTCAATTCTCGAGCACTTGGTGAACTCAGGCCACGTAGCTCCACCAGAGTCATCTTTCAAGATCATCTACAAGGTGAGGCAAAATGGTACAAAGGGCGTCAGGTTTCGACTTTTGTGTATGGCGGAGGCGCTGAAAATTCGTCAATATAACCCCGAACTCTGTATACAGAAATAGTTTGTCCAGTCTCTTATTCTACCTTGGTCTTAACCTCTTCACTAGTCGTTCCCTGCAAAAAATTTTAATTTAAAAAAAAAATTTTACTTTTAGTTTGCTTTTGCTTTACAATTAATTCACTATTATCACTCTCATATGCTCCTTTTGTACATCTTCACACCCTCTTCACATTTGTTAAACTGACACTCAACTAACTTTATTCTCACTCAGTAGCAATTTTAACCTTATCAAATTTCTATCTTTGTGCCGTTGAGTACCACGTAATTTACAACATTTAGTTTTTACTTCTAAAGCCACTTCCGAGTAATTATATCAATTATGTCACCCTCTATTAATCAATAATAGACCACTATACATTTTTGTTAAGTATAAATACGACTGTACAGCCTCTGAAGATGACTTTGTCGATAAAGAAATTTTTCTTCGCTGAATTTGTCGTTTATATTCTTTTGTATGAATGCGTGTATTTGATAATGGACACGAATTTGTTTGGGACAATGTGGAAATTTTAAGTAGAGAAAACACTGAAAGTGTCACCGGGGAATTCCTAGACGCCACGTACCCAAATAAATCAGCCAGTGATTAACAAAAACTTTATCATGGACCAAAGAATCCACCAGCTAATAAAAAGTAAATCACACGACAATAAATTTCGAATGATGAGTTATTATAAATGATTAATAGAGACGTAAACCAACAACCAGTCATGGTAGTGGTTGCCAGGAGATACAGTTTCATCGTCATTCATAGAGAATTTATATAAGTTTCATTTTATACTAGAACCTGCGCTGAAGATTTTGTCTAGAAAGGGGACAACGATAGCTTCTCCGTTAAATCATACAGACCCTCAGAGAACACAACTCATTCAGTGTCATCCGCCTGACCCACAAATCTCCATTATTTGGGAATTTAGCTTTATT